>OZ024920.1:10611051-11357815 GCA_964017225.1 Netelia inedita
GAGAGAGAGAAAAATAGAAAGAGAAAACCGAGTGAGTAGCGAGGGTCGGTTGTGCAATTAAGGGTGAAAGGGAGAGTAAAAAAAGAAACGAATCGAGCGCGAGCAGCGAGGCACGAAACTCCTCGAGCTCTATTTATCGTTCGTCCGCTCTCTCTCTCTCTCTTTCTCTCTTCCTTTCCCCCGTCCCAGCGGAGGTTCAATAAGAACTCACCTACCCGCTTGTATCGCGCGCGCACACCATCTCTCCAAAGAATAAAGGAACGCGGGAGAGCGAATAGCGAGACGAAAAAAAACCGCAACGAGAATGAAAAAAAAAAGAAAAAAACAAGGAGAAATAATGAAAAAAGATGGACGAAGAATGAGACGAATGAATCCATAGGAAATCCAACCCGACCGATAAGAGCTTGGTCACGAAGCTATATATATGTATGTATATTCACGTAGCAAGATCGAAGCGCGAGAGAAACGAACTTGGCGTCACGGGGTAAGCGGAGATCGGCGAGAGAAAAACGAGAGGTACAGGGCGAGAGATAGAGAAAGATTTTCGTGGCTTTGGAGAGAGAAACTAATGAGCGGACGAGAATGAACGTAAGTAACGAGCGAGAGGTGGCGGGCGAGGTTAAACTTATTGCAATAGCGAATTGAAAATATATATATACGCGGGAAAAAAGGGTGCGCTGCTTTTATCCCTCGGATACCAAAAGCTTCGTAGTTTCGTGCTGTGCAGGATTTTCCTGTACAGCCCCTTGCCCCGGCTCTGTCCATTCGCGTCGGTTAAGCGCACCCCCCCCCCCCCCATCTCTATACTCGTATACCACCATAGCCACTGATGTTTATACGTTTGTGACCGAGGTAAGCAAAAAAAACAGCAAGATTGCGGAAATAAAATTGTCGAATCCGTCGGTTTAAGCGACTACTTCAAAAGATCGTCCGATTGAAAACGCGTTTGAAAAGGTGAAAATCGTTACGTTGCCCGAGGTGAATTGAAAAATATTGCTGAAACGTCAAATATATATTGCGATACGAAACTTTATCAACGAGGAAAATATGGTTTTTCGTGTTTCTTTTATGTCAGCCAGATTATAATTCCCAAGTGAAAATGTAATTTTTTTAATAAAACAAGAAAAAAAGAAAATTATCATTCTCGTTCATCGAATACAATAATACGTGTGATATATAAACTATTAGATCAGTCATTTGTAATAGGGGTAGATTTTGAACAGGCGAGGGTTGATATTTTTCTGTCTAGGGCTACGTGTATATTTCATGCGGTATCTTGTACTCAACGAGTCCGGTTTCACATACGGGGGTTAAGCAACGCAGACACCACTCGAATCCGAGTCTCGCAGTCTGAGAGGATAGCTAACTTTCCGCCCTCTCTCGTCAAGCTTCAAAAGCACTGCCAACCAATATATATATATATATACTCAATGAAGCTTCATACTTCGCGAAGGCTTGTATAAGCCACGAGAAGCAGCAAGAGC
Organism: Netelia inedita; assembly: GCA_964017225.1. Taxonomy (NCBI): domain Eukaryota; kingdom Metazoa; phylum Arthropoda; class Insecta; order Hymenoptera; family Ichneumonidae; genus Netelia; species Netelia inedita. The sequence goes on from OZ024920.1 coordinate 10,612,536, forward strand.
AGCACGAAAAGCAACCCTTTTCCCTCGTTCAACAGACTTATACCTCGCTGTATTTTATCGCGCGTTGAACATTCGAAGGTCGAAGAAGAGAAGGAAAAGAAGTCTCTCGGACCTTTTTACTCGTGGTTTTTTTCTTCCTTCCTTATAGCTCCTCTTCTTCTTCACTTTCAACCTATTCTTTTTATTTGTTTATTCACTTTTCGATGGCTCACCGGAGTCTCTCGAGAGACACGGTTTTCTCTCTTCTCTGCCTATCCGCAATACGAGACACGTGCACGTGAATACACGCCGAGAATTTTTCTATTCTCCGATAGCGTTTCTATTTATTTTGTTTCTCCGTTTCGTTTGTTTTATTCTCTTTTTTTTTATTTCAGCCACTTTTATTTCCTCTGTTCTTTCTCGCTTTTTCGAGAATCCACGCTCGATGGAGGACGCGAAGGGAAACGAGAGTGTGTTATTTCTTCCAGCGATGCGAGAGAAAGCCCCGATACGTAAGATCCTTCTCTCGTACTCTCATCTTCACGCGCGAGCATTATCCTTTTGTTCGCGGTGCATCTCGTTCGCTCGTTTCCTTTCGACTGTGAAATTTTCACCCGCTCGACATTTCGCTCACTTCCATTTAGACACACGAACCGAGTTTTCTCTAACTTTTTACGCCTTGGCGAAAGCCCTCGCGCTTTTATTACGATATATTACCCTGTAAAGTACCAATCCCCGACCCCTTTCGATACCCCCAGGCTACGTACGTAGTCACCTACAAAAAAATAAAAATCACACCTACGATGTGAAATAAGGAAAAAAAAGAAAAAAAGAAAAAGACAGTTCCAAGAGTGATCATAGCGACGGGCTTATGATTAAAGTCTGGATCTGTACTGCAGGTACTATAAAAGAGATGTAGTATAATCTTCATTTTCCTATAATTGTTGCACGACGATTGCTCGTTCCGTAAAATTAATTTCTTTCCTCCAGAACGTCGTTAGTAGCATGATACTATATCGGAAATAACTGTATATATATATATGTGTGTATACATTTCAACGAAGCTTTTTCATCGACGAACAATATTTAATAAAGAGTACCGGCTATTCCCATAGGGCTTCTATCCTTACTTACATTATTTCCTTTTTCATTCTCATTTTCTCGGCATTTTCGTTCTTCCTTGCTCCCTCAGCGTCCTTCATTTCATCGCTCTCGTCTCGTCCGTTCTCTTTATTTTGCCCGTAGGCTTTCCTCAGTTCGTGATCCGAACCAAGAATCAGAGCTTCGATCGAAAAATCAAACGGATTTCCGTGCACCGGTGATTCCAACCCCCTACCCTCTCGCTGTCTCTCCTCTTTCCCGTCTACGGATCTTTCTCTTTCCCGCCCCTACCCCCGGGCTGTTACTGACGCCATTTCGTCTCATGCCTTCTCTCCCTTTCTTTTTTCGTCGACCTTTAGGCCAATGAGCGAATCGGCGAACTATCCCGTTGGTCCGTTCGTAGAAGCGTTTTCGTTCACCCAGCCGGAACGGACTGGCCGATCGACGTAGCGACCACTATCGCGAACCACCAACCCGCCATGCGATGCTGGTCGTGGTACGGGAATCACCAGTAGCGGTGGTGTCAGTGGCTGCGAGGCCAACTTCGCTTCGACGTCGGGATTCAAGAGTAACTCGGCATTATACAATTTCCTCGTTTTCTATCTTACTCTCTCTCTCTCTTCCTCTCCTCTCTCTATCTTTTTATTTCCTACTCTTTCTCTCTCTCTCTCTCTCCGTATAAGTCAGGCGTAGGGTTACCCAATTTCGCTGGCTGACTCCATTACCAGCCAACTGGCCTCTAATTAGTCAAGCTCGATTTGGTAGGTAGGATATGGTGTACCAGGAAAGGGATGGTTATACGTATAGGCCGCTCGCAGGAGCTTACGGGACGCTCGGTCTTCTCGGCTCTGTTCGTATCTCGATGGGAGAACGAGAAAGGGCTCCCGGGGTGCCTGGAGCAAGAGCGGAAACATTCCTAGAGCTCGTCCGCGTTCTCTGTGTGTGTGCTTCTTCTCTCTCTCTCACTCTCTCTATTACTCTCTCCCTCTATCTCTCTCTTCCTCCCTCTCGTTTTCAAACACGCATGCACGCACGAGCGCGAGTGCACACACAGTCCCACACAGAAAGCAGGCTTCAACCCTCACCCGTTTGTCGAAGCGCAATCGCTAGGAACTCTCTAATTTCTCTATCTCCGTGAGGTCGCGCCGGGTGCGACGAGCTTCGCCAATTCAATTTCAAAATCGTTCTCGCGCGAATCGTCTCATCCTTTCGCTTCTTCCGCTATTGTGTCACCCCCGTCCCTCCCTCGCTCCTCTCTCATCTTTGTCTCACTAAACCGTTGGAAAATCTTATCTCTCGATCGCGCTTACCGAAGCCGCGGTTGAACTGTTCGTCAGGAATTGAAGAATATATAATATAGTAAATGTACTTTAAAACTAAATGTACTTTAAGGGTCGAATATTTTAAAGGATGAAATTTTAATGAATATTATGGTCTCGCTCGACGATCGACTCTCGCGTTGTAAATCGCCGAACGTATTTCCGTAATGACGCGGAACCTTCTTTGTTAAGGAAATACAAGGCTGGAGTGCAAAGAGGATATTTAGATAGCTGCAGGTCGCTGGTAGACGAGGATAGCGAATCTTAGAAGCGAGTGGCCCATAAGCGATAGCGAGACGATAGCGCGAAGAGGATGTATGTGGTTGAGAGAAGGCCTCGCACACGAGGTAGGAGGGTTTGGGTTTGGGTTCGAAGAGAAAATGGAAGAGGGCGGAAAAGGCAGGTTGTAAGACGGCATACCGATAATTCCACGGAGTGCACGGTAGAATTTATGAAGCTTAATCCTTTGCGGAATCCAAGAGAGGCGCGTCCTCTTTCTCTCTCGTTCTATGTGCAGCACCGGGTACAACCTTACTCACGGTTGGCGGTTCTCGCTACCTCCGCCCTCTTACGCTCTCTCACGGGACTGAGATACTCGGTTCCTCGTCGGTGGATTCGCGAGGGTTGATGCGAAAGAGAGAGAGAGAGAGAGAGAGAGCCGCGTGGTTCAAAGTGCAACGAGTAAAGCTTCTCTCTGCTCCAACCCCTCGATCCTCCAACCACGTATACAGAGGCGTATACACACCGCCACGCACAAAGAGCACCTCCACCTCTCTCCCTCTCGCCCTCTCTCTCTCTTTTTCTATCGTTGCACGCGCAATGCGCAAATAGTCGACACTCACCGGGAATTTAAGCGCAAATGCTGAAAATAGAAAGTTATAATGTGGTAGATAGAAGGAAGTACGAGGCAAAGGATCGAGTAAAGCGCATTGTGGAATTTTCGATTGTGAGCTGACAGCTTGCCTTGTCTCCATGAGATACGAATTCGCATTTTCTTTAATAATTCGACAACCAAAATTGACCTTAACGTTTCATTTTGTTTTATACCGAAATTGTCAATGTTTTTATTAATACGAGGGTATAAAATAAAAAATATGATGAACACTGCCGGGAGAGAGAAATGTCGTTTAAAAATTATGCGGTTGTGGGGACGAGGGTGTATAAAGTATAGAGCTTTCTATCTCGCGCCTTGGGGGGCCAATAACCTTGGTCGTGGCTTTACGCCCGTCGAGCGGACGAATATAAGATGGGCCTGTATACTCGTAACGAGCGTGGTAGAGGGGATGAAAAAAAACACATATATATATATAGACGCACAAATATATAGACGGAGAGCGAGAGAGAGAGAGAGAGAGAGAGAGAGAGAGAGGGGCTAAGAACGATATAAAAGAGAGCAGCGAGAAAACGCTAGAACGTTAATGTGTTACGATAAAAGCTTAAGAGGTCAAAGTGCCTATATACTCGGTATACGTGCGATTCTCTAATACCTCAGTAAAAACGGGGAGCTTTAGAGCGTTGCAGTATCTATGAATACCTGGGCCGTGTGCTCTTACGCGATCCTGCGAAAGTATATACACGTAAGGATATAGCCATCTACGTCTAACTCGAAAGCGCGCAAACAGGGATGAAGTGGACGAGCGAAGAACGTCTCGCGATAGAAAAGATCCCGTAATGCACACGTACTTTTATACGTACACACGTACAACACAGTGCAAAGTTTCCATCGAATGTTGCGAGCATACGAGAATGAGAGTGCGCACTCGGGTACTTCAGGTCTCTCTTGGAGGTGTAATGGACGAGTACATGGACGATACGGGGATGATGAGACTGGCTAACTCGACATCGTCACCGGGGAGTCACGATAACACTCAGAGTCAATGCAAGGTGTTGCGAAAGTATTCAGCCGGGACACGTGCAACAACCCCCACGCGGACAACCGTGGCCTCATTGTGCGGCAAAATAAACGTGCTTTTTTTTACACAAGGGTCGTTAATTTTTTTTTAAACGATCATCTTGTCTTTATCGCACGTGAGTCGACGTACCAATTTCTTTCAAAGTGTGAATTTCTCCGTTTCTTACACCTCGAAACGTTGGATTTATAAATTTACATACCTGAATTTTACGTCTCTCGGTGGATCAAGACCCCCCGGGCGATATTGTCGTTGTTGTTGTTTTTTTTCATCTCTAGCTTTTGCTTTTGTTTTTCTCCGCCAGGGGGATGTCTCCCGCGAGAAATTGGGAGATAAATAAGTCGAGAAGCCGGGTCAGCAGAAGCAGCGGGTTCTAGTGTGTTTTCGCTCGTCCCTCGACGCTCGATAAGAGCATCCCTGCTATTTCGAGCATAGAACGCGGACAGCGGAGGAAAAAAGTCGAGAGATGAGATAGCGCGGAGAAAACTCGATACATATATATATATGTGGGTGTGTGTGTGTGTGTGTATGTATACAAAGCTTCCGGAAGAAAAGAGACCTCTCGTCTCACAGTGTTCTCGGAGTTTTTTGCCGAAATAAAACGAGCGGACGTTAAAAAGAAACAAAAATGTCGGCATAGTCGCGCTGTCCTGTCGACAACGACGACGGGATATCATGCCGAGCGTTGAAAATTCGTGCAAGCTCCGCTGCGTACGAATGCCCGGACTTGTTAGAAGGTTTCTCGCTTCGTACACAACGTATATACATATACATATACATATATATACATATATATATGACATTGCGTTGTACAACACTGTCGTTAGACAGCGCGACCGGCGAAGAACCCTGGGTGGCTTCAGTTCGGAGGAATATGGTCCTGTGACAATGTGGACAGCGGGACAATATCCATCTTGATTTCCTTGGCCACGAATTGGCATACACGACCAACCCTCTATGTTTCGTTCGGTCATTTTGAGACACAGCATTTCCGCGCTTACGAAACCAAGGAACTAGAATTTTGCTATTCACCTCGGAACGGTGCCAAACTTTTACTGTATTTTTGGGCATATATTTATCGGTCAAAAGCCGAGTAAAATATATATATATTATACCGAGTTTTGGGCTGATTTATCTTGGCATTAAATTACTTTTTCTTGGCACCACGTATCGATTAACTTTAAGCTGGGTCGAAAAAGCGAAACGTCGAAAGCTCTTTTGGAAAACGAAGTAAGAACTGTGCACTCGTGCACCGTCGGAGATAAATTTTTTTTCCGTTTTTTTTTACATATATATATACATTTTTTTTCTCGTTATGAAAAGTCGAGAGAGAAACGAGTAGTTGTATGATGTACGTTCATACATTTCTTATCGTTTTCCAGATTTTATACTTTTGTTCACCTCGTTCTCTTATATTTTTCTTTCCCCGACCTCCTTTCGTTCTTTATTAAATATTTTTTCCCTCACGTTTCTTCACTCGCAAATTTCTTCAAAATTATTAAACTTGTGACGAGAATAAAAATCCTCGGAGAATGCGAATGTAAGAGTCATTCTATACTATTCTAGTATTTAATGCAAAATTTCTCATTTTGTGGATAAGAAAAATGGAGAGACAGCTGTTTGTTGGTTTCGTACGTCGTACTCGACGATGAAAAATTCACGCACGTGCGTCGATCGTCTATTTATTTAGTTTTCTATCGGTGTATCGTTGAAGTGAATAGAAAAGGCGAATGTACCACCGTTTTTTCGAATGAAAGAAATACGTTTACACACTCAAACGGGTGAAAAATTTCTTTACCACGGTAAAAAAGACCAAAAACTCTCGGTTTCGTGGTGGGTTTAGTCTATTTGAGATACTCGGTAGTTGGTTCGTGGATCACGAACCGAGTCTCGTTTTGCACCTTTTGGCAAACGCGTCTTTCCTCCCCCGCACAGGGGCGTTTTTCTTTTTTCTTTTTTTTTATTCTTACCACATCTCCCGCTATATCCCGAGCTTTTCTCCCCAAAGCTTTTCATCTCCCTCATTTACTCTTCTCCTTCTCGCCCGAAACTCGTACCCGTTCAACCGAACTTACGATGCGTTTCCTGCGAAACCCCCGTCGTGTATATCGACGACTACCGAAAGTGGGACAAAGAAAATGAGAAGAAAGATAGAGAGAGAGAGAGAGAGAGAAAGAAAGTGGAAGAGAGAATGTCAAAGGATCGCAAAGTTTTAGCTCCTCTCTTTCTTCGCCACGTAGATCTTTCTACAGTCCTAGTAGGTACGTACCGAGACTGGCGAGGAATTTCTAGCGAGATTCCAACGGGAATACCAGCACAAATTCAAGTTTGAAGGATGAAAATAGGTATGATGGAATGATAAAAGGAAAACAAAAATTCCTTTCCGTGAAGGAAAAAAAGGTATTTAGTGCCGTTCTACGTAACTGTGTATGTTATGAGAATATCGTCGGTAGAATTATCGACCCTATATTCATATTCGCATATATCCATGCGGATAAAAATAATCGTAAAATTTTTCGTCAAAAACTCACGATTCATCTCAATGGAGACAGATGCCGAAACGGGTTGGCTGATATTGTTGTTCGACGCTTGACACGTGAAAACAGCATGAAGATCCGATCTCGTAAGGCCGTTCACAAAAAGGGTGTTTCTCCTGAGATCGGTAAATTCTCCCGGTCCGTCCTTCGAATCGAGAAGGGTCTCTCCCCTCCACCATCTCACCGTTGGTTGAGGTCGACCTGTGAGTAAAAGAAGAAGAAAAAAACATACATAGAAATATATCGATTCGCATGAAATTTTTCTTCCAACAATTTTTACGAAGAGTCGTATCGTTCAAGCGTAAATCCGTTATACGAGCGACAACGGAAGTATAGTAGTCTTTAGCAATGAACAGCGGCGCTTCGATAAAACGCTTCCATTCTCCTCGTGGCCATCAAACGATAATAATCGTTTCGTGTTTTATGCCATTTAAATATATTAATACGCGAGGAAGGAAAAAAAAATGTCTCCGTCGACTCCGGATAAAATAGTCATTTCCCTTCCCAAGGCCCGGAGCTATTGCTCATTACCGCTATTATAATCTTTCTTCAGTGTCGCAAAGCTCGTATTTATTATTTGATTCTGACCTTGAAACTGACGCTATCTGTGTCTATAAACGTCTGCATATATATATATATATATATAGCTAATGTGGTGAAAAAGACAAGGCCATCCGTCAGTGCACGAATATTAGCAGATATATATATGTGATAACCGAGAGCCTTGTCTTAGTCCTTCCGAGGCCATCGGCTTCTAGTTCCACCCTCCGTTCGTCACCTCGTGTATAGCGAAAGGGGGTTTGCGCGTTAATTCATAATTCATAATGGTACTCGCGTGCCGGTAATTCTCGGGGGAACTATGGATAAACCCCTCCCCCTTCTCGCTCTTTCCTTTCCAACGGTGTGTCAAACGTGTGTGCGAGAGAGAGCGTATGTATCGAGCTATAGAGAGGCGATGGTGGGTCGCGGAACGCGAGTAGCCGACCTCGTTATTTTTCACCAGTGAGGTCACATCACCAACCTTCTCGCTATGCGTTATACACTTACATATATACACACAATTACACATATATATATATAAGAGTATAGAGGACGATCTATATAGATGTATTATCGCGAGACAACACACGGTTAGGGTCGAAAAGTCGCGGGGAACAAAACGTCTGGTCTCGCATATACGCGCCCTTCCCAGTGGTACGAGCAACATCCAGTAACACTGACAATGGCACAGAAACACCGGCGATACACATGAATTTTGTCGTCGTGGCATGCGAGGCAATAAACATGAATTTATTATCGTTATTATTCGTGGTTTTGCGAGCGTAACGTGGACGACGATTAAAGTGTAATGAAGTAAGCTAGACGCGCGGAGGACGCAAACGCTGTGGCGAGCTTCCCGTTCGAGACTGTAGAAAAAAGAGATGGAGAGGGACGGGGCGGTGACAACTTTTAGCATCGATTATATATATATATATATATGGGAATGTACGTTCGACAAAACTCTTCTGTGGTGTTAGTACCGTGTCCATTTCTCTCTCGCTTGACAGAATGTAACGAATAATTATACTTGCACAGAGAAAGTCTCGATGAGCGGGAACATCTCGGCAAAACTCCCTGCCACCGCAATGATAACGCGTATAATGGATACCCCTTTCTATGTATATTTATGTATGGACGATATAGTTTCGTAACGCCGTTACGTTCATTCCGACGCACGCTCGGGGAATGTCCGTTACAGTTAGTTACTTCGTTGCCGCGTATGCGTTATGCATCCCGAAATGGGCAAAACTTTTTCAGGCACGATAATGTATATTGGCGAGAGCTCGAGAACTTTGTTTATTTTTTAATTTTTTTCACATAGAGGAAAGTAGAATTTATCGAATGTTTGACGTCAAATATAATAGAATCGTTGTACGAGAATTTAAAAAAAAATGAGAGTAACAGCGATCTCTGTATCGATTGACGCGTTCATAAAAAGATTGTAATTTTTACGTTGTAGAATGAATATAAGGTCGATGTATATTTACGAACCACCAGAAACGAGACAGGTGAGTCTCATACTGCCACCCTCTTGGAACGGTCCCGCGACATCGGTCACTGTCTCGCCACGCTCGTTCACGATATTCGGCTTGTTCGGTGGCACTGAAACAAATTAAATTAACGACATTTATTAATCGATCATAAGAAAGAATTGAAATAATTGTATTCGAATGACGAGGGTAAAATTTTAAATCACATTCACGATAAAACAATTCAAGAATAATTGAAGACTGAATAAGTAACGGATCGTAACTTTTTACTAAACGATAAAGCACGTTTCGAGGCGATTACTCTTTCGTAACGAACATATCCATTTTGTTATACATAATTCGTAATTAATTGTAAGATCCAAATGGAGCACGACGTGCGGCTGATCCTTCGGTTTTTCTCGTCAATTATTTCTCAGCCCGTCTCATATATCCTATGCCATATTCGTCAGACTTCGACTCATTCATATCCATAATATACAACGTTCACGAATTCATGGCTTTTCGGAGCTTCTATTATTTATCTACATGGATATAAACCTACGTATATATACAAATATGTATATGTACATATCTAAGTGTAGGGGGCTGGTTCGACATACCACAAATGTTGAAGGGCGTCGGTATATTTTTGGCCGAAATAGGTGAGCGAGAGGAAGAGATTGAGAGTGATCCAGAACGTGGGAGAGAGAGAAGACCGAGAATCGTGAACGTCTGACACGACGATGAGGAGAAGCGTGCCACGTCGTGGCGAGGAGTTTCGCCGGTACGACGTACGAAAGGGGAACGATTCTCGACACGAGTCGGACGTCTATAACGCCGCGTAATTTGTTGGATGGTATATAAGCTCTGTTAGAGGGATCAGAAGGGGTAGGGTGAGACGTAGGGGTTGAGGGATGTATGAAATCACGTGTCGAGGCCCTCGGCGGGCGCGGACGTTAAACCACGAACACCTGTACGTCGGTTCGCAAAAGCGTCGAGAATAAACCGAGAGGAATATCGTCGGAGCGAGGAGCGAGCCTCGAGACTCTTTCTCTCTATGGCTCTCTCTCTCTCTCTCTCTCTCTCTCTCTCTCCCTCTTTCTCTCTCTGGCGAGAAACACGAAAGGCATATGCCTGGTTGGGGCTCTCGTGCTCTCGCGCGAATGTGCGGGAGAGGGTAAAAGAGATTGATACCGTCGGGTAAGCGAGGGAGGACCCTACGGGCGAAACTCCAACGGGGACCGGCATTGGTGCAAAAAGGATGCTTCATAGGCCTCTCTCAACATTCGTGTATATATATATAAACACACATAACCATATGTATATATATACGCCATGTGGTCGATGCGCGTGCTATCCATGCCCGCGAGAGACATTGATTTATGGCTTTGCCAATCAGCGTTTATTTCAGTTCCAAGGCGATGCATGCGAACAAGAATCTACTGCAACGTATACATATATATCTGTATACTTGTATATGCAACGTTTGCAACGTTGTTTCTGACGCCCACGAGCTCTGAAGTGCACAGCAAGCTTCTAATGACAGGTCGTGGGTCTCGCCCGAGCTCCCGCCGCTATATATATACGTATATATTACGTAGCAGGGATGCACGAGGGGTCAAAGTGGCCTGTATATTATGTACATATATATATATATATATATATATATATATATATATAAAGAGAGAGAGAGAGAGGAGATAAAACCGAGAAGCGGCAGTGTATACAGACACCTTTGATAAAACGCTGGAGCCAACTCGGACGTCGAGTTTAAAACTGTGGAAGGGAAGGAAGAACTGGGAACGTTCCGTATTGTATATGTATATTGTACATATTGTATACAGGTATATATGTTCAGGGGGAGGATTGGAATAGCTACGAAAGGGATATCGCGAGAAAGCGGACGCGTTCGCAACCTGCCAACTCGTTTTCGCTGAGGAGGCGTATATACACGAGAGCTATATACAATACCGCAACAGACACGCACATCTGACACCTTCGCGAAATCGAACGTGATTACCGGCGAGATCAGAGGTGTGAAATATACAGGTGTTTTATTATAGCGTATAGTATTGTATCTTCGAGAAAAGTATAATCTTATTGGCTGTTATGTGTTGGTATAGAATCGATCGTAGTAATTTAGTTTTCTCATATAACAACGTCAATGATCGATGAGGGATAAATTATGTCGCGGATTTGAAAAAGAGTTGATAGAATATACAACGAACGTAGAATGAGAGTATTGGTATAAAGATCAAAATCAAATTTGTGTTATCTCGTTGAACGAGGAACCGAGCGACGATTCGTTATCAGGGTGCGTATAGAAGATAACTTCCGTTCGTTGCTTCGGTTTCGACTTTTTACGGTTGCATATATATATATATATATATATATATGTATATATCGAGGGAGAGATGGAGAGATTGAAATCTACAGTACTTATATAACCTTTCCGTTATCGAAATCAAAGTTGAGCTTTTATTTCCACTATTCTCATCAAATGGTTTTATTGCGATGAAAAGCTACGGCAATCTCGAAAGGGCTAGACACCAAAGGTCCGATTACTTCGATTTTCAACTGTCTTTGAAATTGGAGAGCAAGGAAAAACGAACGATAACATCGAGGTCCGGAGGCTGGGAATTGCGTTCGCATGACTTTTGCAATCAGAAATGAGACTCTCGACGCCACGGATTTTCTCATTTTCTCATGCTTCTGTTCTCCCTTCTCCTACATATAGTTTTATACATATACATATATACATATGTATGTATAAGGGCATATATACATATATATATATATATATATATATATATATATATATATATATAGATCTACGTGCGCTTAAAGTTTCGTGACGAAAGGATTTTCCGAACAATTCAAAATGAAGAATCTCTCGGCTTTGCGTCTTTTCGTCTTTTCGTCTATTATTCGACGTCAGAATTGACGAGAGAATTGTTCGCGATGCCGGGGCAAAAGTCAGTGGTGCATGCACACACAAACGCAGAATTTTCAAAGTATGCAAAGAAACTTTGGCTGGGAGAGGATCTCAAGAGGTTTGGGTCTACCAATAGTCAGCCGTGCGGTGTGTCTCAATATCAGGCGGAATCGCTCGCTGTCTCCTCGCTTCAAAGTAACGCGAGAGTAAAAACCTTCTTCCTCTTCTCGCTCGCTGAAAGTTTCGATAAAATCGAAGGAGAGTGGCTGTTGCGAGAATATGCAAGTCAGAAGTGAAAGTGGGGGAGAAAGTTTACGTCGTCATCGTCTCCATTTTCATGAAAACTTTGTCCGGAATTATATGATCGTAGGAACACTGGCTCTTTCCCTCTGTCTCTAGTTTTTTCATTTTTTTTCAAAACTTGACGACATGACGTATATGATATCATTGAGATACGATCTCGTTGTGGAGGAGGAAAAAAGAGGCGGAATACACACGGCAACATTTCACCGAGCATCCAAGGGATGAAGAAAAATAGACTCAAAGGGCAAACATGATTTTTGTTCATCTTGAATGAAAAAACCATGGCCTTTTCGGCTTGGTGCAGCGAACAAAGTGAATACAGAATAGAATGAACAAAAGAGAATCTAGAAAATAAAAGGGGATGGATATATTTGAAAGGTATAACCGATTCATTTTTATTTGCAGAATGGGGATGATTATACCGCCGAGAACCCGCCACGGATATAAAGACTATACGTTTTTCGCTATTATAATCATGAAGTCGGCATTAGTGGCACGCAGAGTATTGAAGCTCGCTCAAAAAACCTTGCTCTCGCTTTGATGAGTATCGTTTTATACGTAACGTAACGATGCAGACTCGAGGGTATAGAATCGCACTCTGGGCAATATGGTTTCAAACCCAGGATTTTTTTCAGAGATGTTTCCTCTCTATCTCTCTTTTTTATCCATGTCTATTTTTCGTTACCATAGAGCGAACCAAACTTGTACCAAAAGTGAATTGAATTGGCAAAAAAGACTTTTGCGAATGGGGTGAGTGCGAAGAGCTTCCAACGTTTAACGCGTTTTTTTTATAGCTTTCCTTCATGTTGAAAACTCGGTAATGATCACGACGGAGGCGTATCCGCAAACGTCTATGAGATTCTCCGCGAAAGTTTCGTAGCCTATAAAATATAATGTCCTTTCATAGCTTTAAGCTCGCCTTTGTTCTTATCCTCAAAGTCTTTTCGTTCTGTATTTCTTTTTTTTCTCGAAAACGATGAAAATGAAATTTATCACGATTTTCCAATCGATAAATCGATTAAAAATGTTGCAAGTGTCGTTTTTAGGTATACGCAATACTTAGTCGAAAAAAGAATTCTGTTCACTTGCTGAACTTTGCAAAAAATATACACATGCTTTTTTTTACAGTATTTGATATTTAGAATTCTTTTTCAGACATATTAATTTTGCAGGCGATTGAAGCTACGCCGAATGCTTAATGTGCGGGTTCACAGTTGCCAAACTTATTCAAAACTAAAATGTCGTCGAGAGCTTTTAATACATACACGAGTCGTTTGAGCTCTCGAAAGCTTTAGCTTTATCTCTCTTTATACACAGTTGGCACATTCGTTTTATACAAAACGTAAACACTGTACCCTATGTCCGAGTGCCAGTTGCGGTACTCGTACGCCACGAACAAACTTTCCACCGTGTACTGAACATGTTGAAGGGTTGGCAGTAACGGAAAAATAAAAATACGCGTGGAGTGACTTCTGCCTCGGTCCGTAGCAAGCTAGATACGTCGCGTACCTATATGCACCACGTGAATGCGGGTATGGATGAAAGGTTATGAGAAAACGTTAGAAAAAAGTTAGAACGAAGATTTTTGATAGTTACTTTTAGCTATATTTCACGGACTTTCGAGCGATATCGTGCTTATTCGCATATTTAAAAAAAAAACAAGTCGCACGTTTGTAAAGAATAAGAAACGAGCCGAATGAAAAATGAGGAAGCTTTTCGCAAGCTCGCGAGCTTTTATACGTCACGGTTGCGAAATTACGACCCGTTCAATATTTATTCGAAAAGACGAAAGTAAGAGTAAATAAACAGCCACTTAACGGCGAAACACTCGAAGTATATCGATAAATAACATCAAAAACTTACCAATAATAGTGAGATGTATTCGTGAATTCCTCGTTGGATTCTTGGTAAAATCGACCCTACAGCGATACTCGCCTTCATCCCTCTCCTCGATACGATCGATATTGAGAGTAGCCGGATCCGCCGCCGTTCTGAAGTAAGCACGCTCGTTGAGATATTCCTTGTCCGTCCACCGTAACGCGGTTTCTGGAAGTCTCCCTCTAATATCGTAACTGAAACACAGAATTCATCGTCGAATATGAAAATCGACGATATTTCCAAGAATACGCTAAAAGTGTCACGTTCGGAGAAGGATGTCGGCGAATTCGAGCAAACACCCGACTCTTTACGGACGAATTGGAGAATGGTACTTCACCAAGCGATGCTGGGGATTCGCGACGATTTCGTTAATGCCAAAAGTACATGCCATGGTTGGAAGTGTCGTTTCTCGAGCATGGCGACGCGGTTTAAATTCACCTATGCGAATATTGTACACACATATATATATATATATATATATAGAGAGAGAGAGAGAAAGAGAGAGAGAAAGAGATAAAGAGAGAGAGAAACGAGAGTACTGGCAGTACGTACAATACGTGCAGGATGTACTTGGCGTATACGCGCGTTTGCTCTCTCGGTCACGATTCTCGCTGCGCGGCTCATTCGAGGGATTCGGATTACGGCTACACTCTGTCGTGCCAATGTCCGCCTCGTGTCTACACGCTCGAATTTCACCGTTTCCGAACAACGCAACGTTCCCCGATTCTCTCGTACATCCGGTTTCCACCGACGCTGTGTCATTCGGACTGATACCGCTGTGTATGGTCAAACCCGCGAAGTGATCCTCCACATACCCACACACACACACACATATATATATATATATATACAGAGAGTAGAAGATACGACGTGTTACCGACACTCTGAAAACCATCCCCGCGGCTCGACGATCCCGTTGCGGATGCGTTGCGTCACGTTTGCAAGGGTCGCCGTGACAGTGTCGCCATCTATATATGTATATAGATATATATGTTTTACGTTCGTTCTACACGTTGCCGAACATCAGCCAGAATTATATATAACGCTTGCATCGAATTTACGGAAATACTCCAGTGGCAATTCTACCTGGCGTCACTCGTAACTATTTACGCCGTGGTATCTAGAGGGTGGATGACCGCGTCAACCCCTTTACCCTCTCTGTACGTTACTCTCTCTCCCTCTCATCCTCTTTCACACACGAGTAGGTGATACTACAACGAAGGGCCAGAGAGTACGAGGGTAGCGTAGAGATTTGGATGCCACTGGTGTATTAACCACGAGGAGGTCTCTCGCCAACTGGCAGATGCAAAACGCGGTATGCTCTCCCGTGTGGAGATCCGCTGGTGAGAGGGAGAACACCGTTGGGACCATTACACAGCTTGTACCGGTACGTAGACGACCTATGTACGCAAACGTGTCGAATCTAATGTGATAATGCTTCCGATACATTTTCATACGTATATTAACAAATGAGTTTAAGTACATAGCTACATGCACGTAAAATACACCGTCGAATATATTATTTAATTACGTTGAATATTGCATATTATAAAAATGAATAATATTGAAAAAGGAGTGAATTATTATTTTAATTAGCTCGACGTCAAAATATTCGTCGTGTCTCTTGACAGACGCGCACAGATGATATATTTACGTAAATAACTGTGCATACGTAAGTAATGTACGAACGTCGCGATAGACGTTAACCAACGACCGTTGGTTAGAAACGTGAATTGAGCGCGTGCGAGCGCGAACTTGCGAGAGGTATTCGCGAAATTATACAGTTACAGTATATGCGCTGAGAATTACACGGCCGAGTATATTTCGGTGTCTCTCTACCCTCGGCATCAACGTGGCCACGTTGATACGGAATAGAAGGATCGTTGGCGTGTGTCGAGTTTCTCGTATGCGCATACGTGGGGGTGCTGGATATCGTTAGAGGATGCGGCAACGAGCTTGCGAGACTCGGGCTGCCCAAAATTTAACGAGATGGAACACCGTGGAACTTTTCCATGGACAAAGTATCACGGAGCGAGAGAAATGCATCGCGAAATATGGCTGCTGATTGTAGATACATATGTGTATATAGACTCGGTATACGCGACGAGGGTAGGTAGCTAGGAACGATCTTGTTATACATAGAATTTCCTCGGTGGGTATGCGGCGTATAACATTACGGTAGAGCATACATTATATATATATATATACATATATATATAGCTCACATACAATGGTGAAACAGGGAGAAGTATATCGTCCCCCTACAAAAGGGAACTCATGGTCGAACGGGGGTGACGCTTTATACCAGTTTTGTTGGTTCCACTCGCTGCTTTAGGCATGAGCGATAGTTCTACATGTGAAAAGCCAGAGAAAGAGATGAGAGTAACCGAGAGACGGGTACGTCGGTATTGTCATGAGGGTGTACGTATAGTTATTATTCGTGAAAATGCTGCACGTTGGCTCAATAACTGTCTGGAATTTCCTAGCACGGTAACAACCTACAGGGTTGGATGCCAAACCCAAAAGTACGTAAGTGTGTACGTGTGTAGGGGTGAGAGTTAGAGGGTGAAAGAGAGAGAGAGAGAGAAGGGGGAAGAAAGTCATCCAAAATATTATCGAGTTGCGTAATTTTTCTCTCAAATTCTTCAAAGGCTGATCGTAGTCCGAGTATTACGGTACAATAACACGTATCAGTGTGTGTATGTGTAAGTCGTCGACGATATGAACGAATAATATATACTTCGCGCAAAAGAAAGCTCGCCGTTTCAATCGTAGTGCACGAGCTCGCATAAATGACGCATAATGCTATATCTATGTGTTGGTGTAGCCACATGAGATAAAATGCGTGATTCTCGACCACATATCGACCGTACGTACCGTCGGTAGTATCACCGAACGTTTAGTTTTCTCTCTCTCTCTCTCTCTCTCTCTCTCTCTCTCTCTCTCTCGGCGAAATGTATCAAGAATTGTTCCGCGCAAAGCTCGCGTGCGTCCACTACCCGTTGTCTCTGAGGAATCGCACGTAGCCAGAGAGAGAGAGAGGAAACTCATGTTATTACCGTGTGAAACTTTATCGCGAAGGTCTAGGAATTTTCGGGCACATGGCTACGATACATCCTGCTTACCTAAAGGGTATATATATATTTTTTTTTCTCCCCAAATCGAAACTCAACTTTCCTATATATAGATTTTTAGAGAGCAGAGAAAATCCTCCCCCTCGATCTGCTCAAGCTTCCGAAAGTGAACCAGTGGTTGGGACCATCGATGCCTCAAGGTGTTTGAAATTTTATTTCATCCATAAAGACTTCACAGACAGTTTCCAGAACCGAAAATTTTCCCTACGACAAGAATATCATATTCTTATTTTCAATTTGTCGTTACCTGTCGGTGAAAATTCGACAAAAGTCAATTCTCGCGTTTATCCTTCTTTTGGTTATACGCCTCGCACATTCTCCGTTGACACGTTACGCGTAGCAATTATTCACAGCGAAATAATCAAGAATGCGTGAATGGACGACAGGAGAGTGGGATAAAGACGAGTATTCGTGAGCAACTATCCGGAAGTATGCCGCGATTTATACCCACGGTATTTACGACTTTCGAAACAGTTTTATTCGCGCGCTCGACGA
The DNA here is from genome assembly GCA_964017225.1 of Netelia inedita. Taxonomy (NCBI): domain Eukaryota; kingdom Metazoa; phylum Arthropoda; class Insecta; order Hymenoptera; family Ichneumonidae; genus Netelia; species Netelia inedita. Next base: position 10,630,136 of record OZ024920.1, read on the forward strand.
AGCGCACTTGTCGTTGTTGGCATGCGGTGTACAAATATAGAAATATAGGGGTGACATAGGGAGGGGGCGAATTCGAGTGGATCGAAAATCCTGTCGCGATGAAACTTTGATCCATGGAAATTCGTTCATGGATATAACGGACAATCTCCGCGTACGTTTTTTGATCGGCTTAATACAGTCAACCATCGTCGACCCGTATAATTATTTTTTAACGATAACTTCAATGTGACTGGGTTGAATTGACTCGGTAGCGAGAAGAAAAACAGAACCAAAAAAGGAGAAAGAACTAACTGTCATCGTCCTTACTACCACGTATATATATGTGTTTGTATATATATGGAACGAACGTATTTCGCATAAAACTGACCGTCTATATGACACGCCATTCGACGATTACTTAGTCGGTCGTGCTTCGGGTAAAATACGTTATACATACCCCGGCCATAAGAGAGTGTATGTAAGCGAGCAACTCCGCGGCTCTCTCTCTCTCTCTCTCGCTCGCGATCTCGTGGTTATACGCCAGCGAAGCCGGGCATCGGAATACGAAATTGGAATATTAATCGACTCTACCGCTTGCCTGGTCTCGCCCCCCTTGTCGCGGCTATACGCTGAGTATCGGGCTTCGTACCTATGCTATCGAACGTCGTAATAGCGCGAGTATAGAATTACCTCGTTAACACGTATAACAGTACGTTATTTTTATGCCGCGGCGCGGATTTACTCGGATTTGACGTGGACAAATTATTTGTTTTCTTTTTCTACCACGGATATAAAATTTCAATTGAAATCGATTCAACGAAACGGTTCTACCGTCGTATGGAAATAACAATGTAGAATTTCTTGCGAAATAATGAAAAATTCGCGACCGGCCTGTCTCGTCGTTTTTTTTTCACGAGACATTGACAATCATTCATGAAATATTAGCAATTTTCGAAAGTGATACGATTTACATCGTAGGTAGACAATATAAAGACCTATAGGTCTTTCGCTGTACTTTATGCTCGTTTTTTTTCTCTTCTCGATAAAACGAAACGAGAGCGACAGCGACCGTGCTAAACCGTCGTCATTAAACGAGGCACTCCTCCTGGTTCGGACGGCTCGCTTAATCGAATGATCGATCGTTCAACTTTATTTCATTTATTTTTTCCCTCGACGCGACGTTCCCTTCTCTTTCGCGGAGTTAAGCACTACTTGTACAGGTTTGTATACGCTCTAACCTCCCATCCCCCTCCTTGCCCTATATATCGATGATTTCTATGGACTTTCCCGGAGTTGCTTCATTTACTATCCGCTATTCTTGGAGAAAAAATGAGAAGAAACTTTTGAGCTCGAGCCCATTGACGTATAACGTGACACTGACACCCGTTGATTAATAACCCCAAACAATCTTTGCCACCGAGCGTCGTATCATTTTTCGCTCGTTGATATCCTTCTCTGAAAACTGAATAACTTTTTACGTCTCCACTGATTATCGACGTTTGGCTCGAAACGTACGTTTGGAACAATCGGTCGACAAAGCCGATTGCGGTCAATGAGCTTTTGGTCGATTGATTTAAAACTTTCCTCTCCTCTGTGTACGTACGCGTACACATATCGATAAAACGTTAAATACATCACAATTGGAGTACGATGACGTTCTCATCGGTCTACCGCAAACGGCTTACCGCAAACGTACCGTGTATAGGTAACGGCGATCGTGCCGCGCAATCGTAGTTAGTAACGAAGCTCTTTCTCTCTTTACCTCCATGTATCTCGTCGAGCGAAGAAATTCGATATCGTCACGCGATATTCACTCCGGTGTATTACGGTCAAAATAGCATGAAACGTTTCGACAATTCGGCCAATGTCATTTCGCGGCGAGGAAAGTGAGAGGGGCGAAAGGGGCGAGGTGGGAGGATGATGCATCAGGATCGTGAAATTCTCGATTTACCACATGCAGGAACGTTACATCATCGATTAATTGCGAAACATAGTTTTCATCAGTTTTGCTATAGGGAACGAGTAATGCGCTTGATTGGATGGAATTCGAAAGGTATGCCGTTGCATACTGCAATATTATTATCTCGGTATCCGTAGAGGATAGCTTATAACCGACATACGAGCTACTAGAGGCTTTCGAAATCGGTGGGCCGGTCGCTAGCGTTCCCAAACTTCACTCTTTCACTCTCTATAGCGCCTTTGCGGATTAATAATGGCAAGCCTCGAGTTAATTAGCGCGATTCATCGCGTCATCATCGAAGCAACGAAAATACAGGAAAGGCAATGAAGATATAGCGTTCGCGAACGATCGAATTCGAAATCGTGTGCAATCGTTTATGGGAGAACTCAAAATATGTGAGGAGATATTTCGTATCAAGGCCAATTCGAGGATTATGCAACTCGTGCATAAACTTTTGATGAATATTATTATAATAGTTCGGTTATATCGTGGATGCTTCGAGGTGCTAGTCAGTGGTATGTGGATATCGTGTACTATATTCTCTTTGGTAAAAGTCCTTTACGCATCGAATATGCATGAGTCGCACGTCCATTTTATTCCTTCGCGTTCATGATATTTTTTCTATGGGCATAGTCGTTTAATGAATTATATGGAATTCCAATATAAAGTACAGGATGGCGAATTATCGAAAAAAAGGAGTATTTTGCTGAACGGAAGGAATGAACCCACTCGAGATTTTCCAACGAGATTTCGATAACTTAACTTTGATTATCCGTTTGCACACGTCCGCCAGCGTTGTTCAGTACGCGGGCGAAATGCGATAAGACTTCGGGACTATTAATGCAACTGGTTCGAAGTTCGATGGGGTGAGTAAAGGCAGTAAGTCGGAGACAGGGTCAGCGAGTAAGATTGCCCACGGGAAGTCCCGCGACCTGAGATGGGCGTGACTCGAGTCCTTTGGTCAGTTCCGGAGTTAAACCGAAATCCTGGCGAAACGGTCATCATCTGCTGCTCCCTCGCTCTCCCTTTCTCACCCCTTCTCACTTATCTCGCGAGCTATGTTAGAAGCGGGTCTACACTCGCGATCTCGGATCCGATCTCGAACGAGCTAGGAAGCACACCGTGCTTTGGTCCACTATGCACACATACACAGCCCCCACGGATCTTGACGCCATAGCGGAAACTTAGAGTGAGAGAGAGAGAGAGAGAGAGAGAGAGCGAGCGAGCAGAGAGAGAGAGAGCAAGAGAGTTAGAAATGGAAGATATATATTGCTAGCAAACCGCCGTAGCTTAGTCGAAAATGAGGCCCGGTACCACGTAGAAGGGAGTTCATCCTTATCGGACTGCGGGGTCAACTCTGATGATCTTCGAACGGTCGCACGGTATTGGGGCATACCGGCAGAGTTTGTCACGGGTCAACCGGTCCGTCTGGCCACTACGGGGCTCTACTACTGCTCGTGCCTTATATTATATACTGGGTACGTACGTAACGAATAGCTCTTTGGCTGTATCGGTGCCAATGGCTGCGCTGGTTTTCGAATGCTCAGAACGTGTCGAGCGTGCAGCACACACTCGGTCTATCAATTGCGATATCGGGGAGGGATCTCCTGTGAATGAGGAGAGAGAGAGAGAGAGAGAGAGAGAGAGAGAGAGAGAGGGAGAGCGAAAAGGGGAGAGAGGTTTGAAGGGAGCTTGGGGACTCGGACACCGTGACGATCGAATCGTTGCGATCACGCGCCACGATTTTCAATTATCGAGGCCGGATATATTCGCGACTATCTCAAACCGTGCTTCAGATCTAGTCCAAAATTGGATATTCTACGTGCTTCGCCCGCGGCAGAAACAACCTATCTCGCTCTCTCTCTCTCTCTCTCTCTCCCTCTATGTCCCTCTGTCTGTCCGTCGGTCTCTCCCTAGGTTTGTCGGCTTCTCCCTCCTCTTGGTTCTATGGAGAATGGACCGCCTTGTGTTAGGTTTAATATGAAAAGATACTATTATATATTTCCGGACCTATATACGTATATTGTATAAGTAAGCCGAGAGCAGGACAACATGGTGAAAAGAGGTCAGGAACATCACCACTGGCGTATATACCAGATTTTTGTTATATATAGAGCGTGTAGTAAGACGCAGACACTCCGCCAGATACTACGTAAGGCACTTTATTCTCCCGAGTTTCGTCGTCGTAACCACGGCACTACGACGACGACGACGACAATTCGCGTTTCGTAGAAAAGAAAAAAAGATAACCGGTGGGCGTTTCCCTTCAGCAAATGTAAAACGACAAGAAAACTCCCTATAGCTCGTCCCTTTCGTGTAATCCAACTTGAGAAACGTTTCGTGATTCTGTGGGGGAGGCCTATCCCGCGAGCCCGATAAATTCCTATCTATTCGTGGTTTGTTAGAACGATGGAGTTGAGCAAGGTATACATCGTGGGAACGAATCTTCGATGTAGTATAGCCTAGAATTCTATATCCTCGTCTCTTTTCCGTATACTATGTTATCTCCCGAAGAGTGAGGGAGTAAAAGAAAGAGAGAACCTTCATCTCTGGTACTTTTGCACCGCTGTCTTCCTCATCCTGAGAGATTCCGCGAGGGGGATGAAGAGCAAAGACGTCGAACATCCTAAGAACGAGAGATCTCCGTTGAATCGATCTTCTCCATCCTCGTTCGTGTCGTCGTCATGCCATCAGTCTCCGTCGACGGCCTCCCGCACATTACTTCTCCTTCTCTCTCTCTCTCTCTCTCCCTCGTCCTCTTTCCACCTCCTGCCTAGCTCTTCTCTACAACTTCCTTCTCGCTCGTCCCCTTGAGTATCCGCGATTTTCAATTAACCTACCTCCGTTCTCTCGTTCCGAGGAAGGCCCGGAGCCGCAGAATTACTAGAGAGAACTTGAAGAGCTGACGGTGTGGAGTGCACGGACCCTCCACCGTGTGACATATATATCTATATACATATATACATATAGATTCGAGAAGAGGCATCTCGGGACCCGCGCACCATTAACTACGTAGGAAGGCACCAAAGCTCCATATCGATTTCATGAAATCGGAGACGAACGACGCTAGGGTACTTTCCTCGGTGCTTCGTCCCCATTCCGGACTCGTTTTACACCGGTTTCACCGAAACGTTCCGACCCTCGTATCAGCATCTGCCTTTTCTATTTATATTTTTCGAGCACTTTTTATCGTATTAATCTTCCGTCAATTCGTACAGTATAGATATAACGTGTGTGTTTATGATCGGCAACGGCTGATCCCTCATGAATTCGTATATTCGACGGTACACGCGACGACGACGACGACGATGACGTGTGCAAAGGTGAAAGGGGAGAAAAGTAGAGAGAAACTCGCATTGCCCTTAGGGAGAATGGCAAGCCGGTTTCTATACCAGAAATTCCTCTAGTCGGCGAGAATTTCTCGCGCCGCTTCCTGTTCCTCAACCCTTCGTCATTCGGAACATCCTATTTCCACAACTGTACCATTACCACTACCGCCGGGTACAACTATTACTGTAAGCGCTCTTACTACTACTACACCAATGGCAAATCCTTCTTATTCCTCACTTCGTCGCAGAATGCATTCACTTCGTCCTCGTTCTACTCGCCCCCAAGAGGAAAAGAGGGGGTTACAGAGGGGTAGAGACAGAGACAGGGACAGGGAGAAAGAGAGACTGTGTGTTGCAAGTCGGGGTAACGATTTGCATATTCATTAAACGTTTGCGGTGTGGCGCGTCTGTATGGCGTAGTACAGTGAAAGTGGCTATGTATATAAGCTTCTGCCTCCAACCATCCACGCATACGTACACCGTGTAACTATGTAACTAACCTACGTCGTAACTAAGCTCTATAGTTCTTGAGCGAACTCAAGGAGCGATCGAGGGAGAGAGAGAGAGAGAGAGATAGAGACACGAGAAAGAAAGAGGGAGAGGATGGAACGAGAATTTTCGGGGGCCCGTCTGCACGAGAGTCCCAACGTGGCGTCTCATTTTCGTCGTTGGCAATGCCGAGAGAAAGCCATAGACCGTAAAAACGCGCGTCTACGAGACGGCCCGATTGCCAACATACATATATATACGTGTACGTCTGTCTTTAACGACCAAAATTTAAGACGGATTTGCATTTTGACCGTTCTTCCTTCCAGCAATCGTCTATCCTGCACATCCTCCCCTCGTAGAAACACACGGCTCTCATACTCTGCGGCTCTATACCCGATAATGACTGTACGAGCCTATATATTTCGTACGCTGATTTCTACTTCCAGCCGCGCACTGGCTCGTTCCTCGTTCTCCAGTTACGAGTACGTCTAATACGTCTCACTTTAGTACACTCGAGTCGTTTAAAGTGTGTGAAAGGGCCTTCGACAGAAGACTCAAGGGGTAAGAAAGGATGAACGACATCTGGCTCGTAGCAAGTTGGAAGGGCGGAATGGTACCGGGAGTCTTATTAGAGAGGGCGTGCATACCCCTCTTGAGAATAACCAAATTGGCACATTGTCGATTGGTGCTCGGTGCTAGGATATCTTTTTAAACCTTGGTACGGCACAACCGGAGCCAAAGAGATTACGTATGGAACAGGGTGTAAAAATGAGAATAGCACTCCCGATATCTGCATTTTGTTTTTTAAAGCCTTGCCGCCGTGTACTTCGTATGTCATTTGTACTTTTCGTGCGGCTTTGCCATCGTTGTGTAGATTTCCTTCTCGGAACGGCTCTGCTTCGCGGCCTATTATTCAACATTAATACCACAGGCTGTATCTCCCGTAAGGTTATACCAACCGGCAATTCTCGTCCGACGACGTTCTCAGCCCTCCCCCACCCCACCGTCACGCTTTACCCTTTACTTATACTTAATAATATATACGAGAGAACGACTATCAAGTTCTACCGAGTACTCCAACTCTACAGCCGCAAGAACCCACCCTTCTTCAACAGCAGCGGCATCACCAACACCATCACCACCACCGACAGCATCGCTACCTCTTCATCTCTTACACCACCCCTTACCAGTAATTAATTCGGGTTTGCTTACGTATCGTGGCCACCAGCCGGCATCCGCTTCGCGAGGGCGAGGGGTGCCCTTTCTCGCCCCCACCCCCCTTCATACACGACGAGACGTCGTTTCGAAAACTTCGCTCCCTTGCCCTTCCCTGCAATCCTTCTCCTCTCGCCGACCGTCGCGGCTCCTGATAGACTCCGAATTATGCATTTTCTTGTCACGCCGCCAGATAAGAGCCAACTGAATATTAATGCGGCGTGTAATAGTTTGTAAACTAGGTCCCCGAGCCTCGGGCTAGCTTCGCTCTAACGCCATACCGACTCTCTCAGCCTCTGGGCGCTTGGCTATTCTCCCACCCAGCCGTAACGGTACACCGTGACACTCGCTGTACTCAGGACGCTTACAGCAGCCGCGGGGCTTTTCCTTACGTACCCTCCCCCCACCCGCCACGGCAACCTCGCCCTCTCTCGAGGTGGATGAGGAAGAACGCCTGCGGATCTCGCGCGTTATATGTCCCGAAAATTTGTAAAGTTTGATACTAGTCCTAGAGGTGTTTCCGGCGCTGGTTGGCTCGGCTCACTCAAACCCCCTTTCTCCTCTCTCTCTCCCGTTTCCTTCTAATAGTTTTCGACAGGGGTGGCATCAGATGCGTCTGTGGTTTTTAACACAAGCCGACCCTTCTTTTTCCTTCGTAACAGGATTTCGCAACGAATAAATAAATTAAATAAAGTTAAGTGAATAATGTATTAAGTAAATAAATAAAGTAATAAAAATATAGACACATGTATATATGTGCATACATATTTTATTGGGTAATGTAAACGATACCTTGGAGGGTTGTTAAAACGGCGAGTTTATAACCGTAAACGGCCGTTTTCGATCGGGTTCACGTACACAGAGCATCGTACAGCGTATTTACACCATAATTTATTATTCCTTTCGCATTATATATTATATTCTATCTACGTGCAGTTTTCACTTCTTCTCTCTCTCTCTCTCTCTCTCTCTCTCTTTCTTTTTCTACAAACATTCTGTTCTCATCCGCCTGTTCATCATCTCTCGCTTCCGTCTTTGCGTTTTCTTCTTCCCGCTTAGCTCTTCGGCTACAACCAGAGGCAGAAGCGCCGAGGACGATAACCCAACAACCCCTTGCGAGAATGCGATCCGCCTGTTCTCTCTCTCTCTCTCTCTCTCTCTCTCTCTCTTTCCCTCTTTCTCTTTCCCTCGTCGTCTTCGAGCCTCAGAAGCCTCCTTCCACTTTTGCCGGTGCTGCTGATGCTGCTTCTATTCCTCCTTCTCGTCTTTTCCTCCTTCTGGGTTGTCTACATTATTCATACACCTTACTTCCTTCTCACATCGCCACTCGTCGTCTCGAGTATTACGCGCTCGATATCGTTCCCGGCGGTTTAGCCGATGTTCCGACGCAAGCCATGTCGAGCAGCTCGAGACGATCATCCTGCTACTTTTCGAACAATTTATATTTGTCTGTTCAACGAGCTATCACATGCATTATTTCGTATTACCAACTTTTTACTATTGCCCACTTATTATTGAAAACATGTATACGCAGAGTTTCCCTAAATAATTATGCAGATATGCGCCAAGTATTGCGTACCTATAAAGCAAAGATCTGACAACTCTGTGAATATTTTTATGCTCTTTGCTAACCGCATACCTACTTGCATTAAACACTTTTTACGAGGGTAATTTTTGTCTTTTTCCGGTTTTATGTTGATTTTCACATGTGTAGGTACGGGCATAAACTTTGCCATGAAAATTCTTACACGGAAGGGTGCGCTTTTTCCGCAGATCTGCGCTTTGGATTATCTGCATATAAACCGTTAGTACTTGTATGCAGGTGTGCCCAAATGTGAGGATGTGGGGAAGGGGGGGGGGGTGCGGGGCTGAGTAAATAATGAAACGAGAGATCGGAAAAGCGGAAGAGCGAATAAAAGGATGCAATGTATTGTAGTACGTAAAAGCACCTTTCTCTCTCTCTCTCTCTCTTCCCCTCTTGTTGGGGATGAGGTTGATCGCATTGCCGGTCGGCAACGACGGGCAACACGTAGCCTCCGCGACGGTTCGTTTACGAGAACGAAGGAAGGTGTGGGAGGGGGAGGGGCCGGTTTTCGCCCTCGCCGTTCCATTTTCACGAGAAGAGAGCGAGAGGCCTTCCTGCACCACCGGCGTCGCCATCCACAATCGATCCGCCCAACTTCTCGCAACGCTCACCGTAGCGAATAATTACTCGAGCGTTATTACTTCGCGGGTCGTCGTAATACCGTCGGGATAACGCAGCCCCGGAAAATGCGGAGCGAAGGAAGAATGAGAGAAAGGGGTGTACGGGGGATGCGGAGAGGACAGGATATGATGGCTCGGGAAATAGTAGTAAAAGAGCTTGAGAGCTGAAAATAATAAAAAAAAAATATGCAAAAATGAAGAAAAAAGAAAACAAGAACGAACGAAAGCACGAGAGCGGAAGAGGGAGAGAGAGAGAGAGAGAGAGAGAGAGAGAAATAGAGAGAAAGAAAGAGTAAAAAGTGTGAGAAGCCCGCGGTTGGTGAATGAAATGAAATAGAGAAAGAGAGAGCGAGAGAGGGAGAAAGATAGAGTGGTAGGAAAAGAGCACGATAGGATAGAGATCATAAAGAAAGGAGGAGATATTTAGAAAGTTTTTTGAACGACCATTAGCGAGATGATAGGATAACCAGAATGCGCTCTTGGTGTATACCAAATACTTCCCTCTTTCATTTCTTTCTATCGCGTGCTCGGTGATCTCTTTTCAAATACGAGTAAACGGATACCGCACTCCTCGACAATTGTAATATCGAAATGGTCGATTGTACGAATAACGATTAGAAGATCCATGTTCGCGAACAATGTCGAGAACGGTTGTTGTCTTTTTTTTAAATCTACCTTGCACAGTTTCAGGGTTTGAGGTGTCCTATAGCCAAGCACAATACTTCGTTTTTTACGACGTAAATTTTACATTTTACGACGCGTTACATTGTATATATATATATATACAATAAGTATAGTGGGGAGGGCAAAGTGCAGAGATACAATACCTACAGCGGTGACTTGTGCCAGACTGTACCGATGGAGGTATCTCGAGGGTTTTTGTAGTGATCAAGAGACCAAAAGGGGTGAGGGGGCAGAGAAGGAGAAGGGGGGTGGAGGGGTAATGTTACGTCGTGTCCTTTCGCAGCTCGTAAACGGCGCAAAGTTTCAAATTACCAGCGAAGTGAGAGACGGCTGTGACCGGTGCTGCGAAAACCTCGAGTTTAAAAAGAGGGAAAGGAGAGGTTCCGACTACACTTGAGTGGTTGAGTGAAGAGGAAAACGAAGCCTCGCGTATACCGGAGAGCTTTGGTAAAAGCCAACGTTACATACATATATATATGTATATACATATCTTGAAAAATATATGAGGCACGTGTAGTGGTCCTTCTCTATAACCACGCTTTTCCCACCCCATACTCTCGCACTTTTCGACCGCATCCGCGCTACTAACATCATCTCGCGAGGAGAGTTTTGCCATAACCTCGGTAAAAAAACTAAGAGTTTCGTGTACACACCCCTTAAAGGTGGGGTTGACGGAGACGAGAATATTACTACTGCACACGATCTCTGTATCACGTATTTCTCTCACTCTCTCCCTCTGTATAAATACATATATATATATATATGCTCGGTTGGTCCTTCTTCAGCTCGCGGTAAGCGAAAGCTCGCTTCATACCTTGGAAAAGTCAACCTGTTTTGCCGAGACTTGCGGCGGTGAAGCTGCACCCTCTCTCCCTCTTACTCTCTCTCTCACCCTCTCTCTCTCTCTCTCTCTCTCTCTCTCTCTCGTTATTCCCTATGTACCCTGAAATTCTCGCGCGTGTACTCGCTTCAGTAACCGTACAGCTGAAATCGTTAAGCCGGTACTTTCCTGGGGCATTAACGCCGTTCGCGACTGCAGTGTGCACTCCTATTAACCTTCCACCCCGCCCCCTCGCTTCCCCTGACCCTGCCTCACCCAGGCTTATGCCATATAACCTTCTATATATGAATACGCGCGCACACACACTCACATATATATACATAAATATAGCATATGATATCCTGCAAATTGTGTTGGCTGTTTTGGTAGGTTCGGGAGTTGAGAGTTTAACGTTCGCCCCGACAGACGCGCGAGACCCCCACGGTGCCGCATGGCAAACTCCTGCGCTCAGCGTGGATGAGCGGACCGCGAACCACGAGAGTTTAATGTTCACAGGCGGGCCTCATTCCTTCTCTCCCTCTCCCTCTCTCTCTATTTCGAGCTACCCCTCTTATACCACTTATTCTTTCTCTTCCCGGTTATTCTCGCACCGTTGTGTACGTGCAAATCGCTCTGTTCACACTCTTGCGCGTATGTACATGTATACATGTCTGTAGCGTAAGCAACGCTCTCTCCGCGTCTTCACCAACCCTGTCTACCTCAACGTAGCTTTTTATCTACGTGTTTTATGCTCTCTCATGCGGTCTTGGAACTTGTAAAGATTTTTAGGGGTTGTTATATATTATTGCGCGGAAATAGGAAGAAAAACAAAGTATTTCTTGCGGCGGGCCTTGAAATACAAATGAACGTACTCAAAGCTCGTATTATCACCCGGCGACTCCTCAGCATGATGTCTCGAAGCACTTGGCGAATTAGTCGCGTTCGCGCTTGACTAATACGAGAACAAAGGAATGCGTGAAAACGACAACTGAATGAGACAACGCCCTCTCGAGGCGCTCGAGAGAATCGAGCGTCGCCGCTGCGGTATCGTGTCACAAAACAAACAATTGTTGTACATATATGTATATATGGGGATAACCAACGTGAGATAAGTGAATTTGTGTCGGGAGTACTGGGAGCACGGGTCAGTTTCGATGTTCCGCATCGCTGCTATTGCTGTCAACGCGATAGCGCGTTGTTGAGCACAGACTGTACTCTCTGTCTATCTATTTCGTACTGGACATAGAGGATTGGCCCTATAGCGATAGTAGCTTGATGTCGTATTGGCCGAGAGTTCATGAACCTACACTTTCCCCGTCTAACCCTCTCCATGATGTAACACACATATCCATAGCCAAAACCTCGTGGACACGTATACGCGAGGACTGTCTCTCGATTCTCGGATATTCCCACGCGGGTACGTGGTACGCGTGGACGCTGTGATTAAGTTCGACGGAAATTCGTGGCGCCTCGAAGTTGTCCCATGGGTGATATAGTGAAGGGGAAGGACGAAAGGGAACGGGGAGAGCTGTTGGTAGTGGACTATGCGCGTCACCACTGGACACAGGGAGTCGTTACCACTTGTACGTGTAATATTTCGAAAGTTCGAATACCTACCAACCAGTGGTCGAGGTACGGTAGAGAAGGGCAACGGTAGATAGCGCAGTCGAGAATGTATATGTGTTACCAACGATTGGTGGCGCTAGATTTACACTGTAGACGATAGTTTCGCTCCCTCTTATGACGATCATTGTGCACGCTCAGGAATTCATAATAGTTCTCTCGTAGTCCGAGATTCACTGTATATACGTAGGACTCCATAGGGCCCTTCCGATAACCGGGGGTAACGGTGAGTGTGTCTCAACGCGTCTATCCGCGGGTTTATGAATGCCATTATTATGTAGATACGACGCTCCGGGTTATCATCGAGAACTATCGCCCAGTGCTAAATCATCGTTGTTCAATTCGCTCGCTCGCTCGCTCACTGTCTCGTCGAGCGAGGCAAGTCAATGGGGGCTGGTTGAGGGATGGACGAGTATTGACCATACGGCAATTCATTGAATTCGAGCTTTGCGAACATCTTCAACCCTGGACGGGCTTGTCACCCTACATTGAAAGGCGTAATTTTCCGGGCCAAGTAAAGCCCCGAAGGAGGGTTCTGACTTATACCACTCACGGTAAGGGTAAAAATAGCGTACACTTCGATGGGTTCGTTTTCGTGTCGAAGGATCGATGTCACGAGGAAAAATCGCGAACGAAGCGAGAGCAGAAAATATATAGGGGTGAGAATGGTAGACGATTATCGGAAATGGAGACCCAACCAAGACCGGGTTTCTGTCCAGCGGATATTGAATTACATAACGCCTAATAAGCACACTTTCTGTCCCTGTAAGTATATTCCCGAAAAAGGGAATAAATTCTACGCTTTATTCACGTACAATTTATTAACCGCAGTAGTCAACAAAAAAAGAAGTAAACGGCAATGAAACAAATGTATTTAGTGATAACGCTCGTTATTTCAGAGATTTCGACACGGAACCGACGTTCACGTTCTAATTGATCAGAGCTAGAAAGATGATGATTCTGTTGATGCGGGAAGTTGTTAGGTATACACGCACGAACACACGGTGGGTACATGGTAAGTCGACTTCTCTAGAGAGGCGCGCCCGGTGAATGTAGCAGAGTGCTCGACGAAGGGTGAAAGCGAACCACGCAGCCTCTCCCTCGGGCAATCAACCCCTATTTCGCTTTGGCGCTCTAGCATCTGCGATATAACATCTCGGGGAGCACGCCCGGTGAACTATGTATCGCCTACGTGTATCTGTATCATACGTATGAACACCGTGTATATGTATATACACACACATGTGCATAGACATTAAGGGACGGGCGTTTAGATGTTAGATATAACGGTAGCAGAGATGGATGAGCGTTGAGACTGACAAGGAAGCTGTGCTTGTATGTACCCCGCGAGTCTGAACCGCAATACGGGCTCAAAGAAGAACAAACACAAGATAAAAAAGGCAAGCCGGTCGGGAGAGAGACACGAGCGAATGGGCGAGGCTGCTGCCCGGAAATGTGGTTCGATTGACGGCAAAGTGGGTCGAAGGCCAAAGTTTCGTTCTCCGCCCGCTTTTATACCAGATCTCTCTATTTGTTCTCTTTCTGTACGGAACCAGTCTCGCTCGAATCGGTGCAAATGACTTGCTGCTGTGGTTGCACTCGAGTGATCCGAAATGTTAATCGGCGCAGTGGCAGGATCCTTGAGTTTCGCCATCGTTTTTTTTTCAACCCCCCTTTCCCATACCTCGTTCCTGGGCGAATCATTGTCTCGTGTCATATCTGTCTCGTGCAGAAGCGGTCACGGTTCGATAAACTCGCGATAAATGTAAGCCCTCATGAAAATTAATGGACGTGTGATTTTCCTGAGGTACGTTAGTTTGAAGTAAGGTTTATTGCATTTTCTCTACTATTTCGTACGTATAAAGTGTTTCAGGGAAATTAATTAATGACTTTAGAAAACAGCAGCAATCGACCTTCGTCGAAATGAAATGTCGCCTTGTTATAATTATGATACAGCGAGTATTTTTCGTCGTGCCCGAGGACTACGGAGATACACTCATTGTTCAGCTTTCTGGAGAACGCAATGCTGTATTTGATGCTCTTTCCCTCGTCTCAATTAATAACGCTCTGATAACTTCGCGAGAGGCTCTTGCAGAAGGATTTGTTTTCGTTCTATTTCACGTCGGTATATAGCTTGCGCGGTGCAACAACAGAGACCCGGGATATACAAATACACGAGAATACTCGGAGGGAAAAATATTGGAAAGTCCCCTTTTTATTTTATTTTTTTATTTTTTACGAAGCTGCGGTACTACGTTTTAATCGAATGAGTGCTAAATTTGGATCAATGATTTTTACGAGCTTTCGTTGATTAATCATCGACGATGCGTGGAATTTTTGTTACAAGAACGTGTGTTACTCAATTCGTACCGACGAAACGAGCAATAGTGTTTTATTATCAAAAACGTAATTAAAAAATATTATTTTTATAAACGTTGCGTTCGTTTTCGTCAATTTCGAATTTCCACATATCGTTACGGTCGTCGAGTAATTCTACGGCGCTATTATCTACATTAAAATCAATATTAATTTAATAATCTGGGTATTTTCATAGCATAGTAGAAAATACGTACCGACGAATCGCTGAAGTACCTATCCAAATATAAAACGGAAGATCGGAATTAAGAGTGACTTAAAATAATAACGACCAATGAAAGATTAAAAATACGGATAATATATGCTCCAGTCAAGATTCATTTCTCATTACTTAACATCGATTCTTGAAATATTGTAAAGGAACAAAAAAATCTTCACAATACTCGTATGTCTATCGCTATGAGCTAACCTGAGGTAAAAATTGTCGTTGGTGCAGATCACTACAGCGTGCCACCAGTGGACGGTATTTACAAGCTCGGTATTGTACATCGCGACTCAATATACATGAATATGTACACGCGTCTAGTCCAGCATATGCAAATTGCACACAAATACACGTCGCTCAGGTGTATAAATACGCGTTTGAATAGTTCTCGAGAGTGCAACGAGTGACTCTGTTGAAAATATACATTTGGCAATACTCATATACCGTTTACCGTCGTCTCTTCCAGTCCGAGAACCCACCTTCCTGATGATCATTCGCATATTCACCGTTATGTGCACCGCAGCACAGCTACTATTTATATAACCCGTAGTATATAGGATATAAAATACGTCGGGAAGATACCACTTTACCATGTTCAAATGTTCATTTTTATTATTCGTCCGGGAGCCTGATGGCGCGCGGTGATAAACCGTTGTTATATTAATGTAGCACGTTTTCCCTGGGGGGGCAAAGTCCGACCGAACGAACGAACGAAGCGTACGAGTGAAAATATGACACCTTTAAGTATGTACCTATATATATAATGAGATATAAGTGTCTGTGAAGACGGAGCGAATAACACGAGAATGAGGGGCAAAAGTGTCGAGTGCCTTTTTATTATGTCCCAGAGACGAGCAAAGCGCTCATCTCTATCTCTCTTTCCCGACGCTTCTACTTTAGCGCATACATGCATACTGTATAATATAGGTACACCTTGCTCGACGATCAGCCGACGATCGAGTCTGGTAATTGATAATAAGCCACGTTACGTTATCACTCGTCTCGTTGTGTCAATGTGTTCGCCCGCGTGTCGGTGTATGAGCGAGGATGTTCGGGCGTCGACGTACGTCGACGTGCGTCGAACGGCGAGGTAAGGTATGGAAACGGGTATAATACCGATATGATGTAGTGTGATCTTACAGCGGGCCATTAAACGATGTTTAATGATCAATCATTAAGCGAGAGGTATGGGCAACACCGTACCGTTCGATCCTTTGATAGGATGCAAGAGCATTTCTCTTGCCTCTCTATTGATTGTACATCGATCGAGCGTGGTCGAGCATTCGATGACACGGGCTATCGAACGTACGTTTATTTTCGAACGTGTCCTTCTCGTTTGCACACTGTACCACAAAAAAAGAGTTACATTGACATTATCGGTAACTTTGACAGTTTTTGGGGCTACTTCAACAGAGCTCTAAAATACGGTTTAGATGTGTTCGCAGTGGTGAAAAGGCCGAATATTTCTGTAAAATGGAATATATCGAGGTTATAATGGTGATATTTGTGTTACGCGGAAAATTTCCGATTCCGTAATCTCCAATTGACGATACTCGCGTATCGTTTCGTACGACGCGCATATCATTATTCCCGCGAGATGCACGATATATTTGATTTTCTCGTTCGAGCCCAAACGCACTCTCATTGAGCTTTTTTCACTTTCTAGAAATAATATTAGAAGATCGAGCGAAAAGACGTTGCATGTAAATGAGATATTAGATGTTTACCGTTTCTAGACTAAACCGTCGGAAACAAAGAGCGGACGAGGGAGACGGTGAGATAGAGAACGAGAGTCGGATCACGTGGGTGTTGTTTCAGTGCTTGCGTAATGCTGTTTGCGCAGTAATAGTGAGAAACTAGCTTGGTGGATGGTTGGAAAGGGGTTATAGCAACGTAGGAGTGTAGGCGAATTGGAGTGGAGGGGGGAGGAGAGAGAGAGAGAGAGAGAGAGAGAGAGAGAGAGAGTGGGAAGAAAAGGGGTCGTTGGTACAAACGAGGAGTGTCGCGGAGACACACCGGCATTGTTGTCCGGGTGTAGAGGGTGAGCGAATGCACGCGCAAAACCCCGACTACCACCACCGAGTTTAATATACTCCGGGAGGCTCGTGGCGGAGTGTGAGTACACTACCGTCGGAGCTACCACCGCATCGCTGCTTTGACTGCACCTACTACTGGATACCTACGCGTTACCTTCCATTATAGCTTTGCCGCTCTGTCCCCGTGTGGACTACGGATAGAGAAGCACGGACGCGTTTGTGTACCAACGGATACTATCGGTTACATATATATAGAAGCGTATTTACGTGTGTGAAATACAATATCCATGTACAGGCATACCCAAGACGAGCAGCGAGTCGACCAAGCCGGGCGTTGCTCGCGAAACAAGCGACCAAATGAAGACACATTGCTTTCATTATGAGGCGTGTGCCTGTACGGAGCGAGTATAGGAGGGCACGGAGCACATCTATTCTCTCTCCAACGAAACAGCCAAACCTTTTCGTATACACCGACGTGGTGCTACGTCACAGAACGTACACCAGAATGTACCGAGTCGAGAGTTTTCCCTTATTCTCTCTCTCTCTCTCTCTCTCGTTCTCCTCCACCGTCGAACATTAGACAACATTTACCCCTCGACCAACGAGGCATTCGTATTACTCTCTCGTGGTCGTCCGCATCGTTAGATAGATCGGGCGAAGAGTGGTTTCGCGTGTAACATTCTTCGTCGTTATATTAGCCGGATACCGCGAGAAAGAAGAAAAAAAGCAATTACAGTTTCGAGAAAATTGTTATTAATTTTCAATTTTAAAACGTGACATTTTTTACGAATTATTTGCTATATTTCTTGTATGTCCTGACACGAAAGAAATGGAAAAACGAGGACGGAAAATTGTGCACAGCACGATCCTCGCTAGTCTTCGAATAACGTGTTCTTTCAACCCCCGTTATCGACGTGAAGGGGTTGAAAGGAATTATCGGGTGATAGCTTTCGATGCCTTAACGGAAAATCGATTTAAAAATGTGGTGCTCGGAGGAGACTGTCAGAAATTGTGTGTGTGTGTATGTATGTGTGTGTGCGAGAGAGAGAGAGAGAGAGAGAGAGAGAAAGAGAGGGAGAGAAGAGAATGGACGAGGAGAAATATAAAATGGAGAAGAGAGATGGGGGAACATTAATCTAGTTCAAATGTTGAACATCTACGAGGGACTGTACGCGTGTATGCGATACAGATAAAAAATGTAGGCGGGAGAACCTCGAGTGGAACACAAACTCGTCTCTCGTCATCTTTTTTCCGTCGTGGCATATTTTTTTACTCACTTCCTCACTCTCGTTCATTCTTTCACCCTCTCTCTTTCTGTTATCCCTCGGCTCACTCACCCTCGCCAATTTCTTTTTTCTCTCGTATTCTCTCGGCTGTACATATGTATACGCGAGATACTAAAGAGCCCAGGTGAAAGTTGCACACGGGACTGTCAGCGCGGAGAGATGCTTCCGTTGCTCTTGGCGCATCGGGAGTGACTGTAGACTGTTTTTCGCGTAATTAAAAGCCGGATAATTTATTTAACAACGCACCCCGACGCCAGCCTAAAAGTTTTATTATTTCACCCCGTTGCAGTTCTCGCGTAACGAGAAAGAAATAAGGGGTCCCCAGGTCTGTGTTTTTTTTCGTTCGCGCCTATTTACAAAAAATGGAAGAGGGATGAAGTGCGCGATGTAAAAAAAATGGGATGCGAGGGAAAAAAAGTGAATTCCAACATGCTGCCTCGCGAGTTCGTTCTCGTGTCTGGAATATAGGCGTATAGGTATACGCGTATGTGTGTCTGAACGAGGGTGAGCTAACATAGTAGGAGTAGAAGGGGATGAACAGCGATACCACACACGACGATTTGAACCCCGAGATCGCGGACGATGAAAACGCGGATAATTCAAAGTCTCGGCGCTGGATGTACACCCGCATGTATTTTTCGAAGGAAATAAATCGGTCTCGTTCGCGTTGATGAAACAGAATCAATTCGAAACTCGTTTTCTCGTGCTCGAAAAAAAAAACAATGAAAATAAAAAATAACAGTTATCGATAAAATAAATCGTAAAAACTTCCCTCGCATCAGTGACCTCGTTGAAAACGAGTTATCACGGATAGAGAAAAAAAAATGATGCGACCATTCGTGTTTATTCACCTATGCACGAGTTTGCAAACGCGCAGTGTCAATCATGACGATTGGTTCGAATTCGTTGGACGATCTGATTGTCGGTACGATCGATAAAAGCACGTACACAAAAACATACGAACGTTTTTTTCATGCTGCAGGTAAATAAATATTTTCAGTATTTTGTGTAAAAAATAGTAATTACATTTTAAATGTATCATTAATTTGGGTTTTCATATACAATTGTCCGATGTTTAATGGCCGTTCAGTAGCCGCGATGATGATGACGACGAGTTAGAAAGAAACCATGACAGCCAAATGACAGTTTCGTTTAATGAAAAGCGATGTTAATTTTCACCTTTTTCGTAACCGTATCGCTCGGACATGAGAGAGAGAGAGAGCGAGAGAGAGAGGGGGAGAAAGCTGGTGAGAATCCGACGAGCGAACGCATTATAATGTATATTACGTAGCGGGGTTGGTGGTACTACGGTACGAGTGTTCCACCGGGTACGCCGCACACATGCCGGGGCTTTTACGACAGATTTCATCCTCCCGAGAGCGCGGGTATTATATAACTGAATTCACGTGTGCCCCGGCAAGATAATACGAACGAGGGAGAAGAAAAATGGTGGGGTAGAAAATATACGAGAGGACGAGGACGGGAACCGAAGAGTATATTCCATAGTCCAGTCCGGTACTCCGACTACCGTGTGTAAGTAGAGCATGTATATACGATCTGATACATAGGACAGCGTATATATCGGATAGATGAGGGGTGTAGCGGGAGGGTTGTGCAAGCGAGAGCGAGAGAGACCCGCAGGTTATCGCGAAGAAAAAAAAAGGTGAGTGCAAGCGAAACACGAGCGTCTGTAATCCGCTTGCTTGTGTATACGTATATGGCATGTATGGGAGGAGGTGAAGGGGTGGTGGGCTGGTGCAGGACACGGGTAGGGGGAACTCGGTGGTAGACGCGACGTGGCTCGCGGGTTTTTATTGTTTTACCGGGCCGATTTCCCGCCGGAACGGCTCCTGAATATTCATGAGACTTTCCAACGTAATGCGAACGACGGGCGTGTTGCTGTATGTATGCACATGTACGGGTGACCGGAAGTTCTCACCGGGCCGGCCCGGCTGCGAGAGGGCCAACCGCAAGAGGCGCAAAACGCAAGTACGCCAGTATGTACGCGGAGGAGTGGAAGCTATACACGAAGGGCTTTCGCTCTCGCGCGGTCAGCGTAGTAGTCGCATATAATATGACCCGATGATCTCTTGTCTCTGGCTGCGCGATTCGAATAGTCACGAGAGAGGGAGAGAGAGAGAGAGAGTGAGTGAGAGAGAAAGAGAGAGAGAGCGAGCGATCGTAACGTTGTTTGCCGAGTGAATTATTCCGGAAAGCCTGTAACTATACTGGATATATATATAGATGTTTATGAGAATGCTATTGTGTTTTTTTTGCAGGCGTCATCGTATAATGAGAAATAAATGCACATCACACGCTTCGTCCTCTACGGGGGTAACTTCCTCGTTCAAACATTTTTTTCATCGGGGATAATTGCTCAAATGGATTATCGCTGTTACTAACTCATGTTCGCCGGGGGTTGATAATCGCGTTGTGATATTTTATAGTGAGTACAATGTTTTTTTTTCTTTTCGAAGACAATGTAATCGTCGGTTCATCGAGTCGAGTAATTCTTTCGATATTGAAAAAAATTTCACCGGAACTCGAGAACGCCACGGAAATAGAATAACGAGGTGGCGTGAGTTAGTGAAATTCCTAATTTACACATCGGTCTTCTGCCGTGACCTCATTTGTCTAATGGAGTGTTTGTCTCGGCTTGTGCGAGTTACGAACGAGACTGGAACGAGGAATTGCGTTTTCATGAATTTCTTTTTATATCTTGGGTCTAATAGGACGTAGAGCGAAATTAATTAATTCAAAAAAGAAAAAATAATATTAAAAGACGAATAAAGACTGAGGCGATGACGTTGAAATTCAAAGGATGAAAATCTTGCTCCTTTTTTCCTCGTTTTTTGGCCAAGCTGAATATTCAAATTTAGACTTTAGCCGGCGTTCTTCAATTACCACGGCCTATATGTATACACGACAAGCTTGAAAACAGCCCCTAAACCGAAACGGACCAAACGATCTACCGTGAAATTTACCAATCGCGGTGGTATAATTTACGTGATATAAACGATCCCACGTTTCGAATGTTCTACCACAGTAACACAGTTTATCAGCCACGGGGCAAAGTTTTCGCGAATACGCTATTTCACGTACACGACCAAATACGTCCTTACGGAGTTGGTGTGGATCCTCCGATCCTACCAACACAAATTTACTACACCTATATATCGCAGGAAATTATCGACTTCCTGGGCTCTTCCTTTATGCTCGAGCATTCTATATACGTGGACCCTAGACGTTCGCAAGTGCGATCGTACCGTCCGCTGAGGATATTTCTGACGAACCTCTGAAGTATTATACGTAATGAAGGTAGCTATAGCGATTTGCATTATAAACTATATATCGTATCTGCCACTGAATACTTCACGCTTAGTCTGTGGCTGACCGTTCGGGGTATTATACTACTGGTCGTTCGTTCGAGTTATACAAGTATACGGATCATTACGAATGGACGAGCGTATTGAACGTTGCGGGTTACGAGGACCTGGATAACCAATTTCATAAAAAGAATTACTCACGTAAGCCACTTAATTGGGAGTAAGACCCTTAATTGGGAGATAGTTGATCCAAATTAATATACGTATGTGAGCAAAATTGAGCCATTTGTATCGTTGTATCGACGTGGATGCGACGTTGTTACATCGTGTTTAGGTCGTGGATTTCTTAAGATTAAATAACCCTGCGCCGTACATATATTTGTGTACATACCACCCTGTCTCCCGGTGAGACCGTCATCTTTCGCACGATACACTCCAATAAAGGAAGAGAATATGAGAAGGGTGTGAGGTGGGCTTGGAAGCGGGGAGTTTGGTAGGCCATCGGCTAGGGACGCGTCGCAAAGAGCCTAGCGTCTATTACCTGTTGACACGCGCCCTCTTATTACAACGCCCTGCGGAGTCGACCTCCGACAGCGCGCACCACCGTAACGCCCCGGTCCGCGCCGCTTCCCTCGACGTTACGACTATACTCAAAGCCACCACTTATAGATGGTCGTACATATTACATGGATATATATACGTATACCCTTGTACAATAGCACCCCATACCCCTCGTACGTAAGATATATAGGTACGCGACGGTGACACGCGCGTCTTTACCTCGTCGTGTCAGCGAAGGATCTCGCAAGGCTCAGACCTCACGACGGGTCTTGAAAAGAATGTCGCGTATATTACAAACGTCACGGTATCTTCCACGAGAAAAACACCTTCATGAATAAGCTTCTATACGGTGCATGTAGCGTTGTAACGCGGCAGCAAGTAGCTCTCATTCGTATGCACGCGTTATTCGAGCATTATACATCACCGTTGAGTATAACGTGTTTATACCACTATGCATTACGTTTACGTATGTTTCGTGGAGTTTAAGCATACGCGGACTAGAGAACGAAGGAAAACAGGGGTAGACACGCGAATTTCGTCCCTCGTCAACCATTTGAACGAGAACGCGGGGTCTGAAGAGACGAGGGAGGATTCTCAAGGAGATTGTTATTCGAGCACGGGGGTGCGTAAAATTTGGTTTTCGAAAGGTTGAGAAATTTCGTGTTATCGCGAGTGCTAAAAACATCCGCTCGATCGAAATATCGTTGTTTATCGTACCTTCGTGAATATTCGACATATCGCGATATTTTTTGTGTTTATCTTTTTCTGGATACTCGCTTATCGTTTGAAACGTTCTTACCTGTATATCGGGGTGATATCGTTCTTGTACCAGACGACGAGAATCGCAGTGTCGTTGTTACGATTTGGAGGATGAATGTCACAGGGTAGTTCCGCCGTGCCGCCGAGTACTGCCCTGACCTGGGCCGGTGGTCCTGAAACACGAAAAACTGATCGGATAGTCGCCACCTGCACCCCACCTTACACTCATCTAAGTATAATTCGCGCTACCGTACTACCGACCATACACGTGCACGGGGTTTTTTACCGCAATATTTCAATTTGTGTCACGATGCTCATGCTGTCGTAATAACTAATACGAATTCGGGTGTAACGATTAATGAAGGTGAGAGTCACTCGGGAATACACGAACGTTGGTTATAAAATAAATTCTCGTTGAATTGGTACGGTCGACAATGAATTGCCGAAATGCATAAAGTGTAATTGGTATCGGAGACAAGATTGTTCGAATAAATGTCGCGATGCGTGCGGAAATGGAAAAAATATTTACATTTCTCCGATGCGTGTAAAACGCATTTTACAATCAAACGCGTATATGCGTTATTCTAACACGACAGTCGACATAAACGGTACGATGTACCTGCAATTTTGAATTATTTTGAACGATACCGTCCATCCATAACTGGTGACAGTTATTTCCCAAATAACGATAAAGCGTTTTGTCATTGTTTACGATATTTACGAGTTCCAAGTTAATTTTACGATCAATTTCGTGTATCGATCATGAAGTCCAATAAACGAATCATCGTGGATAGGAAGCATAAAGAAAGAAAAAATTATTAAAGTTAGCGAGGAAAAGTTTGAAGAGCCGACTGGTTATGAGAAAATCTGGGGGGGGATTTCGAGTTTAGGATGGAATTGTTTCGTGCGATATTGATATCCCGCTGAGGGTCGAATGAGCTTCGGTAAGGGATGAAATCTTCGTTGGTGTGAAGCATTGCATCGGGCAGATCTTGGTATAGAAACGAGGGTGGTTGCTTTTTCGCGGCCCGCTGAAGGGTCTTACACAGAAATCGAGTAAGCGCGAGCGAGAGAACGAGAGAGAGGGAGAGAGAGAGAGATATCGTGAGAAAGGGACCAGATGGGTGGAAACTCTTGTCGAGGAAACTAAGATGTAACGGGATTCGCACGCTCGTGAGAACCATAGATTTGTGGCTGAAACCATGAGAAGCTCGCGTACGTGACGATCGACATACGCTAAAATAACTTTATATATTGTCTATCTCTCCTTTTCTTGCTCCTCTTCTTCATCCTCCGTCCCTCAAGCCCGTCGAAAAATATATCTATACGTTATAAACGTACGTATACGTATAAGTTCGAGGCACCTCTCTCACAGCGTCAGCGATCCTCCCTGGTTTTCTAGCACGCCCCAAGCTCGCCGCGCACCTTACCCGTTTCTCACGCCCTTTTCTCTTCGCTCGCTTACCCTCCCGCGCTATTCTTCCTCCGAGCTTTGCCTGTTCGCGCTCAAATTGTCCCGAGGGAAGCCAGTAGCAGATAGGTCATTATATCGACGACACGTGCTCGGGTCGAGGTCGACCGAGCACACGGGATACGTACCAATGTTGGTACTTATAGCTACGATGCAGCGACCGCAATCATGCTACACGTCGCTGCACCTCCATGGCGTCGCTGTTGGGACAAAACGTCACAGGTATTTTCGTTCGTGGTTTTCGCGACCTCATTTTTTATTCGTGATCGACTTTTAACTTCGTGTAAACTCGAGCACGAGAATTTAGTTTTGACCTCTTTATACACGATTTTGTATTTTGTATTATAAATGAGGGGAGAGAACGAAATGTTTTAAACATAATCATTAATTTGATTTAATTCGATCTTATCATATTGATCTGGTAACTTGATTGCCATATTTTCCGCAACTCCACCATCTCGTTCAATATCGCGCAAGAGAGCTCTTTCGCCTTGCGAGTAATACGACATGAGCAGCGATAGCGTATACATGTTCCATCACACAAGCAGCTTCGGCGGTCTATTCTTCGTCGTTTTCCTAGCTCGATCCATGGTACAACCCTCGCTATGTGTACGATCCACGTTCACGATCTCGCGTGTACAACGCGACCTCGAGCGCATGTATGAAACAACGGTTTTACCGGGCAAGGCTAAATTTCCCCTGGGTTAGGTTCCACCCCTCCCCGGATTATGAGCACCGATGGGTGGTGCGCAACAGCAACGTCAGAAACATGCATCCCTTCGACCCAGGGAGTACGGGACCGTGGTCACTAAGGCACTTTTTCATGCTTAAAATGTCCGTCTTGTTATTTGTATGTGTTTCTGTCCCTCTCCTTCCATTACACTTTATTATTTCCAATCAATAGATTTGAGAAAATATATAATAAACGTAAAAATGTCCCTTATTCCGTGCGGCTGAGCTTCCAGTTATATTAATATATTTCGCGAAATAATATATGCGTATAGTAAACTTCTTTTATACGAACTGACGATAGTACGAAAATACAACGAAATATAAATAGCGAGCGAAATACTTCACAACGTTATTGGTGTACACAAGGTATGTATACTGGAGTGGAGTTTGCAATACAATAAGAAAGTTGCAGACGTAAGAAGTAATTTTATCTCTCGTCGGTCTCGACCTATATTCGTATAAGCGAAATGATCTATATAATCCAAATATAATTAAGAAATGAATAATTTTAATTAATAATGGCCTTATAGAGCGGATTTATAGATGTATATACATAGGTACATGATTCCAGCAGGTCGCTACCTATGGTAAATTTAAGACCAATTGAGAATTACCGTGAGATTGTCGGCGTGTTCGAGGGAATTTCTTCCTCATTTTCTCTCTCTCTTTTTTTTTAATTCTCATTTCATCCTCTTCTCCATCTCTCTTTATAGCACTCTCATTCGTTCGTCATGAAAGTGGATTGCTCTAGTTACAAGCACGTTCCGTTCCTTGTTCACGCTATATAGCTCCTACCTCGTACTCTTTTCGTATTTCTCTTTCTCTTTCTCCCTTTCATCCCCTCTTTCTTTCTCTTTCTCTTTTACCCTCTCATTGTTAGGAAATCGGTATTATATGCTTTTTTCCGGGTTCATCCGACGACGTGGCTGGTTCACTTACACTGCGTGGACGATAGTGGAAATATCCCAACCGACCGCCCTTAGTTATAAGCAGATAATCCACGGGTCAGACGGCGTCGCGAAGCCACACGAATGCCTTTAGCCCTCCCTAACCCGTGGTAGGCCAATATATATGGTTCGTTGCTTCCGTTCATACTCCTTCCTGGAGTTAATACTCACACTGACGCATTCGTAGAAATTGAGTCGTACGGTCATGGACGCATCGATATACGTTATTATTAAACTCACAATCAGCTTTGATGTTTTTTTTCATCCGTCGACCAAGAAATTGGAACAAACTTGGAATAAGAGTGTGATATCCGTGTGTTATACGGAGAAATTTCTGATTTTGCAACCATCAGAGTCATTTTAGGTGAAAAAAAATCATTTTTCGCGAACCACCCGAAGACCTTAAAGCGAATCACCACCTTAAATCATTGACACCAAGAAGACTTTTTTGGGAGGTCGTGGTATCGAAAATTTCCCGTGTAACATGAACAATCTGATCCATCGCTTTTCCGTACGATATATTCCGCATGTGCTACACTTCAATTCAAGTTTTACACCCCAAAGACTATCGACTCTTCGCCAGATAATCCCTGAGATTTCTATTATATGTGTTTCCGTATGATAGTTGAAAGGTAATAACTGTCAGCGCCATTATCCTGGAATAATCAGCACCAGCGAGGTAGAAACTACTCAATGGCATCTGGAAGATCTTCGATTGTCCCTTCGTAAAACTGCGATTCGATATCACGCGCGCGCACAGACATGCACACCCACACACACACGTATATATAAGTATATCAGTGCTATAATTCTTACGATTTAAGCCGTATCTTCCTCGGATCATTCGCTCTTTCTGAAAACGGTCTCTCGGTCGCGGAGTTCCGGCACGGTATCCTCTACCTCATTCCCGTTCACGCTCAGACTTATCCGTGCGATCTATACGACGAGTTTCTATATCCACTCTTCGAACGCGCCTTATGGCCCGATCTCCTAAAATGTGCTAGCTCGTTCACTATCGCTTCCGGATGATCGTTTACCAATGTGCGAGGCGACCATTGACTTTTTTCTATAAAGATATAGAAAGAAAGTACCTATCGGTCGTGAAAGAGCCAAGGGATGAAACGAGAGATAAAAAGCACCCTTGCCGACATTATTATCATCAAACGTAGCAAATTACAATTATTCCCAATTTCCCTTATGCCGGTAAACCAGAAAACATATGAGTGTCCTGTTGAAACGTGCAAATTCCATTTTCCAACCCCGTTTCCGGTTCATCCCTGATAAATCGGTAAAATAACAAATTGTACTATATTTCGAGTCTTTGCATGGCTTCATACTTCACCATCATTTCTACCAGGCGTACTTTTAACTTCTTGATTTTATTTCGGCTTTGTACTGCCCTCAAGGCACTCGTCGGTGAGAAAACGTAGGACACGTACACACGTGTCCCAGATACTCATATGTTAACGCGATTCGCGTAAGTAAACATTCATGCCGCACTGTGTGTTCCCTGCAAAGATGTTCACAGGAGACGTACTTAAAGATTGCATTAGCATTATATATATGCACGTGTCTATAGTACTCTGTCTCGGTCTCTCGGGTTTCAACACATCGTGTGCAAAAGGGGATTGTCAGCGTACGTGCGCTAACACACGTTCTTCTTGTTTGTGGGTGGGTCATACATGCTATAATCGTGGTAGTATACGTTTCACGTAAGAGCTTGAGCGAAACCACGCGATCTCGTATATATCGTGGTACGTGTTTCGCCGACACACAAGAATAACACAGTGAGCCTCTAGAACCCAGGACGAGGAGCCGTCTCTTTCTCGCTGGGGCTTGTGTCCTGCACAACATTTCATTCCCGTCAAAGCGGCTCAGCGAGGGTGTTCAGCGCAAAACTTTTCGAGTGTCGGACATACCCGTGTGCGAGCTTGAGATCCGAGCTCGTGCACGCGCGGTCACTCGGTTGTCCACCCTGTGCAACGCCGTGTGTGTTATAACGTGAAGATTGTTCTACCCCCATTGTCTCTGTCTCTGTCTCTCTCTCTCGCTCACCTCTGTACTCCCCTGCATTCCTGCTTTATCGTCGGTGTATACCGCGGACTATCAACCGAGCGCCATTCTCATCGTTCTCAACGACTCCGGGTCGTACGTTCACCCGCTAGCCCCTTTCATTCCACCCAGTCTTGCCAACTTTCTTCCATCTCGCATTTTCAGCTTTGTGCCATTTCTTCGGCATAAGCATGTACGCGCCCACATCTTCACTTACGTTCGTATCTCGGTTGTGCATTCTGTTTTCTTTTTTCTTTTATCACCGCGTGGCTACGTTGACTGTGCTTTTTCGAAATATTCGCGTTTATTCTTCGTTCTTAAGAGGATTGGGACTAGGGAAGGGACCGGTTGGAGAGCACAAAATAAATACCTCTTTCTTCCTGCCTCTCTCTTTCTCTCTCACTTCCTCTCTCTTCCACAAAGAGTCGTATCATTCTCGTTATGTTTCGTAACGCTGCGAATACTTAATTTAGCTGTACCGTTTGTCATTCTTCAATGTTGTTGTCGTCATTCATCCTACTCTGGCGATGTTCCAGCCCTTATTAAGATTGCCCTTTTTCCACTACGCCAATGTATTTCTAAAACCTAGATTTTTTAGCTCGCCATTCTATCGTCGTATCGTATAAATAAATATATACGGGCGTATGTGCGCGTGTGAGTATAGGGGGAGGGGGTGTAATATGCGTGGCGTCTTATGTCGCAACATCGAATCGAATTTCGTTCGCGTCGTTTCTTTCCGAAGGGTTTCGAGAGATTCATACCCGATTCAAGTTCTGATAAGGGTACTCGTAAAGATAAAGGTTACTTTAGCGGATTTCGCTCGTTTCGCTATATGTACGAGGATCTTGGCTCCAAGTAGAACAGTCAGCCCCGCAGCCTTACCTTATGTGGAATACGACGAAAATACCCGTGACCGTTTCGATAAAAGCGATGAGAAAACCTCATGTTCTTCACTCGAGATTGTTGACCGACATTTCGACTCAAGCTTTGACCCTGTCGTTTCCGTAGTATTTCTTCTCTCGCTTACACCTCACCATCCCGTAATCTAGTCTAACGTAAAATATTCGGCCTCTCTCGGGGTATTCACCGCAGCTGCTTTTGGATTCGAAATCCGGAGATGGAGTCTGGTGCGGTATTGACTCGAAAGAAAAGCTCGAATACTGCGAAGCGGAGGACGATTGGCACGGAAAGCGACCTCAAAACGACGAAAGTTTACGGTCCCGTTGCTTTATATATTTCTGCCTCTCTCACTCTCTCTTCCTCTCCCTCTCTCTCCATCGCTCTTTCTCTTTTGCTCTCTTACTTTCCACAGTTCTGCCTCTCGAAATTCTTCCTTGTGTATACACGAGCCACACGCGACAACTCTCTTGCAAACCTTTAGCGTTTTCGTACGTTGCCAAGGCAACGTAACGTATGCTCTCAGCAAGAATTTCTAGCATGCCCAGTGGCCCGGAACGCGAAGCCTTCAACCGTTTTCGTCGTTCACCTTCTCACCCGAGAGCGAAATCCGTGATGATCGAGCAAACGTACCAAGAGCTCGTAAATCGATGCGTCCCCTTATCCGTAACAACCCGTAGAGTTTACGAACGATTGTGATCGATGCCGCGTCGCCATGACATATCCGTTAGTTATTTTGCGCCATGTTTCATCAGCGTAGGTACCTTATCACTTATTGAATTTCGCCACCCAATTCGTCTCGGTTTCGGATTTGTGTTTATAAATCATAAATAGTAAACGACTGGCGATCTTTTGAATATCGAATGAATCGCTTCGGTTCATCCCCGCACGAATTATATATCCAGGAGATTGAGCTGGGGGAACGAGGGTGATAGAGCGAACGACGGCAAAGGCGGCACGAAGAGCTTTGGTTATTTGGGCGATAAGAGAAAAAAAACGATGGTGAGAAGAAGACTGGAATTTCGTTTGGCCTACAAACCCTCCGAAAATCAGACCCCTCCTCCACATTCTTTGCTTTACCGTGTGCAAAAGGCCCGTAGGTGCGAGGTCGTAACCGGGTGGAACGATCCCACCCGGTACGAACGTCAACCAAGAGGGAGAGAGCGAAAGTACACGGAGCGGTATATGCTTGCCGCATACAAATGGCTTTCCTACCGTTCCAGGGATGTAGGTACGTCGTTCGGCCTTCGTGTAATAGTGGTCCCTGGTAAGGAACAGGAATGGGTTGGAAGGTGATGCGGAGACTGATTGGCGATTGCCGATTTCGGAAGCTCTCGCCGTAGTGCTTCATCTACATTTATACACGGGGGATTGGAAGAGGGTTGTAACGGAGGGTCCGTATGTATAATTCCGTGATACACACGAACGAGCTGAGAATATCATTTCGTTGCTCAGTGGTGATTAACTGATTAGTCACGGTCTGGCGACTCGTCCATAGAAATATATCGGACGAATAGAAACGGAATCCGACCAATAGCCGATTACTCGCCGTTCGTTCAGTATAGACCATTGGAGAATTAGAGGGTGTTAGTATATCGTATATTCCGTACAGCTTTCATAGCGAGCGAGCGTACTTTCTTCACGCCTCTTGTTTCTCATCGCTCTCCGTCTTTCGACTCTCCTCGTCTGCACTTAGATCCGGCTTTTCACTCAATCCTAACTCACACCTGCCAGGAGTTTTCCTCTGCCCTTCCCCTCTCTCTCTCACTATCTCTCTTTCTCTCTCTTGGCGGCCCTTCACTCTCTCGCTACCGTTGGTGCCTCTCCCATTCTCTGTCCAAACTTTGAAGCGAGTGGCGTGCTTCGTCTCCATCACAGGGCTAACGCCTCGTTCCGAGTTACTACCGCGAAACGCTTCCGAACTAACCACAAGACTCGACTCCGCTCTGCGTCGTGTACAAGCCCTCCCGTCGTTCATCCCGCACACGTTTCGCCATCTCACAGTACTCTCTCTCTCTCTTTTCAATCCTTAACCACCCTCCCCCCTCTTTTGCCGCACCACTACAGATGAGCTTTGCTGCGCCGTTTCAACATTGCCATCGCGCATTCTCGTCGAAACATCATCCGAAAACGCTGTGGCGCATCGTCTAGTAGATACTAACCCAATAGTAGGGTTTAACCACTATCCCGAAGCGTCCCATCCCCCACATACCGCTATATCCCACCCCTCCCAACTGCACCATTTCCCACCACGCCTCGGGCAAAGTTTCATTAGGTTCAACGGAAAGGCATTCTCCGGCGGAAGTGCTGCCGCTCTTCCGTCGGAAGCTCATCACCCTTTCCACCTTATATCACAGTGAAAGATGTGTATATATATGAGAGGAATCGTGAAGCATTAGGTGGAACGGGCCAAGTCACGCATCAATTGTGGTCTCGAACACTTAGTGATCGTATCTAGACGGTCATTGCTACGAGCTTGTTCATCGTGCGGCACTTACGTGGATGCGACATATTTAGCAACAATACGAGCTGTAATTATTGGAATTAATTTTGTTCCTACACAATTTCTTAATTCGATGGTGTCTTTCCAAATGTTAATATTACAACTTTAGAAATCACATTTTATCGTCACCATTGTTAAAAAGGACTTGATGTTTCGACTTGAAAACACAGCGTATATTTAGCGACAACCGCGTCATGGCGGAGAGAAACCGAAAATGCTGGGCACCGCAATGCGCGAGTTTGCGTCACAATGGTTTGAAACGGGCGCCCAAATATTGTCCCGACTTACAAAGGATTCAGCGATGTAAATCATTTTTATTGTAATTAAAGAAGTTTTACGCTGAATTCGATTGCACAATTGTCAGTGAGCTATTTCAATAATGCTCGTTATGTCTCGATTCGTACACTTTACGTGAGCCATTGCGTAATACGCCAAACGGCGGTATAATGAAGATAAACTTTCAATTTTTCCGCACCAGCGTAACGGCACCATTTTCTTAGAAAAATATGGTGTAAAGGTTACAAATTGCAAGGTTGCAAGGTTGCAAGTTAGTGATGCTAATCTAGGATGGAATAATGCAAATTAAACTTTTGGCTCATTGAAAGGAATTTCATTTTGGCTTAAAGAGCACGAAACTTCATTCACTACCTTACGACCCTTGCCTTTCAGGTAGAAGTGATGAAGAGGACTAGAGAGATAGGGCGGTAGATATATACGAGGTCGTTTCGTTTGGCTAGAAATGATGGCTATGGTGGAGTAGTGCGCTGCCCGAGAGAAATCATTTTTTCTTGAGCATCTATCCGGACGCTCCGTGATCCCTTATCCTTCGACTCTTCCGCTCGGCCAGGATTTCCGACTGGGCATTATTATTTCCGTGTCTCGCCCGAACGATGAACCGTTCTCACTGTCCCAGCCACTTTCGCTCACATTTTCTCGTTCATCAGTATCCAGTTCATTCCCCTGTCTCCATAGCCTTTTCTTCTTCCCTTATTTGTCTCACTCCTACGCTCATTCGCTATTGTCTCTTTCTTTTCCGTTTCCTTTTCCGCAAACCTTTTGATAACCTTGGGGACTGCACGTTCGAAATTCTGCAATTTACCATCCGTAAATTAAAGACATTTCAGGTTTGAATTATGGTTACCGAGAATCTTGAAATTCCAAGCATGAAAAATTATTCATGTTCCAAGCATGAAAAATTATTCATGTCATGATTAGTATTGACGATACGTCAAATATTGGTGAAACCGTAATTTACGCCTGACGTCGACGTAAGTTGCTTCAACATCAAGGAGACGTAGAAACCGTCTACTAAGATAAATAATCAATGGTTACTCAGTATCGTGAGGACTCTCGGTGAATCTTGTAGTGCGAGTGACGCTACTAAAGGTAAGAAGTAAAAGTGGAGAACATGGGCCAAGTGGTCTCTCCGAGAGGACGAGAGAGAGAGAGAGAGAGAGAGAGGTTGCTCTCGATGCGCGAAGATCCCGGCAAACAAACAGAATCGTCATGTCGTACCTCGCCCC
This sequence comes from Netelia inedita, assembly GCA_964017225.1. Classification (NCBI taxonomy): domain Eukaryota; kingdom Metazoa; phylum Arthropoda; class Insecta; order Hymenoptera; family Ichneumonidae; genus Netelia; species Netelia inedita. The sequence goes on from OZ024920.1 coordinate 10,663,114, forward strand.
AACGTTATCGATACCAATACCGCTACAAGCGGTAGCTGCTATGCTAGCTGGAATTACAGCCCGGAAAACGCATTCCCGACATTTGCTAGCTGACTCGGGCGCTATCCTCGTTTCCTATTCGATCGGAGACACCTTGGTTCGCTTTCTCCGTGGGAGGTCCCGTCGCTATCTAGTTGCGAGCGGACCAACATCGATTGCCGGTAAGGGCTTTGCCCGGGCCTGAACGGAGACGGAGAGTTTCGATATTGTACACTACGGTTTGGAGAGTGAGACGTGTTAAGCCGGCCTATTCATTTCAGTTGATAAGTGGACTAAATCGTTATCGTGGCAACGTCAATATTGTTTAAGATAGAAAAAATAATCTTATTAAATCGCAATAGAATCTCTGCCGATATGAAACCAAAATCGATATCCCGGATGTCGTTATAGGTTTTCCATCATCCGAGAATTGGTAATCACTATCTACACTTCGAAAATAGTGATAAGCAAACTGCTCGTTGGCTACGTCGTCTGAATAGTTAGAGAATCGTTCAGTACTTTTGTCTTCGTCGGCGAGTAGATCGTACACGTTATACGTTTATCGTCTGAGCACGGCGATACCTACGAACCCAGTGTCTATATTTTAAGCCTAACGGGGTAGCGTTTGTCTGAAGATCCTCTCTTCTCCGAAACAAGATCCGTTCTTAACGTTACTCCGGGTATCGGTCGTCCTTTTCCATTTTCTCTTAGTACCTTATCCAAGAACCTCTCTATTTCGTCTTCTCTTTTGTTCCACTCGTCCGTTGCCTCTTCCCTTCAGAGTCGCAGACGTACTTTCAGCTCGATGCTCTCTCTTCTGACCGTCGACAATCCCAAGTCACGTAAGTTCTTCGTAACGTTAGCTCGCTCGGTTACAAGACACCCTCGTGTAGTAAGTAAAGAACGAAGAGTGTGCACGCACGCTACGGTAGTTGATCCGGCTCTCGATAGAACAAGAACCCCGGTAACGCGGAGTGCATCACTACTACGACGACGCAGTAACCGAGGAAAGAGCACGAGTACATTCTCGATCTATCTTAACTTTGCCATGGAATCCTTGGTGCAGTTAGATGCGAGGTCCGACCTGAAAAGGTTCTGGAAAACCTGGAGAAACCCGTTAATGGCCGCTTGATCGATCCAGTCGTGGATGTTTTCTCCTTGTTTCTGGATGCTGAAATCTATCTTTCCTCGCGAACCAAGAATCTATCTTTGCTCTCATCGTGGCTCATAGCGTCACACACGTATCACTTTCAATCGTGATTCAATACTGTGCTCGTATAAATATCAAACTCGACTTTTCGTTTCGTTCATCAATACACTCCCTAGCCGTTCTTTTAATTTTTACCCTTAACGAGTTTCAATCAATTTTTGTTTTCATTCGTTCCACGTACTTCGACTTGGTATTCATGATTGCATCATTCACTCGTTAATGAAAAAGAAAAAAAACCGAACTCAGTTGTTTTTTATTTCCAGTAATTGCGTTATTTCGAGGCGGAACCCGGGTCGTATACGACATACATATTCCAGACTCGTTAGACACGCATCATGACGCAAAGTGCATCGCTGCGCGAGATACACCATGCCGGTTACTTTATCCTTATAAACGAATTTTGTAGCAGCTAGAGGGATGGTGTTATTAGTGTGCGTTCGTGTACTTCTGCAAGTGTGAGAGAGATGGTCGTATACAACGGACTCCTGGTCTTAGTGAATCGCTGCTTTTAGCGGCTTATAAAATTATATGCGAAACGTAGAGCCACCCGCTCTGCTACGGCGCTCGACTCCAGAGTCGGGCGTGAGCTTGTCCCGGACAGATATTTCTCTCTCCCTTGCCGCTCTTTCTCTCTCTCTCTCTCTCTCTCTCTCTTTCACATACACGCGTTCCGCACGCCTTGATGGCACTCTAGCGAAGATATTAAAACGATCTAATATACGTGAAGCGCGGATTCTCGGCGGAGTCCGGGTTATTATTTATAAAATATCACTTGACGTTACCAAAATTTCTAACAGACAATTGTACTCATATTGTACATACCGAGTACATGGGTACGCCGCACTGTCCAATACCAGTGTTACGGGGTATATAGGGAGGCAGAACAACGGAGATTACCACAGCGGTGAGAACGCGCTGCGTCGACAATGCGGTGTTCAGCATTAGTTTTATATACATAGGTATATATAGTACAGTACCGGAAAGTGGGAAGAGAGCAAGAGAGGGTGAGGGTTAAGAGCAAGCAGTACGAATATCCTGTCAGGTTATTGCGAGTTCGCCTAACGATTTCATGAGATGGTTAACATCCGGTGACGTCAGTGGGATATGGATATTTATTAAGCGGTAATTGCCCACAGGGAAGAAAGGCTCTTTTTCCAATTCTTGCACCGGGGTACCGATCACTCGGTGAAGAATTTCAGTCGCTGGCTCGATCCGTCACGTTCGTCGATACTCCCGTGCATACCTAAGAGAAGAATTATATTCGAGCCACCCCGATAAAATGACTCCATCTCCTTGACACATAAACGTGACGCCATCTCTCTTCGCAAGACTGAACATACGATGCGGTAATGTCTGTCAATTACTTAATTGATTTTTCATGACATCGAGCTAGATAACAAGATTAAGGGTGGTTGAAGTTGTACATAGGGAATTAAAATATACGATTCGATAATTTCCCAGGTCATCGGTGTGAAAACAACGCAGCGGTCGGGGTCGTCGACATTCTAGGCTCGTGTAATACTCCGGATCTCCCGCCATTCCCGTCGCATATCTCATTCCCATTGGCCTGTTGCCAAACCTCGTAAATCCGCAAATTACTAGTGGCTCGGGGTGATGGTCGACGGAATAACATAACTGCGAAGTCGACAACGAGAAAGCTTTTGGCGCGTGTGAGTATGCATGTATAGGAATCTTCTCGCATCCCGTCCACGTCTTTACCGGTACCCTGGGATGTGAGGATTCTATCTGGGTCCTCCCGTCTCGTTTCAATTTTGTGAGGATAAGGAAGGGGTAGTTTCTCTGAAACTTCCATTCGCCTCGTCGTCACCGACATTTTATATATAGTGTTGCACGAGAGGATGCCCTCCCGTTGAGCTGGTTCATGTCAATATGTCGGCAAGAGTCTTCTGGTGAATATATAACATTCGACATCGCATATATACCGGTGGTATAAAGGTACTCGAATTTCTGGGTAAGATCCCAGAGGTGAAGAGATGGCGCTTGCCGCAAGTACTGTCGCAGCCAACGATGTATTGTAACTCTGATAACTATCCTTATAACTTTGTGTAAGAGGTGCTTCCACGGGCATTTGACCCAAGGAGTATAGTCGGGTAGGATTGTGGGGGTTGTAGTCAGAGAGTAGGCTGTCTTCTCGGCTGTTCCTACCGCTGATGCTAAAGATACGCGATTCCTATGTTTGCGGAATAGGGACAGAGTGTGTATGTGAGAGAGAGAGAGTCAGTAATGAGAAACAGAGTGAAGATGGGACCGTTCATGCACAGGACTCAAGGACCATAAATAGGTCACCATGTGCAAAGGGGAATGAAACAAGTTTCGTACGAGAAGATCAAGCACCACTCCACGATACGAAAATATTGATTAAGCGTAATATGAGTTACGGCAACAAATATTAGAGTTGTGTTAACGAAGGAAGGTATTGTATACAACAGACTTGACAAGTATATCCTCCAAGACAACGTTTGTTTAACTTGAGATACAGCGATGGAACGATAACTTACAGAGAAAAATCCGCAAATACGAAGTTGTTGTTTCAGAAGCTGGATATTAATAATTCTCGGTAGGACGCTCTTCAACATGAAACGCGAACGAAGGCTCTACGCTTTATTGTCAAGTATACATGCTTGTCACGCATGTTGGATGGGAGTCATGTAAAAAATTCATCAACAGCCAAGGGTTAATATTGAACAAGAAAGAAGCTGAGAGAAGTGAATATTTGTGGTGACAGCCAAGCGTGGATAGCTGCTCGGTCTTGGAATTCTTCTACTATGTACATAAGATAGTGGTGGACACTGCTGTACCGCTCATGCACCCGTGAGCTAGCTCCCGGGAGGCAAATTGTAACGACTGACCTGTGGGTCACCGCAAACACAGTTGGCACTGGCTGCAGTAACGATGCATGGTAGGACTCATGTAGAAGAGGAGAGACAAGTAGTGGTGTGATAGGCAAGAGAAAGCAACCGAGAACATGGGAGCGGGTGCTGTGGAAACCATGGCCAAAGGCCCGAGGAAATCTCGTATTTGAGTTACCCTACCGTGCTTCTACTTGGTGGGAGCTTGGTCCTACGCGTGAATATTATGACAAAGAGACCTTAGCGAGACCGTAGTGTCGGTGAGAGGGTTAAACCACTGACCGCTTCCTTTGTGTCTGGTCCCACGATTGCGAAACCCATCCTATCGTCTCGTAGAGTCGAACGAATACAGTCTTACGTTATCACATACTGCAAGCTACGAGACGGTAACCGACGACTGCAATCATGGGGCAACAGACCAGAATGAACTAAAAGACCTACGGTTGATCATTGGACGCAACTAGTCAGTATCGTGTTGTGACAATGTCGATATGTTTTTAATGTATGATCATTCGTCCGAAGCGAGGATTTGCTTACCGACTCTTATACAACACTTTCATGAACATCTGTAGCGTGAAAACGGAGGAATGAGGCTGACCGGACAAAGTGATCAGTGATGGTCACTCGATAACAGACCGCAAAACTCAATGGTCAAACATAGCTAAACTATCTCCATCCGCCGCACACCGTTACCCAACGATCTCCTCTTGAATGTTCGCTTTGGAGTTAAGCAAACCTTGAAGCGAATAATCCCGACAACTCGAACCGGGTATTAAATACTCCAAGACTCGGTGGTTGTGTTCGATTGCTTTCGAAATTCAGAGGGTATCTCTCGTAGATTCACAAATTGTGTGGTGGATAAACTTTGATACGATCCATATAGCCTATCTATACACATACACCCATGTACCTATATATATATATATATACGTGTACCTATACGAAGAATATAGATAGAATATTCCAAAGTGAACTCATAGCGTTATATTCGACTCATTGACTATAATTTGTCATCAACAAATAAGAACAAAGATAGGAAATGTGAATTCCACTGTGAAATGCAACATTCGGTAGATTTGTCGTATCAAACTATATTTGGTTTCCGACTTTCATCCTGTGAATCGACACCTGTCCAATATAGATAATGGGAACTCGGTTCATCTCTGTTGACATGAACATCCCATGTAGTGTCACTCGACTTCAATATCCTGACATTCTGCTGGATTTGGTATTGCAACACGGGATGGTCGAGTCGATGCTACCAATGGTACTGAAGTTGGCGGACTGCTATTTCCGACACCCCACGTGCATCCGTACCAATGCTCATGCACCCTTAAATACACACATGCTCATACGCACACGCAGGGACGGTCATAGTTGTAGATGTAGTGGTAAATATTGTAGCGGACGGAATGGTATTATTCTGAATCGGAACGTCACAATATTATCATCATTCTCTATGCTTTCACAAATAATAAAAGAGAGAGGAATGGTAAAAGTAAAGAAGTAGTGATGTGTGTCGATAAAGACATTAATCCTAATACGTCTCGACACTCTCGCATCTTTTTTCAATATTTCCTCTTTATATCGTCGTTTATCACATGAAACGGTTCGGGTCTTTATGTCTAGGGATTGAGGGAGAGCGGAGGGTCGGTCGAGGCGTCGGCTACAACCTAGTCCAACGTTATTTGTAGAGTACAATAGGAAGAAACCGAGAATCGGAATGACGTAGAATGAAGGAATAGCGACAACGAGAGAGAGAGAGAAGGCGAGAGCAGCCGAGCATGAACGTCCTGCTATACCGAGGCCACAAGCCCCGCAAAGCACACCAGGAACGATTCGTGGAGATTAAAAGTTTCTTTTAGCGAATGGGAGGCTCGGACCGTGGGCCAGATACTGGTAAAGCTACGTGAAATATAGCCGCGGAGCAAAATGGAGAAAAATCACCGAGAAAAACAGAGTAGCGCGTCCATTATATTCGTATACGTGGAAAGTGTCATACAGCCTGAGCCCGTAGATCATGACCACCGGTGTGTGACATTTATTTCGTCGAGATTAAAGCCGCATTATGAGATAGAGATAATGGAAGTGTCGTTGATTCAAAAAAATACAAAAACTCTTTCTCTCTCTCTCTCTCTCTCACTCACGTTACTACCGCTTGCCGCTCCTAAGCTCGTACTTAAACGCTTGTCTCTCCAACGACTGTCCCACATTTATTTCACCGAACAGAGATATTTCGTGCCGAGGCGCAATTTTACGACGCCATTTCGATTTGTTTTTTCTCCATTTCAACTTTTCTACTTAACAACTGTGGACAGATCCCTCTTTTTTACTCGTAAGTACGTATCGATCGATTGAAATCCAGACAGATTATCCGATTGGTAGAGCATGGACTAAATCATGATTTGTTTCTCGAGGGAAAATCCTAACGGAAGAACGCGAACGTGCGAAGGTATATGATTGGACAAAATTGATATAACAATAAATTGCGACGGCGAGTGCTGCTAGGTGCTGTCGTCGCAGTACTATGTACATTCTCGTAAGGTAATACATACCGATAGGTCTCGGCTACTTGTATGCTTTTCCGGATTAAAGTATTCGTGCGAGAGCTTATTGCGACGAGGTAAAGGCCGTCCTCTCGAGCGAGTTCATGAGAAGAACCGAGGTCGTCCTACACGAGAGACCATTCTCGGCATGGCTTCGAATGAGATTTTAGCTTCGAGACTCACGACACGTTCCGAAGAGCGCACGAAGCGCGTCGCATCGAGCGAATACGGACCATCGAGCGCTAAGCCGGTATAAGCAATTACCGACATCCGTGCTCCTTCTCTCCGGCCGAGCTAGCGTACTGGGTACCAACGCTATACTCGGTATACGCGTATAGACACGTGTTAGCTCTAGTGTCGCTTCGGCGATTCTACGGATCTATACACGAAGTGCCGCAAAAGCATTTCTCGTCGATGGATAGTGCGAGTGTGTTATATTCCACAGGCTGACGCGAGTGAAGGCAACACTGACACATGCGCGATGCACCAACGACGAGCGTGGAAACGACGTTGGAGGTCTCGATTTGCCGTCCAGTTCTCTCACCGTTTAGCCACGCATGGTTCCATTAGATTTATGTTAGCGTTGTAAATTAATATACGTGCACGAAGCCTTCTATCCTTACGATAATACAGCGATCGGGGCATGAAGAGCCAACCGCGACTCGAGGAAATGCCAACACGGATATTTATCGGTGGGGAGAGGGTGGAGAGTTTACCACGAAGGTATATGACGATCAGTCGATTTCTTGCTACGTGTGTACGGTAATAAAAAATTCTCAAATCGGATTTTTGAAATATGCAAGAAGAACAGATCAAACTTCATCGATGTCTAAATAAACTCAAATGGACACTTGAAAAAGAACACGTTCATCCAAATGTCACAGAAGCTACTGTCTGACTATTTCGGACTATTACTACTAGACGAACTTTTATTCTACTTATTTCGATTCATTTACGACTAACTCAAGTACGTATCCGAATTTATCGTGAAATATGTATATTTCAAATCTTCCAACGTTCGAATTATATATTTGTGTTGGATGTCTGCGTGGATGTTAGCTAGAGGTGTCTGGGGGATGGCGGCAGAGTGTAAAGTAGTGGCATTTAGTATGAAAGATTCGTACGGGTATAACGTGAGTGATAAGTTGGATATTTTTCACGATCCGTCGTTCGGAACGAACAGTCGCCAAATGGGGAACGGAATACGTCGAGCTTTTGCGGAGAGTAAAGTATTTCTATATAGAAAACGGACGTAGCAAACGTCCGGTAGGTCCTACACATTCGAGCACTCTGGAGCACCGAGTACGGTGACCCGTGCAGGGCTGTCCGTTCGAGTGTGCGGCGTAAATCAAAATTGGCAGGTACGAAATTGCGACAGGATATGGTGGAGGTGTCGCGGAGTCTCTCATACATACATATATGTAGCATAATACGAAGCTCCGATGAATCGGGATTGGTACACACGTACATCGTTCAGAGTGGTACACGCCTAGCAACGCCAATAGGGAATCGAGCTTCGTTCGAGAAGAACTACGTGAATGAGAAAAGTGTATATGTGCGTGTGTGTGTGTGTGTGGGCGACTAGGAGCGAAAGCCCATCCTCAAGATCGAGGGTAGTAAATCTCAGAAGGTTTTCGACCGGAACGCGTGCGAGAAAGAGGTATAAGTTGGTCGCTTCGTAGAAAGCTCTCTGTTCAGCAGGAATTCATCGAGTTCGATGCGAAAAAAAGAAGGCGTAGGTGTTGAAGTCGAGAGGGTGTTAGTCGTAGTTTGACAGGAAAACTAAGGGTTGCGGTAAACTAAGGGTACGAGTATTAGAAAGGTCGAACAGTATGTAGGGTGGCAAAAAATGTGGATGCTACGTGAATGAGGGATACACCTTCACATACGTATATGGAGAGAGGAAGACAGAGAGAGAGAGAGAAAGAGAGAGAGAGAGAGGTATGGTATATGAAGGGTTGAAAATCCGGAGGTAATGGTGGGGACTGAAATATATACAGAAGGTGGGTTTAAGAAGAGGCCAACAACCAGGTCGTGCGGTGTGCCATACGAGAGCGGCCCTCTACTCGGTGTCGCCCCATCGAAGTTCCTCGTGTCGCGGAGAGATTTAGCGTCATAGTTCCCCTTTACATTTTCAATGGCCGCTTCGTTTTACGTCCCAGAGATTTTACTAGCGAAGCACATATAGCAAACTCTTGCTCCGAAACCGGCCGACATCCATTCGCATTCAAGCCTCACTTCGAGGCATCCATCGTCGATGGCGCGTGACCGCCGAACTAGACGAAGGAGAAGAATATAAGACCTCGCGCGAGAGGATTGGGGGCTTGCGTTGTAAGAGGGAGAGAGAGATCAGGAGAGAGAGGCTCTCTTTTCTTTCGATCTTGCTCTCTCCTCGGCTCGTCGTGAATTTTACTGTGCGAATATAACGTGGAGATCGGCGGCCTCGGGGGCCCGAAGGCACGACGCAAGAGATTCTCCCGATGCTATATACCCCTACCCAGAATCGTAACGACGAGACGCGGTGGGAAAACGACCGATTCGCTTGCGAAATCGCGCGATATAGTACCGTCGGTGTAAAATATCCTCGAGTGCAAACGGGAGAATAACCGGAGTTCCGCCTTTTTTATACTACTTGTGTACATATATGTATATATATGAAAAGATATATAATTCTGTCATAATAAAAAAAGGATCTCGAACGAATACGGAGATTGTGCCTGGTGCGATCGAGCCCCAGGCTGGGGTAGCACAGACATAAAAGAATAAAAACTTAAAAAACCTATCGTTCGAAATTCAAACACCTGCTACGATATGATCTGGCTGGGGATTTTTTAAGGTTTCGTGACAATCGATCGGTGCAACCCCAAATCTCATGCTCGTCTTTCTCTCTCTTCCTCTCTGGCTCTCTCTTTCCTCTTCCTCTACGTGAGGTTATACGAGCCGAAGCAGCAAACGTCTCAAGAAAGATGACGTTCTTGCACTTTCAAGCGTGTGCGAGACTCTCGAGACTGCTGATGCATGCGCCCCGGCAGCGCAATACGTATACCCATGTGATATATGTACGAATCGTTGCAAGCGCTTTTCAGTTTCAATCCATTTCCGTTCCGCATCGATGAGCACGAAAATGAAACAAAATCGGCCAAAAATCTGGATGGTAGCAACCGCGGGAAACGGACACAATAATGCTGGTCCATGGTTGGTAATGGGAAGTTCATACACGTATCATGATTAATGCTTAGGGAAACTTATTGATCGTTCGCTAGCCGTTCGACACGTCCTCTTTGCATTAATTCTCATGAGACAGGAAATGGAAAAAGTTTAAAATTTTTAGAAAGCCCGTTTCGTTGTAGCCGCAAAGTAACTCAAGGGGATGTTATAATGGTGGAACTATCGGTGAACGAACGTGAGTATTTATTGACAACCGCGATGGATAAAAAATAAAATAGAGAAATTCGTTTGACGGACAAGCTGACATTGATTACGCTTCTCCATCAAAATTCCGGTGCGAATAGAGAGCTCTCTCTCTCTCTCTCTCTCTCGTATCGGTCGTGTTATCTCTGGCTGTTATATAGCGAACGTTGCCGAACGGAGGTAAAAAAAATAGAAAATCTTGTTCAAAGCAAGAGCGGCAGTATGGCAGAGGGAATATTGAATGAACGAGTGAGCAAGAGGGAGAGAGAGAGAGAGAGAGAGAGAGAGAGAGAGAGAGAGAACAAGAGAGATAGCGGTAACGAATGAATGCCACCGTAGATACGCCTCGGACTGTGTTCGTAAATCGTTGATTCACTCTGGTTCTCCTCTGTACGCGTCACGTACAAAGGTTAATTGGTTCGACGATCGGCGCCACGCGAACCGATAAATCTCAGTTCCGACTGCCGTCACGCTAAAGGGATAGCCGTATGTAAATTTGGCAGTGGAGAGACAGAAAGAGAAAGAGAGAGAGAGAGAGAGAGAGAGAGAGAGAGAGAGAGAGAGAGAGAACTAAAGAGACCGAGAGAGGTAGGTCATCGCATCAGATTCTACCAACGTACTACACGTTCTTCCGCCAGTGCCACGAGACGGGTAGCAGCATCGCGTATGAATTTATCGTGTCGGATACTCGCGTTACCTTGGCTTTTACAGTACTTCGAAATGTAAGTGATTCAGTGCACGAATCGCCCGACGCATTATATACTCTCTGACAAGCTACTATCATTGATATCTGCAATTTTGAGTAGACATGCCTACTATGTCAGATCTCGTGTAATTTCGCGTCTACTACGTGAAACAAGCCAACTATGAAACTCAAATATTCATAAAAAAAATATTACTCCATGAAATTTGATCTTTTTCTTCATTAAACTTAACTGATTCATTTTTTTATTCGTTAACATATTTCGCGGCGAGTCAATAATGTCTCAAAAATTATTTGGTTCCAACTTAAATATTAGTGTCGAATATTTTTAAATAAAAACTTGCGTAAAATAACATCAGCAGGATGTAATAAATATTGTAACTTGGAATAAATTTAATCTTTCTGCCGCTCTCTATTTTTGCTCGCCTCTCTACCCAATGTATACGACGATAAAATCTCGAATTTGCCAAAAAATCCGTCTACGAATAAAGGATAAAATATCGAGCAAGACTCACGGAGATACAAAGTCCATTTCGTACATTACCGAATATTTCCCATTGCCAAAAAACATTCTCACTGGATAGAGAAGAATCATAAACCCCGGGCTTACTTATCGTCGCGGAAGTACGAGAGGAGGAAAGGAAAGCGCGAGAATCCGGATGGGAAGCTGGGCGAGAGGGAGGGGGGGGGGGGGTGAGAAGGGAGAGAGAGTGCAGTATCGCTCGTTCTATCGAGGAAAACGGCACCGCGAAAAGCTTGTAGAGTACATAAGTTCGGAAAGGAAGAAAGAAACGAAGAAAAGAAGGAGCAGCGAGCGAGAGAAACGCACGCCGCCCGAACAGCAGCAGTCCGAAGTCTGTTGGCTGGTTCCGGGGGTTTCCGAGACGGAACCAGGAACTTTTAGCCAGACATCCGGTCTGGCGGTCTTCAGACCCCGTGTGGCAGTACGGATCGTCGGCGGGCGTGAGGGAGAGTGCCAAGTCGAAAAGTTGTAGGTTCGCCATGTGACGTCGCTATATAAAGCGCGAAAGTGAGAGAGAGAAAGAGAGAGAGAAAGAGATAGAATAGGGGTGAGAAGTGAAAAGGGAGTGATAAAGATATAGAGGGAAAAAGAGTGCAAGAGGAAAGGAGCGCAGCGCCCGGCCCCCGGAAAATGTACCACGTGTTTTCTCTCAACGCGTCCGCTTTTATCCTTTTCACCAGCAATCTTTTATCCGCCGCTTCTCCACACCCTCGTACCCTCTCCGATGGAGCAATAGCGTTCTACCGAGCGTATATCTATCAACGTATAATCGCGATGTTTCTCCTTCGTTGCTTACATATATACATATAGGTGTATGTACTACACTTTGCTTCGCTTTTTTGCGTTGTACTCTCGCGTCTCATCGAGTGATGTGGTACACCGTATCCTGACACACACACCTATACGTGCACTTGGGGCTCGGAGCAACCGATGCACTTTCATAGAAAGCCATGCGCGGCTGAATTCGAGGGCCTTCGGTTCAAAAAATCGCAATGAAAAATGATCGAATAATATCTCCTGACAAAATGATTATTAATAATGTTTGAAAAAATGTTACAATCCTTACTTCAGATAATTTCAAAAGCAAAACTATTGGAATGGATATTTTAAAAACTATGGCGTCAAGATTGTGATTTTCTTGTTTTTAAAAAACCTGAGACGAAAACGACCAATTTTACTTTCCCGTTCATTTTTCTCAGGTAGTCAATATATATGCGACGTCTTCTATACCTCGAAACGCGCACAACCAAGGACAGATATGTGATTAAAGAACCGTAACGAGAAGACCGGAAAAGGCAAAGACGATGGTGAAGTATAATTGGCTTCTAACGAGGTCCTCGAATTCTTGAGACGGTTGAATCGTAAAGAAGAAAAAAAGGTTGAAAAAAACGACGACAAATGACGATAAAAGTTGTCGGGAACGAAATCGAAATGATAAAAGTTGTGGAAATTATGCGAGAAAGGTTGGAAGGGTGGATGGAACGCGAGTACGCGAATAACACGTGTCATTTTATTAAAATCATCTTGTGTACGTTGTAAATATTTATATAAATGTTCGGGGATAATGGAAAATTGTTATGGTCCTTATTTTGTTCGGAGCTAATGCCTGTACCGGCTCTGGGAAAGGACAGGCGTGCATTTGCAATTGCGCAGGCCGAGTACGAGAAGGACACGAAGTGGAACGAACTTTCGGAGCTTCTTGAATTACACGAGAGCGCATTAAAGGGTTTCCGGGTGCTTAGAGAGCGAAGCTAGCTGCCGTACCCCTTTGCTTCTTTTATGTCCTCAAACCACATTGTGGCATTATACCTGACGATGTGTGGAAGAAGAAAAATTCGTCTCGCTTTATTCTACATTCTTTTGCATAACTCTTAGACCAGAATACTTTTCATCAACATTCTATCCGATCTTTGGTCGTCGTTTCTCGATACCAAACTATATTTCGCGTTTTCACGTTTGATGACATATCGCACTCGGATTAAAAAAAAAAAAAGTTCGATATGAGAATATTTTCATTAACAGGCTTATCGAATTAATTTAGAGACTTTAAATATCGAATCATTTCCGAGCACTTCATAAGCAGGTTGAAACGATAATGAATAGTTACATCATACAGCTCCGTTACTTAAATACTTATTTGTAATGTATCTTCGTATTTCCGAAAATGTACCTAGCGCGAGATGAAACAGAGACAGAGAGAGAAAGATCGAGGGAGGGCCAAAAGGGATGGAGAGAAGGAGAATGCAAATGGCATATATTATTTCTCTTTGCTCAAAGGATTTTGGGTTTCCTGGGCTCGTTAGGTGAAAATCGTTGCGCTCTCATCTCGAAGAAAGTTTATATAGCGCACTTAGTAGGTACTTGCACACCCTATCAATGGAAGAGTAGATATATATTCAACCTTCTGCCGTCCTCTTCACCCTCATGCCTTGCACTTATCCCTTTAGCCGTTTCTTCTCGAGTTTTCCTCACGGTGAAACCATGTAGCGTCGAGGGTTCCTATGTGCAGTCAGAGATCACACGAGAAGTCCCGTGGCAAAGGAGGATACGGAATGGGACAGGAGGTGAGGAGGAGGGCAAAAATGAAACGGTGATGGGGCGAGATAGACGCAAGTCGAGCACTTCGAAAGAAGAAGGGTTGGAGAGGGTTGGAAAAAGAAAGAGAGAGAGTGAAAGAGAGAGAGATGTATCGACGTCGTCTCAAGGGGTTGCTTGTCTGACTACCTATATAGCATTAGCACGGATAAGACGTTTCGCAAAAGTTCGTTCCCCAGGCCACTCATTAACAACCCTTATTTCATTAGGCTCCCTCCCCGTTGCCTCCCTCTGTATTCTATCGTCCCAGCAGGTTTCCTCTGTGCTCGATCTCTCGGGTTTACTCGTTGAGGACGTTGTATATGGATATATATATATATATATATATATATATATCCATGTATATATAATATAATATTATGTGTTTCGCATGCCCGTTGGTTAGCTTCAATCTTTTTGCTCTCTCGTAGGCCGAGCACAGCTACATAGTACGTATATATTTAGTAGTCGGGCGTATATAACAGCGGCAGTAGCAGCCGGTTCGGTCTATCGTCGAGGGTAGAGCGTCGTTATATACATTTTTCACCCAGGACGCCTCGAAGCTCGTCGCGAAACGTCTGATTTATATCCCATCTGGCAGCTGAGTAATTCCGCCCGTTTGTCTCGCTAATTATTCGTTCGTTGGCTACCATACAGCCTCGCGGTACGAGCACTTTTTTTTCTTTACTTCATCCCTTGGTCTCTCTATCTGCTCGCACCATCTCGCTTCGCACTCGGAATAAGTCACACGACTCTACGCTCGTGGCAAAGTGAATGATCTTTTTTTATTCATCCACCAGGTTGGAGCATGAGAAGTCCAATATCTTGGGACACATGCGAATATTTTATTTGTTCGTTGAACAATTCTACGGTTGATATATTTTTAGACCGGAGTCGTTTCATCGAATCTTTCATTAAGACAGCTTTTGGGAATTAATTAGTTAACGATTAACACGTAGCCAGAATTCTTAAGTGCAAGCACTGCTAACTTTGATCGAAGATGAGTTGATACCTCATTAACGAGAAGATGATTTCTCGTCGTTGTAATAACAACCCTAACTTCCCATCCCCTCCTTGTTCTTCAGCCCTTCTCCACCCAGCTAACATTGTCTATTGACTAATTGCGGAGGCGGAGAATGGGTGCGAGTATCGATCCAATCGTGACTCGCTAAATAATTGACGGTAACCGACGAAAGGGTGGTATGATCGCCGATGCCGATCGAAGGGCTAGGAGAGATGGAAAGGGGGAGGCTGATGGAGGTGAACTATACGCGCGCGGTGGTATAATTTATCGCCAATAATCAGACCTTCTTGTTATACTCGGGCTAGACATAACCGATACACGATACGCGTTCATTGGCAAAGATTTATGGTACTCCGAGGTATATACGTATTCACTTACCCCATTCAATATTACGATCGTCACGACGTTAGACGAATATTCGTTAATGTATCGTAATTGGAAATCGATGTAATCGTTCATAGAATTTAGCAAAAATGATGAATATCGTTTGGGGTTTAAGGTTTAAAATTTATATATCTATTTAATCGTGGCGAGGCCGTTGAGGGAGACATTGTTTGGTAGATTATTAATACAATTTCATCCTCAATTTTCAGTTCTCGGTCGAATTGAAATTTCGACCGACCCGAAACTAAAATTGCATCTAGTCGCGTTGTACCACCCTTGTGCAACGGTGCGACGACAACGAGACTGGAATTCGCTGGGAAAAGAATGGATTATTTTTATCGCGTTGAACGCATAACACGCTCACAGCTGTACCTATCTCGTTGTAGAAAGAAGAAAACGAAAAAAGAGAGAATTGCCGGGGAATTTGAGGACGAAATTCGTTGATCACCGAGCGATAAACGAGTGAAACGAGATAAAGAGTATCTCGGAAAAGAAACTTCGTGGTATGTAGGTACATAAGAAAAGAATGGTGGAAGTAGAAGTGAACGAGAGGAAGCATAGGGATGCAGGAAAATAGCGAAAAGGGGGAAGTAAAGGAATAATGTTAACCGTATACTCGTACGTAACGGTCGAACCGGAGATTGGGAACAGGGGCTGATGGAAGTCGTCCCGTCGTGGCGCGAGTGTTCATCGTAGAAAATAAGGGAAGAGGCTACCCCGTGCGAGACAAGGTCGTACGATGTTGATTGTGCTTTCCACGGTAAGATCCCCGCTACGGTAATGTTTGCTACGTCCTCATCGAGACCGAGAATCGAGACGCCAATGTGGAGAGGTCGCGTACGTGCTACGAACGATAATATATCTACATTCCGGTCTCGTATCGACGCCGGCGCAAAACCCCCCGACGATCGAACGTGTTATAGTCACACTTGGAGTTCGAAAAGTCGAGTTTGCTGTAATAATGCGTGTAAATACGAGGGAGGACTACGCGCGGTATAAGCAAAAATCCCGTGTCCAAGCTCCAAAGGGACAAAATTTGTTTTATTTTCACGACAGACCATCCGTCGAAATTGATCGAATATACGATTAAACATACGATAATTAATTAAAATGAAAAATGTGATAAAAACATCGGCCGTTGTAGAATAATAATAATAATAAAAGGAATAATAATAACTTTGCTGGAGGGTGTAACGCGCCGAGGTCACGGATCGATACAAAAAGGCTGGTGAAAAGCGTTGGCTGTGGAACAGCGACGGGGTACATGGAACGAGGGCGACTGTAAGGCCACGAAACGTGATGGGAACTCCATTTTTTTGTAGCCCGTTTCATAGAATGGACAGCCGATGACAGTTTATTTAGGAGTATCGGGGTTGCGCTTTTTTCAATCGGACGGTTCGGATGCTAGGTACGGAAAAGGGGTGTCTGTTTACGTCCCCACCATTTTCGAACGAGAGACCGTGCATAGTCGTAAGAAATAGTACAGGTACCATTGATGCATAGGCGTTACGAGTGTCATTGTACGATATATCTTATAAAGAGTGTACCCGAGAGGAAAAAGAGGAAAAAGTGGCATAAAAATCGGGTCAAGTCTGGCGAAGAGGGACAAAATGAAAAAATACCTATGTACCGAACAACCCTCGCAACAATGCCGCGTGTCTACCGCTCTCATTTTTTTTCTCTCATCCCTCACTCGAGGTTCTTTCAAACGAAACGCGAAGTGAGGGCTTGAATGAAATGCAAAGACTGTGGACGTCTCGTCTTTTATGATCGTTCGGTCACGCCGTAACTGTCGGAGTTAAATGAGAAAAAGGGAAAGTGTGCGGCGGGCTCACCCTCTTACGATTTGTCGGTCGGGTAAACGGGTACGTCGCACGACACGACGAAAGGAATGTCATCGTACATCAAATATATAAGTAAATTCAGACACTAAAAATAGATCCTAGACGTTTCGTCTGAATTTTTTTACGGACGAATATATTATCATTAAGTATACGTAATTTTTAAGAGTGAGTCTAGGTGTTCATCGATGTTCCACAGCCACGCACATGCGCATTCGTCGGCACGAGAGAGAAAAGCATGACGATGGAAAAGAGAATAGGGAGGAAAAGAGGGAGAGACAGGAGATATAGGGCGGGGGTAGCACACGACCCTCTAAAATCCCGTCAGATAGTGTCGCATAACGATCACCGCAACGACAACGGCTTAACGAGGGTGATGGTGTTGGAGAACGATGGGCGCGCTATGGTATATAAGGGCTTTGGCTGACGCGCTCGTCGCGCACGTGCCCCTCTTCGCGTTCGATGATAAATTATTAATCGAAAGAGAGAAAGAGAGAGAGGAAGAGGGAGAACCGGAAGATTGAGTTCCAGGTCTGGCAAACTGCTGCTCCCGGTATACTCTTAATACCCCCCCCCCCCCCCCCCCCCCCCCCCGCCGGTGACGGTGGTGGTGGTGTCGTGGTTCGTAGAGAAGTAGGAAGCTACGAAGGAGAAGAAGGATCGACGAGGGGGCCATCGACGCGAAGCCCATCCCTAACCTGTGAGCGGGAGCTTATCCGAACGATTCGCGAGGCGAGGTTTAGAGGATCGGCATGTATATATATACATATACGTATGGTACATGGGGCTATCGTTATTTCTTCCACCTACGTCGCGCGGGCCATGGTCTCTTCCGGTAGGATCGATCGATCTTCGATACCCGCGACGTGGTAAGGGGCTCCTCCTTTTACCTTTGTGAAAAGGGGATTTTCGACTTAATCCTGGTACCGGAGTTTCGAAGGAGATGCGGAGAAGCTGGTGCGAGAGGCAAAACAACGTATATACATACGCGCTGTATCATCCTCGCAGTTTTACGCTCGATCCTAGCTCAAAATATACTTTCGCGTTAAATTGTCAATCACTGGATACGAGATCGATGATAAAAATTGTACTAACGCTTGAAACTGCATGCAATAATTATTTTATATCTGTAAACAAAATATAGATAAATGATATAGAAAAAAGTATAAGCGATAAATCGCAAAACTTCATTTTTATCGAAACGGTCGATCGAAGATGGCTTATCGGGGTTGCCAAGTGGTCAATTTCAAAACGCGAGTTCCGAAGATTCAGTATTTTTCTCCATGCATAACATACGGTAATGTACGAAACCACCCCGTTGCGGTGATCCACCGTACGAAGCCAGGCATCAGACTTTTATACTTCCCTCGAATGCCGTATTGATATTCAAGTGGGGATGATTGTGGTGGTATTCGGATAAAGCATATAGGCTTCGGCAACGTACATATAGATACTTGTGCATGCGGCTGCGAGATTCAGTGGAGCGCAAAACCTCTCAACATTCCCCGAACTCTTGTGTAACCTATATCGAGCGAATCCAGCCGCATCACGGTAACTGTAGCCTAGCTGGACGCTCGAGTCCACCCTGGTGGCTGACGCATGAACTAAACTGTATTGAAAGCCCCGATGGACTTTGGGTCCTCGTTCAATGGCGGAATTAGTACTCCATTCAATCCTATTTCTACTCCTTCCTCTCTCTCTCTCTCTCTCTCTCTTTCTCTCTCTCTCTCTCTCTTTCTCTTTCTATCTCTTGTCTCACTTCTCAGCCAACCATATTTCCAGCCTCCGATCCGACAAGGCTTCGACGGATACTCGAGTGAGGGAGGGCTGTCGCCATTGAGAGCTATGACCACATGTTGAAAAAGGATAGGAATAAAAAATAACAAATATAAAAAGTTCAACGAAAAGAGATCGTTTCATTTTTAATTTAAAAACCGGTCTATCCAAGCGCCCACGCGTCGCGCTTTCTGTCCTAGTAAGAAAATTGAGGGTGGATATTACGTTTCTCCTCTTTTTTTTATCTTTTTTATCGTACCAAGGATTCGGTACAAGCACAAAAGAATTCCAACCGTGCGAATAAAGACGGTTGAAAGAGGTCCTCATCTTCATGATCCTTGAATTTAACCTCTCGACGATACTATCTCGGTCTCCACCCCCCTTCCCATCTCTCTCCCTTTCTCGTTGTCTGTACGCTTACGAGGCAAGTAAAAGCGATCTGAAAATTTGTACGAACCCTCACCTCCCGTGAGGGAGGCGCATAGCTTCGCTATCGCTCCACGTTTGTCTCTCTCGCAATCCCGGAATATTTCTCATTTCCCTAAACCTGTTCGCGTTTGCTTTCGCGTATAGTAGGGATGAGTATAGAAGAAAGAGAGGGAGAAAGAGAGAAAGAGCTAGCTAGCTAGCTAGATAGATAGATAGATGGATAGAGAGAGAGAGAGAGAGCGAGAGAGAGAGAGAGAGAGAAAAAGAGAATATTCTCGTTTTGTCGGGGCGTCTATTCGCATTCGTACTCGTTGAGCTCGTATGTATATATACAGACAAAACCCGGTACTGTATGCCGTGCGAGAGGGTAAAAGCACACCGCGAACGAGCAGCATCAGCTATATAGAAGGATCTCATCCTAACCTCGCACCAACCGTTACTCGAAACCGCCCTCTGTGCCCTCTGTGTTCATTCCATTTCACCCCCTCGAGCAAACCCTTTCCTATATATACACACACCTCTACTGCAGTTTCGAATCTCTCTTGCACTCGGAACGTCTTGTTTTCTCGGGGGGTCTAGCTGCTGCTGCTGCTGCTGCTGCTGCCGCTTCTGCTGCTAGTGCTGCTGCCGCTGCTACTGGCATCCTCTTGGCTGAAGTAGGTTGGAGTAGCAGTAGCGTAGGATAGAAAGAGATGAGACCGACAGTGGGCGGAAGTGAGAACGGAGAATACGCCTGGTACGGGAACGAGAACGAGACACTCGGAGATCCAGACACCACCACCACAACCGAATCCAATATATATATATATATATATATATATATATATATATATATATATATATATATATATATATATATATATATATATATATATATATATATATATATTGTAAATACATGTAGGGGTAGTGTACGTGGGTTGTATAGAGATGGCATGTGCAAAGGCAAGAGGAGCCGCACCCGTCCTCCACACTAAGCCGTTGCCACCGCTGGCAAGAGCATCTCCGCGTTCTTATGCCTTTCACTCCACATACCAACTGCGATGCACTACCACGAGAACGACAACCATCCCTCCCTTTATAACAGTATGTATATTATCTACTTGGTAAGGTACACGCACGGTATAAAGTTTGCATCGTCAGTGGAGAACGAACGGGCGATGAGAACGCGGAGGAGATTGGGGGGTAAGTATAGTATAAGCACGATGAGGGATGCGGGGTTGGGTGTTGGGAGCAAGGGGCAAAGGGGCAACCACTAAAACCAGCGGTTGGCTTAAAGTTTCCGGTTGATGCTTCTATGCTCGTGCTCTCGGTTGCGTGGACATCGTGAGAGCGCGACCCTTCGGTGCGTGTCTACAAAACTAAAATTATCAAAACATAGTTTAAAAATATAGAACGAACGACAAAACCGATGGTTGGAGGAGAACAAACAATGTAAAATATATTCGTTGGTGATATCGTGGAACGACGAGCGTTAAGGGGCGGTGGGAGGGGAGAGGGCAATGAAGTTGATTGAATAATTTGCAGAACGAGATCCTCACTTGAGAATTGCGAATAAATTTCTCGCAGGTCAGCGAACTTGAAGTGGGCCTTTGAGTGGATGAGGTCATCATCCTATTTTCGCTTACAGACTATTTCTGGTATTCGTTGCTGACTATAGGACGAATGAATTTTATGACGCGACGTCTCGTCGTACGTGACGACACGTATATATACAATTTCATAGTCATCTCGAGGGTTGGAAAATTTCAATCAATTTTCGAAAGCGTTTTCGCACCTCCGTCGCACTGTGGGAGACTCGCTGAGGATAAGAGACGATTATTTAACATTTCGCGAACAAATGCGATGGGAGAAAGGTGAAGATAGAACCCTCGGAAGCTCGGGTTCTGCTTTCCTCCCTTCCTCCCTCTCGCTCCCTCTGTCTCTCTCACCCTCTCGTTCATGCAAGCGAGAAACGTTGTGAGAATCTCGTTTTCGCTTCGCCAGCATATCTTGCACGTCGTATACTATATAAGACGAGCGGAAGAAAACGAGGACTAGGACGATGACGACGAGGACGACGAGGATATCCTGGCACCCTCCTGATCTCCCACTTCGCTTTTCCGCGTACGTCTTTCTCCTACTTTCTCCATTCCTCGCGGCTTCTCTTCCTCTTACTCTTTCACGCAAGGCCAACTTCCCCTCTCTCTCTCTTTCTCACACACGCTCTCGTTCTCACACATACACACATAACATCCTTACTTTAAATTGGATTCATACGCGGTACCAGGGCGACCGAGCAAATTGCTCGGAGGCTCAAGAACTCGCGGATCGTAAAGGTGCTGTCTCTCTTCAAATCATATCGCTATATATATACATACATAACAGATATACACATATATTTCCACGAGAGTACCTTCTAGGGTATTGGGATGATTCTTCACACCACCGTACGTGCGCACCCTATATCCTACTTTCCTTCAACCGCTTTTCCAACCGCTTTACTCACGAATCCCTCCCCCAAGCGTACTATTTCATTCCTCGACACTCGGAGAACACCGACCTATAGCCAAAAGACGTACACCCATTCGTTTATCGATAAAAAAATAAGGGTTGTAAAAATATCGTCGAACTTTTGCACAAACACTAATGTGTATTGTGCATATCGCTCAAACTGATCGGTATACGCGGATAAAACGAGAAATAAAAAATCATTTGGAGAACCTCATACCCGGAAATAAAAAGAGAGGGAGGGAAAAAGAGAGAGATGGGGACAAGGGAAAGAAAAAATAAATAAATGGAATTATGCGTATAAAAATAAAACATATCAATTATCCTGCGATACACTCATAGTTCGTAGACGCAGTATAATAACGATCAATCAAACGAATCCCACGGGTCTATGTATATTTCCGGACTCTGAGTCATTGTTTATCGATCACGTGACACAAAATAGGCCTGAGATTGAATTCGGGGAATAGAATGAATATAGGTATATACTTATACGAATACGTATAATCCTGCCATCGAGTGGGAGTGCGGTGAAAAATAAAGGGTGATAGAAGAAACGTTGTAAATATAGAGCAAAAGTCAATGGGGGAAAAATCGGGGTGAAATAAAAAAAATGGGGACGAGAGAACACGTGAGTAGCAGCGGGGGCTTTTGTCCGGTTACCTATGTGTTGGTACACGCAGGCACAACGGGGGAGGTTAACCTATGGCGTATGTTTGGGGTGTATACGCGAGAGCTTGGGTGTCGAGATGAGTATAAGCAGAGATACAACTCTGTTACCCCCGGAAATCGTTTGCCAACCCGGATTAAAGCGGAGCTCGTATATATCCAACTGTGCAGGGATAGAATGCGCTAGGATAATGGCCGGTATTCACGACTATAATTTTCGGCTATGGACTCGTCGTATCTCTTTCTCTCTCTGGCCCTCTCTGTCTTTCTCTCTCTCTTTTGTGCGCTATTTTACCAACGAGCTGTAACGCAATTTCTCCCGAATAATTTTATCGCTCGCTTATCTCCTAAACATTCGACCCCTTGTTTAACTCGGTCATGCTCCGATCTTGATAAGGTAAAAAATTCGCGACAAACACGAGTTAACGAGCGTAAAAAAATATGTATAAATTTATTAACAATGCGAATTATAAATATAATAATATTTAAAACGTTAGTACGTGTAATAAATATGTGTTTCTCGAGTTCCATGGTTAAACAGGATTAGGCGAGTGTGTAGAACGTGCTCAACAACATTCGAATCTCATTGCAACGAGGGGTTTCGTCTAGGAAAGATGAATACTGACACAAGTGCCAGAGTGTCGGCTATATTTAATTCCGCGCATCCTTGAATAACCAGAGTATGCAATAATTACCATGATTCCGAGTGGCTGTAGGGATGCTGTATGAAGATGCAAATTGCGCGGTTCGCGCGAGAAAAGTAGAATAGGAGTGAAAAATGAGAGATTGAGAGAGTAGAGTTACGTTGGTTTGGGAAAACGCTCGAAAATCCGCCGGCACCACTTTGTACACGTTGAATATGCCAGAAACATTCTACGTTTGTGTATCCTCCCTACATCCATATAACACTTACGTTTGGACGGACGGCGCTCTCGGCTCACGCGTAGACTGCATACAGGACGACTCGTGGTACGTTCGTTTGGAATTACAAGCTTTATGAAGGATGCAAAACTCATTTGCTTGGTGTGAATAATTAAAAATCCGGCGAAAACAAAAGAGCGCTCTCGTCGCTTCGCTCTTTCTATTAATCTCTATCGTACATGTTTGAAATATTGCAGAAGGTTTAGAATGAACTATAATCGCTGGTCCATTAATTAAAAAACAAATATATAATTTATTTTTATCCATGTTTACTACGTTCTATAATTAATTAACTAGTAATTATTGAAAATTAATAATCAATGGTTTAATTCAACGATTAATGATGAGTTGATTTATTACAAAATACATTAATTATTTATGTTTCAGTTATCACTCCAAATCCAGGATTTATCATTGATGCATATTAAATTAAAACGATCTATTTTAATAAACGACTAAACATTTTATTATTAATCCACAAACAATTGTTCTAATTGCAATCTGTACTTATCATCTTCCAAACACGTTCAACATTCATTAATCGTACAAAAATTCTAACTTCGAATTTCCCTTGAATCATTGGTGAATAATACTTCGCTACTCGAGCGTACCATCCCCTCGTAAGTATTTCAATCAATATTCCCACTCTCATCTATAACACCGCTACGTATCACGATTCATTTTACCGAGAAGCCCAGCTCGTAAACATCACTTTTTTAATTTTGCTTCGTTACAATCATCACTTTGCGAGCGCACCTAACCGGGTAAAATTGTGTAGGCGAAACCTATGTGTAGTAACGTGTGTTACGAGTACAGCGAAACATCGATTTTACGATCGGCGGTGCAAAAGTGTTGCTATACAATGCCGTTGATGGTTTTCTCATTTCGTCGAGTTATACGAAACTGCATTGTTGGACGTCGGAGGCTCTACATGCCCGGTGTTTGATAATCAACGAACGTGGATAGTGCGCATGTATTATTAACCGATACATCCCGGAATCCTCGATATACCCCTGGTCAACGCGGAACCATTAAAGTTATAAATTAATCGATGTGCTATAACATAGATATTAGAGTCGATATTCGCGCGTGTACGTTAGAACATAACGAATTTTCCAATATATCCGTATAGATTTCTAAGTCGAATTGTTTATAGGAAAGTTATCGCGTCGATTAGTAAAATTGTCAGGTGTGAAAATATGAAACGAATGGTCGAAATAAAGGGAGTTTTCAAGATGGGTATACTGATGGATTACCGATTCGGGTCTTCGAGTAGTGTCGAGTATCGACCCCCGTACAACGGCGCACGAGGGTAGTAAAAGCTGGAAGAGCCTCTGAAAGAATTTCCTTTTTTCGGTCGGTCGCACATTCGCGCGACTGGATCGTCAGTGACATCGAGCGGTGAGTTCTATTCATGATATCAAACTTTTAACGAGACTCACCCCTTCTCACGTCTCAACCACCCTCCCCTCGTACGTTCGAGTACGAATTAGATCCAAGATGCATATAGCACTACGGCTCTCTCTTTTCTCGACCTTCGATTACGTGTATATATATATTAAACTTTTCTTTCACTACGTGCCAAGGAATACAGCCAGAAAAAAATAGCGAGACGATGGTTGGTACGATAGTTAGATGAAAGAATATGCATGGTGCTCGTGGCCTCGTCGCGCACGAGATACCTTCACTATTTCCTCAAACTCGTGCCGTACCAACATCGAAGATAACCGGAAACCCACCGGGCCAAAGGGCTTCTATGGAGTATAAGAAATAATGAAAGTACATGGACCATGACCGGGGCAGAGAGGGAGAGGGAAGAGGCAAAGATTGCTCGTACCAACCCCCTCGTCAAACTCCGAGCACCAGTGAGAAAAAGGAGACTAGGGGGACGCTGTTATAACGATAAGGTACAAGGGACAACGAGGGAGTGAGAGAGAGGAAGACGTGTAAGAACCAAAACAAGGAAAACCCGTGGTGGACGGAGGAAAAATGAGAAAGAGGAAAAGTGCCAAGGCTTCCTCGTAATAACACGGAGAGGGCTGGGTGAAAGCTCGCGGACTCCGTACTTTGTTCTCTCTCTCTCTCTCTCTCTCTCTCGCTGTGTTTTTCTTTTCTTTCGCACTGTTGCTCTGTCTCTATCCAACGTTCTACGATCTCTTTTCTTCGTCCTTGGTCCCTCCGGCGCCTCCTGCTCACGCGAGCTTCATTCTGCCCGCAGAGCCTGATTATCCCACTCGTTATCCTCTCCGTTCTCGTGTATTCCCGCACACTCTACTTTCGGTTTTCTTTTCCTACATTTTCTCAACCCCTCGTTATCGTCCTTCTTCATTCGGGAAAAAATTGAGACGTTCGCCGTACGGTGTTGCGTATTAATATTAATAAATGAATTCTTTTTCTCGTATATTTGAATTTCACATCGCGTGTTACGTTTCCGTAAAGTTGAACGCCGAAAATTAGTCAAATTAATAAGCAGAGAGATTTAATCAGGTTCGATCACGTGAATTTCGATATTTTGTGAAGTATCCCATATTGCATCCCCGTTCGACCACCGACAGTCACGCGCGATCTCGTATACGCGAATGATATGTTGATTTCCTAAAAACAATGAAAATACTCGCGGTGCCGAGAGGCCAGGATGGAGAGAGACAGGAAATATGCAATTAAATTTTCCGTATCGCGAGAGAATTTCGATGAAATTGAAATCGAATCTCGTGCCGATTTAGCTACGAATTTGGCGAACGTCGGAAACGATTCAAATATTTTCCCGATAGCATCTATTGGAGGTTGAGATAGATTGAACGATGAGAGAGGGTTTGAGGTGGGGGGGGGGGGGGGGTGGAGGAGGGCGTTGTCGAGTGTTATTATGAGTCGTTGAAGCGGTTTTTCCGAAACAAATGTGATTCATGCGTGTGCCAAATGTGCATGCTGTATATACTCGATAACGAAAGCGTTTATGGATTACGTGTACGATCAATCGATTTAGAGCCATATTCCGAGGGTTCCGCGACCCCGAAAACGTGTGCACTGGCACGTTCGGCTATCAGAAATTAACTTTTCGATTTTCACTCGACGATATGCGAGCGAATAACGCGCTCGTGCATATACGCAGCTTATGCACGCGTACGGATATTTTATCAGTCCTTTTTGCGATGACATCGAATGACGATTTAACGTACAATATATTCGAGATTAAATTATACCATTTTCGATCAAATACGCGTAACGGAGAGATTCGAAGGTTTTTTGGTAATTTGATATTTGACGTGAAACCTTACGACATTAGATTAATTATTTAAATCCACGAACACGCATACTTTACGATATCACGTCCAATAAATTTAATCGAAATTGATTATGATAAAAAAGTGACAACTTCCTTTTGCATCTCCGGCAAATAAATGTCCCTTCGCTGCGAGGATATTTGATTTGTCGATTCGATTATAGGTAAATTAATATCGAGAAATGTTAATTTTCTTATCCCATGCAATTAATAAAACGAACCATGCGACAATCTTATAATTACTTACCCAGCGTGAATGACACAAGGGTAAAATATTTCGTGACGTGTACTCACCTGAAACAGAGATAAAAGAAAAATCGATCAGTTTTACGCTGAATATTTATTACTATAATATATATATATATATACAATATACACGATAGCTACGTTGGTAAACGGAGAAGAGACGTAATCGTGACTCTTCGCTTTTGCCACAGAGTTGGCTGTGCGAGTTCCGCCATCGTGAAGGGTGTGTAAACGTTTATGGGAATAGGGTGAAAGTAAAAGAGATCGAGACGAGTGCGCAAAGGCAATTTCCATCGCGCGAAAGAGAACACAAACGGCGTGACAACGAAACGAGGAAAAGACAGAAATCGCGAGAGGTATAGACGAGAGTGAGAGAAGAGGGAAAAAGAAGCGTCGCTGTTGGAGGGTGCGAAAACGGTAAAAAAAAACTAGATTTCACGATTGTCGAGATTGGTTCCCGTCTCGCGACAAACGTCGTTCATTATATATATATATATATATATATATATATATATATATATATATATATATATATCGAGTCTCGGTGCTATTCCTCTTGTAATATTACCTATCCTGTATATACGACATTTTACACAGCCAGTATAGATTGAGTCAGGAGAAACGCGAGGATGCTATACAACGCTTCCCTCCTTCGACGTACAGGAATACTCAATACAAACGAAAACCGTTCTATGTTTCATCGCCCCAACCAGCCAATTCCAGAGTATCGAACCGCATTTTTCACACCGTTCGAGGCTGTTGAAATATCTCGGAACATTGCCACCCATACAGTGACGAAACAAAACGTTGATGCATGAAAGTTTATTATTAAGATTTTCGAGTGAACTTTATTTTTATTTTATTGAAATAATTTTTTTTTTCACTCGAATCAAACGATTATTTTCCAAATTGTATTATTCTATTTACTATAAAATTGTTGGTGTGCCGTTTGAATAAATTTGATGAAATTAATAAATATCATTCAAAATGTAGTTTTCTACAGCTGTTCGCGAACTACGAATATCGCATCTTTGACGAATACACGAGGCATATATCACGAAGTAGGAAAACATTTCGAACGAAAGAAAAAAAACGAGATCTTTCCAAATCTGAGAATTTACCTTCCAATTTATCGTACGATATGACACGCCGTGGTATTACCAATACTATTTTCCCATCTCTCACACGCTTTTCTTTTACTCGTCTTATTTTTTATCGCGTCATCTTTCAACGCGTAAGCACGTGCCCACCGGGAATGTTGCTCGTAGATATATCGCGGGCTAAAAAAGGGATGAACATCTCGCATCGTATCCGGCAGGTAAAATTTCCTCCCTCTCTCGTTCGCCTTCCCCAGTGTATATCGCGCACGCATACGTGTTTCCCAACAAGCCCCAAAAGTTCGCAAAACACATACAACTCTCTTGGAACCGCGAGATAATAACGCGTCCTATTTTCTCGTTATGCTCCAGCCTCGAGCTTTCCCGCATCCTTTATCCCCAAACCACCCTTATATTGTATTTCTCTCTTTGCCTTCTTTCCTCTCTCCCTCTTTTTCTTTCTCTCCCTTGCCAGCCTACATAACATATTTTCTTTTACAAGTACATTTATAGATACGAAAATCAGTATTTACTGATTCGCTGTTCGCAGGAAGATCGTAAAGCTCAGCACGTGCAAATGTTATTCCTAAAATACCGCAGATATAGATATACCGCAAAATGAATTTCTGTTTAATTATATCACCGATTCGACGAAAATATTGAAATAACAAACAAAAACGTATCGTATCAGCTTTGGGTTTATTATCAATTTTCGATCGATCCGTTATTTCCAGCTCCACTTACGATCATGTTGCTAGGGCAACGTTGTATACACCCGAGTCGTTCAAGATCGTATATGGGATCTCGTATCCATTAGATTTACTCCACCGTTCGCTTCATCCCCCTGTACTTCAACCCTCCTGCCCACTATTCGTTTTTCTCGGTCCTCGATGTCGCACTATTGATTCGTAACTGGATATAGAACCGATATAGAATATTATGTCTGGCGTCCTTGTCGGTTAGATCCATTATACGAGAAAGTAAGAGAAACGAGGAAAAAAGAGGAAAAGAACGCATAGAGTTCGTGAAAGCTACAGTTACGATGTTTGCCCCGTGAAAACGATTCGATATTAAAGGGCTCTTTCTACAAGGGCCCTCTTTCACTCGATTCGAGAGCAATACCAGTTATGTATCTCTCCCGATGGTTTTCTCGAATTTTCCGAGCTTTCATCCTTCCTCAAACAATCCGTCAATTTTTTGTTCTTCGGCCAATCGCTAACTCTTGGCTATAACTAAATCTTATTCAAACCGCGTCTTTGTGAGATGTTGGTACAATAAAGAAAGAGGACGGGTAGAGAAAAAGATGAAACGATATGATGGATCGAAACATTTGGTTACGTCGCGAGAAGATTTTTTGCGAATAAGTGAAATCTTTACAAATCATTTTTCTTCATTTTTGTTTGCATTTCTTTTTTTTCTTAAAATTAATATTCCTTTGTAGAACAAAATACCGTTATTAGAAAATCATTCTTTACAGCGATGATTTATTCGAACGATATTCATCGTCGTTATAAACATTCGAACTTGAGAAATTCTCGAACCTTCGACGGAATGTGTCGTCAACGAAACAACGATCGATGAACGCGGCGAATGATGCGGAAGTGCGAATTATTAATACCGAAGCTGGTGTTCCATGAATAAAAGAGGTGCTTCAGCCTCGAGTCGAGATACCGGACCTTTCGTACGTCTACGTATCGCACCTGTACATTTTCCGCTCATACAAGGGCTTGATTTATAAATGAACTTAATCACACTTTTTGGCTTCCCGACATTCCGGTCCTCGTATCGGATTTTGGATTATGAAAGAGAGGGAGAGAGAAAGAGAAAGATACCAAAAGAGGGAGCCTCGTGGGATTTAACTCTCGAGCTACTCGGATACGTCCGATTCTTTTAACCCCCAACCCCATTTTCAGCGTTATCTCGTTCGAAGTACTTTCATCGACATCGACTTACGTCTTCGCGTCCCGAATGAAACATTCTCTACCGATAACGAAGCTAATTGAGAAAAATCGAACAGTTGCACGACGGAAATAGATAGGGACGAATGGGAGAGGGTGGGGGCGCAAAAAGCTCTCGTGATTACGATCCGCAATCAGGATCGCGTGGTTCGATCCTTTTTATTCGCGGAATGCACTCGAGTGAACGATACGTACCAAGTCCAGAGTAAAATATCTCGATAGTGAATACTCCCAATGGATGAATAGTCCCTCTCTCGGTCACCTCGCGCCATGCCAATGTACCTCACTCTTCCATCTCGGATTTTCTTCCAGTAATTCCGATAATCCTTCATCCCCTCGCATTCATCCATCGTTGTACGCCCGCACGAGCTTTCTTACGAATGAACGATGCGTGGGTGTGTGTGCGTATGTGTTTTTCCTATTTCTTTACAGTCGCTCGTTTCCGAGATTATTTTTCACGGCGATTCGATGGTGGGGGTTTTAATGGTTAACGCGGTACGAAAAATAGGTCACGTGAGTTAAGTAAAGTCGAGGACTATTAACAGGTAGTTTCGGTGTATCGCGCAACGAGGTAACTTTACTATCGAGCTTGTAGCCATAACCGGGTCGATCGGGCACCCTAAAACCAACTGTACATTGTGCTCGGAACACATATTCGTGCAACTGTGTACGTTCTCAATCTCGTTTCTATACCTAGCGAGAGCGAGGAGGATGAGGGAATAACATGTATAACATTGCTGCATCGGTGGGTCGGTGACGCCTCCGCCAATTCGTACGGCTCTCCCGGCGGGCCACTCAACCGATATACTCACGCTAGGGCTGTTTCGAAATCACCGAAATCAGATTGAACGCTTTACGGCTAATACGTACTCGTGTGCGGAGGAGGCGTGCGAGAGAGCGAGAGGGAGCGAGCGAGAGAGAGAGAGAGAGAGTTCGGCTAATGGGCTGCCGGGATACATACCGAAACTACCCTCTCGACGTGTTTGGGGAAGAAGGAGGAACGAGAGAGACAGGACTATGTACCATACAGAGGTATAGGTGGAATACCGCGTGTACGACACGACATACGGCCACACGAATTACCGTGCCAAAGATTACTTCACGGTGCTATAGCGCGCGAGCGCACTGGTACGCGAGAAATAGGATAGAGGGCGCGGTGGTATAGGACGACGAGAAGGTAAAAGCAACAGCGGCTGTAGGACGGACGAGAATGGCTGTGCGGCAATGGTTCATCGCCTATATATATATATATATGTATAAATATATGTATATATGGGGGTGTGTATTTGCGGGTAGCAGGTTCGAAAAGCGCGACCTGAGAGTCCGGAGCGAAGACCTCATCCTGTGCTTCTTCCTGCTTTACTGGCACACCTTCCTCTTGCCTCTCTTTCTCTCCCTCTCCCTCTCTCTCTCTCTCTACGTAAGTCGTGATTTTGCCAGGAAATTGGAAGGTCGACTACACGTATACGTGCGCTGTTGTGCCATGTTGGCTCCCAACCCGTTTTCCTCTTTCTACCTCCCTTCGTCCCACTCGTCCTTACTATACATATGTGCCTTCGGTACTAACTAAACACGCGCTAACAAACTGTGCTGTTGCCGCGACCAATATACCACGCGTTCGTATAATGAAACTGACTGGCTCACGAATACGTTGGCGAAGGTCTCCTACGGCAGAAGCTATCCTAAGTTGGCAAACTTCACTTCGAAGACGCAACAGCACACGGCTCGTGCTTGGCTATAGATATATTAAATTGAATAGACTACGGTAGAAGAGAGATGATTGTGAAAGTTCCGACGAGGAGGTCTTGCCGAGGATGTATACCGAGGTTTTGACTTACTTGCGGACGCGAATCAACTTCCGGTACTTGGACATTGTTTGCCAATGTTTTTTTTTGTTCGTCGAAAGCAACGTTTCATGCTTGAGAGAGCTTCATTAGTTTCTGTTCCAAGTACGTATACGCGAATTGCCTCTGATCGAAAATATTTCCGAAGGGTGGATATTTTAATCCCCTGTTGAGAAAGGACAAACATTGTTAAAATTCAGATTGTTCGAAAATAAGTTTGTGCAACGATCAGTTTGCTCAGTGAACTTGAATCGAGCTTGATTCGTCGGTTTCGCTAATTCGTAAATACGGAGGTTGAGGGTTGGTACGTAGCCCCGGTATGAAGCGCAGTTCACTCGTGGTATGTTTATCAAGAAGCAGACGTTAACCAGCGAAGTCACAACGAGGATAGAAACCTCGAACATCGGCTTACGGCCTCGACCGTGTGCCTCGGTGGTGAAGAGACGCCTCGAGATTCAACCCCATAAATCTGTGCCATTATTTCACCTTGCAACCCCGTACAGGGGCACGTATAGAATGATAGGGTACACGCATACATGGAGAGAGGGCACAGTCTCGAGTCATCGATGCATATTCATACGAATTAGCATAGCCTTGCCTCGCGAGACACGGTGGGGTTGGTATTGAGGGGGTTGCGGAGCAAACGGGTAGGAAGCATCTCAACGGGGGTGGGCACTGCTTCTACTTCACTCTCGTATGTTTGTACGTGCACCAGAGCAAGTATAGAACCATCCAAGACAGAGAGAAAGACAGAGAGAGCGAGCGAGGAGAAAAGCTCGAAGATATACGCAAGATATGTGTAACCAGACAGCCGTACCTCACGGATAATTCTATATGGAAGGAGGATGAGGAAAGAGGGCCGGCAACCATCAACTCCACCGCTTCAACCTCAAAACTATCCGGTTATGGTACCGACTGCAGTGCCCAGGAGCGTGCATGTATTCACACTGGCGAATGGAAAATAGAGTGCAGTGTATATATGCATAAGGAAGAGTGCACGGACTTCGAGAGATTGGGCGTTAGACGATAACGCTTAAAATGGAGATTGAGAATAACCAAGAATGCAGATTGCTCTCTAACCATATTTATATACGACTGCTATATACCTATATACGAATTTGGAAGTGCGAAAATCTCAAAATTGGATCCTCTATAGACCTATCCATTCTCGGAAATCACTTTTGCATTACGCGTTCGGATAATTGTCGCGTGGCTTTTATTCGCTCGATATCCGAGAAATCGAGCGTGTAACTGACGAAGTCATTATCGACGAGAGGCTCTTCTGCTCGATGACAGCATGCCCATGACATTTACTAAATCGAGTAGAATTCCAATTACTATGTTATTACGTCATGATGTATTTTAGTCGGGACGAAAAGTCACTCAGTCCACTTTCTTTCCCAATTTCTCTCTCTCTCTCTCTCTCTCTCTCCCTCTCTATTTATCTTTCTCTCTCTCTCTCTCTTCTTCTCTGATAATCGCGTTTTCATCGAGAAATCAGGTAAGACTAAGGATAAGGAAGTAAGATTGACGGTGAACATTAGATGTCAGACGCCCGTATATAGCACGGGGTATTACAGTTGAGCGGAGGAAAGACCTGATGGAAAGAGAAAGAAAGAGATTCCGTCAAGTTACGTAACAGCCTCAGCTATAACCCCTGCAGCAGTCAGCCAGGAGCCGAGGCAGCGGCAGCAGCAGCAACCCCTCCGAACCACCGTCGCGATTTAATCCAGACAAATGATCCTTCGGTGCCACTACTACACGATCCCCGGTTTCTCGCTCGCTCTCCTCCTCTCGTACGCGTGTATACCCTATTACTTCGTGTGTTATATACCCGATGTCGCGCACGCCCGATCGAGTGACGAAGTCAATTCGATGGAACAAGCACAAGATGTGACTGCGGCTGTTACTGGTTTTGAAACAAGCCCAAAATACGAGGACCCAAAAATACAACGATACTCGCACGATCTCGCTACACTCTGTTACATCAACCCTCGCTACCAAATCCGATGACTCGGCATCTCTACTTCTCTCGCATGCTCGAATTCCCGAAGACTCCGTTCAGCCTTCTCGAAATTCCACGGTGCTCGTGGTTCATTCATCTTGTTTTCACGGGCGTAAATGCGTCATTCATATCGAAATTGTTATTGTACCGATAAGAGTGAGTAATAGCAGTGAAATTCAACGAATCGGACGCGTTGTAATTAATCGATGCTCGATTGGTAAATATTGTATTCGATAATATATGATATAACTAATTAATTACGTAACACGTAGAATGTAATGCGTGTATATGTACACGTACGAGAGCACACCAAATGCCACGTACGCAAGTGAGAGCCGAGTTGGGAGTTGGTAAAGCTGGGTCATCCCCAGTGCGACAGGTATTGAATGGGCTAGGATTGAACACCGGGACCGATGTGCTGCTACGCTCACGGGGATATACCGGATAGATAAACGTGCTCGCCTTCCCGCACACTGTGAGAGACTCGAAGCATCCAATAGTAATACCTGCCATTTCTCTCCCTCTCTCCGTTGCTCCTTGCCTCACGAATGTAGACATATATATATGTATGTGTGTATGTCTCTGCATGTACCGCAGATCTCTATCATCCCTATACTGCCACTCCAATCAATCCAGAACGCGGGGGTATCCATTGATCGCGCTTCTGTTAGTTCATCGTTCGTATATACGCCGTTAATTATG
This sequence comes from Netelia inedita, assembly GCA_964017225.1. Lineage (NCBI taxonomy): Eukaryota > Metazoa > Arthropoda > Insecta > Hymenoptera > Ichneumonidae > Netelia > Netelia inedita. Next base: position 10,697,635 of record OZ024920.1, read on the forward strand.
ACAGATATCCGTCGGAGCTGATTTCTCTCTTCTGGCATACTGGCTTGGCGATGGCGAATACTGCTGGTTCCGGTGTACTTGAAGGACGGTCTTGTACTCTCTCGTGGTTCGATGGAAATAATCGATCCGGTTCAAAATGGTCGACCTATCATCGTCGAATCTCACCGCAAGATTCGTCATTCTCATTCGCACCCTTCAAGCGAAATTATCTTCGTAATTTTCCACCGGATGTTTTCATTTTCTCGTACGATCACTATGTATCTCGTATCGACCTCTTTTCATCCGATGTTTTCAGAACTTTCTATCTTCAACGTCCCGCCTCGTTCCACCAAATACCGGAAACCATTATATATGTATGTTTCAACCCTTCCTCGCGTGCTCTCTCGGATTCTTTCAATAAAAGATACTATTCTACCTAGGTTGTCTTACGGCACATCAAGAACACATTCCTCACTGTACCTACCTACGAATTTTTCCCCCTCCCTCCCACTCTTTTTCTCTCTACCATTCTTATATCCCGTATTTCCTTTGCAACATTCCGTTTTTCCCAGAAGATTCTTCGTGACTACATTTTTAACACACGGACAAACATATATTCACCGTATATGCTGCGCACCCTCGCAATATTCGTACGCGAAGAAAACTATTCGTACTACTACTACTTATTTATACATATATACATACATATATATATATATATACATATATATAGGTATACATGTATATGTAATATACCATCTACACACAGTGTCTCTTCTGCAAGGACTATAAATCATACCGAATGCCATAGCATGTAGTACACTGGCCGCATGAAATGTATAGGAAGAACTAGCCATGCGCGTGCGCGCGAGAGATAGATAGAGGGAGAGAGAGAGACCAACGTTTGGAGGCATTACCGATCCTCTTCCTGCACTCTCGACTGTCTTCCTATATATGTGGCACCAAAACAATTTCCCATGTATACCAAAGCGTTCCTTTCTCTGTATACGAGGAACATCCCCTCGACGTTCCTCCGTGGGCTTATATGCGCTTTCGTCGTCATCTCCACAGCGTCGCGTTCTTTTTTTTTCTTGGTTGTTTTTTCCAGTCGGGGTCGAGTAGGTCTCGTCGGGTACTCCGCCACGATACACGGTGCTATGTGTGTATACACGGAAGGAACGTCAGGGCAGGGTCTCGACACGTAAATATATATATTTGCGCGTGCGTATGTGTTCCGTAACCTTTGCGAGGGCTTTCATTCGTCGCACTCTGGAAACCGTACACCCCTAGACAGAAGGGTATAGTATTCGTCCACTCTCCGCACGCAGAATTCTCGTTTTCCTGTCCGCAATATAAACCGTGTGTGCAACTACGCTCTTCGAATTCCGATCTCGTTGAACTGTCTTTCTTGGCCTTTTTCCCTTACTTTTCTGCCCGTATCTCGACTTCCTGTTGTCTTGCGTGTGTGTGTGTGTGTGTATATAGTTTTTCTGTGCTTGCTCTACTCGACGATTTCGCATGGCACGTACCAAAGAGAGGAAGCAAAACTCACGAAAAGTCAAAACCCTGAGACGACTCGTATAGTAGACAGAGAGAGAGAGAGACAGAGGTATAGGAGTCCTGCGAGTTCCTTCGCAAGAACGAGACGCGGACCATCTCCAGGTTCGCATGCATCTCATTTGAATACGAATACATTTCAATTTTATCGAAATTCACAAAGTTCCGAGTCACCGGTCGCCTTGGTTCTATATAGATGACACGTTGAAGGGAGGTCGCGAGGGAGCGAAAATGGTGGAGATTTTCAAGCTGCAGTGGACACACGAATATATGGTAAAGAAGCTACTGGAGAGGGGCGAGGGGATAGTAAAGAACGTGCTTTCCACAGACGGTTGGAGAAATCGTTATTCTTCTTCTCGTTCCTTTCAGCTTTTTTTCAACTACGGAGTCGAGCTGGTGCTCTATTTACCATCAAAAGCTCCAACTCTCTCTTTTTTTTAAAGGGGGGTGCTTCGTCTAGCTCGACGTTACATGCGATCGTCGTTTTCCTACGGTTAACACTACAACCACAGAAGCAGATTGTTGCAAAGTTTTGCCACCGGATGCTGCGGTGCTGTAGAATGTATATCTATATGTATATATGTTGGAGAAGGCTAAAGTGGAGTACCGAAGGGGGTTGAAAGGTTAGTGTTGCGAGAACGGAATCTCGATACCAGAGATTCGTGGTTTTTGGCATGGAATTTCCAGTAGCCATGTTCCAGGTTCCTACGATTCTGTAAAATATAAATTTCCGGGTATGGGAAAAATATTCCAACGATTTTATCTCCGTGAAGACCGAGCTTTTTGAAGAAAAAACAACACGAAACTTCGTTGAAAACCTCTAGTCAAATATTCAGGGAATTACATAATAATTACGAATTTTTAATAATTATTTTAATCTCTTCGACGGAGATTGATATTTTTTCGAGCGAAATGAACAATTATTTCATCCCAATCCTACGAGTATTCGAGAAAATATAATATTATCGCTCCGAACTAATTATAATTGTGATTACTATGTTCGCGATATTATTTTCGCTCTGGTATAGCGAGAATATACTTGTATCCCCGCCCGACTCCGAAACATCGTCATCTTTCGTAAATTAATTTTTCCATCGTGTGTACAAAAGCGAAGGAATGGCTGTACGCGGACCGTGCACCACGCGTTACATTACGAAATATGAGGTTTTCGCTCCAGCGAGTCGTGTATAATGTTCAAAGCGAAATGACAAGCTGGCGAGGAAGGGAGGGGGAGGGGAGTGGGGCTGTTGCACTGATTTTCCTTCTCAGTTCCTCGCAAATTATCCGCGACTTTGGGATTTTTTAAAATTAAAGGTTACAGATAGGAGTTGGTGCTGTGAAAGTTATTTTCAAAGGAGCAATTTTTCTCAACATTGACGACTTGTAAATTGATCTGTCAGATTCGCGAGCTTTCCTGTTACCAAATTACCATTTTCTACCGTGACGAAATAAGTGCAATGTAAATGAAAACTGGTTGATGCCTGAGGGTGATTTGGGAATTGCGTTTTTCAATCGTTTCGAAAGAAGCCCTCTTGCTTGTAGAACATGGGAAAAATCCTACGGGGAAACTTTTCACGGGGCCACCGTTGGAAGAATGTGCTGGCAATTCGATTCGAGATATTACGACCTCGTAGCTATTACCGTATGATAACAGTACAGAGTAGCTGGATAAGTACTTTGCCAAGGGAATATTGTTAAATCAACGCCGGTACGGGACCAAAGGTGAAACTATTCGTTGATCCTCGAGGATATCACGATGGCATGATACGTGTATATATATAACGTAGAGAGAAGTACGTTGTAGGGGTGAGCTGCAGCAGGGTGTTGGCGCGTAGGATAGCAAGCATGAAAACGTTAAGGTGCCGTACGACCGCGAAACGCCTGAGCTCTCTCGGCAATGTAAATAAAATTGGCCTGAATATACATGCCAGGTATATGCCCCACTGCTCTCGGCTTATCGTACGTAACGGCTTTATCGTATATTTCCATGGGGTGTGCGCGTGCCTCGCGGAAAATGTACGCGAGAGTCTTGGCAGCCGGGGGAAAGCAGCAGGAGCGGCAGCAGAAGAACGGGCGAAAGAGCGAGAGAGAGAGAGAGAGAGAGGGAGAGAGAGAGAGAAATATAAGAATGAGTTAAGTGTGCACCACGTACGGTCGACGGCCAACTGGCAAACGGAGAAACGCGTAAGACGTATAGGGACGATGCGGGAGGGTTGGACGAAGCAAAAAAAAATTAAACACCCTCGGAGGACTCGTAAAGACGCCTGGCTAATTTCTCGAGAGGGAGAAAGAAATAAAGAGCGAGAGAAAGTGGATGGAGAAGGGGCTTGAGGGAAAGATGGAGGCTGTGAGTAAAATACGAGAGCGAAATAGGTATATATGAAATGTAGAAACATGGAATAGCGAATAGGTCGAGTATAATTCTACTGCGCGCTGGGGATTAATTTCTTTTCCGTTCGTTCTTTTTTTTAGTACTTTTTTCTACGATTTAATTCCAAGGCATCCTCCTGGCTTATACGACGCATAACTCACGTACCGTTGTCCACTTTTATCGTTTTCTCTTTTATTAATTAATATTTTTCCATTAGACGGAAGATACGCCACCGATGCTGAGTGATAATCAACTTTCAAATCGCCAACACGATAATGGACTCGTGATGGATTTTAAAATTTTCCATTGGATCGAGGGTAAAGAAATCCATGAATTACGTAGTTGGAATTTCGCACACTCAATGGCGTCACTGGTATATGTCGCGTCGCGTTATAATACCGATAGGAGAGAGACAAATGCACATGCACAATAACTGTCGCATTGGACCGAGTGAAAAAGGACGTAAAAACGCGAGTGCTTCAACGACAGGAGCGAAATAGCCCGTTGTCTCCTTCTTTGACGCTGAATGGCCAGCACACGCCTGATGGACATGCCGGGGGATGGAAATATCACGACACGTACTGGCTGCAAGTGGATGACAAAAACGAGGACGGTTGAGAGCGTAGCCGATAGAGAGAGAGTGAGAGAGTGAGAGTGCAAGGGCGAGGCTGGAGGGGACGGGAACGAGACTTCAAAGGGATATGAAGTTTCGTTTCAGCGATCTAGCTCGGTGGAGAAAGCCTTGAGCAATATACGGTAGACCATCGAAGCGCGTGTTAAAAAATACTTTCTGACTGGCCCAGTTATTTTCCTCCTCGAAACAGGGAGAGCTAAAAAGAAAAAAAGATTAGAACAAGAGGAGAGAGCGAAAACGAGAGTGGAGTATCCGTTTTGTGTTAAAACGTGCTCCTGACCTCGTTCTTTTGTCACAATCTCAAGGTCGCACGTAACCAAGACGACATCAAATGTTGCTAAAAGACAATGTCACTTCGATCAAGATCAAATGCATCCAAGGCATCTTTCAAGCACATGCAAAAAGCAGTCAGAATCCATTAAGTAGCAGCGGAAACTAGAGTTCCAAACGATTCTCTTCTTTGGAGCGCACAATCGCACGTAAAATCTCGATCCGTTCGCCCATTTATTCCATTCGCGATTCTCGTATTTGGTTAATTTCCCACTATAATCGCTCTCGAGTAGGTAATTTCGTACGGGCGTTGCGTAGATGACTCGGAACTTGCAAGAGAAATGAGGGAAGGCTATAGCAATTTGGGATCGTATTCGCGTTTCCTCGTATGCTCTCGCGTACAACACGAGAGGTTGTCCGGATTGTCTGCAGCTGCAACTGCATAGGGATAAGAGGTGCTCGGCAATTATCCGGCTGTTATTGGAACACGAAATCCGTGCATGTTGGAGGGACGTGTACATTCATACATATACGTACCATATATGTATGTATATATGTGTCGTAGGGTACGAGGGTACGTAGGTGACGCGTGAAGTGCCGACTATACACATAGGTTGAGGTCATGGAGGTGCAATGGTCAGCCACTTCTACGTGCGACCTATATATCAGTCTCACCTATATATACATATGTGTGTGTGCCTTTTCACATTCGAACACAGTTGTAGCATATAATGCGTTAGAAGTCCGAGCTATTGTGGTACCGTGCTTCAGGGTGGCTAGTGGAGTGATACACGCAGGTTCAAACCAAATGCTGTTCATGCTAGCTGACTGTCGTGGCTAGAACGCGAGCCTCGCCAATGCTCTGCGGCTGAGAGAGTCGTCGAGAGAGCGAGAGCGACACGGTGAGGGTGTGAGGAGGGGTAAAGGCAAGGGGTGGATTACAAAGGTGTAGGAACTGCGAGAGCTCTGTAGAATTGGGGTACGAGAGATGGTCGAATAGCGGCGACCACACGACGCTAGGGTAAGAGGGGGTTGAAAGAGGGACAGAGAGAGAGAGAGAGAGAGAGAGAGAGATCTGCAAGCCCTGGCCAGCACACAGATGAGAGAAACGGATGGTGTAATTTCAGTGGGACCCCTGGGTGTAACTCCCGCAGCTGTCGGCGGTGGTGGTCGGTGCTAGAGTCCACCCCCGTGGCGTCGTGGACAATGCTCCATTCACGGGCCATCGAGTCCCGGGCTTTGCTCGCGCGGCCAACCCTGCCTTCCCCTCCCCCTACCCGCCGCGCCCTTGCTCTCTCTCACTCCCTCTTTCTCTCCGTCTCGTTTCTGCTATCCATGGAGCAGCGCCTAGGCACGAATTGCCTGCCACACCAAATCTCTCTTTCTCTGTCTCTGCCTCTGTCTGTCTGTTTCTCTCCCTCTCTCTCTCTCTCTATCTGCTGCCGTTGCCGCTGATGTTGACCTCCGCCTACATATAGCACTGGCTTGAACTCTCTCGTATGCCATCTCGCTCGTGCCAATGAACCCTCTCCCTAGAAAGGTCCACGAGGAGAGTCGAAGAGAGATGATCGGAGAGGACACCCCTAGTATTCGAGAGTTCAAACCACTCCGGCGCTCGGGCTCTATAACAGAGATGGACCAGAGAGACGGAGTCACAGAGAAACACACACGGAGAGGGTAAGTTCTCCGAGCACGGGTCGGTTAACCACGAATCAAACTAGCGGAGGCACCTACGAGAATCCAGCAAGAATTACGGTCCAGTAGAACAAAGCTACAATTTTCGTCTCGTCGGTTCTCCAAGAGAAAAAAAAGTCGTCGGATTGAAAAGTCGATAACTCGTGTTGCATGTTTCATCGTAAAAAGTAAGTCTCGGAACCCTTTAATATTACAACATTTGTTCAGAATAACTCGTGTCGTAAGAGACATCCTAACTTGATAAGTAGCTTGCATATTTATGTAACCATTTATATCTTTCTCATCTGGTTATGGGGCGGAACTTCCGTGGATCTGTAGTGATCGAGGTGCTGTTGGGTTCGCAAGGAGGTCGAAGAGAGAGAAGCTTTTACTTATGTAGGGTTGAAATGGCATATATATATATATATATAAATATAATTCTACGAGGGCATTATGCCTATCCACGGAGGTAAATGAAAACGCGAGGTAGCAGCAACCAGGACGAAGTTTATAATTACTTTTTTTCTCTCTCTTTTTTTTATTCAGCGACTTACAATAGCGTTCGGAGTTTTACCGCCTCCCCGTATTACAACTTCCTCCTACTTGTTCTATTACTTGACGTTTTTTTGAGCTTTCTGTATTTCGCCGAGCCGTGCAATATGCATAGCATTGTACCTCGTACTGTACAGGCTCTTTCTAACAATTACTTTACTTTTTTCATTGTTAATCCAGATTGTTCCATTAAATAATGTAGGATCATGTCTTTTTTTGTAATCGTCTATCCGCAAGCCAGCGAGAATCCAAGGGCTTTCACTTTTTCGTCAAGGATCTATGATAGCTTTTTTTATTGGTAAAAGCTGCCAGTGATTGACGTTCGTGGCGCGGATGATAAAGGGCACCGAAGCTTTTACTTCGAGTGTAATAACTATATACCTCTATGCATAGGCATGGCGGCTACTTGGCCTCTGTGAAGATCGGGATACGTAGCCAGAGGTAATATCTTGGAATATTACAACAAAGCTCGTATGATACGAGCGAATGGAATCAATGGATGGAGAATATTTGCGAAAGTCGGACCTTTTTCTATCCAGACTAAAAGCGTAGTTTCGGAATCCTCCGGTCATTCGTTTATATGGCAGTTAGGAATATTAAAGAGGTTGGCTCATGGTCCGAAGCGGACAATGGCTCTCTCGATGGTACCGAGAGAATTGACGAGAGCCGTGTCGGGCACAAACCCGTAATCCTTCGAAAAGCCACAAATAATAACCCTCCCTCGAGGTCGTAGATAGAAGGGTTGATTCTAGGATTTATTCGCGCCACTACACGTCCAACACCGAACCGCAATGGTCATTTGACTATCATGACAAAGTCCCGCGCATTCTCGCTTGGCTCTGTGGTTAACGGATGAACCTATGTCCCAATTGAGATTTCCTGCGAAGTACAATAAATATGCAAATATCGATCAATTTTGCTAAAAGACGTGGGGACTTGATACACTTGGAGCGCCGTCGTGATGATAAAAAAAGATTTTTTTAAACTGCGTTACCCACGATCGATAATTGACAACTCAATTAGTTTTTTCCCCTCTATCGTGACATAATAGGGAATATAGAACGGCGAGAGTGAAAATAGCTTTGAGCACAACAACCTCACACCCCGAGGGTCGAATGGAAAACCGAGAGGAAGGAAGGATGTGCCTAAAGAGGATTTCTCAAAGTCAAATCGCTGGGAGTAGAGCTTGGTCCAGCGGGCAGTTCGTATACGTGTACAACAGAGTACGGTGCGAGTATGTGTGCAACAAAGAGAGCAAGCGAGAGCGAGAGGGAGAGAAAGAGAGCGGGATAGAGAACAAACAGAAGGACAATCGAGGGTGCCGCTGCTTGCTGTTGGTGACGGGGTGCAGAGTGGCATGGTAGTAGTGACGGTGTTGTTTCAATTATCGCCGCGGCACAATTGCAAAGCTGCCCACGGGTATTCGGCTGAATGCGATAAACTTGGCGATCGGTCTTTGTGACGCCATGAGCACAATTGGAACTCTCGAAATTCGAAATCACCCGTATACGGGACATATACTTCAATATATATATGTGCGTACGTGTGTATAGGTAAACAGACACATATATACATACATATAACACAGATGTATACGTTATGTACATGTCTGAAGGCTAGTTACGCACATATATATATGGGAAAGCTATATAGTGTCGTGAGTGAGTATTAGGTACAAGGGAAAACATACTATAGCAATCAGGTCATACTCTCTACTTCCTTTCACCGAAGACCATCGCGATAATAACGGCAATACGACCCCTTTGCAACTTCATCGTGAATCTCGCGACCCTTGCCAGCATGTACCGTACATAGGCACACAGATACACATACACCCACCCAAATATATATCTATATACACATATAGATATATAGTTCGTCCAGTATTCTGTTGCTTCAATGTATTATAGTTTATCTTGAACCTTGCCGGGTTGCATAGAGAAGGAGGTGCTCCCTATACCCAACGGTGAACGATGCCTTTGTCGCTTAACTACCGGGAGCTCTCCTTTGTCACATTGTAAGAGAATGATTACCGTACGACCCACTTCCCAGGGATGTTCATTCTCAATAATAAAAAAAGGAAAGAAACAAAAATTAAATACGAAGGATAAGGGTCTCTTGTTAAACGAACACGAGAGATAGATAGATAGATAAATTTATTATGCCCTAGTAGTACTTTGGGGCAAAAATTCAGTTACATTTGAATTAGTTGTAACACAATCAAAATAAAATAATACAAAATACAAAATAGAAGTGAAGTACAATATTAAATCATAATAGTTCTAAACCTAACAATTAAACCTTAATTTAGTAAAGAGCCACTAAGCTCGCAATTCGCATATAACCTCACAATTCATCATTCTCATCACTTGCTCCCCCCTGGGATGCCACCTCTAACGATAAAAGAAAGTTAAATAGCCGGGCTTTGAAAATAGGGAGGGAGGACGACGTGGTCACATGCATCGGCAGCGAGTGCCAAAAATAAACTGCTGAGAGATAAAATGAATTGCGATAAATAGCCGTTCTATGATTAGGAATGAGAAAAATGCCGGCAGGTCCCAGACGAGATGAATGTCTAGCTTCATTGTCACGCAAGGGAAACAGCTCCACAAGGTACGATGGAGCATTATTAGTGAGGATATTGTAAGTGACAATACCTAGAAAATACTTCCTTCTATTTACAACGTTCAACCACCTTAACCGCTTACGATATGGCGTAATATGTTCGTCTCTACGCAGATTGAATATAAATCTGATTGCTCCATTTACCAGCCTCTGGAGCCTTAAATCTAACAGCCCCGATAAATCATTGTATACAAGGCAACAATAATCAATGTGCGGTAATACAAGGGCCGAGACTAGCTTCACTCTTAGTTCGGTCGACAGAGAGTTCTTTTGATGCTTTAACTTGTGCAAGGTAAAGTTTACTTTCCTCGAAATCGACACTACGTGGCTGGACCAAGAAAGATTTGATTGGAAGATAACTCCTAAGTTTCTAGCCTCACTAACATATGGCAGCGTAATCTGATTAACCGTGATCGCCGGTAACGCACTGAGGTCAATATTTCGCACATGGGTGCCACTTCCCGAGACCATGACCGAAGACTTAGTAAGATTTAGTGTCAGACCGTTTCTCATCGCATAGTCGGAAATCTGATTAACGTCATATAATATCTTCGCTAGATGGTCCGTCAATTCAGCCGGATAACAGCTGGAATATATTTGAGTATCATCTGCAAATATTATATGAGAAGAATACTGAAGCGTAGTTGCAATATCATTGATAAAAATTGAAAATAATAATGGCCCCAAAACTGAGCCTTGAGGTACTCCTGTAGTGGTAGGAAGCCACTCCGATAAATGTTCGTTATCTTTAACAGCCTGAACCCTTCCCGAGAGATAGGCGTGCATCCAATTTAGCGCTGATTCAGCAAAGCCTATTCCCCGGAGCTTTTGCAAAAGGATCACATGCGATACGGTGTCGAACGCTTTACTGAAATCAAATAGTACAGAGACTGTAACCCGGCCTTCGTCTGCCGCCTTTCTAACATCATGAGAAAGACGCAGCAGTGCTGTCTGGGTGCTATGACCCTTCCTATAACCAGCTTGACGCCCGTCCAAAATATTATTACGGTCAAGGTACATAGAGATTTGCTTGTGAGCAATCCTTTCATAGAGCTTAGAGAGCTCACTTAGGTTAGCAATCGGACGAGTGTCCGACGGAGAAATCGGCAAGTTAATTTTCGATAGTGGTCGCACGAAGATCCGCTTCCAGCTCACCGGAAAAAACGCATTAGAAAAATAAGAATTGAATATTCGAGTCACCAAGGGAGTTAGAGATGTGGCTGTGGTTCTCAAGACAAAAGGAGAGACTCGATCAGGCCCCGCAGCATGCATATTTGATGCAGCAGTTGCTAATAAGCTCAATACTTCACTTTCCCTAACGGGTTCAAACTGAAACCCTGGGCATGACTGCAACACAGATGTTCCAATAGTACGCAGCTCATCAATCGAGCAAGGTGGTGAGTGCGTTGCGATTGATACATAGTACTTGTAGAGAGAGAGAGATAGAGAGAGAGAGAGAGAGTGAGGAAGGAAGGGGTAAAATCGTATTGGGAACGTAAGTATATACTAAAAGTGCGAAAGAATGAGAGGGGGGAAGTGGTTTGGTGTGCACAAGGCTTCCTGATCGCCGTCGTTAAAGCGAGATGCGATCTCGGTCCCGTGTGACACTGTTGACGGCAGCAATGAAAGGGTAAGGGCGTTGGACCGTGTTATCGACGAGTGTTGGCTCTCTTGATGTCTGATGACGCGTATATATACATATATACATATATGTATCGAGCCGGCACTAATGCCGGCCAATAGTTGAAGCTAAATGTGTAGCCGGGGATACTCGGTACATATTATCCGACGAGCGATTCGCGTCTGTTGCCGCAACACACCCCGTCGGGTTCAACAATCGAACGTTTACTGTCTCGTTTATCGTGTGCCGTTTCTCGAGGGTTTCTCTCTCATTGCCAGCGTGCGCGACGCCCCGCTTACTCGTCTCCCCGGCACCGTCCATCGTCGTTCGGTTAGGAAATTGCGCCCTTGTACAAACAATAATAATAACTAGAGAGGTATACTCGAAGTGCGAAATGAAGAGGGCTTGGACGGGCTTTAGGATGGCGAAAGTGTGGGGCAAGGGGTGGTAAACTGGGGGAAATAGAACAGTGCTTGGCCGTTTGAAAGTGGTCGGTAATTTAAGTTGTGGGCAAAGCGCGTGAAAGCCGCCACGCCGGGTGTTCAACCTACTCTCGGTCTCACGATGTCACGTTTATGTTGCTCGTAGCGGGGTTATGCGTGTGTATAATTATGTTTCAACTAGTACCTCTAATTCCATAAGGAAGTCTCTCGTGGACCCGTACGAAAACCATTCCTGATTCGTTCATTCACGACGGAGCAGTGTTTCAATCTCTTACAGCTGGGATTTAAAAAAGAACGAACGATTCATTGTTTCACTCTTTCATCGCCGCTAGATTTTCAAATAAGATAGATTAATTAAGGCGACATTTTTAGCTTGGCTCGTTACTATGGAAAATCTTACGATCGATTCGTTTGAATAATTTTGTAATTCGTCAATAATCAAATTATTCAAGAGAATAAAATATTTTCACGTTTTCTAATGGACTTCGTCGCTTCTATGTGGAATACGGAAAATGAGTCAAGAGTGTTTTAAACGTGAGATGCATCTAATAAACCAGCGGTGGACACGTCTCGACTTCAGCGTTATCTCGACGTTTTCCTACGAGAAAGAACAAAATTTCGTTTCACTTCTCGGCTAGACTCTCCTTGCTCTCTGGGGCTATTAATTATTATTACTGTTATTATTATTATTATTATTATCATTGTTACCATTATAGCGTCACAGAGGAACGAAGCTTATCCGGCTACGTGAATAAAAACGGGCACGGTACTTGCCCAGATGGAGGAACGAGAACGGAGAAAGAGGAGAGTCGCGTCTACTCGAGATCGCAGGCACGTGCGCGAAGTAGCAAAATGAGTCCGGTGTGTTCTCCCCGCGACACGCCGGACACTATCACGTCTGACTCTTCTCGCAAGAGGTGAGGGAACTTTAGCTCGGGGGCGCGAGAGAGAAAAAAACCTGAAAGAGTCGCCCGACATGCTTTCTTTTTTCTCATCGTTCCTTTTTTCTCCTCCTCCTCATCCTCTTCCTCTTCCTTCTTCTCCTTCGGGTCTCTTTCTTTCTCTCATATATAGCCGTGAAATCTTTTACTGGCCCGGGTGGTATCGCTTTTGTAGCCTATGGCGCGGAAAATTGCCAGAGTCGACCCGGGTGAAAAGGGGGGTGGGGTGAGGGAGAGGGGTTAGAGCAGCGCGTGGTTCGAGCGCATCCCACATCACCGCTACCGATACCGCACCCTCATCGCTTTCATAAAGCCTCCTCGTCATTGCTCTTCTCGAAAATTTTGAGGGCATGCGAGAGAGAGAGAGAGAGGGAGAGGGAGAGACGAGACAAGATATTTCTTCGGAGACCCGAAGTCAAAGCCTTCTCTTCTCGCTCGCTTTTCTTTCTTTTTTTATTCTCCGTTATCTCGTTCCCCGGTGGTGACTCGAGACTTTTTTTGTTATCATTATAAAATGGCTGCTCGCTCGTGCGGGTTTTCTCGGGCATAATGGACACGTGGGCGCTTCGCCCGATGGAGCGAGTAATGGTTTTTCGGTGTACCGCGATAAATAATATCGAATTTTTTCCCGTACGCGTCGCACTCTATTAAGTACGACATTGTCGAAAGGGGAAAATTGAAAAAGCGTGTGGATGTACGTGTATTTTCACCAGGGTACCGGATATTAATGTTATAGCTGCATGAATAGAAATTAATTTTGTAATGGGCGAAAATAAACAAAATCGGACTGCTGTAAAGCTAAAATGGGTGAGTGAATAGGGCGTGAGAGTGTGGCTCGTATAAGTTTACGCCCGCAAGCTCTGCTGACAGTGAACATATGGCAGGCCTGAGTGGGGATGCATCAAGAAAATTACTCGTGAATGTGTGCCTGAGAACAGAGGATTTAGGAAATGGGGGAGGGGGTGTGTAATATATATATATATACACGCTGGTCTGTAAAAGCTCTCTTTGGGTTAAGGTAGTGAAACTTCTCGGGCCATCTCTTCAACACCCTCACGATTGAGGCTTACGAGGCAGTGGTATACAGTCATGACCCCTGTCCCTCTTTCTCTCCTCTCCCTCGCACCTTCCCCTTCTTTCGTTCTCTCTCCTTCTCTTCCTCTCTCTCTTCGCCAACATCACCGTTTATCGTAGCACGGGCGTGAAAACCCGGCAATTCTAAAACGTTTTACTCGATTGGCAGGCGGAAGGGTGCGAAATTGAGACGAATCGAGAGAGGGTGAAAGCACTACCCTGCATAGTGAGAACGAGGGATGCAAAGAGTGTAACGAAAAGGAGAGAAAAAAGAGGCTGAAATACGTAGATTGGTGCATGGTTGTTCGGAACAATTCATTCTTGGTAAAAATAAATATCTGCAATCGATCGTGGTTAATTTTACTTCGTTCAAAAAGTCCCCATAAAATTTCGCGTCTCTTTTGCCAGTCTAACGATATTTTATCTTGAAAAAAGTACGAGATTATACGATTGGAATAATTCAAGGCTTCTCATCAATCTCGTCGTTAATCTCTCGTACGTGGTAGACACACGATGTTTCGTTCCTTCGAAATCTTGTACCGTTGTACCGTTGTTATTACCGGCTTTATTATCGTTTCTACGTATAAGGCATATCGCAGACAACCATTATGATTCGACAGCTGTATAGCTAGAGCATAGATCGAAAGTACGAGGGATGACGAGGTATGCGAACGAGATATTTTGCACCGAAACGCGAGAGCGAACACGTCGGTCTCCTGCCCATTTTCATACGAGAAACTACATACACCACGTATATATGTGTATAGTCAACGTTTATAGAACGTCATAACCTTGCCGAGATACTGGAAAGCCCGTTCGAGCAGCAAGCGCGTTGCTTCGTGATTTACAACACGGAATTACGCCCCGGCGCCGTTCGTACGTCACTCGCAGGCCCGGGTAGCGTGTAGACCGTACCGGTCGGTAATCTATCTATACGGACTCGAAGGTGATCAGAACCCTGGTCAGGTTCTAGTCTGGTTCGACCGTCATCGATGACAGAGTTCTCATAGGATTTGCTCTTTTTTTCTCTCCCTCTCTCTCAATCTTTCTTTCTTTTACCATTCGCTGATTCTTGATTCTCGAATTCAACCAAGAATAGTAGATCTTTATATAAGAATACGAGGATCGGTTATTAAATCGAAGTTGCATGGAAAATTATTCGAAATTTGGAAAAGAGATTTGAATTCTTAATGGATGAGAGGCGGATACGAGCAATAAATGGACCATCGATTAAAGTCTAGCCATGGAGTTACCGACCATTGTTCGATTCTCGCAGTGAAAATAGAGAGTTTCGACAGATGGTCGATGGTCGCGTCCGCTCGTCGCAAGTTTGTCTCTGCTGGAGTCACGGTGACATATCGGCTTTCCTATTGTGTATTATTAAAATTATCGTTGCCGTAGCGTCGAAGAATTATCTCGATGCGGCTAGAATTTTGCAATCTACCCCTCGACATTCTAACTTGGTCCCCCGTTTATTCTTCGTTTCTTCATGATCTCTTCTGGCACAGCGTGTAGTCCCACGAGACGCGTTATGTCACTGCCAGCAATGAAATAAAGCTCATTCAACGCCGTTATCTATTTTCCCGTGTCGTTTTTACGATCGTAAACAGTTTGGTACAATGGAACGGACCTTACGACACTTATCAGGATTCGCGCGTACAATAAAACGTAAAAATAAAATATCGACCGGGGAGAAAAAAAATAACGGTAACGGAGAACGCGCGGACCGTTTCGTGATTTATGTTTTTGTCAGCACGTTGAGTAAGTAAATACAACAACGAAAAAAAAATACTACCTATCCGGCAAAGCCGCAGGAAAGGAGAAAAGATATGAACGACGCTCGGGTACGGGTGGAAAAAGTAACCGCGAAGTCGTACATGCGTCGACGACAGAGTTAGCTACAGTTCGCCAGAGCCTTTCATGTTCACGGACGTAAAACCGAAGATGGCCACAAGGTTGTGTCGAACGTGGCCTCCGAGCACACGGGTCACGTCGATGCGGTACACACGCTCGAGAATCTACGCCCTACGACGCAATAGGGGCTGTTGGCACGGGCCAAGAAAGGCCTCTGAACCAGTCTATGGATTCTCGCGCACCGTCTCCCCTTTACCTCGTCGGACCCCGGGCACGAAGACAAAGTCGTAAGTGACTGAAGGTAATGTAAACTGAAAAGGGCGCCGAAGCTGCCACAGAGAGAAAAGCTTCGTCGTCGAGGTTTCGTCGAAGGAACAAAATAGTGAAAACAAAAAGAGTAACGCTGGGGTTCTAAGAGGGATGGTGAGGCCAAGAACGGAAAAAAGGGAGAAAAAGTAAAGAGATACACGTGTCTATAGTGTGTACTGCCCCAGGATGGCGTCGGAGTGAAGAGAGCACGAAAGAAATTAAATTGGAGGCGAGTCAAGAAGTGTCAAAGGATAGTTCGTAAACCCTTTTTATCCCAGAAATGTTCAAGACTTTATTCACCGATAAAAATAAATTCAATATTGTTCCAAAGCTTCTCTTAAATCTCGAAGAAACCATGAAACAATTTAATTAAATTCTAATCAACAAATTATCAGAATTTCATATATCGTCCGTATCGGATATTCTAATTTCGTTGATAACACGTGCCATACGGTGAATCCATTGACTCGAGGGTGAAACCAAAAAAAACGTTGGATGAAAGAAAAAAAAAATATATATATATATAGAGAGAGAAAGATATTGTGAGACCAAAGAATATCATCGATTTGGTCGCAGTTACACCAGCATGCCGCAATTTCATTTCGTCACCGCCTCGTCTGCGCCGCGCGCGCGAAACGATCGTCAGGCTAAACGTTATTGCCACGGTGAGAGCAACGTACAAATTCTTCTTGGACCTTTTTCGCGAAAGAAAAGTATCACACACATATATACGTATATATATATTATATATATATATGTACATAGCGACATGGTACAGAGTGGTGTTTTCTCACTACTGAGGTGGGTGTGTATGAGCGCGCGCTTGCGCGCTATATGGCAGAGGCGGCTGACGGAGCGGTCGTATACCCTCCGGAAGATATTATATTCGTGAAGGAAAAGAGAGCGACACTGGTATGTATAACGCTCTGTCCTACTCCCTTTCTTTCTCATTCTTTCGTCGCCGTATATACAAATGCCTCTCTCTTCGCCACCCTTACTCACCCTCCGACGTTCTCTCTCGCCAAGCGGGGAGAGCCGTGATTTATTCGTAGGTAGGAATCGGTAGCAGGTGGCATCGTAATATTCTGGGATCTCGTTCTCTCGGGCTTCTTCCACTCTCTCTCATTTTCTCTCTCTCTCTCTCTCTCTCTCTCTCTCCCTTTCGCTACGATCCCTCCCAGGGAGAGCCGCTCGCTGCTTCCCGTTTGCGAAATTGTTTTTTAATATCGATACGGTGGAGAAGGGCGAAAAAATTGCTATTGCAATGTGGGTTCTTGCGGTACAAAAAACATTACGACGAGGAAATGTATGTATCGTCGCGAGGATATTACATATGTATCAATGTTGAGAGTTTTTCGAAGCGAATCTCTGACTTTTTGTTGAAAAAGAAAAAAAAAGAAACATTGATAGGTAGACGTATATGACACACAGAGAGATACCTACGCTAAGAACGATTGATGGCTCGATCTATCTTTTCATGCCTTCTGTTTCCATACCTACCTCAAAATACAGGACGAAATATTACAGAAATATATATTTCTGCGTTAGAGAATGTAACGCACTCGGGGCATGTGTGCGAATATGAAGAGAGTAATCCTCGTCTCATATGAAATGGAGAAGCGCAAGCATATGACGTAATGAAAAAGAAACTAAAAAAAATTGTAGTGATCATGCAGCTCGGTAGCTGAACCTACCGACAGCATGTTCTTCAATATGGATCCCCTCAGCGCTCTCGTTTTCTCTTGCTCACTCTCTCTCTCTCTCTCGCTCTCTTTCATATACATCCCATTGCATATGTAAACCTCAAAGAATAGCTTATTCCAAAGCGATCACGAAACGCCTTTCAAGCCCCGGAGGATGTATGATGGAATCGCGTTTCATCCGAGCGAACGAGGGGCGGGGGGGGGGGGGGGGGGAGTGCATATAGGATGGAAGAAATGGGCGAGGTGGTGGCGGTGGTAGAGCAGAGAGAATGAAGGTGCATGTGAAGAATGATCAAACTCCGGCGTGCACTACTATGGCTCGTTCGGGCACTTTATTTTCTTATTCTCTCTCTTTCCACCATTTTCTCTGTCGCTCTCCCTCTCTCTCTCTCTCTCTCTCTCTCTCTCTATCACTTCCTCACTCTCTCTCTCTCTCTCTCTCTCTCTGCTTTCTGCAGTCTTGTCTCGTTATCTTATTCTCCATCTATTTATCTATCTCGTTTTTTTTTTATTTATTCTCTTTACTCGTTCCCATTTCACGAAATTACACTCTGAGATATGATATATGACTATTATATCAAGAATTTTTGCACAATTTATGTGAAAAATCGTTCGGAAAGATTTTAGATTCTTTTTATAATCGAAGTTGATATATTATTATGTCTTAATATAAATTTTTGTATAATTATCTGAAAATATATCGTCACTGAATAATTCCAAAGAGTTTCATCGTCGGAACGGACCCTCGATCGTTGGGGTATAATCAAAACATAAGAGAGGCATCTTCGTCTCGATCGAATCTTAATTTATCATACGAAACTTTCTCTCGAGGGGCCCCCACGATTTCTATCTTGATCGAGCCGAAAGATCCGTCATCGAATAAATGGAAATGATATATAGAGATATAAATACGATATTCGTTGCCGATACACTACCGGTTACGTTGTATTCAGTCGAAGAGCGGCACTCTAACACAGCTTCAATTTCCTCGTCTCCTTTCTCTATTCATTCGATAATAAATAATGTATCGTATATGATTCTCAATGGGCGGATGTTACCTGCCGTTAACGATCGGTTTGAGGCTCTCTGGGCTATGGCCGAGGCCGCCTGCTGCCCCGGGTATTCGAACCGTAATATTCCGTCACCGATCTCGCATTCGCCACGTACGCACAAACATATATATACAAACACATGGCCAGAGAGAGAGAGAGAGAGAGAGAGAGCGAGCGAAAATGTTTCATCCCCTTCCACCATTTTCAGGTTTGCTCCACCTGCTACTAAACTGGTCGTGAAACAAGGATATAACGTACATGCGCTACTGTTAGTAACGAACAATGTTCGAACACATGTTAAATACATATATAGAGCTATATCACTTTTACGTCATAATAATATGAACTGCACAGTCAAACAAACCGGCATTTGGAACGATGCTAAATATGTCATAGAACTCTCGACATATTAACTCTCTCTTGAAATACATACGGTTTGTAATAAAATATTATACGGTATGTATTAACGAAAGCACTTCACTCATCCGATCATCCGTAGAGAGAAAGAGGAAACACGCCCACCTGATTATGACTTGCGCGAATGACCACACGAAAATTAATTCGGCTCGATCATATACCTGTTTACGTATCACGTATGTATCTCGATATCCATACGACTACTTTATATGTAAATATATAATTAGTTCGATACAGCTGCTCGATATTATTGATTCTTTCTCGTATCGGTGGCTTTTTCGTTCCGGCGATAACGAGGCTCTCGCCCATAACCGAATATAAAGCGTATGCGTAACAAGCATAGGATGTCCGATGATCAAACGCTTCGTCAATTTTATCGCGAAAATTGTTTGTCTATGTAATTACTATCGCTTATCGAAATCAGTTCGCATTCATGATCGGAAACCACAAAGGGGTGGTTTTCTATCGATTCCACGCTTATCACTCCATACGCGTTTCCAAGTCTATTACTTCCATAAATACATCCCATATAAACATTTATTGAAAAATACAAGAGTCGAAAATTACACCGACGAAAAATAAGTATTAATATTTTTAATGGAATCGATGATCATCGGATAGGTCAAAATAACGTGAAAATTATTCAATATTGGAATAATCCAATCGTAATTCCATTTGGTAGCAGTCAAATTCATTCCGGTTGGTTGAATCAATTATTTGGTTGAATAAGTCGCGTATTAGTTTTACCACCCCCTATGTATCGATTTTGTTGAAAATACTAATAAAAACCCTTTTCGACGTACATTTTCAAATTTATCGAAAACTAAAAATTGAAGCTTCGTACGAGGAGTGTGCTACGTTCCGAAATTACATTTGCACTCTTGCTGAGTTCACCGTTCGCTATCGCTGTATCTCTACATACAGATATACCTAGCTAACCGGTCAACCCCTCTAACCCACCGCGCGCCCTATTCAGCGTCATTCTTTGTTATCGCGACGTATCGCAACAGAGCCCCCGGACGCAAAGTCGTAATAGCCCTTCGTTGCTCCTGACGGGTAATTCGATACAGTTCTCAACTCCCCCGCGTACTACGTACGCCACGTACAACAAAATGAACGTACAGAGAAACGTATAGGAGACCGTAGAAAGGTCTCTTCGGTAATATTATTTATCGTTCGACGATAATAATTGAGGTTTACACGCGTGAACCGCGTTGGAAACGACAATTTAATTACAATTCTCTTACGTGCGAAAAGCTTCGATACCGATGTATCGACGAAACGGTCGATCGACAAATTTCCAAACGAGTAATAACTTTATAACGTCGCTTTCTCACGAATACGAGAACACGCGTCTGCTCCTAAATTATCCTGTCCGTCATCAATTTTACGTCGGTCGCGAGAGAGACTCCTCCGTTATTGAGAACGAGTATCGTTGTATCGAATAAAAAATCTTCGCGCAGTAAAAAAAGAGTCACGGATACCTATAATTTCGAGTTGCTCTCGCACGACCCATCGAGCGAGACCTGACGCACCCTTCGCGCGCCCGTCAACTCGACGTCGTCGCTGTCGTCTTCGTCATATCGTTCCGTTCTCGTTCTTCCGGTACGCTACGACGATGATCCGTACGACATGACGTAGGGTCGTTAACGTTTCGACTCTTGATACAACGTCGACCGAAAAGATAGTGTGCCCCACGTGGGAGCGAGAGAGTTTTTTTTCTTTTATTCTTCACATTTATAACGGGGTGAACGAGGCGAGGAAAAGTAAGTTGCGTGTCACGCTCGCGACGTTTAAGAAGACTCTGACTGATGATGATATAATATACAGTCGGCATTCGTGCAATTTATTATTATTATTATTGTTGTTGTTGTTGTTGTTGTTGTTGTTTTTGGTGTTATCATAATTGTAACTATAATTATTTCTCCCATACACATCCGGTTCACACAATTCTCCAATCGTAATAAAATACATCGCGGTTTGCAATACGGATTCATCGTTCTCCGTAACGGAGCAGTTTCCTAAAACGTGTGTTACGCGTTAAAAACGATAGACCGTAGAAAAATTATTCGCGGAAACATCGTAAACGAGTAATTCGAGGAAATCCGATCGCGGACTCGTAATTACCATAGAGTTTCACCGCGCCACGCGTATCCCTACATTATAATTATCGTATATATCGCACGAGGGTGGTTGATGGTAAATTGCCCGGCGACGATTCGTCACGTCAACGATAAGTTGAAATAAGTGTAAAAGTCGGTCGGGTGTTGGAAAGAAAAAAAAAACACGTCAGCAATTGTCTTATCGGCAGATCTTCAGTTTTATCGATACATCGCTATCGGCAGGCGATAAGACGTATGGAAGCGCGTAGAAGATATATTTCCTAACGGTATCGTCGTCACGTAACGTCGTCACGAAAGATACAACGAAAATATCGAATGTGAAGCGAGGTCGAAGCGAGGGTGAAAAATTGGTCGCGAACAACAAGAAATCGGAGCCGAGGCAAAAATATTGTAGCGATCTGAAGTTTGACAGGCTCTAACGCACACGTTATTCGAAACGATGGTCTACGTTATTGCTCGAAGATCGAGCTTTTTCTCGCAATAATTTCTCGGTGTCTAATAGGCTATGCGGGCTTTTATCGATTCATGGCCGCGTCGTACGTCGAACGAACGAAGAACGGAGGTTTAAGAGAAGAATGAGAGGCTCTCATTCCGGAGTTACGATCAGCGGCTGGTTTGACGTTCGTTTTACAGCCTGTTACCGTATTTCGAAAATGTGTATTACGATACGATCTCGCATCGTTAACGAGTTATATGGCTGCTACCGGATCGGCATAAAACGAAACAATGTTCTGTCCGTTTGAAAGAAATAAAAAAAAATAAAAAATAAACGAATGCGATCATTGATGCAATCGGAGCAATCGCTTTTTTTTTAATATCGTTACATAGGTACATTTTCGCCACTGACAGACATTAATTACGAAATAATTATTTCAAAATTCTCGTTCATCGTACGAATATTGCAAATTTACCAATTTAAAAAAAAAAATTACAATTACAATCGAAATTACAATTTTATACATTCTTGTAAATTCATCATTCCAACCCCCGATAACAAAAAAGGCTATAGAGATTTTTGTTCAACCGCGAGATTTCAGATGAAAAGATCACATCGGTATATCCGCGTCGTAACGATCTTTCATACGAGGATGCAGTGTCCCTATTCAAACATTTTTTTTTCTCGAGAAAATAGGATCGACGTGACGTTTGCGTCATAATGGATTGATGAAGAGAAAGAGGGAATAAAAAAAAAAGAAGTAGTATAATTCGGAGTCGGTGACTAAACTAACGATGCGAAAGAAGAGTACAGAAAGGCGCGCATATTCCCTACGGTCGACGCACCCTCGCGCCTATATGTCGCAAGTCTTTTCTGTCATTTTCCTCGCTCTCTTTTCTTTTCATATCTGCAACCCCTGTGTGTACGCAGAGTTCGGTTCGATATATCGCTCTCTTTCTCGTTTCGCGTCCATGAAATGCGTATAAAGGCGTATGGGAGAGAGGCCGTAGAAGTGAATAAAAAAATGGCGGGGGGGGGGGGGGGGAGAGATGAAAGAAGGGGTGAGGGGGAGCAAAGCGGAACATTGTGGGAGTGTCATTGCGTTAGTGAAACGCGATAACAATACTCGGGGGACAACTAGACGGGACGGGGGTGGACGAGGGGAATTCGCGCACGTTCACGTTTTCGCAAACTTCGTTTCCAGCGCACACACGCGGATAACCCCGTGTGTGGCGTCGCAACGACAGTTCTGGTGTGTTATATCCAAGGGCGGGGGAGTAGTAGTGGTGAACGAGAGACCGAGGAGGAGGACGACAACGACGACGACGACAACGACGAGGCTTCCGCCACCACGGTCGACAATTATTAGCCATTGTCCTCCCGGAAAATTCCCCCGAGACCGAATTATCCTCACCGTCTGTCTACCCGTGCACTGTACCGTTCGTCGTTCACCGACTCTCTCGGTACACACATACACGGAGACAGAAATTTATATGTACACACGATGATATAGCGCTAGTGTAACAACGATATTCGTCAATGTGTAACCTTTTTGTTAATGCCCTAGGGTCTCGAGTTCGTGGGTTAACGCAGCGGTCTGTACAAGACCGCTGCGTTCGACCATTTTCGCGTCGAAAGAGAAGATTTTCTTCGAACGAATTAAGTGTGATAAAAAAAGATTAATGTCGACCAAATTTATACAATATATTATATTATTTTGTAACTATAGCTGACAGTAATCGCATGCGTATTATAGGAATGATAAAAAATTTCAAACCAATCTCGGGGTTGAAGTTGTTTCGAAAGCGCGCGATCCTGAATCCACTCTCGGAATATGTCTCTAGCAGACAAGCTCGCTCCTGTCTTCCATTCGCCCTTGTATATGGAATTCCGGTTGGGCGGAGGCGAGCGAGAGAAGTACACAGACCGCGTCGGAAAACGAGAGCCCAGGAGTATCGCTATATGTATACAATATCCGGACTTACCGAAACTCTAGGTAGATATATCTATATATGTATATTTGTGTGTATACATAAGTAAATATGTGCACACACACACACACACAAATACACCTGCACGTATATATATATAGAGTAAAATTTTGATACACCAGACTGAGAGAAGTTTGCACTTGGTATACTGAGAGAGAAACGAGAGGGCAGAACCCTCGGGGCTAGCCCTGGAGAGTATGACTAACGTTAGACGTATGACGGATGTCGTGACTGAACGCGAGAAAAGAGAGGGACAGGGAGGAAAAGTGAGAGAGACCGAGAGGGAGAGCGAGAGAGAGAGAGAGAGAGAAAGAGAGAGAGAGAGAGAGAGAGAGAGGGAGAGAGGATAGGCAGAGGCCCCGGTGCACGAAACGTCGCACTCTCATTCATATTCATATTCACATTCGTGCCCTCGCATTCGTATTCGCGGACCGAGCGTACTTCCCTTTATATGCTTGCTAGCTTCTCGCGCTACATGTATACGATATCTCTCTATATGTAATAAAAAAGGGCCTCCCCCTCCCACTAAAGATATACCCGGTGTCGAATTTTAAAGAGTGAACGAATTTCGAGATTTTGGCAAAACAAAATGACGAATTTTTGAAGATGGGGCGACGATCGAAGAATTTGTTTTGTCGGGAGACTTGTTCTCGCGAAGCATGAACGTTAAAAGAACGAGGTTGCAGCAGAATAATCGATAATATCCTTGCTTTGGGATTCCACTGTCCGGTGTTTTGACCTGTCTCAACATCTTCATATTTTCACATGTCGTGTCAAATTGTGCTCATTTACCACGAGACTACAAGAAAGCCTGAATTTTTTGACGATGTCCCCTTTAAGAACGGGTAACTCCACTGACCTATTTTCACTCGTGAAACATAAAGAAAAGAGGGGGCGAGAAACCCTGACCAAAAGACGCGAAGGAACGATACTTTATGCAATGCACGAACGGTCAAATGTAGCAAGAGAATCGATAATCTACCCTTTCCTGCTCGCGAAGGGCTCCTATCTGTCACGACCTGTCCCATACGCTCACGCTCTCAACCATCGTATGAAGACATCGGAACTTTTGTACACACACACACAAACGTGTTGACCTTCACACCGATCTTATTAGTGGGTTGCAGAATCGGTAATTTCTCGTACAACACGTATATCACATTTAAAATTCCAATTTGTTGTTATTAATTCGTCGGAAAAGGAAAAAACCGCGAAAGTTCAGATTTTTCGAGCATTCGAAAGATAAATTGTAACAAAAAGAGATTACAAATATGATATTCGCCTCGTACAAAAAAATTATCCGTTCCTCAATCTCCGTATAAAAGTTGTTTTGTACGAAGAAAAGGAAAATGTCCTCTAGACTCGAATTTTTTTCGGAGTTAACCGTTGACTCTGCCTCGTGTCTAAGAAAAAGAAATTTGTCATCATAAACCATACAACGTACACGAATTTGAATAATATCCGAGACGGTGACTGGGATCACACTCTTCAATTTCACCAGTTTTTACTCATATACATATATCACACCGATGTGGGATGTATTCGCAACTCTCGAGGGAGGTGGCAAACCTGTGCATGTATGCGCGAGAAGACTGCCACAGATGTATACCACATATATATGTATTAAGCAGAGTATATATAGTGAAGCGTACCAGAGTGGCTCTATTCAAGCAGACCGCAGTGGCAGACGTATGCCAACCCCCGTTTCTCTTCTCCGTCGGCCCAGGGTTCACCAGGGGTACATACGTCGTATGTACCTAATACACGAAGGAAGATACACGACTCTCGCGACTCTCGTGGGACTACGACAGAGAGCGTGCAGCGTGCGGGCAGCCGCGGCACGAGTAAGAGAGACTTTTCCTTTTCCCGCTCACAAAAGAGGGCGAATCTTCGGTTTTTCTCACTCGTGACTCTTCCCTCTTCTTCTATATCGGCGCTCTTTTTTCCCCGACACATCGCCCCTTGGCTGAACTATCCGCAAACGTTCGAGTACCAAGATCGGACCAATCTCTCTTTCCCTCTGCCACCCCTTTTTCGCTACGTACTCTACCCTCATATTCTCCGGTTTCGGGCTCGCGGTCAGCGAAAGCCGAGATGCGGTGAAAGGATATTTGGTCGGGCCACTTGATGGAAAATGCGCGAAGTGGTTCAAACTAATTTTTATTGCACGGTTTTCGAAAGCATGGTGGTTTTATTGAAGTGAACTAAATCTCTCTCTCTCGCTCGCTCTCTCTCACTCTCTCTCTCTCTCTATATATATACACAGGTGTGTATGTAACCATATAAGAGATAATAAAGCGTTCTCGATGGTACCAATGTTTTTTTATACACGATATTAATAATCCGCAATATTCCAATATGTCGCAAACTCTCTTGGTTCAGCCAGTTTTGTTCCCTTTCGGCCCTCGGTACGTTCGCAAATGCATACTTAATGTATAATGGCGCACGAGCGTATACTCCGCATTTCGATGCGCGTGATACCGACAAAAATTTTTTGAGTGCGGAGAACTGCGAGATCTCTATATTAGCGTATAAATAAATGTGCGACAACAGGATGTACAGAGCCTGGATAATTTCGCGCATTCTCTAGTACTCGATGACATTTATTTGTCTTGCGTTTTATTTTTAATGCCGGTTAACCCCATTCATGGATTTGAATGGTGTATTCGATATTGAAAGAGTATTAAATCCGCATGAAACACCGATGGCACGGTTCGTTGAAATTCTATTGAAAGAAACGAGATATAACTGAAAAAAAGAATTATTTTTCAAACATGATCATCCACCGGAGATCATGAGGGAAGCTTTCGTTAAATATGCGATACGCGTCGGAATTGGTTCATGCAAAAATTGACCAGTCGAATGTTCAGTGACGCGCGTTAAATACATTGACCGAAATGTTAAATCGGCGTACGAAGAATTGCGGTGCTACACGCGTGTGCGATATTGCTATGTAACCATTCGCAAAAATGCGTTCGCTCGCTCTTGTTCGGGTTTACACAAAAATTTATCAGTCGCGTGCGCCGAATGATGAAAATATGTAATACCATTGCAAACGCAATTTCGGTGATTGCTCGCGAGAACCCGCGATGCGTACCATTTGCGACCATTTGAAGAGAAATATAGATATTTTTTGAGTGAATTCCGACGACTTTCAAAAAACAAAACGAACCAAATAAACAGACGCTCGATACAAATTAATTGTCTTCGAAAGAGCAGCGAGGCTTCATTGAACTCGATCGAAAAATCATCGAGTAACGAGGCGACCGAGCAAACATAAAAAAAGAAAAACGTCGACATCGACATCGCTCTCGTATCGAATTGAAATTCGTATCGTTCGGCAAGAGCGTCGTTACTCGAGTAACAATGTACATGTAAAAGTCGCGGGAACGGAGAAACGTTGGTTCAGTAAATTTACGGTGAGACAGTGCCGGGGGGTGGTAAGAGGGGGATGAAAAAAACAGCTAGACTGAAAATGTATTCCAAGGCAGGCAATCGTGACTGTATATAGACATATATACGCGTTTAGCATATGGTATAGGCCCGAATATATAGCAACGTCGAAAAGGGGTGGGGGGTAAGAGTGGGATGTTATAGTTGGCATGCGGAAGAAGAAACTGCGTGGCACGTGCGAGTCGTAATATTCCAAGTGTGCGTGGCATACGAAACGTTGTAGATACGTCTTGTACATTTATCGTTCAAGGGCGTATACGTATATAGCCCTTACACTTTGTGGGATATATACGTACACGTAAAAACGAATTTTCCAAGCTAAAGGTGAGACTATTGGCCGCGCACGTTCCTCTATTACAGAGAAAAGATATAGGTGAAAAGAATAAAAGAAAGAGGGCCGCAAAATTTGGATAAAAAAAGAAACGTCTGGAAGCTCACGGGGTAGAGAGAGAGAGAGAGAGAAAGAGGTAGAGAGAAAAGTCAAAAGTACAAAGCGACGGTAGCTATATGCCAAATGGGACTGCTAGATGGCGGTTAGGCGGGGTGAAATGGCAGAAGGGGGATGGAAAGTGGTTTGAAGCATCGAGGTAACGTCGGAAAAGTGTAAGAAGAACCGCCTATAGCAAGCCTGGTGGTACAAGGCGAAAGATATATGTTATCGTACTCATGAAGCGCGTGGTCGCGGGGGGTGGGGGGAGGGTGGAAAAAGCTAGAAATTGAAAAAGGCACAGAAAGCGGAGAACGCGCTTGAAATTCAGAGAATGGAGGAGAGAAAGAGAGAAATAGGAGCTCTTGACTCATGAAATATTCGACATATATCGTTCGTTGGAAAAATAGGGTGAGTCGGTGCACGACCGAATTAAGCTTATGCCAATGGTGAAGGAGAAACAGAGGAAAGATGGGGGTGTGTAACAACGACAGACGAAAACGTTTCCTAAAAGCCGGGGTGGTACGTGAGGCTGATTCGACGTTAGGGAGGAGAGCGCGTACGGTTACTTCCAGGATGGTTTCAAATTTCTAGTTTCAGGAAGGGCTTTCATTTCATCCCCTTTCGCAAGAAATATCCTCCTCCTTCCTCCCTTGTTGTTTATGTCGAGATAAACGCGCACTTACACGCGACCACCCTTGAGAACGTCAGCGCGAGACGGTCTTTAATATTAACCAAGGTTTCACGCTTGTTATATTTTACCGTTACCCGTCGACCCGCAACTGCATATTGAGAAAATAGGGAGGATAAACAAAAAGAATTTCTTTCGCGAAAATGAGTTCGCTGAGAAAATGCTAGCGACCTATGCACTTTGAGAGTATCGTGCGGGCTTGTAGCGCGAAGAAGAAAAAACGATGATAATAATAATAATATATAGAGAAAAAACACATATACACACATATATATGTATGGGGGAACATCGAATCCGGTAGAAGGCACTTACGAGCCCCGAGAGAGATTCCACCTCGTCCTTGCTCTTTTCTCGCCTCTCGCACCGTCTGATCTCGTCTCGCACGAGGTATATGCTCTGCTAGCGCTTGTGCCGTTGATGTTTTTTTACCAGCAGCAGGAGCAGAACGGCAAGGTGCCTCGTTTCAAACGAAAGCGCGTAAACCCACGGCACCATCAACCTCCGAGTTATGTTTGTATTATCAACCAACGTCTGATATATACGTTTATACACATACACGTAGGCGGTAAATCATGAGATCAAGGGGAGAGATTTTTGGTGCGAGTGTTTTCGCGTGGCACGCATCATTCCTGGGGCACACACATACACACAGGTATATATATATATATGGAAATATATATATATATATATTTCGACAATAGTCCGAGGCAAGAATCGTAAATATTTATCAAGTTTATAGAGCCTCAGGGGGATACGCAAGGAAGGCCACATTGTCGAGATCCTCCGACGGTGTATCTCGTCACCCTGTCGTTTCACGTTTTTTCGTCTTCCGTCACTCTCTCACTCTCTCTTTCTCTCTAGCCCTCATCGTTCTTTTTACAACGGAATATCCCACGCTGCAACGTCTGTTTTTGTCTCTTCCCTTTCCTTTGCCCCGCCGGTTTTTTTCTCGTCTTCGCTTCCTACTTTTTTATAATTCCGTGTGATGCTTTCGTCATTCCAGCCGCCTCGCGAAACAAAAGCGAGAGAAAAAGACACTGGGTGGGGCGAGCAAGAGGGTGGCTCTCGTCAACTCCACCATTTTCAGAAAGCACCGAGGTGGACGAGTAAGACACACAGAACATACAATACATACATATGTATATAAATACACACGTGACTAGTACGGCACACTGGTGAACCTCCATCGCGTTCAACCCCCGAGGGGCTTGAAACGACCCCGTTCCGCGACATCGCCGAGGCGACCCGAGAGTCTTTCTCTCTCCTTTTTTTCTCCGCTCAACAGTCCCTCCGCTGGCGTGTCCCGTCCCGGAATCCCTTAACGAAACGCTCGCTGAAATTTTTCAAAGCCTCGCCCTATAGTCATTCTTCCAACCTCGACTCCCCCCAGCCCCTCCCTACACCCATCCCTCTCCCCCCAAACCCTATCGCCATATCCACCCCCGTTGTGTCGGCGACGACCCTCACGGGCACCCTATGCCCTCCTCTCCCGCTCTGCTTCACCGAGACCGAACCTTCCGAGCACACGGGAGAAGGTTAAATTGAATGGGACGGTCGTGATTGCCCGAAGCACGCAACGCTCCTCTCCACGAGCTTTCTTTATTCCTTTCTCTCTCTCTCTCTCTCTCTCTCTCCCTCGCTCACTGGCTCTGTCTACTTCGCTCTCTTCTCATCTTCCCTGGGTTTCTTCCTCTCTTGGGGCGCTCTGCTGCAATTTGGCCATTGCTGCTTCTACTACTACAACGACGATGACGACGACGACGACGACGACGAAGACGACGACGAAGACGACGACGGAGTGTCCTCGTATAACTCCATCCCCACCGACTTTTTTTTCCTCGGGGTGGAAATAGTTTTGTACTTCCTCTTTTCATTAAGGTTTTACTGTGTCAATCAGATATAACTTGCTGTACCGGGATACACCGTTTTTTCTTTCTCCAGCGAGACCTCCCTCCTCGTTTTCTCGAGATGGTTCTGTGAATAAGTGAAATGAGTAGAGAAACGAGAGCGGGAGTGTTGGCAGGAGGGGAAAGAAAAGAATTCGTCGCGGAGATGAAGTTCTTACGAAAAGAAAGTTACCGGATGGCTCAATCTTCCTTTATCGTCGCGATGAAAGAAGTCCTCGAACGTTTCTTCTAATCTTTCATTTCGTGATTGCATTTTATTTTTTTCGTTTGGGGGGGGGGGGGGATTTGCGTAATACAAACGTACAAAAATATAACGATACAGAGGTTCGTTAAATTGTTATACCATTAACAATCTTCCGCTTCTTTACAAGTCGTATCGTTTCGAATCGAGGATTTTGCCCTAGTCCTATAATATTCATCCCTCGCCTTAGTTGCGATCTATTTGCGTAGAGACTGTCTTACGCAATATTGTGATATTTTCATTGATTGGATGAAAGAACGATTTCGTGAAAGCGACTTATTAACGAAGCATTCTTGCCTCGAAATTTCATCGTGCGAAAACTCACGTAATAACGGCGGGTGTTCCACCATGCGGGAAATACAGCCGCTCGATATTTTAGATATTACGAGAACCGCGAATACCGCCACGGTTGAGAGGACTCTGGTTCTGGCCTGGCCTGGCAGTTTTCCCCGTTCTATCGTTTTATCTGCACACGCGCTGCTCCCATTCCTCCATACGCTTCGCTTCTCTCGTTTTCTAACCTTTTTTCGTCGGGTTATACGCTTCTCTCGGCGATCCGGCCCGAGAGAGCGGCCCTTCCTCCATCTCGCTCTATACCAGGAACTTGACAGATAGCCCACATCCCCACCGGTAATCCACTTGTGGCAAGTCCAAGATCTCATCCATTTTAAGCAACCCCCTTTCCCGTTCTCTCCCTTTTTCCACTGGCCTCTGGGCCTCGGAACTCTCTATATTTCTCTCTATCCGCGCGTGTTCTCCATTCCTATGTCGAATCTCGCGCGGAATTGCCTGGAGACTCGCGTTTCTAGTTTCTAGGGCTGAGTTCCAATATATATATGGGGGTTGATAGCTAGGGGTGGGTTTGAGTGAATATCTACACGTCTATCGACAGATATATTTCGCAAAGTTCTGCAATTCTCAATGCCAGTCGTCTTCATTCCCTCCCTTGTTTCTTTTTCCTTCAGCCAAACCCCATCGCGCATCGCAATTCTATCACGATAGGGAAGAAATTTTAGCTCGAAGGCGTCACGAGAATGGCAGAAGTAACTTTCACGATTCGACATAAGTCATCGCTTTTTATAGCCCTGCGAGAAGACGTGCTGCCTCTTTTTTTTATTTTCATCAAACGACGCACACGCATATACATACGTATGTATATATGTATATATCAATACGTAGAATCCATTTTTTGGTAGGACGATAAATTTTTCGTAAACGATCGTTAATCGTCGCGCTCGTTACAATTCCGAGAGGTAATAATCACGCGGTCGTTGCACGCGGTTGCCGTGAGATGAAGAGAGAAGGAGAGAGAGAAAGAGAAAGAGAGAGAGAGAGGGGGCCTTCTTGTGTTTTATTACCGTTGGTTTTTCTCGTCCAATCCCAACCCCCTTTCGCACACGGTTCAGCTCCGATGGCCTGTGGTATAGCACGCTTTGCCGAGGAAAAAGGAAATTATAAGAAACGACGGAATAACGTTTGCTGGTACAGGTGTGTGTACCGAGGGCTTTCGCTGCGAGAAAACAGAGAGCGGAGGTCCGAGCCGATAGGAGAATACACGAATGAAATGTGCGCGACGGTGAGAGAGAGAGAGAGAGAGAGAGAGAGAGAGAGAGAGATAGAGGGTGGGTGAGGCACGAGAGCGGGCGATTTCCGTCGGGCGTTACGCTCAAAGAAACGTGCCGCTTGCTGGTATAAGTCGTTCGACTACCCTACGTAATTCCATCCCCCTTTCTCACCGCGTTTTACGTTCGTAATGCCGAGCTCGCGTGCCCGGTATCGACTTTGACCTCCGCCAATACGGGCTTCGAGTATCCCGTTATACTAACCCATGAACCCTCGCACGGAAAAATAAATTCTTCGGTACTGACCGTCCTGAGAACCCTTGGCGCGATACCAAACGAATCGTCCGACCGAAAATTTCCAGGAAGAAAATAAAAAATTAAGTTTCCATGAAAATTAAAGCTAATTGTTAGTCATACGCTCATCATACTAATAATTAGCGAGCCTCAATAACGAGATATATTTTTTCCAAAATTATCGTAATATTGAGTCTGTTTTTACGGAAAAAAAATTATGTTGAAATTTTTTGGTTTTATCTCGTCAAAGAAGAGCGGAGAGAAATACCGCGCGTCGACGATGAAAACATATTTGTGCTCGTATCGTCGGAGGGATGTGCGAGAGAAAAGAGAAGGGTGCCAGTGTGTTTTTCATGCACGTTTCCAATTACTCGAGCTTTTTCTTTTACGAGTATTATTCGAAGAAACACGTACCTATACGTATGGCAAATGTTTGCATACACTCGGCACCATCCAGAGCTCAACGTGACACGCTACATTTGTTATCCCAAACCCGTTTCGCTCTTCCTACTGTATAACGTAGTAACGGGTTCGTGTGTATACAAGACCTTTCCGCTCGATCGTGCACCCGCACCTTTCACCGGATCTCGCGGCCGGGCTCCGACTAGCGCCGGGCTAGTACGGCCGAGTCGTCGCGAGAACACCTCGCACATTTCCAAGATCGGGTAATGAATTTCATTAAGCTCGCCTCTTCTACAGTGGATAACATCGTAGTTCCATTCGGCTGCAACACCATCTCGTATTTTCCTTCCCGTTCGCGTTACTTGCCTCGACAAAACGAAGACGTCGCACTTACACAAGACGTTTCTCTACGGCCTAATTTGTCGACGTTAACGCGGGCTTTTATTCGATTGCTCGTTAGAGTCTCCTATTCTTCGGTGCTAATCCATTTTACCATTCTCTTCCCGGTTGATTCGCTCGGATCGTCAAAAACTTTCACGGGACCCGTCGAAGAAACAGCGTTTATCGCGACAATTTGTAACTCTGTTAAAGAGAATATTTGTGACACGAGGACGACGGTCTTGACGTTAAGCGTATGAATGCTCGATACTGAATTAAACACGGTGGGGATTGCGTAACGAAGCTTTCTTGTTTGTTGCAAGATATTCGAATTTTCGAGAATGACGGAACCAGAAAATGGAGCGAGAAGAGACGAAGGACGAGAGAGGAATAATAGAGAGACGCGAACAAGGAAGAACGTTGAAATAATGATGGAGGTGAAGGCGGGAGGGAGGAAAGGATTCGTATTAAAGGTTGTTTGCCCGAGGGTATGTTTTTTTTCGAGCATAAGACATACGAGACGGAACGGCAAAAAGAAAGGATCATCGCGGAGACTATTACTACGCTCGCCGGCTATGGATCCAACCTGCCCCCCCCCTTCCCACCCCGTGTCACGGGGCTTATCATGGCAAAAGTCGCTTCATCTATCCCCACAGCCCGTCGTCCGGTCAATGCGCCGCAAGGATCTTCGTATCTTTATTTCGGATTACCGCAAACCCCCTCTAGCCTGAATCAAGCACGAAAAGTCTCTGATGGTAGAACAGAGAAGAGTCCATCCAGGGATAAGGTCAGAAGGTGAACGACGAAAGTCGCGGTAAATCACGGGGGAGGGGGGAGTATATAGCAAAAAAAAGGAACGAAGAACCCGACCAGTCGCGAAAGGAGACCAAGTTTGGGATCTACCGTCTCTGGGGGGAGGTCGCTGGATAATAACCTTCTTCCGAATGGTATGCCTCGTAAAGCAAATGTTTCTCCGGAACCCGAAGTCGGTGGTGGGCGATAGGGGTTGATCGGTCGACGCGAGTCCCGGCTTCTTTTACCGGGGCAAGCTCGATTAGTTCCCTGGGATCTTTTTCCACCCCAAAAATATCATGGAGAGGATAATAATCGAGGCACAGAATGCAGGGTCAGAAGAAAAATATTAAACGACAACGGTATATACGTTTTACGGGTGAGGAGGACGAGCACAGGGTTGGGAGGGGAGTTGAAGAGGCCAAAAAGGAATCGGTGCTCGAACACGAAAAGATTTGATTCGAGATCGTTCGTCCGTGAGGAAAAGTCCACCCGAGGAAATAGCAGACCCAGAAACGATCTCACATTTTCCCGTGAGAGATAGAATGCGTTATTATTTTCCACCCCTGTGGATCGAACCAATATTTATCAGGAATTCATCGTAATGGACTCGAGGTCGTCATTTAGATGCTAAACTATTTGTTCGTCGATGGGTCTGACAAGATCGGAAGATCTTCGTCAAATGGCAAATGTGTGATTTTCGCCCCTCCCCCCTCCACGCATCTCTACCGGCCTCTCGATGTTTCGATAATATCCCTTTTAGTTTGCTACCCTCTTTGAGGCAGGGAGGATGAGGTAGCGATCGGGTAGGAGCCGTGCCACTCCACTTGCGAGACACTGCGTGCCACGGGACATTGAATTTCCGGTGATATCGAACATTTCTCCATGGTAACCGGACCAACGGAGGATTCAGATTCCGTTTGGTGCATTCTCGTGAGACAGAGCCGAGTGAGAGAGAGGGCTGTATACCCACGGGGTTCGGCATTGCCGCGAGACACTGAACGAGGCGGAGGTATGTGTCTGAACCATCTGGCCGCCCGGAGAGTTTCTCCGGTTACTGCATATCTGGTAATATAGTATTGTATATCTAACGCCATGGACCCCTAGAGGGGGTGAGAGACGGAGAATCATCACACTCGAAGAGAGAGAGGGAGGTGGGGTTGAAATAGAGAGGGAGAGAGAGAGATACAAACAGTGAGATGAGATACCCTGGCACTACCGGCGGATGACAATGGTCCGAGGGGCTCCGGGACCTACCGGCTGTGTGGTAGCTTGGAATTGTACGCCCATTTACTGGAACCAGTCGCCGTTCTCGACTTCGGAGCCCACAGTCGTGTCTCGTTTCTCTGTCTACCCACTACCCATATGTATATGTACGCAAACCCGCGCCTATACACATCCATCCCTTCCGCTTTGTCAGTGGCTAAAGGCCACCTGCTAATGCTCACTCACTCATGTAGTAAATTGGCGCGTCAGAATGTCTCTCTCTCTCTCACACACACGCACACTATCTCTGACTCTCTCTCGCTCTCTCGCCCTGTAGAATCGTGGAGGTATGTGACGCCGGTAGTGAAATGGCAAGCATCAGGCATATATTGCCATCATTAATCATGGCTCTGTATTGAGTGCGCCACGTCGCTCTACATAGAACGCTTTCAAAGAACGATCCTCAAATATGTAGAGCGATAGACAGATATAGAGCGACAGAAGGTAGGGGTTGCGATCGTGCGAGAGTTCAGGGGAGAGAGCGGAGGTGTAACTTTAATAATGATGCCACCGTTGGGGAACATCAATGTTGGCAGTGCTTTGAGTCAAACTACCAATTTAACCCTTGAGCCAACGTATAGATTCGGCAGCACTCTGGCTGTTGCTGCTACTCACGTTTCTCATTAATTACCTTTTGTTTTTGTCGGGCTATATCGAAAGCTCCCCCTGGCAACGGTTTTTATTTCGCAATACCGTGTCGACGGGGAAAAGTGTACACGAGACTGAAGCACCGATCCGTGGGAATCGATATTGCGATGGGACGGAGATGAGCCAAAAACGTACTCGGGTTGGGCAAAAAGGGAGATTGATTCGTAGATATTATATTTCCGCTTGGGCCGTGACACCGTTAAAGGGTCGTATCGTATTCGATACAAGCATGATTCTCCTCATAATCAACGCACTCTTCTATAGAGAGCGATGGACCTTATTTGAGTCGAAGAGAAGAGTCATATATGTGGAATTTTCGAAATACGAACAGCGACAGACTTTTTAATCGGTTTTTTACGCATCAAACGTCGACGATGTAATAACATGTAATAAATAGGTAGAAAAAGATAGGGAGAGAAAGCGAGCAAACGAGCGTTGAAATACACAACTAGGATGATGCAAACAACCCTGTGATAAAAATCTCTCGAGAGACTATTGCGATCTGGGTATACCGTTCTATTGTGTTCGTTCCATATTGCACCATTGTTCCATCCTCCAAGCTTCGTCATCAGCGATTCCGTCGCTTTTATGTTAATCAAACTCACGGTTCTCTACGCTACACTTTTGTATTTATCCCACGCAATTCATAATCCCCATGATGAAAACGTTTTCACGATGTTACATTATTTTCAAAAATTAGATATCTCGTGAAAAAGGATTCCTAGTCTATCGGGGGTGTATACGTTCCCCGTTACCTAGACGCGACGAAAGACTGGACGGTTGAACGAAAAGCTCTCTCGAGAAAAAGGGTGAAAGAAAATGAAGCGAAAAAGGATGAGATCTGTCTCGTACAAAGCACGCTCGTGGGAGAGCGTAGTCAAGGTAGTAAAAGGCGCCGTAGTGAGAAAGGAAAATAAAAATGAGACGTAGCAAGATCGGGCTAGCATTGTTTCCTCTAGTTTGGTAAAAGCTATTGAATTACGACTACCCACGTGTATTGGAAGAATAATCACGCCGGTTAGAAACGGAACAAAGCACTTTCGATCGATCGGGCAATAGGGCTGGTTTCGCGGTCGTACAATACCCCTGTCGAATCTTTATTTCGCCGTTGTATATCTACCACGAAATTAGGAATTTTTCGAGGGTGAAAAAAAGGGATTGATAAGGGGTAGAAACCGTTAAGGAAAGAACCAGTAAAAAATCGATCGTTGGTTTAAAAAAGAGTTCGAATATTCCATTACGGCCAACGTTACATAAATATGGGCCACCGATATCAACGGTAAATTTCTTCCGGGTCTTGGCACTCGTTATCGCTTATAAGGAACCCCGCGACTATAATTGATGTCATATAGGTGATTCTCGTGAACGTCGCTATGTACAAAACGAAAAATGGGCCTGCAGAGGGACGAAGTTACAGAGCGAGAAAAGGAGAGGGAGACTCGTCTGATATTCGAGTCGATCTCGATTTCAGCAAAGGTTCAGTCACGTACTTGGAACGAGAGAAGAAGCATCGATGGAGGATGCGGAAGGATGGAAGAAGAAGGAGAACGAGGAACGAGGAATGGGTTTGGCAAGATGCCGAAATTATGAAATCAGCAGTACGTGAGAGGGATTTTGGACCCGAGAGAGCGAGAGAAAGAGAGAGGGGAGGAGAGAGAGAGAGAGAGAGAGAGAGAGAGAGAGAGAGAACGGTAGAGGTGTGTCCATGGGTGACGATATACATATAGAGCTGCCAGTCTACAGGCCTCTCGCACACCCTCCGGCTCTAAGGTAGGGGGCGGAGGAAAAGTAGTTTGCGAGAATTCGCGCTTAAAAAATAATGAACTAAGATCGCATTTCAAATAGAAATAAAAATTTGTAAAAAATAACCAAACAAATTAAATTTCATTTAATTGTAAATAAAATGTGAAAAATTCATCGAGTGCGACGTTTGTAGGTCTTGAATATAGCGACGAAACGACCGTTCGCTAAATCGTCTACTTCGTAAAACACGCAGACTCTTCGCTGATATTTATGTATGCCATATCGTACCTACTTCTCGTCTGACTCGTTCATCCTGACTTTGCGCGTATCCTTCCGGAAGACATATTAACCGGGCTCCCAAGAGTGCCATAACCTCTGGCCAGTGTCACTCCCTTGGGCAGCTCCTGTTGTATGGGGGTATTATACTATCCGGGCGTAATAGTTATGGACTCCCCGGGGGTAGTAACAACGGGTAGGGTTCGAAGTACGATATACACCTTGGTGGACAAGGATTTGAGCTCTGGAAATCAAGACGAAGCGACAGTCAGCAAGAGGGTGGTCCTGGGCAAGAGAGGCAGAGAGGGGAGAGAAATGTGATTTTTCTAGTAAGAACCAAGTAAAATAAAATAATAAAAAATGCTCGACATAGGAGAGCGACGTTCTCGTCCCTGTCACAGATACGCTCGATGAAGACGAGTGCTTCCAGATTTACGCTCGCCGACGGATTTTCGAACGAGATATAGCCGAGAATAAGAGTTAAATATGGCTCGTATATCAGAGGTAAAAAAAATAGCCGCGAGTCAGCAAGCGGCTTGCGAGGTACCGAGGTTGAGGAATGGCTGCGTGTGTCTGTCTCGTTGAGGAAAATTGCAGAGAGCTCTATCCTGAGAGAGCCGGGACGCTCGCATCGCTCGTCGAGTTTCTCTCACGAATGACGCCGCACGAGAGCCCCGGAGCTAAAAACGATGAGATATATAGAAAACGCTGGATATACCGACGTGCACACACGGATCCGAAATTTGCCCGAAACGGAATAGAAGAGACACACGGGGAATGAGACAGACAGAGAAAGAGTGAGCGAGAGCGAGAGAGTGGGGCGGGCAGGGGGAATGGACGAGACAAGGGTGAAAAGAGTTCCGTCAGTCTCGTCGTGCGTATATTCCCCAGTCTCGAGTGGAAAACGCCTGGAGGCCTATGCTAATAAGAAGCACGCGTGGAATGAGAAAGGAGTCGGGAGAATCGTGTTATACATATATAGGTATACATATATATATATACGTATCATGTAAATGTATCAAGAGACGCGTCGGTGTCTCGACACCGAGTATACATACGAATAGAAGTGAGATAGTACGTAGCGAGATCGTACCAGTCTCACGAATGGCGGGGTTGAAGTACAACGGTGAGAGAAAGATATACGTTCCGAGAGGAAAAAGTGTATGTAAAGGGCTCGCGACTGACAAATTATGCTCGAAGTACGCACGTACTACGTGCGTTGTGCAAGATATATCTATATATATATACATATGTATATATATATATACATAGCGTATAGATACGTAGGTTTATATATATTTTATAGTCGCCGGAGGAAGCACGCGCATTTACGCGTTTACGCCTTCCGGTATATAGCGGTATGCCGAGGGTACGGAACGCCCGAGGGAAGTGATCTTGAGAGCGCTCTCTCTCTCGGGCCCCACCCCCGAACGAGTTAACGCCGCGGGGCTTTCAACGACTAACGGCGAAGCGAGAGAGGGTGCGACGCGAACGAACGAGTCTTTTCCGGTTCAAGAAATATACATTTATATATATATATATATTTGTAAGGGTACATTCTTTTTTCTCATTCCTTACACTTTTGCGGTTGTAACTACGGGGATCTGGAAAAGATTCAACGAGGAGCGACACGCCAACGATAGCAACGCGTTAAAGGAGTATGGCAGAGGCGAAGAGAAAAGGGGAGAATCGTGATCAGTGTCTACGGTCGTATAACGGGCACGGTGAGGGTGGGTTCTCACAGCGTGGCGAACTACGATGTAAGGTGGAAAATATAATAATAAGTGTTGTAAGTTGTAATTTATAAGGATATTATAGACAATAATGCTCTTTCCGGGTGGTTGTGATACGCCGCGGTACTCTCTTGGTGGTGAGGTGGCAGGGGTTTTGTACGAGAACGAGCCGTCCGAGGCCGTCGAGTAAAGATTGTATGTTGTCCTGGCTTCTTCTTTTACTCTGCCTTCCCATCTTCGTGCCTCGCTACATTTTTCCACGCTTCTTTTTAGCTCCCTTATACGCAGAGGGTTGCACAACTTTCCCCTCCTCCTTCTTTCTCATCGGGGATGACATTATAGGTATAGGGGTTGTAACATAGCAGATACAACACATACACACACACATTCTTAGGAAGTTTGTCGCAATCATCATTTGTCTTCGTACCGACGTGTTACCGTGTGGCTCTTTTGCTATTTTTCCACCTCTCTGTCTCTATTTTCTCCTACCAACCCCATGTTCGGTTTTTGTACGTTTTTTTTCTCTTTATTATCTTTCTTCTCTCTTTCTCTCTCTTCGTCTCACACTTTGTGTCACTTTGTATACATGTCTCTTTCGAGGAAGTTCCTCGTGGTCGTTGGCCACAACCCCAAAACCTGCACTGCCTTTCCCTTCACCCGATATATATATATATATATATATACTTTGGTATTTCTCCAACCTTCCACCGCTCTAGCCAACTTCCACGATCTTCGATGTTTGCTCGCCCTTTCCGTCCTCATTCCTATCGCGTAGAGACGTGCGGAGAATTATCTGGTAGCCCGGCGCGCGGTGAAACAAAATAACTATATATCCCCCCTTGTGAACGGTAAAGCTTCGAGGAAAAAAGAAAAATAAAGTAAAACGATGGTCAATCCCTTTCTCTTTCGTGCATATACCCACTGCTATATTTCCTCGTTCAGAAATCCGAAAAGCTCCGTATCTTATTATGAAAGAAGAATATTGACAATCGCATTCCTGTGTACAACCCCAACCTTTTAATTAAAAAAAAAGAAAAATAGCTATGATTAAACCAATATGAAATAATTGTTTTGTTCAAATACCGGCGTAAATCTTCTCATCAAGTACCGTATTCCTTTTTGTTTAAGTCCAGACGGATCTGTTTCTCATTAGCCAAACCCCTTCCGTTTCCGTCATAAAAAATAAAATACAAAGAAAAAATAAATAAAAGAGAAAAGAAGCGTATACTCGGGGAGAAAAGTAGAAGTTAGATTCGTGTCTTGAAGAAAAATGCCATTGTCTGAAGCACGTAGCGGTCAGAAAATCCACGAGGATTGTAAAAGGCACCTTGCCCCGCTATCAACCCCGCGTTCTTTTTCCCATCCTCTCGACAAAGGAGAAGTTTTATAGGGGTAGAGTCATAAAAATTGCGAAACGCAAGTTGGAGCGATTACCGCCGCAAAAGTTTTTTGATATTTTTCTTCGAGCGCCGAGAGAAAAGTGCGGAGATACGAGGGGGAGATTTGAAGCACGTAAGACACGTGTGTATATGCGTCGAGTAAGGCACACGCGAAGTGAAGCGTGGGCTATACGCGGATCGCTGTTGCAGTAGTAGAGATCAATGTGCGCTCCGGCGCGCGTGCGTGTCCTTCCTTAATATGATATATATACATGATATTTGCATCAGGAACCGCACATATCCGCGAATCCCCGTATACAATCCTCAGTCCTGGTATACACTGCATACAGAAGAGACGGAGTCGGTAACAGAGAGCGAGAGAGAGAGAGAGAAACAGAGAGCAAAGTTCTCAAGTGCAAGATACGAGGAAGCAGAGCTAGACGTTCTGAAGCACAGATCGCAATGATCTCACCCAAGGGAAATAACTTATTTATGAGAATTCTGGTCTCTGGTTATGCTATTCGTGAACGAACGAGCGATAGTGCTCCGGGCGAGCTATATTGCCCGCACAT
Source organism: Netelia inedita (assembly GCA_964017225.1). Classification (NCBI taxonomy): domain Eukaryota; kingdom Metazoa; phylum Arthropoda; class Insecta; order Hymenoptera; family Ichneumonidae; genus Netelia; species Netelia inedita. The sequence continues at coordinate 10,739,025 of OZ024920.1, forward strand.
AGAGAATACAATGCAGTATATTTGATACATACGTAGATATATATATATATGCATATATGGCTGTAGACATGTACGTATATCGTAGGGAGTACGGTATTGGAAACACAACTGGTCTACTATTTCGCGTATAGTCGCAGCCTCGGAGTATTCGCGATAGTACCTACGTACGTACGAAAATCGTGGAGACTGCGGCATGATACAACGTTCGGTTACGTATAACCGTAGAGTCTGTTGTTATATACAGCAGCAACTCTACCTACCCCTCTCGCACGTATATAAATCGATGCTAGAAACGATCGTCTCTCTCGCATTTCGTGCTTAAATTCAAAATAATCGACGGTATACAACCGGGTCGGAATATATATTGTTCCTATAGATATCGCCAGTATTCAGCTGGATTCTATATGCATACTGCGGCCGATCGGCGTGTCTGAGCATTACGCGGTGAGTCTACTGCGGCTGGAACTGCGGTCGAGGTTCCGCGTCGTCTAACAACCCGTGACGCGCTCCATTGGCAAACGACTAGCCACCCATCAAGTGCTTCTTCCTCCCTCCCTGTCAATCCCGCAGGTTCTACGGGGGTATATTTTTTTCTCCCGCCTCGGTATCCGACATTTTACATGTATGGTCGCGTCACGATCAACGACCTTCACGCTCGTACCTGCATCGAACCGGGGATAATCATGCTCGTCTCCCTTGGGCTTTGTACGTGGACAAGGTTAGAGGGTGTACGTTGTAGCAACTCGCAACGATGTACTATATCGTTGTCATATCCATTCCTTTACGGAAGAAAGAATCTGCTTGCGATATTCATGGAATATATTCGACGAATTATCCATGAATTTTAAACAAATTGATTGTATGTTCCTTCCAAACAAATATTGGTAAGCCGATAAGCCCGTCAATCTCGGTAAATGCGAAGGTAAAAGGGGTGCGACCGACCGATGCACATATATATACATAGATCGTGTTGAAAGAGAGCACGAGATACTTCGTCGAGGGTCGACAGCCCAAAATATAAGCCCCGTGGTAAATCACCACGACTTTCCAGGACCGAGATTCTACGCTAAGCAACATTTTGCTCACACGCACACACACACACATATATGTATTGGTATACATACTGTTTGTATCTGTACGCCGCCAGGAGGCAGTGCACACCATTCACGCTTGAGAGAGCGAACTAGCGAGAGACCCGGAGACTTGATCGATGATCGCGTCCAGGTCGGATGTTGTCACGATACACACGTAAGGGGTGATGAGGAAGGAGGAAAGGGTGAAGAGGGGCTGCACGGGAGGGTGGCCGGGGGGTGTCGACGTATATCCAGCGATAAGCCGAGGGGGTATATAGTAATAGGTGGTGGTTACGTTACGCTCTCCACCCGATCCAACACGAATAATCGATTCCCATACTCTCCGAGCGGTATATAGCTGAAACAAGCCCACAAGCTTGCATACAGCACCCCCGCTTCCTCCGGTAGTTTGCACATGGTTTGCTGCTATAAACCGACCTTCTATACCCCCCACCCCCACCTCACCAGCCTCCTCCGCCTCTTCCTCCGCTCACTCCCCACCTTGCAACGCAATCGTTCTCCTCACCTCCTCACCGAACCATCGCTACCCTCTCACTTTCCATACTTTTCTCCCTCTTCGTCGAACTTTTTACTCTCTCTCGTCAGTCTATAATCGTGTGCACCGAGAATCGAGTGGAGGGTAAGTAAGTGGATAAACGATAGGAGCTAGGTAACATGGTGAAAGTAGGGAAAAAACGAACTATGAGAGAGCAAGAGAGAGAGAGAGAGAGAGACAGAGGTTGAAAGCAGTTTTTAAAAGAGGGAGAGAACGGCGAATAGTATCGCTGTGTTGAGTCGAGTCGACGGGACTTTTTTCCCACTGTTACCTGGATGGTGTACACGTTGGTGAACTGAGGAGCTGCGTGACCATCGTTATTAAAAAAAAGTATGTGAATAGGGGCTGTGATGCCAGGGATTTTATTTAGGTGTGTGTGTGAGGGGGTGGGGGTTGCACGCGCGTATCCGACAGTGTGTACAGCTTCTTACACCCCAACACAGCGACAATGCCGAGCTGTCGTGGCCTTTCGCGATATCTACGGTTGGATCGTTTCGGCGCCTTTTTTCTCGTTTCTCGGAGCATACTTTACGCGTGAATCGCACGAGCCATCATCACCTCGCTCCCATTTTATCCATTCTCGCTCGGTCTCCCTACTTTTCCTACAGCTCTTACTCCAGCTGCAAGACTCGCGCTCGATACAAGGAAGTTTTCCCGATGCTTTTTATTTACCATCTATCTTCTCTCGATTCTTCCACCAGTAGGGAAAAAAACAAAGACGAGGAAAAGTCAAACGAAGTCTAGCATTCCTTTCTCGTCTGAGAGAAAGAAAAGATAAAGGAAAAGATAGGGACTTCGTAAATTGGGGGATAAAAATCGCAGTGAGCTAACTCGATCAAAGTCAATCTGAGGGAGGGTAGGAGGGTGAAAGAGAGAAGAGTAGAGAGACAGAGAGAGAGGGGGGATCGAGAGTTTCTTGAATCTACTCGATCAGGTTGGGTTATACGAAGAGTTATACGCACGTACACACAGATACGCGCGCGGGCACATGATTTTCACGAGAATGGTGAACAAATACGCTGACGGACAGACCACAAGAGCGGACAAAAAGAAAGCTCCACAATACGAGGGAAAATGTGACGTGGGTAAGAGAAGACTCCGAGTGGACAGAAAAGAGGCGGGGTGTTGAAAGAGAGCGACAGAGAGAGAGAGAGAGAGAGAGAGAGAGAGAGAAATCGGTAGGAGAAAAAGGGTCGCGGTTTGTTAGCCGTTCGTTCTTGTAACACACGGCAGTGCGATGACTACCGTTTCTATTCCAGAGACCCCAAGGGAGTTGTTTCCCTGTTCGGGAAAGCGATGTGTGGATATATATATATATATATATACATGTGTGTGTGTGTGTGTGTGTGTGTATATAACTCTCGTTACTGACGGCTTTCGACGAAGGCGAGACGCGAAGACGTCGTTAAGGGGTGGCGAGTGTTTTCTCAATCTCAACGAGGTGCAACCAGTTGCTCGTCTCTACCATATACTACGATTCATTTATTTAAAAAAAAAGTAATTTAGGACGAGGTATGAAGAATGGTTAGGGATTATATTTTCGATAATATTAAATTAACGAAATCGACTCTCTAACGTGTACTTTTTACGATGTGTCGCTGCAATTTATATCCCGATTTGTGTTTCAAGCTGATACTAGCGTCCAACCATTTAGCCAAGGATTGATCGAAAAATCGTTAAAATACTGTTAAAACACCATTAATGTAGGGTCGTAATGTAGTATCGATGAATAATATACGAGATAATGATGATATGCGATTCTCGATTTTCACCGTTACAAAATGTACCGTACGGCCTGTTAATTACGAGGGTGAAAAACGAGAGAGACCGAGGAGAGAGCTTGCAGTAATCATATTTGTTAAACGTTTTAATGACGTTTATATCCGAGCCACTAGACCTCACACCGCCCTTTTACTTCAACACTTTATCTCCCCCCACCGCCCATACACTTTTCGAACGCCCTCGCTCTCGATCTCTCTCTCTCTTCGTCTCTCGTTTGCTTTATTTATTTATCTACGAGCTATTGCCATCATTTATTTGCCGCAACGCGTTAATCCGTCACGAGAAACGAGAGGGAAGCTTCTGTCCCGGATTCTGCGTATACCATATATATATGAGCGGAGAGTACCCGGGCATTTATACCAACACACCCCCATATATATGCAGAACGCGAACGCGAGTTGGCATATACGTAAAAAGTTTATATCGCGCTGTTTCGTGCGGTGGGCAGACGCAATTGGGTGCGGTGAATGGAGGGACTGACCAAAGTCCAGCTGGCACAGGGCGATAGTTTATGCGTACCCGCTACTGATAAGAGATCGCTCGCAAGAGATTGCCAAATGTGTCTGCGGGGCAAACGCATGTTCCCTGCATATATGCATATACCTATACATGTATATGTGTCGCGTATGGTATCTGGTCCAAACGCACGTACGAATTCTGTACTCTTGTCGGAGGAGCAAGAGGGGTGCACATACAGGGCAGAGAGAATTCAGCCCATATTCCAACCCCACGAACCGCCCACATTGCAAAATTGACGTCACACGCCGCGGGGTTATCGAAATAACCCACCGACGCGGTATAAAGCCGATTTTCGTGGTGGAGGGAGGTGGGAATGGGGTGTCCGCATTAGGCCGAGACCGCACTAACCCGCTTTTTATCAGACCCTGTGTTCGCGTTATCCACGATCGATTTTTCACTTATGCACCCGCGCATACCGGAACCCCCGGCCGTAATTCCACAGCGTTAATTTAATATCGCCGTTAATTGTACGTGTTTGCTTTTTTTCCCGTGTCTTATAATACACACGACCTCGCGGTTTCATCGCTCGTTCGATTCACTCGATCGAGTTTCACGGCGTTTATGTACTTATCTGTTAGCTATCGGTTAACCCTCTGTTGAATCTACCACACCCGGAAGATCTCATCTATAACTCCCGGTGCGTTTTTTCCCCTCGGGTACTTCGACATCTCCGTTTTCCGGCCTCGATTACCGAACTGGATCTATCTACGTTCGACTGGGGCAAAAGCTTGTCGAAATCTCTCCTCCGCTAGTTTATCAGACCGCACAAATACACACGAACCGATTTCTACTTCATTCCTTTTTACCTTAGCCTTTGGGCCAAACGTTGGTCGAATTCGATCGCGCCGAGAGAAGGAACGAGTCTGATGCTTCCTCGCTTCCTCTCATTCTCTATCTCTCTCTCGCTCTATCTCCCGCTTTCTCCCATGTCGAGAGTTCTCAAAGCCTGGCTCTCTCCTCACGCAGGAGTCTTCCTCTCGTTTCTTCCACCTCCCTGACTTTCCCGAGCGCCCTCTAAATTACCCGATAATGCACTTGCGGCCTTAAAATTTACCACCCGGAGGGAGAAAGGGTAGACCCGAAGCACGCCCGGATAAGAATTGGAGAGCGACGGCAAACGTACGAAAGGAGAGAAAGGCGAAAGAGAGAAAGACAGAGGGAGAGTAAAAGAGAAAGAGAGAAAGATCTATAGTAGTGAGAGTTCTTTACAGAAAGGGATGAGAGCGGTGGAGAAAGAGTATGGGCAAGCGATAGTGAATTGCCCAGAGTCGAAAAAGGCGGGCGAGAGAAGAAGAGAACGAAGAAGAAGAAGAAGAAGAGGAAAAAGGGGAGAAACGGAGCGATAAGTGCTTGTAGATCTCGGTAAAAGTTTACGGGAGTGCAACTCCCACCACGCGGCAAAAGTAGGTATGTGTACGTATACACGGAAGGGGCTGAGAGAAGAAAAATGGCTGTAAAAAGGTAACGATGTAGCTTTCTCGTGCCACGGCAAAACCGCGGAGAAATTCTGAATTTCTACGAGTCTTCTTTGCATCGACTGGAAAAAGAATACGAAAAAGTCATAACGTATAAATACCATAAAACTCGTCGTCTCTAATATGAAATGCATTTTACGCAATCGACGATTTAACGTTCGACAATGTAAAGTCTTGAGATTATTAAAAAAAAGACCACCCCCGCCCCGTCCTCCTCCCGGAAGAGGAAGAAGTCACTTATACGGTAAAGAAAGTTATATGGACGTAAGGAGAATATGTATAATACAGAGGTGTAGGGATGAATGGAAAAGCTGGCCTGATGGCGGAGAACATTATTTCGCTGTGTCGACAGGTCGAGAACTCGGGCGAGAGAGCTGTTGGATGTAGCAATGCCGGAGAGCAAGCTTTTCCGCGGAGCTGCATACGGATATACATATGTATATATATAAGGTATAACGTACTCGACGGAAATGCGAAACGACGCATCATCCGTCTTCCGGCACTTCCGCGAGCTGTCAGTTGTTCTTGGCGATCGTTCGCAGGCCTCGGTACCTATATATACATATATGGATATATACGTATATAACGTAAGTAAAGACGGGGTAAAATCGAGGAAAGATAAGAGCGTATAAAGAATCTCACGTTTTTCTTTTACGCGTATACAGAACGATGCTTTCTGCAAGACGCAGTATTATATAGATATAGTGAAATGCGGGGCAATGGAATAAGAGAAAAGATATATATGTATACATCGGACTTAAAGATTTAGCGGAGGTAAATAATTAATTGAAAGTGATAGTAAGATTAAGTGAGCAGTATAATTAAAAAATATTAAAACGTGAAGAAATAGGATTATGAAATATTTCATAAAATGTTGAAAATAATGGTCGTACGACGATACGCAATCGTGCATAAGTGTTTTACAGTCAAGTGGACGATTACAGGCGCACGCTCCGACGCTCGAATCGGTAGTTAAGTGGATCAGTCAAGAGGAGCAGCAAGCTGATTCGGATTCAACGAAAAATCACCACGTTGCTCGATCAACATAATTCACTCTGGTTACCTATAGAGATCTACACCGCTCGGCATTGCGCCCTCGTAGACTCGCGCGCGAGGCCAGTTAAATACATGCCAAATGAGCTTTTAACTCTGAAGTGCTTTTTAGTACGTACTCGAATGTCAATAGAGCGAAAGAGATAGAGAGAGAGAGAGAGAGAGAGAGAGGGAGGGAGGGAGGGAGAGCGAGAAAGAAGAAGAGATCGAGGGAGGGAGAGGTTTGGTACAACTCGGTAGAGTTTTGGGCTCAAGTGGTTTTTAATTCCGATAATGCAAATTTGCAATGCTGAAATGTTCACGTGTCTCGCATCTATGAGTAGTTTTTCATTTTCTATGACACTCGACACGAGCCGGATACGCGGCTCTTTAAACGCGATGGGGAGAAAGTTCGGAAGAGAGATGATGATTACGGTTGTATATATATTAATTTTAATCATAATATAGCCATTCCTCTTACTTTATGATATCGCGATGCTAAAAGCCATCTATTTGATGGACCAAATGCAGTGGTGATAGAGCCGATCCGGAGCCCGGGCACATTCATTTGCGTATATTTGACTTTCTCTCGCTAATGTTCTCCCTTCGTTCTCGTACGTAGTGAATTATAATTAATTGGTTGTATCGATAAAAATTCAAAAAATTTCAGCAAATAGATGAAAATCTGATGACGTGGTACGATGGTAAATTAATCAGGAATAAAAAATGTGCGAATTATGAGTAGAAACTTAACGCAATGTGAAAGTTTCGTAAAACGGGGGTGGAAACTAAGTGAGACAGGCGCCGCGTCAATATCACTGACGATGGCTTTGGGAGTCGGCGCGCCAGTCGTTCATGAATGAAATGTTGAAAAAAGCCGACGATGACGGTAATATCTTTCGGATAAGCTGTTGCCACGACGGATTTGGGTCAGAGATATCTTTAATCCTCGTCGACAAGAACCTTGTGATGAAGAGAAAGCGAGAGGGGAGGAAAATCTGTGACGCGACTACACGAGTAAATGGGTGCGAATGCCATGAAAATTCGAAAACGTCGTACAATATCTGCAAATCGTAACTTTCATCACGATTACGCTTCGTACTCCTCGAGCGATGGCTCTAGATCCGGAAATCGGGCCGGTCGAATCATAATCCGCTAATAATTATCGAATTAATCAATAGTATCGATGATAACGTTATCAGACAACACTGCAACTATCAAGGTCCAAATGTTCAACCTGCCAAAAATAATCTCACGTCATATCAACGCTGATAGATGGGAATATCTACATAGATATACGACAAATACGTTGCGCAGGCAACTGTGGTTGATAACCCTCAGTCAATTACCTGACATTGGCGTGTATCGGTGAGAGGCGAAGGCCTCGAGGCAGCGCCTCGAGGCACGTGAAGTCGTGGTGTGTTGCATGAGAATCTTGTATCGATAGCGTGTGAGGGCTGCAAAGGGGTTAACCTGGTCTAGCGCTGTTTCGAAATACCCTCAGGGCTGTACAAAGGGGTGCTTGATAGAACTGAGTGAGAGAGAACGAGAGAGCAAGAGAGAAGGAGAGAGTATCGTCGTAATCGGTATTGGACTCTAGAACGACGACGACGACGACGACGACACCAACGACGACAACTACGCGAGGGTGGACAATGAAGGATCGACCTCTGGACGGTGTACACGTAACAGAGAGTCGAATCGTACGAGCGTGTAATCGGTGGTAACTCGGCGGAATCTCGGGACACGGTGCAAGGGTGAGAGACGTAATACGTCCAAATCGAAAGGGGAGCGAGTGAAATGGAATCGTGTCTATAAGCATATATATACACGCATCTACATATATACGCATCCCAATTACTATTACTTCCCGTGTATACGTCGTTCTTCCAAGAGGCAGCAGAACCGTGCAATGGTATCAGCCTCGTGCAAGTGTTCATCCGAGGACGTGGAAGGTTCAGCAAAGGAGGAATAAGGGTAAGCCCGGTGGAGGGAAAAAGTGAGACGTATCGAACGAGGAAGAACGCGCGATGGAGACAGGGAGTGAGAGAGATTGGGAAAGAGAGAGAGAGAGAGAGAGAACGAGAATGTGAGTGAGAGGGAGAAATAATGAGAGAGAGAGAGAGAGAGAGAGAGAGAGAACAGCGACCACCCGTGTCGACGGCAGTGACAAATGAATTGCCTTGCGATTCGGCCGGACGTGCCAAAGGATCCACCCCTGGCCGCAATCCGATTACCTCGTAGCCTGCTCCAATATATCCTCTTCCAAGCTGAGACCACTTGCGGGCCCACGTACACGTAAGCTTTAGGGGTGGGAGGGGCGTGGGGGGTAGGGGCAGGGGAGGGAAGAGTTAGAGAGAAACTGGACATGTCCCGTAAACACGGATACAACGTGTACATTATATATCTTAAAAAGCTTTGCGCCATGTGTTTCACCCCTCTCGTATACGTGAAGAGAGGCTTGGGGTCGCCATTCCCCCAGGTGCGCATAAAATTGGTCGACCCGATGAAATTTATACCCGATCGCGATTCTCAGTCTCCCTTCACGATTCGACCGAATCGAACACGCGAATTTCGTGATACGTTGTAGGTACAGGGGTATGGGGTGGAAATGAATAGCAGCATGCCACGTCTCGTACGATTCGATTTGATCGTGAAAATCGTTCTTCGAGTAGGTACCTATACCGTTGGCTGTCCGAAAGATCGAAACGAGATGTAAAGTTTAACTCGAATGCCGAGGTATTTCTGGCTCACCCCCTTGCAATGCGAAGAAAAAAGATTCTCAGACAGCGTGGTAATACTAGACGTGTAACATTCGTCTATAGAAACGTGATAAAGGTAGCGGAGAGACACCAATCGGTACCTCTCAACGATGTGTGAGAGAGGGAGTGAGAGGGAGAGAGGATGGTAAACGAGGTGTTCGCTAAATTACGCCGAGCGGTAAGTGGCAGAGAGGGCGTGTTATATATGGCACGGTGAGACCCTTTCGCGTGACCCTCCGCGAGACCTCCATGTGGCTAGATACCGTGAGCCCCGCGCGCACCTCAAAGCTCGAAGTAAACTTTAGTTTTCATGGCCGGGCATTTGTCTGAGGCATAATTCGGTGAGTTCATTCCGCGCGAAATCCCAACCATATTTCACGTGCATCCCTTCGACCTCCGACGAAAACCTGTGCGAGAGAGGGACAGAGAGGGGAAGAGAGAGAAAGCGACAGCACCCCGCCAGCTTTTCCTCGCCAAAGCTCTCTCCTTTCACCCATTCCCTCGCCCCATCCCGCACCGCGCCACCACCCATAACGTCTCTCGCGAGGGGGAGATCCAGCCAGCACCCCGTATCTCACGATTCTACGTTGCGCCTTTTACTTTCTCTTACTTGCCACGTTCTCGCTCGTTCGCCGTTCCTCATGTACCGACCGTCTCGCTTCTCTCTCACACGCGCTCACACACCAACGACATTCACCTCGACACATCGCCAAAGAGCTTTACATTTATATACCGGCGGTGAGTTCGAGCGAGGGCTAATATATTCGCTGATTACAGTGTGTCTCTTTCCCCGCAAGTGGTAGGGAATTCGAGCGAGTAATACACGTATACGTCTCTGAATATATACATGCATAATATACACCGGTCGGGTATAAAGGGACGTATGTATATGAGAATAGGACACGTATGTATGAGAGATTGCGGGCTGTGCTCGTAGCGTGCAAAAATATATTTATCGCCGAGATTTCGAGTGCTCGACGGTGAGAAAGAGAGAGAGAGAGGTTGGCGTAAGAGAGGAGTCTAGCGTGAACCGCGAATTTGTCTCAAGGGAAATACGGGAATCAGTCAGCATCCGAATCCGGAGATAGCTACAGGGAATGGAAAATGGTTGACTTTTATACTCGCGTCTTTCACACTATGCGACTCGAGCGCTCGTGATAAATAAATGTCTATATATATATATGTAACGTTCACTTCCCTCGAGTGCTTCTCACATACGTTACGCGAAATACGTACATCTCCACATCGCTTTCTTTATCTTTATCTTTGAGATTGCATAAAATGCAACTCGTCCGTTAGTCCGCCCGCTTATAACTCTGGATCCATTTAACCGATTGCGATCCGGCTTTTCCCTCTATTTATAGCCCCGTTATTTCGCATCTATTATAAGTAATTCTTAGAAATACGTAACGAAGAAACGAAACGCGAGAATCGTCGGAGAAAAATAAAACGCTCAAGCGATTACGATATTTCGCGAGATATCACGAAACATCGTGGGCTTTAACGCCGGGATTAGAGTCGTGGAAACAAGCTAGTATATAATATTCTTAGCGAGTGTACCGCTACAACCGAACATGATTTACATGCACGTATAGGTATAATATGATGGGGGTTCATACGCGAGGAAGCGTGAGAGAACACGCAAAAATGGAACGCTTGCTTCTCTTCAGATTCTCCCACCCCATTGCCATTCGGTGCGACACGCTCGTGTTGGTAACTAAATCTACGTTTTGTCATTCGTTTCTTTCCAATCCCGTGTCTATTTTTTGCCTCCACGTTCTACCATATATATCCGCTACTATAAAAACCCATCCTCGTTCTCGCATCCGCCGAGAATTTTCTGAGAAAGTTTACGTAACTTTTTCTCCACGTATGCCCTGCAGACATTTAAATATATATATGTATATATGTATTTGTATGTATGTGTGTGTGCGCGCGCATATGTTTTTGTATAGATGTATGTATAGTTATATACGTGTGTGCATCATCAAATAAATCCGGGAACTGAATTCCGGCGAAGTGAGATTCCCCCCTCCCGCCCTTTCCATCCCTTTCGTTACACTTCGCGCGTCACGTTCGTACTCGCGTTCGCGCAAAACATTTTTTGGACTTTTCGTTTCCCGCGCGCTCTTCCGGGGACGTCTGGTAATCCGTGTATGTATTTATATATATATATATATGTGTGTGTGTGTGTATTTTTTTTCCTCTTGCTCGCTTCGTTTCCATCCTCCGGGCGTGAACGAGAAAGCACAATGCCGAGGCGTACGCGCATCACCGAGTCCATCCAGCGACATACGTCGCGATACATTTTAAATTTCCGGTAGTCCCGGAATGAGAAAAGTTTTCCAGCGGTAATAAGTGAGAGAAAGAGTGAGGGAGAGTGAGAGAGAGAGAGAGAGAGAGAGAAATAGGAAGAGACGCCACAGGAGCTGGAACAAACTGTGCAGTCTCTGCAACCTTTTCTACTTTTAGCCCCTTCTCTCGCACCCGCGTCTCTATTACGTTTCTATCTTTCTATCTCTATTTTCACGGTGAGTTCTTATCTGGCGGACCGGGGCTACCATCAGCCATGCCCCATCTCAATGATATACTCTTTTCGTTTTAGTCCGTATGTGGGTAGAAAGGGGAGAGAGAGAGAGAGAGAGAGAGAGAGAGAGAGAGAGCGGACGGAAAACTGTAAAGAGAAAAGTTAACAAAATTGTATTTCTTAGTTCTCCTGAATAACCGGTTTTATCAACGAAGAATTACAAGTGAGTCAAAAAATTACAATCTCTCAAATAAGTATGACGTTAAGATCGTTTGTAAATTTTATTGACGAATTGCTTTGATATTTATGAGCCTGGTACGAGAAATTAAATTTCGTCATGAGAATAATATCGGAAAATAATCGCACTTGTCAGTCTTCTATTACAATTAATATACCAATGCACGAAAATTATGAAACGTCTGAACAGTGCGGTCGCTAAGTCGATTATCACTGAAAATTAATTGCTGCTATAATATCGAGTTTTCTTATGACAAATTATTAATAAATCATGATTCGATATTTTAACGAAAATTGTTTAATGGATTCGCGTGTACGAATTTTTAGAAACTTCTCGCGCGTAATTTCATCTCAATTTTTTTAAGTAATGGAAACGTAATATTCGCCACGGTTGGTTGCTTCGTGACAGTGGACGACGAGGTCTTTTAATCCACGATTTCGTATTACGGTGTTCACTTTGCCATACGGTATAGCCAAAGCTTCATCCAACGAAAACCTTCTGTGAGCACGGTAAAACGCTTCCGCGCTCGCGGCAAATCTTCGCCTTACAGCCCGGATTATTTCTGGAATATCGGTCCGGTCGCGTGCTCGGCCGAGAACGATCTCGCACCCAGCTGCCGCCGGGGCTGCCTTCCCGCTAGTTATCTTCACAGAACCGTGAAAATAGCTGGGAGATAAGGCTCTTTACTCTCGCCTTCTTTCTCTCTCCCTCTCGGCCTCCCCCCTCTTGCGCTCTCACGTCCGGTGAACTGTCGTGGAAAGCACAAGCTATTCTACTCGGACAATCTGGTAATTAGAAAAATTATATTATTCCGAGAATGTCGGAGATAGAACTGCGGCTAACCGAGCTTTCCCCCGTATACCAGGAACAATCTCAACCCCCCAACTTGCTATATGCCCGAGTACGAATAAATTTTGCGAAGATTATCGTACTTCCGATTACGGTGGGTACAAGAGCTTCCCAATGATTCTTGTACTTGCTACTTTTCTCTTTAATCTTCTTTGTTTTTTCTTTGCATACACGCGGTTTACGCAATAGTTAGAGACCAAGATAAAACGCGATTTTACGAAAGTTTTACGAAAGTCAAATTTTCTATAAGAATTGCAATTTTTCCATAGACAGAACGATTGATAGAGGGTAAAAAAATTGGCAACGGGACAGGGGGTATATCGGATAAAGGGGATGATAAGTCCAGACGAGTTGAATCTGGCAAGCCACGACGATTTTCAAGGTATTAGTATTTCCCCAGGTGGAACTCGTCGTTTCGAAGACTCGTGCCCGGCATACCTGGCTACCGCGGGTATTCCGGTCGCGGGGGTGAAAAAAGGACGAGTCTATATGTATACACGGTGCGAGATGGCGCACTGCTGCGAGATGAGAGGGGAAGATCCGACCTATCGCGGAGGGTACTATACTTTCTCGCCTAGCACGAGAAGACGAACGGAGAGTGAGAGAGGAAGAAGGAAAATCTTCGAAACCTCTCGCCTGAAAGCTTTCTTTAAATGCTTGCCCGTAACAGCTTCTGGCAGTACGAGCGAACGAGCTTATATCCACTTGATGGGTATAGCGGTGGTCCGGGGATATAGAATGAAAGAAAGGAGAAAAAGAACATCGCGAAAAGCGAACTGAGGGGGAGAGAGAGAGAGAGAGAAAGAAAACTGCATAGACCGTGGTAGGAAGAGTGTGAAGCAAAAGCTGGCCGAAGGGGAACAAAAAAACAACATATGAGCGCGCGAGGTAGAATAGATCTAGCCCGTGTGCCCCCGACGCCGGATCAGAGCCATGGCAAAAAGGTGGTCTCTTTTCCTCCGACACCCTTTCTCATCCGCGGGCACTCCTTCGTTTCATCTTTCTCTCTCTCTTTCTTTCGCTACCCCTCCGTTCACTTTGCGCACAAACCACACTGGCTCTTCTGTCCTTCTTACTATTCTCCTGCATTCACGCTCTAGCTTTTTCCCGTCTTTCGCTGAGATTCTCATCCTTTCTACCTTAGTCTTTAGTTCGACCATACACCTTGCATCGCGCTTAGCCCGCCACGTGGTTTTATTCCACTCGGGTTGCGTATATCCCAGCGAGGGAGGGTTGCCAGATTAAAAGTGGGTATTCTTTCAAACAACCCCCTCGCAGCACCGTCCTGCCAAGGGAAACAAAAAACGCGCGAGGCCGATGTTTATGCACGGTATTTCGAGTTTACCCCTTTTAAAAGCATCGCTTGTACCAAAGACTACGTACAGGGACGCAATACCAAATACTCAAATCGTCCACGCGGTCGACTCTCTCGCGTCTCTCAGCACCTTTGCTCTTTTCCATCTTTCCACCCCTGCACTATCCCACCCTCTGTCTGCGTAGCTGTTCACCTTCTTTTTTTTTATTTGCCACCTCTTCTGTTCTATCAAAATTGCAAAAGCTTTTTCGCGACGTATGCGACGTAATCCACAAACCATCGTATATATGTCGTTCTTGAGTACATTGATGTCCAACTCACGCGTTCGACATCCTAGTACGAATACGAGTTCTGACATTTCGACTACTTCGTCGCTCTCCCGCACGCGCCTTGAATTTCTCGTTTCTTTTGTATTCTCGGGTAAAAACGCACCGTGTATCCACCCCTCATCCCCCCCTTCCACTTTTCGCGGGAACGAGTACCCATCCCATCAGCCGTCGACGCCATTTCCTTACCGTTAGTGTCACATTGTTGTGTGTGTGGTGCCGCATACGTAATATCAGGCTGTTCTCACTAATGCTCTTTGTCTCAGAAAATTGCAACTGCAACGTCCTACGAACAAAACATCCCCGGGCTTTTAACGATAATTAAGCATAGCGGGTTCGTACGTTCTACAAACCAACATCGTCTCCGTTATGTGTTTCCCTTATTATCGGATGGGAAACGGCAAACCGCATCGTGTATCGACATGCGTGCCATTTTCAATCGCACGATTTTCACTCGTTCTTTTATTCTAGATCGAATGTCGGGCAAGATTCGTGCTAAAAGCAATGCGATATCGCCGTTATAATTATATAGATAGACATTTAAAAAAGTGTATTCAGAATTAAAATACGGAATGACGAAAATTTCGAAAATATTCGTGAATCGTTTAAGAAATTAAATTTCAATCACTACGATCGATCCATTTATAGTTTCAATATTTGTTGTACGACGTACGCGACTTGTCCGTGATTGCACACGTAACCGATAAAACTTTTCAACCACGGAGACGAGACTTTTTCATCGAGCGAGACGAGAAACGTTCGAGCGGTTGAGATTTTCCGGGCCACAATGAGAATGGATAGGAAAACGAGAAACGGTGACCGAGCGAAACCAAGCGTTCTTTCAACCCCTCTCGTGCACACCGGTACGTGCGCCAGACATTTCCCGTGTGTCGAGATACTAAAGCTTTTACCACGCATCTCCGAATATACACGTATATATATATATGTGTGTGTGTATGTGGACAAACGTACAGGACCGAAGAGTTTTTATTACTACGAGGAAAACTTGTCAGGGGCGACGTAGTCTCTCATAGAAAGCAATAAATAAGAAACGAGAGAGAAAAGAGAGGGAGACTGGAAAGGAGGGAGAAAACGATTGGATTTTCGCTCGAAAGCTCGGCTATGAAACAATTCTATGTGCGCGTGAAACTGTTCTTAACACTGTATTCCCCTTCTCCTATACCGACTCCTTACATCCATTCTATATCCTACACTTTGCCACCTAACAGTAGGCACTCCTGGCTGACTTGCAGAGCTGTCGGCGATCTCGACACTAAACTAGTAACTGTTCTATATATATGTACTGTGTAAATATACTGTACATATCTATACATACACATATATATAAACTAACGTATACGTATACCGTCACACTTTGCCCGGACTTGACTCAAGACTAACTTTCAGACTAATGAAATTAGCGGACCCTCCACCGAGACGAAGAAGCTCGGCGTCGACCCTACTAGGATAAAGTCACGCTGTAAGGGAACGCTACATAACAACCCTCTCCCGCATCAGACGCCCCTGCAAAGAAGCGACTGTCCTCTCCTTAACCACAAAACCATCACCGATTTACTCTCGGCGCAATCTCGACCAGTAAAATCAGAAACTATCTTCGTTATAGAAATAACAATATTTCTTTCCGATACCATCTTGCTCCGTCACCCTCTTCGCTCTACTTCTCGTAACTTCTTGTCGAGGATAATGATCCATCTCGGATATTTATTATTTTTGTATCGAATTTGGCAGTCTTGGCTGATGATGCTGATTGAAATTGTCAGGTTCTTGTAAGCGAGGGTAATTTCTATTATTGGCACGATACCAACCTCAACCCCAATTCCAATTTAAGGAGTTCGATGCTACCCTACTGGCTCGTTTCCTTTCCATTACTCTACTTACATCGAGTGATTGAATTTTCTTTTTGGTGCGACAAGCTACTGTCAGAATTTCCCCAGAGCCTACTTTTAAATTTCTCACTGAGACATCGAACAATCATTTCTCCCTCCAACGAATAGAATTATCAATGACATGCGCCAGAAGTTGGTGAAATTTCGTGTATCAGCGAAAGAAAGAAGTGTGTTGGGTCACCGAAGAGAGATGTATCTTCTGGTACGTGCGAACCGACGTATTTCAGCTTCTGTGCTTGGCGTTCAATTTTCAAACCCTCCCTGAAAGTATTATTCTGACATGTCGCCCGTGAACGAGAAAGAATGAAAAAAAAACAAGGAAGAAAGAAGAAGAGGGAGGACAGAAACTGGAATACGTTAGGGAATGGTGGAATGCGAGAGGTCCGGGTAAGGCGCGCGCGAGGGACACGAGAGAGAGAAGGTTCTCGTGCAAGGTTCTCGAGAACTTAAATAATTCATCGTGTCCACCGTCGATGCGACGGACCCTTACTGTCCTACTCTGTCCGAGACGACGTTTATATACAGATATATGGGACACGGGGTCTGAGGAACGAAGCAGCAAGATGGCGGTTTGGGTTCGAGGAGTCCGAGACCGAAAAACGAGACCCCCGTGTGCGCTCTCCTTTCTTCCAGTGGTATACTACCACTTTGGTCAGACGGTCGGACTAGCGTAGTGACCGTAGAGAGATATGTACATGTTGGAGGGAAGAAGTAAGAGAGATAGAGAGGCAGAAAGAGAGAAAGAGAGACAGAGAGACAGAGAGACAGAGAAAGAGTGAGCGAGTGAGAGGGGAATGGGGGGGGGGGAGGATGGGAGCAAGGAGAGCAAAAGGGAAAAGCAGTTTTCATTTATTTTCTCTCGCTGGTCTCTCGCGAGAGTTCGCCCCGGTCCACCGAGAGTCACGCACGTGTGTGGCATATTGAGATGAGGGTAGTATATGCCGGTCCGCTGCGACGGGAATAAAGAGCGTTGCCGGACCGAAAAGAATCATCCCCTTGGGATCGTTTCGCAACCTGTTTACCTCTCTTCATTCTACCATATCTTTTCATCCTACTCAGAATTTCAGTCCGTGACAAGCGAGTAATTGAGAGACTTTTGGGGATTTTCGAAATATAGTATATGTAGATATACATACACACACACCCACACACACACACACACACGCCCACACACACACCCACACACGCCCACACACACACCCACACCCACACACACACACACACACACACACACACACACGCACGCACACACACACACACACACCCACACACACACACACACACACACACACACACACACACACACACACACACACACACACACACACACACACACACACACACACACACACACACACACACACACACACACACACACACACACCTACACCCACACCCACACCCACACACACCCACATATATATATATGCATTGTAGAAAGGAAGAGCTTACATTTTTATTCAGACTGTATCGTATATTCTATTCTGCACAGTCACGTTAGATCTACTCAATCACCCGAGTATTATCGTTTCAATCTTTATTTATATGTCGTAAAAAAATGCTTTAATAGATTCGAACAAATCTTATGAAACACTCACCATTTTTTTCCCTTACAGATATATAGAAAATCTCATAACGGTTGACTCACCTGAAAAAAACACAGAAAACGACAAGATTATTTTTACGATAGTTCGTGTCACGAAATTGCTATAGCTATTTATAAAAGCGTACGGAGAGTTTTAGAAATGAAAAATTTATTTTACTGTTAGGAAATGTTTGTGATCATTGTGTGAAGCCCAAAGAGCGCACATGAAACTGGAAATTTTTAATTATACAAATCTATTTGAGTCTTGACGGACATCAAGAATCTTATTTTCGATAAGATTTTCATCCTTTTAGATAATCATCACGAACCGTGATAACGAGATGTTAAAAATGAGAGGGCGAAGATGAGAAAAAATGAGAATTCGTTAGGGCGAGGATCTATGGTAGAGGGGAAAAAATGTTGGTAAGCCTCATAACGAGAAAGCGAGAGTCGTAAAGACCTGTCACGTCGAAGGAACTAAAAGCCTCGGAGGTGCCATGACAGGGATGGAGCTTGGAGGGGTTCGCCGCCGATTTATAAATAATTGCACGAACCTTTCGGGGAGGGTTCGAAGAAAATGCCGATGCGCCCAGGGTGACCCACCCTTATATCGCTTGGTGATTTGAATATTTTTGTTAAATCTTCGTCGACGATTTTTCCGGATAATCAAGGCAATGCCGATGGAGGGTTGTATCTTGCCGTTCTCCCTCTCTCTCTCTCTCTCTTGCTCTCTCTCTCTCTTGTCTTTGCGCGGACGTTCAACGCCGAGAAGATACCGCCAAGACACAAGCTCGGAGGAGTAAAACGATAAAGAAAAAAGAAACGACGAAAATCTCCCCTAGAAAGCAGTATTTTGGGGAGGGCTGCATCATTTATTTTCGAAGAGGGTCGACGAACGACATGTGTTATAAATGGAAAGAAGAGGAGCGAAGAGGCCGGAGCGCGTCTCGTCGGTGACGCGAATTCGGTATCTTATCTATATCTACATCGCTTTATCTATCTATACTCGACCAGTGAATTGCCAAGAGAAACAGAGAGAAATAAAGCTACGTCGAAAACCGCGGATCGTTAATTTACGTGCGGACAGGTTTAGGAAGTTAAGAGTCGAATCTCTGAATGTAGTATTCCACCGAGGTCTGTACGAAGCCGCGTCACGTGAAGCTACTCGGGCACTCGCACGATCGTTTGTCACCATTTCTTTCACCTTCTACACATTGCTCACAGCATCAATCCCAAAATTGCCGATAAGTAATTATCATTAGCACCATTAGCAATCGCTTCAATTTTCGTTTTCTTAAAAAAAATTTTTGTTGTCCGACAACATTTCATAATAAAGGCGTTTCCACTTTTATCCTCCAATTCCTCTTCTTCAAACTCACTATACAACTTTATCAAATTTAAAAAATTGAATATTTTTTTATAAATGGTGTTTTTTTTAATATACTTAAATCGAAGCGCAATCAACATTGCGAATGATAATGAACGAACATACTTTATATGTTTAGTGTAACGCATCGTATATAAACTATATAATGTGAGGCTGCACGATAGTAGCACATCTCTGGTCCTAGAGGACATCAGCTACTGCTGGTCCGCGTTTGCGGCATGATGGCTTACTATCACGAAACTAGGAGAAGGATCTCGGGAGAATCCGATCAGCGTGCAAAGCCAATGATAGCAAATATCTGACGCACCCTCGTTTCCTGTAACTGTCTCTCCCTCTCCCTTCACTCCTATACCTCACTTGGTCGTCGATCAGCTATGTACAGTCGTACACCTTGGCATAACTCCGTAACGAATAGAGTTGATTGCATGTACGTGAAGTACATTTTGCATATGTGTGCATATCTACGTGGATATTTACTCACATATGTACAGGCGCGAGAAGTCTATCTCCGAGTTCGCGATAGTCTCCATTTCTCTCTCTCTCTCTCTTTCTCTCCCTCTATCTATCTCGCAATATATGGGTATACACATTGAACGAGGCTGCACCAGCGCCTCCGTAAGCACTTTTCGGACGCGAATCGTCTCGATTAGCATAGAGATTGAGTCGCAGCTGTTTATGCAAATGCATCGCACTCTCTCTGTCTCTGGCTCTGTCTCTGTCGGTGGTGGCGCTGTGCACGCTTCCGTTCGAGCTACCAACGATACTCACTGGCTGGTACAATTCGGGAGCGCGGGCTTCTCGTGTTGTCGCCGTCATCGTCATTGTCGAGGAGGCGACGCCAACTTCGACGAGAACAAGAACGTCGCGTCGAGTTGACAGAACCAAATCGATGTGAGATGACTCGAGTTTGCCGATTCTCGGCACTCTGCACCCGACAAGATCCGTCGCTTCGACCCCCGAGTGTCTCGCCAACCTCTATACCGGGATAAGAGATGAAGTACCCCCCGCCGGCCATTATTAAAGAGAGTAGGTACGGCTGCGACGGAAAGAAAAAAGAAGCCCCATATATGTGGGTCGAGTACGACAGTCCGCGAGAGGATTACTAAATCTCTCACTCGTCGATAAAATAATATACATAAAGATATAAATATACGTATCGTGAATTTCATCTCGAGAAACGGCCATTTTACGCTGACGTTTAAAAAATTCTGAGTGGCGGAAAAAACGTGAAAGAACGATACGTTCGTGCGAGCGTTATCGAAGGGTATGAATCGGACGGAATGGGAAAGGGGAGAAAGAGAGTGTGTATGCGCGAGAGCGAGGGCTAAAAGTTATGAGCGATATATGCAAATATCCGCCGGCACATAGGTGTTATCCCACAATCCCCGTTATATCGATCTATACCAATATTATTCCGGGTGTGCATTTGGGAGGAGGCTCTGCGGCAACATACGTATAGAATATGGCATATACGAGATACACGTATATATATATATATATATATATATACATATATATAACACGAAACTACGTAGAAGGAAGATATAGCGTATCGTAACGGCAGTGGAGAGCGTGTACCCGTGCCATGGTGGTTCGAGTCAACCCCGGCCAAAACGATGACGCAAGATGACCCAGGCCGCTTAATGAATTGGCTTATCGGAATTATATACGAATCGCCAATAATCAATTATCCCCGGAGTAAAAGCAGCCGCGATGCCAGTGAGATATTACACACCCCTCCGCAGTATCTGTCGCTTCTGCCATTGGATACGCATATATATATATATGTATATACGCAGGCTATATGGGTAGACAAAACGTTTTCGTTTTGGTTACGAGTTGAACGTACGTGGAAGCTTCACAGTGCACGAACGGGCTAGTGGCTCATCAATAGAGATAGAGATAGAGACGCGGATGGAGGAAGAGAGATAAAGAGATAGGGGGAGAGAGAGAGGGAGAGTCTTCCACAATCGGTTTGAACAATCCTCTCTCGCACCTCGAGTCATGTCGTCACCGCCGGCAAACCTCGTATCCACACACGCACCACCGGCTGCTGGTGAGATTCGCACGAAGCATAGAGGCGAATCGTCGCGTCATTAATATCGGTATTAGCATTAGCATTAACGCCACGCCAACGGTAAATGCATTAACGCGCGCGTTCTGTCGAGTACGCCACATCGCCAAAGCGATGACGTTGGGATCCCATGCTGTGGATGAGCTGCTCACTCATATTTCTCTCTCTCTCTATATATATATATATATATATATATGTATAGGGAGAGAGAGAGAGAGAGAGAGAGATGATTCTCCGTGCGATATGGTTGGACGCGTTAGCAAGCCTTCGTGAAGGCCCCCGTGGAGATATTATCAATACTCGATAGTATCATGGTATCAAGCATTCACAGCTATCGGCACACTCCCGCGTCACACACACACACACACTCATATGCACGCGCGCGCGCGCGCTTATAAGCACATATATGTATCGGTTTCTCTCATTTCCATCGGTTCGTGTCAGCCGTCACGTATTTTTGCCGGTTCAGGCGAGAGGGATAGGAACGGATTGGCAAAGCTCTACTCGGGCAAAAACAAAAAGTTTGAAAAAACGTCACCGAACGAATCCCAACGGTAACGGGAAACTTGGTGGGAGAAGAAGGTGGGGGATGGGGGTCGTTGGTTGCCCCAATAGGCTCATATAACACAATCGACGGAGGGTGTACGCAATTGAATGTATATATACTGTATATCGTCTGGTACCATTGCGCTTAGTGATCGATACGTGAATAATTGAATTTAATGAATAGGCCATTATTATGACGATATATACCAGTGTGTATATATGTGTGTACCGAAGGGTTCGTATTTTATCCAGCCGAACGACTCTGCATCGTGCATATGACGTTTTCCGTATCAACGATCGCGAGAACGAGAGATAGAGGCAAAGGAGCCAAAAAGAAGATACGAGACTCGTATCAATTATTTGATTTTTTGGGACAGATTTTCAATATTATTCGACGATACGCGGGTAAGCGTGAAAGATCGTATTATTCGAAAGAATTACTTTGGCACTGGATCGATTACGCATTATAAAATTGTCACCTTTTAAGGTGATTTTTCAGTTTACGAGGGACATTTTGATAAAACATTTATCAGTCGGATTGCGGACGAATATTTCCCATGCAAAGTATACTTCGATGAAACGCTTAATCAGGAGTATCGCGAGGGTGGGTAACGAGCTAGGGGAATCGATAGGATCAAAGCGATTGGGTACGATCGGGACAAATATAATTGATTTGACGTACCGTCCGACACGATTGAAACGTTCAAAGACCTTCTACCGGGACAAAGTTAATAGTCTCTTCATCGTACTCCTCTTGGTCTCTCTGTGTTCAATGCACCGAGATGATCGGTGAGGTCTACGATCGTTCGGCCAACGCACTCTATTTCTCTACACCGGAGGCAATAGAATCCATCGCCGTTGCCTAATGAGGAGAGAGAGAGAGAGAGAGACAGACAGACAGAGAGAAAGCGATAGAGGATGGAAAGGGAGGCAGATGCACTTGCTTTAACGCCCTTGGTCATCTAATAGAGGCACCGAAGAGCTCATCATGATTCGATACAAGGGCACATTGGAACCATCGCATCGAGGGCGGAGACGCGCGGGACATATATCTCTCATCAACGAGCCGTGTACCGTCATCGATATATCCCGTTGCCATCCACGTATAAATAGATCACCCAACAATCCCCGAACACAACACACTTGTAATTACCCATAGCACTGTCCTATATGACATTTCGCATTTGTCCTCAATGCCCAAAGTCCGCTTTGAGCCGACGTATACTCGTATACTCTACCGAAGCGCACTTCGCCTAATTACCAATGACCGATCGATCTCATCAACGGAACGAAGATACACAAACGAGCATACGCGAGGATGAGATTATGATCGAGAGTCACCACTCTCGCTTGGCTTCCATATAAACACAGGAAAACTGTAACCAACCACCCTCATTATAATCCCGTTGTTACCATTGATGTCCGCGAAACTGTCTCGAATCACGCGCAGCTAATTAACTACGAATGGTCACGGATTTCAATGATCCGTAATTGTTAGTTAACATTCGTTCGTTTATATACCACGTTCATCCTTCCATATTCAATTTCGGTCTCATGGGCGCACTCCCTTTGGTATACACTGTCGATACCGGTCGGATCGATCGATAATACCCTCGTGACCGGACAAAGGTTCCATACCACCATACGGAATCCTATCGCGCGAGTCACCGTGCATCAACCACGCGTCGTCAACGTCATCGTTGTCATCCCGGCAAAAAATCACCGGTATTTTTCTTGTTCATTCGGTACGAGTATCATGTATAAAGGCGTGAATCTGGAACGGTACTGGTTGTGGATAGCAGCAAAAAAACAGAATGTACGAAAGCAAAACGTTGGAGATACGGAGAGAGAGAGATTGAGGTGGAAAATGGTACGTACGAGCTTGTGTTCAAGGGAGGTGGGTGTGTGTCTCCGAAGCGAGGAATCTCCAGGCCATCGGATATAAAGCGTGGACATTCCCGTATCATCTCGCCTGTCTGTATGCTCTACGTCCGTGTACAGATCGGCTCGCGAGCTCGTCGTTCGCATCCCTACGAGGGAAACCGCTATTCCGTGCTTTGACGCCGAGATGCACAATATCACCGTGCTGAGTTCAGAAAATATACATATATATATCGATATGTAGGCCGTTATGCTTCTCACACACGTGAACAATTCCTATGGATCGCGTGTAAAGAACGCGCGTTGCATCGGTAGACGGAACGACGTCGTCGACGACGACGACGACAGTGACGACGTTGACGACGTCGACGACGATGCATTGTGCGCAAAACCGTGCGCCCGTTCTGTGTGTGCCCGCGTCACGCTCTGCCCCATTGTTTTGCAATATTTCACGCGCTAATTGGCCTGGAAATCACAATTTCCTGAAATTACAACCGAACACACCGAACCGATGGAGAGAGCGTGCAGGAGCACGGTTCGTTTTCCGCATATACATACGAGTCCTCCACCGCATGTACATACGTGTCCTCCACCCTCTTTCATCTCCCCCACCGCATCTACCGCTTACTCTCGATAGATTCTTCTATACATTCTTACCCACAACCCCCACCCCACTCTCGTTCTTTCTCGGTCTACTATTCTCCTACTATTCCACCTCCGATCAGCCAACCCTTGTCTTTCTTGGATTCTTGCCGCGCCAACGACTCGTAATCCACCATTTTCAACCCTTCTTCCCTCTCGGTCTACTTCGCGATACTGGCTCCTATTCATCGTAGATAATAGCACTTAATGGTATCGAAATAGGCCCAATTTTTATAACCGTCGCATACGCTGATATTCACGAATTCCTCTCGTACCAGGCTACGTAAGTACGTGACTTGACGCGATGGCACACGGTATAGAAAATTGAAAATCGGCAGAAATTTCTTATATCAAAATGTTCGTAGTTATACCCGAGGCCGTAAAAATAGATCTTAATCGACCAAAACGTTCGACGACGACGTTTAGCGTGAACCGTGGAGAGTTGGTATGTCGCGCGTTTGAATGTCTCTAATCGTGAACGGAAAAGAGACTTTTACGTTTTTGTTTCGTATCGTACGATAAGAGAAGAATAAATTTGTGTACATGTGAGAAATTGTCGAGAAAGATCAGAGAGAAAGAGCTCGTTGCGACAAATTTCAATAAAAATGTTGACGACGCAATTTAATCCCCGTATTATCGCTACCGAGCGGATACGCAGACGAAATATCGACAACGTTGATGATAGTGGACGCGACGAAATATATGACAAAATCTGTGTTGGGACTTAATCGAAAAGCCGAATTGACTTTTTTGCAACGAGGATTTCAACTCGGAGAATCGAGGAGCGTAAACAACGCACGTGGACGATACGTCGGCTACCGTTTTCCAATCGAAGTGCGCTCCGTCTCTCTTTCCCTTCTAGCTTCGACAAAAAGTGCAAAAAAACACTGGAAAAAAAGACAAAACGAGCGAAGCGACAATAAATTTCACGCGAATGCCGTGCGAAACGGCCCGGCAGAGTTGTAAAACGGTGATTTATTTACAATGCGAGCTAATTGATTTACTACTGGTGTGCGGCCTGAGCAACGGCTGCGGGGATTTTTTACTCCTCGCATCCGCGCGTGTGCATGTATTTCCCGGCCTTCGTCTCTCTCCGCGCTCTAACGCGTCAACTCGTCCGGCATTGCTACTCTTACACCCTATCTTCTTTCTCTTCATTCGTCTTTCTCTTTCCCTCGCAATCCTTCCAAAACTCTTTTCTATCGCATTTCAACTCTCGTTCTCTCTCTCTTTCTCTCACCAGCTTTCATTCCACGCACATCCCAATACGCAACTATTTTACCCCTCCGGTCTTGCTCTCTTTTGTTTTTCTTTCCTACGGCTCGTCCCTCTTCATCCCTTTTCCAGCGGCTTCTCTTTCACTAGTGCCCATTTCAATCGACATTCACCACCAGACCCGCTCCCTCACCCTCCCGCCCTCTAAAATTCGCCAAACTCCTCGCGTAAAATAATAAAAGTGACGCGAACCATCCGGCGCTCCGGTGGGTATACATCATACGCAAAATGAAAGCTCGTTATCACAGTAGGTGCCAGGTGGGTGTTGGTCAACGTACAACGGGGATAGTGGAGGAGGAGAGGTATATTTTGTGGGTTTGACGAATTAATCGTTCGGTGAGTCAGTTCGTCGACAGAATACCATATACTATGTCCCCGATACTGCTGTACCGTCGGCCGAACCATATTTTCGTGTGTTTGCCCCAATGGTTGGAGGGGTGGGAGGGGGGGGGAGGGGTTGATGCTCTGCCACACAATGTTCTCGTAAAAATAATAATCTCGATCAAACTCATATATTGTTAAGCTATAGCTCTCTCTAACGTCCCCAACCCGCCCCTCCTCACCAACCTCCATGATTCCACTTCACCCGCTTCTCTCTTCCCCCTGTCTGTTCTTTTTTCTCGAAACAAGTAAAACTAGAATTTACGGAGTTGACGACACGTGGGCTCACGTACGAATAAATATATAAATTTATGCACACACAGAAACACATATGTGCAGACGAAACTGTCGCAATAAACATACGGTGCATGCTCCTGTATACGAAAAGGATTTAAGGTCGTAGTGTTAGAACGAGGCCGTTAAAGCGTTTACGACGTATAAAGATGCATTTGCACTGTCCCGTATTGACTAGATATTTAGTATCGCAAATTTCAACGAAAGATACGACGAGCTTTGACGAGGTCGTATCCATTCTGGAACTAAAATTGTCCAACCCATTTCGAAATTACCGTCATTTTATTTCGTAAAGTAATATTTCGTAACGCAACGTTGAATATCGAGGAGAATACGTTCGAGCGCCTTAACTGGGGAGGTTGTATTTACCACAACCCTCGTAGGCGCATCCCTCGTTGAAGGGATCGTGGAAGTCTTTCTCTCCAGAGATTCAGAGAGAGAGAGAGAGAGAGAAAGAGAGAGGTGGAAAGGAATCGAGGGTAAGAGGAATCGGAGAACGGAGAAAACAGCGAGATCTTGAAGACACCGAAAGATACGGAGTGTAGGATTGTCCTGGTAGAGGTCCCGAGGGAACGAGAAGACTCCCGGTGACATTATTTCTGGTTAACGCGTCCGCGAATTCCTGTCGTCGTGGGTTCGGCCACTACCTCTTTCTCTCTCTCTCTCTCTCTCTCTCCTTCTCTTTCTCTACTTCCTCTCTTTCTCACCATCCTCTCCGTATATAACGGAGATAGGCACGATTTACAGCCAGGATCAGTGTCCCTTACCTCCTCGGCCGTCGTCAGTTGTGCCTTGTACCGCGTTGTGGCACTAACACCCTCTGGTGGACTGGTACTTCCTAATCCTTGTGTGCTCCGGTGTTCTCCTTGTGTGATTACCTTATCCCCGCGTTGAGAGCACCGACTCTCGGGCTCTTCCCTACTCTCTCTCTCTCTCTCTCTTACTCTCTATCAACCTTGCACCGTCTTCCTCGGCTTCTACAACTTACTCTACTATACATATACATCTTGAAAGTCCAAGTTAGAGTTAGAGGGTGGAGAGGGGTCCAAGAATCCGTTCTGGCTACGTAGGTATAAGCCAAGAGGGCGGATACCGCCTCGCCTCTCGTCGTACATCGGCCCTCGTCTGGATTTCCTCTTGGAAGAGCCACGCCGCCCAACTTCAACCCCGACTTATTCACGGACAAGATACTAATTAAGCTCGAATCCCTCTCGAGCGAGTGAATCGCCCTGAAAGGACATAATCCCATCGAGAGTCTTGGTACAGCGGTACTCGCGATAATTTATCCGGTGTAGACAAATGGCCTTGGTAAAAATATCTTCGTGTCGTGATGGAGAGACGTTCGTGCACGATACGATGGAAACATGAATTTGTCACGAGGACATGGATTGAATTTGTCCGCTCGAGAGAAACGTTGTATATTTATAAGACCGACTACGAAATATGAGGATACGGAGACGCGAAACCAAACGCGGTGACCGTACAATCTCGAACACGATCGAGAACGATTTACTCGGCGCGGCCTCGTAAATTGGAACTTCCTCTCGATTTCCGTCCTGTCCGGTTGAACCTTTCGTCGGAGTTTCGTCCGTTTGGACGTTGAGAAACGCCGGATCGCGCGCGCCAACCTTCTACACTTGTTCTCAACCTCCACTTCCGTTCTATCTCTCATCCTCTTTCGATCCTCTCACCGTTTCTCTCCCGATGCTGAGTATAACGCTATAATTCTGGGCTATGTAGACGCCCGCGGGCTCTTCATCGAAACTTCCGGGAAATCTATCGGCAGCCGAAGCCTTCCCCACTCTCTCTCTCTCTCTCTCTCGGTTCGAACTCTTCTCCCCGAAACGAGGGCGGACTGACGGGGGTTATTTCCGAACGAAGAAACTGCAGAATGCCGAGTTCGAGAGGAGCCGTTGATGCTCTGTTTTATCCATAGACGCGAATACTAGCGAAAAAAGTCGATGAGTTTGGCATTTCTTTGAATCTTTTTTATCTTTTAATATCTCGTTATTAAAGGATCACCTCGATCGTTTCAAAGGATATTTTTAACGAGCAATCATATCCAACATTTCTTGAAAATACTTTGGGCACCCCGGTTTTCATCCGCGTATAGGTATATCCTCTTTCAACCTAGCGTTCTGTTGGAATTTCGATGAGCGACTTTACAAAAAGAAGAATGTCTATATTCTGCGGAGCTTACCATCGCGTCCTATATCTTTCAATTTACCGGTTGATCTCTCGTATGAAAGAAAAAATAAAAGAAAAAAGGACATAAGGGTGAGCGAAAGGATAGAAGAAAAGTCAGCGAGCATTAAAACCGCCTATATCGCATACGCGTATACCATTGCCATGGAAAAGTGGATGGGTAAAATAAAATCTAAAAAGGACGAAAGATAAAGCTCGAAAAAAGGAAATAAATAGGGGTGCGACTGGTGGAGCGAGAGTCGGAGGAGAGATGTGGCGGCCTCTGCATGGGTCAGTAGAAAAGTTGAATAGGAGTGGGGAGCTTTCAGTGCTTTCGACGCTCGGAATGTGTGACGCAGAGTGTGCCGCTATCTCGCGTACGTTTTTTTTCTCCCGTTCTCGCAATTTTTACCCCTTCCTCGTACGATGAAAATCAAAGGTTGACCGCAAACGAACCGAACTCGAGTTGTGGCGAGAGATTTTTGGGTGTCGACGATGTGTGAGTGTATGTGCGCGACGGAAAGAAGAGGGAAATACACGACCTTTCGCCCCAACAATGGCCGACCATTTCGAGATTTTACAGCGGACCGGCCACTTTTTGCTTCCTCGTATAGGAAGCTTTGTTTCCGGTAATATTGTTCCTTTTTTTTCTTTTTCGAGGGAAACGTTTTCAGGATTCTGCAAAACGTTGAAAAAAAACATACGTGAAACGGATGTTTGCTTGTTGGTGTGTGCGTACGTTTATGTGCTCATGTTTACGGTAAAGCTGCAAAATTCGACTCAATGTAATTTCGAAATTATTACACCGATCGTATGACAATTTTGCAAGCTAGTGGAAATATCGTCCCGTTTGGTATCATACAAAATTGATTAATATTGTACCATCGATTTCGATTTGAAGTAGAATCTCGCAGGCAAAACTTCGTCCATGAAGGAAGGCCAAAATTGAAAACCCGGCGTACAATCGCGCGTTATTATGGCGCGTATCCAAACTCATAGGCATGAAGGGTTAAGCAGTTCGCTCTCTCGTTAGGAACAGACGTCGACGAGCGTGTATGCAGTATGGGAGGGTGGGTCGGTCGACTCCCTCGATGGAGTGCGAGCGCTGGTTGTTTCGAGGGTGGAACACGGGAGTGGGACGCGAGGGGTTGCTCGAGACCTCAGGGAGTGAGAATATAGGGTACAATGCGGAGTCGACTGGTGTGCGCCGACTGGAGGGCGCGTTGTACAGAGCGCGAGGAGGACGGGGTCATATTTGCAGCGGATGTGGAGCTATCGCGAGTTCGTATCGTAAATGAAATCACGTATTCGCGCGCGTTGAGCGAGAACACGTAACCCCGAGCAAACGTAGAACTGTTCCATGTATACGAGAGAGGGAGGAAGAGAGAGAGACAGATGGACAGGCAGAGAGCGAGGCTTGATGGAGGGGGTAAAAGCGGAAAGCTGGAGGAGGGCAAGCGAATCAATGTGGTGAGGCTACGCTGTAAGTCGATATCGGAGGGAGAGAGAGAGAGAGAGAATGACGGTACGTAGTGAGAAAGAGGAAAAAAGTAGAAAACCGATATAAACGAGAACAAAATAAGAATCACGAAAGGATTGCCGAGTACACACACCGAAGATGAAATCAATTGTAATCAGCTCCGAATATATAAATCAGATCGGTCGAACCACGAGCGAAGAGACGAGAGAGGGTTGAAATTCTAGTTTTTTTCGCCTTTTCTCAGTTCGATCGCTCAGGGCTTGAGAGAGGTAAAGACTTTTGCTGGTTTTCTACGAATGATTTATGGAGAGCGCAGCACATGGTCCTTTGGTCCTTCCTTCTCTTTGTCTCTCCCTTTCTCCGACTCCTCTTTTCTTTCCCACCCTCTCGCCCTCTCTCACTTCCTCTTTCGTTCGATCCCGTAGATCTATTACTGCGGCTCTCGTTTTTTTTCCAAAGAGAAAACAATCAAGGATTTATTCACTCGAGATAAAAAAAAGGCGTTTTATTTGTTCGAGTAATAATGTAGGTTATCGAAGCGCCGGGAGACATTTGACGTCATGCGGTGCACAACGTGCCGTATTATAGGGAAGGTATGGTAGTCAACCCTCTCTGGATGTAGATGCGAGGGTGGCCACGGTGGCGTAGATATATACATATATATGTGTGTTTGGGTGTGTGTCTAGGACGATATATATATATATATATATATATATATATATATATATATATATATATATACATAACGGCCCGGGAGTGAAGCAGTTTAGAAACTTGGTAATGCAGTTTTCATCGAGAAAGTTGAGCGCGCGGATTGTGCAAGAAAAGTCGCAGTAGGGTGTCGGAATACACACACACAGATACGTACGCACACACACACACACCTACAAAAATACACACGCTCACTCGAAACGTTAACTCCGATGGCCAGGAGGAGTTTGCGAGAATCAGTGAAGGATTCATATATATATATATATACGCATATTCGGTGGAAAGAGGATTGGCTAGTCGGCGAAGCAACCGTCCCGAAAAGCAAGAGAGAGAGAGAGAGAGAGAGAGAGTAAACGAGTGGAGCGGCGGTGTAGAAAGTACCGGAAGGCATGAACCCGAGACCTATTCTTCCGGTAAGCGTCGAGGGGGAGTGGGCAGGTGTTGCGAGCGAAATTTTGTTCCTACCGAATGAATAAATCTGCCTTTCTCTACCAGAGGCAGCAGCTATTCCTCTCCCTTACTTATTCCATCCGAAAACTCATCCCTCCTTTTCCACGGTTACGTCCCTTACTTTCTACATAAGTGCGCCCTCCCACTCGCTCCATCCGCTTTCGCCACGCGCATTTTCTTCTTCTTTACTTTACTTATATTCATTCTACTCCTCCCTCAACCAGAGCGTAACTCTCGCCCGCGCCCTTTTCTTCGTCTCGCCACCTCCCTTCCTCACTCTCTCTCTCTCTCTCTCTCTCTCTCTCTCTCTCTCTCTCTCTCTTTTTTCCCTCTGTCTCTCCCATCCTCCTCTCGCTCTCGTCGGTCTCTTCTCTATCTCCTTGTCGCTGTACCATATAACATTTCGCGTACCTATCCTTCATTCATCGTGTATTTCTACGGAACAACATCCAGCGTTGAGTACGGATTTCGCAACGTAAAATCGTAAAATTCACTTTACAAACATTTTTCCCCACCGACGCTCATTCGCCCACCGAGCATGAAAACTTCTCATCCCTAGCTCATCTCCCTAACGTATTTTTCCTCCCTCTCGCACTTCCTCCTGGCGTTTTTTTTTCAACGCTCGTATAAGCTCCTTCTTTTTTATCCAATGTTTTATTAATATATTTATCCATTCCCCGATAAATTTCCTTTTTTTTCGTTCCAGCTTTCTTTTCATAACCGTTGAACTTTTCTTCCACGATCGTAATTTCATCTCTCTATATTTCTTATCCTCCCCTCCTACTTTTTTCATTTCTTTACGCCAACGTATACTACCTCGTACTTTTTTACCAGCAGGAATGTTTCTGCGATAATGCGCCATCGGTATTTAGCATTTTTATTTCCACTCTCTGAATTGCCAGGAAGTATTAAAGAACGACCAGGATTGAGAATGTTGAATCCATCCTGAGACAAATTCCGTGGGCGAGAGAGGCAAATGAAAAGAACGGTAAGACGTGATGAATCTTGTGGAGGGAAAGATCGCCAGCGTTTTGTTTATCTCTCATAAACCCGTAAAAGCTCCACGAAGCTCGCCGTCCCGAATCCCGACTTATCCAAAGGCCGGTCGTAAATTAATGACGTTTAATATGCATCGTGAACGGTTATATTATTCTGACCTTTAGTGCTCGAGCGTTTAACAGCTCCAGCCTGGAAGATGGAGAAAAATGAGAAGATTGAAAATTTTTACGTTTTGTGCACCTATTGAGCTGGAATTTCGCAAAAAAACTTGAACGGAAATGTGATATTCCTATTCTACGATAAATTTTCGTTCACAGAAGCGCCCCATGAACCTCGTTTTGAAGAAAAAAAACAGTTGATGTTTTTAAAGTGTATATGTCGCTTTATACTCCCAGCACTTTGACCACTGTCGAAGGATCAAATTTTCTTTTTACCACGGGCAAACTTCACGGGGTGTTCGTGAAATAAAAAATGTCTCATAAGCAATGAATATCGTAATTTAATTTTTGATTTTTACAAAACTTCCGGTAAAAAATTATTCAAACTGAAAATGACATGGAATTATCCGCCTCAATGTCTACCATCCCATCATCGTGGATTGCTCCTCGACGATGAAAAGGAGATAACCACGATTATACCTGCCTTGTACCGCAACAATCATCATTTCACGTTATATATTTTCTTCACTGCGCGCGCCCCTCGCGAGGAATCCCTGAGAAATAAGCAAAATCAGTTCGAAATTAGAATTTTCGTAAGTGATCTACGGACGTTCGTACAATAATTCTGAATCTGCAGAAATTATTATACGATTTATAATGGAAGTAAAGAATCACGACGGTTGCTTCTTACCATCAAGGATTCCTCGCATCTATAAAATATAGATTGTTGTAAATTTCCTTTTCTCCCAACGGCTTTTCACATTAAACTTCGATATGTCGATAAAATCTTTTCCGTGTTTTGCAACGAAGTGAAGCTCGAGATTGAGCAGTAAAAAGAGCGAGGTAGAAAGAGAGAGAGGGAGAGAAATGGAGATCAGAGTCGCTGCAGAGACTTGAGGGAAGTAGTCTTTACGAAGAAACGAGAATTCTTTTTCTCGGGATATGTATGCCATATCTATATAAATATATATCGACAGGTGGCCAGGTTGCGGTGAGAAGACGTCTGTGAAACATGCCAGCGACAGACATGGTCGTGCACGTCAAGAGAGAGAGAGAGAGAGAGAGCGACCGAGATAGAGCGAGAGAGGGAGAGAAAGAGAGAGTGAGCTGTATCATACGAAGTGTATCGTCGACAGGGGTTGAGCAAAGGGAGATTGGAGTTATACTTTCGCGATTGGAAATACTCCCTCATCTTTGGTCGAGTCAAGTCGACCACGAGACCGACATCAGCGGAGAAGGGTAATGGCAGCTGTCGTAGGTGTGCATATATGTATATATACATATATAGGAGCTGTTCAATGCAGAATTTTCACCCACGTTACCATTCGCGGCAACCGAGTACTTTTATGTATATATAAACATGACACACCAAAATATGTTCACACAGCTAAACATCGATCGTCTAAATATGTTATTGTATGTATGTACATTGTTTCACCGATTTTTCCCCGAAGTTAATACCATTATATGTATATAATGAATTATATATATATAACTTTTATATGTACATAAGAGGTTCTTCAATACCAATCGGCTTAGAGTCACATATTGCAGCTAACAATAAACTGGTATATTGACGGTTACATTGTTCGTGTCGAGTGTTTTCGTAAGTATTCATCTTATTGTTTATGCATTGTCAATATCGTTTTAATTGTC
This sequence comes from Netelia inedita, assembly GCA_964017225.1. Classification (NCBI taxonomy): domain Eukaryota; kingdom Metazoa; phylum Arthropoda; class Insecta; order Hymenoptera; family Ichneumonidae; genus Netelia; species Netelia inedita. The sequence goes on from OZ024920.1 coordinate 10,773,089, forward strand.
TCTGGATTAGTGCATATTTATATATAATTTACATTGATTGTTATAGGCGATAGCGAGAGAGAGAGAGAGAGAGAGAGAGATACAGAGGTTTATACAGAGGGTAAGAGAGATCGAGAGCAAATGAACGCTGATTGGGTAAAAGGGATTTAGTGGTAATGACCTCGGTTAGCGGTATTGATTGTAATGATTAGTCGCTGGCTACTAACCATTAGGGTGTGAGAGAGATATATATACATATATATGAAACATGAAACGAAAGCAAGGGAGAGAGAGCGGTAGAACGATAGACAAAGAGAGATTTATATATATATATATATATATGTATATATAATATAATATATAATCGATGCCATGAGAAAGTCGGTTGTTGGTCAAGTCAGCTGGAGATACAAATTTTTAGAAAATGAATTATTCAGGTTTGGGATGAATGTGTATGTTAAAAAAAGAAGACAGAGAGAGAGAGAGAGAGAGAGAGAGAGAGAAAGTAGAGAAAGATTCGAGGAAGACAGAGGACATATACGCATAAATCGTAATATATCATATCATATATATGTATATATATGTATTAGTATTAGAGAAAAAATCTACAGACTATATCCTAATTTGCAAACCAAACAAACGAACCAACCTCCTCGGAAAGGCCTAGCCGAAAATGTTCGCGGGACCCCTGTAACAAAAACATAGATAAATCATAAGAAAATCATAGAATAACGAAAAATAAATAACTAACAGAGGTTACGTTTTTCTTTTCTTTTCTTTTTTTTTCTTTTCGTTGTTTTTTTAATCAACAAAAATATCTTATTCTCATAGAAATTGTTTCTCTCTAGTCGTAAAAGTTACTAGGATTCCCGGATCAACAGTATTAGTACCGTTTCGTAGCACATCGATGAAAACGTACGAGATACAAAATTACATTGTTTACACATAATATGAAAATCAAAATAAAATCATAATTTTTACTATGTACAACGAAATTGGCGAGGAATACAGACTCTAACAATATTCTAAAATATACATCGGAATTTACGATGATTAATCTACGTACACCAACAAAAAAACTCTCATTCTACCACGTGTCTAAACTCGTGGATAAATAAAGTAACGTTAAAAATTCTGCTTTCTGAAAAAAAAAAACTATATCACGCGAAGTTTCAAAATTGTATATCACGTGGAAATAGCGCACTCGATGAGCTCGTGCACGCATATCGCTCCGTGCTTTACGAAACTAATTTTTCAGGGAAACCATTAACACGGCTTGTTAGGCCGTGAGCGAAATGCAGTGGAACGAGAATACGTCGGTAAACGCGATGCGTTTACATAGAGTACAACTTCTGCCCTCGGTAGCCAAAGGGGCTGCGATACGGGGATTCGGTGTGGCAAAGTGGACGAAAGCAGAGGCGTAGATAGTCGTAGGAGTTTATCCGTGTGTAGTCCGAAAATGCCGTATATCGTGCTAATGTAAACGTCCATCCTGTGTACACAGAATCGCGATATGCTGCGAAGGACTCACGGCATGGCGGAAGTACAAGAGTTGCGAGAACTCGAGCGCTTATTTCCCAGCATCGCCACGCTCTTCTCTTGTCCGTCGAAATAACATTTCTCGCTATTCTCTCTCTTTCTCTCTGTGTATTTGAATATTGACATCGAGACGCCATATACATATATATATATTTTTTGATAACTACTATATAAATAGGGGTAAAGTTGTCAGTCCTGCGTTGAACCTCTTTAGTTCTGCTCCGAAGGGGTTGATTCCTACCCCAATGCGTACGCGTGTCTTATCATTCCACTCGTTTAGACCCACCCGGTTAACGTTGCGTTCTTACCCCATGGCGTCTGACGCATCCCTTCACAGATTGTATTTTTAATCCCGGAAGGTCATACGAGTCAAGATCAGCTAAAGAGGAGATCAACGTTCCAGGGAGATTTAAACGATCGACCGTGCGTAATCGAAGGTCTATTTATTCCCATTTGAATTTTTCCGTAACGCCCTGTCTCATCTGTTTTAGGTGGCTGGTGCAAATAGGAGGGTCGCAAGTCGCTCGAGCCACAGTTAACTTCTACTACCCCATATGTACGTGCACGGACACATACATACATGTATATATACTTTATCAAGTATATATGCGCTTATATTTATGTATATAGTTAGCAGACCACCTGTGTTATGTTCACACCAAACTGGTACGCAGACAGTGTGTGGGAGAGAGAGAGAGAGTCATTCTCTTGGTTCGCGAGAGACTAAGCTCGAGGTGGCACTGGGTACGGGAATATGTATACGGTCATGAAGTGTGTATTATGCCGAGTCGTGTCAACGTCGGGATCCGAGGCATTACCGTTTCGATAACGGTAGAGATTTCGCATTTCGTACCTCATCCACTCGATGATAGTCTCTCCGTTGCGCCTATACCTATATGTATGTAATGTCTGCACAACCATGTGCACACGTACACACGTATATCTATACGTGTATTGAGCCTGAAATAACACCTGTCCGTTGGCCCGCTTGCTTTTCGTGCCTCGCACACCACGATCGGACTATAGTCAACGTACGTATACGCGACAACTAGGTTTACTATTTCACTCTGCAAATGTATTTAATCTGGCAATGCCATTTCGGGCTAAGCGGATCCCCCGATACACCACAATAGGCAGAAAGAGAGATAGAGAGAGTACACGAGGATGCGATCGCGGGATTTCGACCGTTATGGACCCAACACGTTGATGGCACACACGTCCTCCTCTTGTTTTCTCTCAGTCTCTCTCTTTCTCTAACCCTCCCTCTCTCTCTATTCTTCTCCTCTCTCCCTCTCGATTTCGCACCCACCCCGTTTACACCCACCTATCACTGTCTTCTATTTTCAAGTCTATCTAAAATAGCCAAATAAAAACCGATCCTCGAAACAATCGCGATAAAAAAGAATAGTCAATCGAGTGTGAAAAGGGTAGTGTTTATCGTAAAAATACAGTTAAATTGTCACGTGTCGATTATATAATTCTTCGAGTTTCAGTATTTTGATATTTGGAGCGTTCTCAAGATGACTCTAGTACGCTTCCGTCCCGTTGCCTCTTTTGATAAATTCCCATGGCATTTCCGGATCACACGAAGACCCTCTCTCACGACTTTCGACACGAGGGAGGGTGGAAGAGGGAGAGTGAGGATACGTGCGAAGCGGCCTCTCGGTAAGGAGCCAAGAAGCACAGGGAGAAAGCGAGAGGGTGACTCAGGAGGTACCATCTGCGCGAGAGTGTGGTATAGCTGGCTTGGTCGTCTTCGGCAACGATGTCTCGAGAGGGATCGAGCTTAAGGGGGTGGTAATGGGACTCTTGCAAGAGAGGCCGAGCGCCGTACACGGATTCCGAGCTCGCAGCTCGCTCGGGCGTACGGACCAGTTGGTCGGGGCGTCATTGGCAGCGAGAAGGTAACGTGTGCATGTGTATATGTTTGCAAGTGTTCGCACGTCCTCTGTGAGTGTTCGATAGTGAAGCCAGTGAGAGCTACATCCTCGACTACGACGCGCGAGCATGCAGCATTCGATATATATGTGTGTATGTGGGTGTGTATCAGCGTGTACGACGCGTATGCGTTGGTATGTATGTATGTGCGCGAGTGCCCGTACCGCGATCTGGCACTCTCCGAGGACGCCAAAGCGGATAAGGAAAGGCGGAGGGGTTGGCCAGAGCCAACACACGCTGGCTTTTACGTGCGGCAGTGCCCTATGGGTTTGGTAGAGAGAGAGAGAGAGAGAGAGAAGCGCGATCAGGAGAGAGGTCTCATAACACTTGGAAGCAGGTGGTGTACCCGAGAGTGTCGTCTTATTGCCTCTCTCCACGCGCCAGAGAGAGTGAGAAAGAGGGAGAAGGAGGGAGAGGGGGTAAAAGAGAAAAAAAGGAGTGGAAGAGCGAGCTCGATTCTCACATCCGCTCTAACGCGGAGGGTGAGATCACCGTAGACCCAGCTGTAGTATCACGCGTGTTCTAGGATCCTAAATAAAGGAGATAGAGAAAGAAGGAGAGATCGAGAGATCGAAAATTGTATGTGTGACACAACGCGGTAAAGAAACCATAAGAAAAAAAGTAAAGGGATGAGAAGGAAAGAGGTGTCTTATAGGCGTCGAGAGTGAACCAAGAAGTTGAAAAATAGAGAGGACAGAGTCTCGAGGCCCTACGACCGCCACTCGACCTTCGACTCTTGTGCCAGCACATGCCCCGGATCTATTTCTCGCCGCTACCCCTACAGTGTCGTGTGGATGTGTGCGGGAGTGTGGTCTCTCGATTCTGACACTCGTGGGGGGCGGTGGCCCTTCGACATCTACGTTTCGAGTGTCGAATAAAGGGGTGGCAGGGTGTGTAATAGAAATCGACACTGGGGCGCGCGGGGGTGAGAAAAAGAAAGAGAGAGAGAGAGAGAGAGCAAGAGCGGTGAGTGGAACCTCGAGAAGCTTGTAACGAATGGAGTGTGTGGAATGAGGGAGAACGAGAACGGAAGTGAGCGAACAAGAACGATCTCTGGCGGAGTCAAGACGCAACGAGATCTCAATCTTTTCTCTCCTCTTCGCCGCCAGCCGCAAAACTCGATTTCTCTCAACTCTTTTGCTCCGGAAAACGCGTATATATAGCGACGTCGGTTTGCCAGAGCACGAAAGAGCTGAGGTGAGCACACGGACAATATGGTCGGAGAATTGAGGAAATAACGAATGTCATTGCCTCGCGCGTCTCGATAGAAAGTAGGTACTTCTATGTCTCTTGTTCACACCTTTTGCTCTTCCACCCCTAGATATATATATATATATATACATATAACCCTATGTATATATTATACGTACATGTATTCGTGAGAAACGTCGCGATTTTATTTTCCATTAAATTCATACCTCGTTGAATGAGATTTAGAAACCTTATTCAACGAAAAGTTCTCGACAATCGTGCTTCAAAAGCTCGTCTCCCAATTTATATCCTTCCGCACCCTTCCTACTCCTATATTTTTCCTGTATTTCTCGTCCACGCAAGAGATCATTCGCGTTCGTATCGCAGGAACTTCGATAAAATTTGACGAGAAATCACGAGCATAAGTAACGGATATACCGTGAAAAGAGGAAAAGATTCAAACGGCTGAAGAGACGACGGAGCTTTGGGTAACCATCCGTAAGAGGATACGTCGATGCTTGGATACGGTAAAGCCCGTGGATCCGGAACTCGACACTCGTCGTCGTCGAGAGTGAGGGGAGAATCAAGTTTGTTCGTTCGCGTAAGTATGACGGTGATGAAAGTGAGAATGAGGAGAGAACAAAAACGGGATAGAAGAGAAAACTTGACGTGTCCTAGCAGCCCCAACCCCTTCCCCTTTCGCCCATACACACACCCATATACCCGCGTAGCGTCGCACTTGGGCATCCCATCTACAACGACGAACATTTCCCTTTGTTCTGCTAGGTTAGAGATAGAAAACCTAGTGTAAAAGAAAGCATCGCAGGAACACGGACGAGAGAATTTCTATATGTGACGTAGGAAAAAGAGGAAGGGTTCGCTTCACGGTCTCACGTCGCCCGCGATTATTACTCTTCCAGTTCTCAGTTTATATATATGTTTATGTGTCTGACCTATACCAGGTCACATACCGTTTCCAAGTCGACTTGCACTCCAATCTTTCCGCTCTAATCCCGGCAAGTTCGCCCTCCACCAACCGCGCGGGTATCATTTTATTTCGGTTTCCTCTTCCGCGAACCACCCCGGCTCTTCCTCTCTCTATCTCTCTCTTACTCTTCCTCTCAACTGTCTCGACTCGCCGCCAGCTTCGAGTGTGGCAAAGTTTTCCGATTTAGCCGGTAGCGTGCTCTCTTACGTTCTCTACCCTGCTGGTGATATAACCACTAGCTTCCTCTCTCTCTCTCTCTCTCTCTCTCTCTCTCTCTCTCTCTCTCTCTCTCTGTCTACCCACCCCCACTGCCTTCTGGCAAATGGGGCTCGAGTAACCAGTCATATATGTATGAATTACATGCATTCATATGTACATACTATATATAGTATACACGTCATTCAAGAAAAGTCTAGACTATATATGTGTGTACTTAAAATACTCGGTGTCGAGACTCTGCTGCTTATCTTTAGGCCATAGAGCATTATTTAAACAAAAGAATAATATACGAATTTTGCTAAAAATATTAGATGAAAGATGCATAGGGTCGATAATTGTATAATTTAGTACAGTCGGGACTCGAGCTAGAGACTTACCGAGCAAAGAGAAGAAAAAAAACCATCGAAATTTCGGGGGCCCTCAGAAAATTCGTAGCAGCGTTCAGCACATTTAATCGAGCTCCGAAGAAACTGACCTCTTTCCCATTCATCGGACTATATCGGGGCGATATAGTTAGATCTCACGACAAAAGCCTCTCCCGAGACTTAGCTCCCGTATAGTCTCGCAAACGACGCCTTCGGGAGTAATTACAGCCGTTGGGCTGCCCGAGAAGCGAGATTTCTGAACGACCAGTGGGAGAGGACGAGAGAGAGAGAGAGCGAGAACGAGAGTGAATATAGAGGGAATAATGCATATAGTAAAAAGGGATCGGAAGCAAAGTGAGAGCACGAAGGGGGAGTAAGGGAAGGGGCTGGGGTGCTTTTGCTCCGGGCCTTCATTTCACGTGATTAATCTTAATTTTCGTTAGGGCATTATCTTTAATTAAATCATCATCGATTCTTTTTGAGAGAAACAAAAAGGCCTGCGGTGCCTCTCACGGTGCGAGAGAAAGAGAGAAAGAGGGAGAGCAAAGTGTTTCACGAGAAACGATCCGGCGGTGGCGAATATCGTCGATGCAGCGTTGCTCCGAGGTCGAAGTAGAGGCCTAGAGGCTCGGGGAAACGCTCGAACTTGGAGAGATTGGTATGCCGACGAAATCAATTTAACCCGAAGGGAAACTAATTATCAATTTACGATATCGTAAATAATGATTTTGCCTTCGACCCCTCGCCAGCATCGGTCTCTCGTACCCAACCGAAGAAAAAAAAGGACGGGGGAGGAAAGAGCCGGCAAGTGTGTATTGAAATAGAAAGAAAGCGTTGAAAGGTGAAAGGGTCGAGAAATAAAGGTAGCGGCTAAAAAAAGGGTTTTTGTCCAATTCAATACAAAACAGGTTTCTCATCCGACCCGCCGGCAATTAATTTTCGTACGCCAATTGGGAATTCACGAATATTAAAACCTCGGAAACTTCTAGCAAATTTTGTTTTCTCAGAATAAACAATATTTTGTTGGACGACAAAGTGTAATAGATAAATTAGAATGAAATCAATCGTGGTTTGATTTTTATTTCCAGACGAGAGTGCCGAAGAGGGAAATAATCGGAGCAACTCGTCTTGAAAAATAATTCTCCTGCTATCGCGGATGAAATAAGAAAGTAAGTTTCAATTTCCAACCATTATATCTATGTATATATATACACACATATATACAAGAACTATATTACTTTCATCGCTCTATAGATAAGAAGCCCCAATCTCACGATTATACTCACTTCGTGAACGTTTGCGGATGTAAGGAAAATAAATAGAAGAAGAATAAGAGGAAGAAAGAAGAAGAGAGAGAAAAAAAGAAAGGAATCATACACCCCGGGAGAAACAATAAAGGAATCGCGCGCGCGGCATCGAACGATTCGATTCACCGGACGTGAAAGTGCTCTCTTTCTCTTTCTTTCTTTCTTTCTTCCTTTTTTTCTTTCTTTCTGTGCCGGAGAGATTTTTCTCTTCAATTTTCCAGAGCAGGCGTTATATCCTCCCGCCGCTGGGGGATTTCTTGTTCAGCAAGGACCTAGCCACACACTAACGGGGCCGGATATAGATAGCAAAAAAGAGCGAGAAAGCACACACAGAGGGAGAGAGAGAGAGAGAGAGAGAGAGAGAGAGAGAGAGAGAGAGAGAAAGAGCCGTACTCTGAGTGAAATGAACCTCTCGGGTTCTCATACCGTCTATACACATGAACGCGCCTCGAAACGTATAGCTTCGAACAACCAGAACCAGATGGTGCTCGATCGTTTTCCGGATTACTCGTACGCACACGATACATAATATACGTATTACGACTTTAACTTCTCTCAGATATCGATATCATGACGGAGTAAGTGAACGAAGTGGCAGGATCCCGTATGAGGAGATACTCGAAAGATCCTCCAAGAAAATACACTATACGATTATTTTTCATTTCTACTCGATATCCATTTTTCCATCTACGCTAACTGTACGCAACGTTACGTGATACGAACTTTACGTGCACTAGATACATCTTGCGCTCACACATCCACATTACTGTATATATATAAGATTTCCTTTGTACCCTTACATCCTTATATGCATAGTTATATATATATACGTACATAACCAATTAAGCAAGTAGTTACGTCGACGTACACACGAGCCAAGCACCAAACATCAATTAAACTCGAAGTTTCGATGTCTCAGAGTGAAACTCCTCGCGCATGGGGGTGAACGAGATTGGTCGGCAGGGAGGGTGGGAGGGGGGGGGGGCAGAGTTAAAGAGGCGTTTGAACGATTTCGCGAAGTAGAACTCCGTATAATAACGAGATAAAGATAATAAAACATGATACAATATACGGATCAACACGCGCGAACTCGTTGATAAAATATTTTTAATTAATTTATCTCTCGACTCATCTCGCTGTCACGTTCACATTTTTATTTATAATCCATTTTTTGTTATATAGCTACACACATATATATATTGTATATGCGTGTGTATGGTATGAATGTACATGCGAATATATTCATAGGACAAAATAAAGAACGTGGTAGAGGGGTCGAGAACTAAAGAGAGGGAGATAGAGAGTGAGTGAGAGAGAAAGAGGGCGAACGAGAGGAATCGATTGTCGATATATCGGTGCTGTATAGCGTTTAGCCGGCTGAATTTTCGTCGATCGTTCACCATCAGCACTTCCTGCATCTCGCCAGAAGCGCACAGCGAAAAGAGAGAGAAAGAGCGAGTGAGAGGAAGCATAGACAATCGAGTCATATACCGAGTGTGATGGTATACTGCACAAAACCACACACGGCGTTCTCTTGTCCGGAGCTCGCCTCATTCTCTCCTCGTTGAATTATGACGCTCCACTTGACACGACCGGTCTTTTTTCGTAACTTCTTTTTTTTCTCTCTATCTCTCTCTTTCTCTCTCTTTGCCTCTCCTTTTTATTTTCTTTAGTCTCCTCCTTTCGCAAAAGGTCGATGTGGTACAGCGCTCGGGCAAGGGTGATGATTGTTTAGTGTTCAGTGAAAGCGAGCCCACTCGAGTGAATCACCTAATGACGCTGAATCGAGAGCCCATGTCTTTCCGCCCTTCTTTCCACCAACCCCTTCTCGCTAGTATATTACATATATGTATGTATATACGAACTGTATACAGTATGTATATAGAAGGAACATGGTTCGATCGTTTGTCAAATATTCTATCGATGAACTGGGGAACAGGTGACGAGCTACGAGGGAAGTTTTCGACTCGACTACCTCCCCTCGAAAGTTACGAACTACCTTGACCAATATTCTTCAATCATGTTGTAAAATATTTAAAAGATTGTATTCAGCGCCTACGAATATCATGATTCTTTCACGTTCGAATGAAATCGTATCGAGAATGCATTTGATAAAATTGAAGTCATGTCGAAAAGTCCTAGACTTCAGAATCTCATGAAAAAAAAGCTTGAATCATTTATATCGTAATTTTGATTGATTTTCGAAAAAACGATTATTCATTGTTTTTTTTTCGTCGAAGTGTTTTAGATTCTCATATTTTTAAAGGAAATATAATCGAGATTGTATTTTGATAACACATTGGTATCTTCTCGTAAGTTTAAGGGGTGGTTAACCCAAGGGTGGCGGGAGTCTATACGTACTTATTTACATTTCTCGTATAGTTTCTCTCGTAGCATTAAAAGCATGCCGCAAGCTTCGTTGTGCAATGCAAATGGTATAATTACACAGGAGCAGGGAAGCAAAGAGTAGAGAAGGAGGGTGAATAGGAGAGCGAACGTGGGTGGTGGAGGGAGGGTGGGGGGCTGTTTGTGGGGTATACTATGATGATTTTCCCCCTCGGCGTTTCACTCGAGATGGTTATGATTTCACGATTCCACGATCTCCTCCCCTAACTGATCCCATAGAAACCCACTCGCACCCCTTCCACGCCGATTCTCTCAGTTTCCTTTGGCTTTGAGGCATTGAATACGCTCTATAATAGCAGCGATACGTACCAATACGATTTAGTTGTTGGTTATACACTCATTATCAAACGTAAACGAGAATATTATCCGACTTTAATCATTCTTCCCTACGATCTTTCGTAGTATAATTTGCGCGAGGTCTTATCTATTCTACTTGTCTTTATCACTGTTGTAAGCGTTTGGCATAAAATTCTCTCAATTATACCGTGCAATTAATAAACACAAAATATTATAGTTATCATAGTCTCTTTTTACTCGTAAGATATTCCTCGTCGCAACCCCTATTTGCATTATTTCATAATATCGGAAAGCTATCTTTTGTTTTTCTCCATTTTTCTTTCGTTCGTTTTTTTTTCTTATCGTCGCATCGAAGTAACGCGTAGCATGTAGCAGCCTCCGAAGAACACGACCGGACGGAAAATTCATAACTGTCGCGAGAGCTCGTCAGCCAGGAGGGTGGAGGTCGAATATCGATCGAAAAGCAAGGAGTTGGAGAGAGAGGGAGAGAGAGTGAAGGATTCGAGAGAGGATCGCGTGTCGCTCGGCAGGTAAAACCTCGGTAGTAAGAGATGTAGGAGGCGGTACCTGTGTATATCGGTGTTGGGATAACGCAATACCTGTATGGATATATATATACACATACGTCCATACCGGAAGAGTTGTACCGGGTCTATATAGCTTATAAGATCGCGAATGACGTATATACTTGCACACGATCTCCTTTGCTGCTGCTCCAGTTTTCCGTAAAAGATATATCGTACGGCAGTTTTTCTCTCTCACTCTCTCACACTCTCTGTCTCTCTCTCCCTTCCAACCCCTTCTTTTTCATCGCGAATAGGTCAGAATCGATTCTAGACACTGCACGTAACAGTGTAGGATCGTTTTGGATGGAGCTAAAAAAAATCATCCCCCTGCGCGCGTCAATATTTCATCCGACCCCCGAGTAGCGAAACTGTACCGCAAAACGAATCGATTGTATATCGGGTCACCCGAGATAACAAAAAAAAGATACGGTAGTTCAACGCTTGCGCACGTGTGTATTTGTGGATGTACCTCTCTCCCTCTCTCCCACTTTGTGCATGTATATCGAGGAAAGAGTTTTTTTCCGGGAATGAACGAAGCCTCCAACGACACGGTAGTTTCGTATGCGTGTATACCTGAGTTATACATATCCCGTGGCCAATTCATCGCATTATTAATTTTTCATAGCTCGACGACAACCATCCCCTCTCTGTCTGTCTGTCTGTCTGTCTGTCTGTCTCTCTCACCCTCTCTCTCTCTCTCTCTTTCTCTCACTCTCTCTCTCTCTCTCTCCCTCATGACGTTATGACAATTTTTACTAGCTTTAAATTGTTAACGCAAGTTCGATAGCAGAATATAATTCTCGCAAGATGTTTTTGCTCATCAAAAATTTCGTACGATCTTTTCCGCCCCGTCTGGAATAACTAACGAAGATATGTTATATCGATCGTATTAACGCGTCACCTATGTAACCGAAGTGGGTACTATCGTTCCGCAAAAATTTGTCAATAATTAATATGACATTCGAACGAGTTCAGTGACACGCTACCCGCAAAAATGACATACGCCAGCCAGAAATAGCAAATATCAACGATACGGAGTATTAACGTTTTTCATATATTTTTGTTTCGTATCGGGACGAATCTGATTTTAGCACGTATTTTCAATAAATATTGCGGTAAGATCGATATATTTGACATTCGCCACGGATTTTCACCCTGGTGATAACGACAGATATAAATGAGGATAAACGCGCGGATCCAATGATACAGAAATGACTGAGAATAGCAAACGTCGCGGATGCAAATGGGACGAATATCGCCGTAGATCATTTGCCTACGGGTAGGTACGTGACATCGTCCGATTCGTTGAAACATTCATAAACCTCGCGCACGAATATCGTTCTCTACATTTTTTATTATTCTAACTCTCTCAAATATATCGTATACACACCCTCCTTGACGTACATCTGTGCCTCGAAGCATTCATACCTAAGCCGTTGACGTAGTCATAGACGAAAATTTGTATAAGAAGTACACATATTTTCGCGTCCATAAATTTTTCACCCCGACATTTCTTACGTATTGAAACGTAAATACGCTACGTAAACGTGAGAATTTTGTCGGTCGTGTTACGTACACCGAACGAAAAGAACGAGAAACGATGCTCGTCGACGCCTCGTGCTACCCCCATCACCCACCCTCTCATATCGGCTTGTCCCTCTGTCCCTTTTTCGTCGTTTTATTTCGATCTCGTTTTATTTCATAGATGATACAAAAATTGTTTATATTGAAAAACAAATGGAATTTGTGAATAATTGTATAAATTTGATTAAAATATATTTAAAGATACGTGACTGAAATAAAATTTGATATATTTTGAGAAGAGAATTACGCGAAGTCCCTTGTCCCTTCGCATATTCTCGTGTAGGTAATCATGCATTAACATTCGACAAACATCGCAATTGTGCGTTAACCGTCATCGATTTATGGGATTTCAATGAACTCATAATACGTCCCTATATATACATATATATAGATATATATGTGCAAACATAAAAGCCCGTTACATGCAGCCGATAAAAGGAGAGAATGCATGCTGCTATGGCATACACATACCTTTCTCGGTTATCCACGTCTCATCAAACGCTCCCCCGTTCTATATCTGTATTATGTGTATGTATGCCTTCCTAAAACAATGTAGATAGCAGAGTATTCGTATACAAGACGAGCCACTTAAAGTGTCACAGAGTAATTTCCCAAAAGAGCATCGTTGTCAAAAATAGCTTCGAATAAAAATTGTACGACGCGACGAATGCCCATGAATCAATTTTTCTTCGCGAGGGCAACTTATGATAGAAACAAAGTCTGATCGTTCAATAAAAAAAAAGAATTGGGGTTGAAAAAGAGCAAGTTCTCGTACGTGAGCTTGTTCATATCGTACAAGTTTTATGTGAAATTTCGTTTGGCATCGCCGAAAGTTTGAACATTGCTTCGTCACACTCGAAATGGTCAAGCCTGTATATAGGCATATACATCTGAGAACCGTTACATAAATTTAAAAAATAAAAACTTCCACAGCGATTTCGGACGCCATGGATTCACGTATTTAGTGTATAGGACCTTCGTTTTATGTAGACACGACTACGTTTCACTAGGCTCTGTACCAATGCCAACGATATATTTTACACCTACCCTAGCACAAGTTTCTTTTTTCTCCTCAGATCGATCTGTTTTTTCTTTGGTTATATACGATTGTGTATTGCTACAAGCGTTCGGAGTTTCGGTCTTTGAAAAAAAAATATATATATCGTTTCAAACGGGCGGCTCGATATATGTTACATATATACACGTATGTGTATATATATCCAATATATATGTATATATATACATATATACATATCGGCTTGAGGAACATTTTCATAGGAGGTATAACACGACATCGACAGGAAGAAACTACGACGAACCGCATTGGCAGAATCATTCTTATACTTCAGTGAAGATGTTTCAATATAGCGCGCATATCGCGTCGTCGCATTTCCTGCACCACAAAGCGTGTTTAAAATTCGCGATTTATATGGAAAAAGTGGAAACGTTCGTTCTCTTTTTATCTCTCTCTCTCTCTCTCTCTCTCTCTCTCTCTCTCTCTCTCTGTCTCTCCCTCCCTCTCTCTCTCTCTCTCTCTTTACTCATCTCCTCTTTTTCCGCTTATCTTGGGTAAATTCTCAATACGCGTGTATCTTCGACGTATTCTTCATCCTCGCTCGAGGGGTTATTCCGTACGATTTTCTCACAATCTGAAACGTTCGTCGACGGTGAATTTCGAACAACCCCGAAACGTTTTACACTGAGAATATTCGAATTCGTGGAAATATTTCCGCACGTCATGTGCAAGACCACCAGTCGTTTCGCTATTGAGAAGTATCGGAGAATTCCGATGGAACATGGAAACAAATCGATATCAGGTACAAAATAGAAAATAAATAAACAGGACTCTTACGATATACCGGGATTTTTGTGTTTAATTCCATTTTTTCCTGCGTAATTTTACGAATTGACCAGTCATTTTGCACCCTCCACCCCTAATTCTCACCCCCGTGCGTCCATGGTCGTATTTCGATTACAGCGTAATCGAAAGTCAAAAATGCAAGCAGATCTTGACTCCGGGTCAAACCGAGGACATTGATTATCAAATTTAGTAGCAACGACTAGACGATTCATGATGAATATTCATAAGTGAGAGGTGTTCGAATGGAATGGTGACCGAAATATTTGCAAGTATATTTATCGTCAGTCAACCATCCCTAAATAAATATTATTCTTACGAAACAATATGACTGTTTCTTGGTAAAAATGTACCGCGAATTATTGCTGAAAATTGCAAGAGGGATGGAAAATCGGGGGTTGAGAGAGAATACGTGAAAGGGAGCAAGTGTCAAAAGCAACCGAGAGTACGAGAGTCGTACATAAAAAGGTATAGGCTCTGAGGCGTTGAGGGAAATAAGGTAATACCATTTTTTCAGTTTTATCGAAACTAGGGAAGCGGAAGAGAGAGAAAGAGAGAAGAGAGAGAGAGAGAGAGAGAGAGAGAGAGAGAGAGAGAGGCAGAGAGAGAGAGAGAGTTGGCCCCGGGGATATACGTTACAGCCAAAGGGATCTTTGGTTCTGGGTCAAAGCTGCGGGCTATACCATATCTCGTGTATCCCCGCTGGATTTTTCCGCGCGACTCTTAGTAATGGAAAAAAGAAACGAAACGACCTGGCGCCTCTGTTACACCGGCTACCGAACGAATGCTTTCGCATATTGATGCGCTTTCTATTCATACCATTTTAGGGATATTACGTTACACTTTTTTTCCACCCCCGATGCTTTCCTCTCGTTTTCGACTATCATATCGATATTTTTGTGGTACGGGTTTACACGTGTCCAGGACACGTTTTGTGGTTGGTATTTATAGCCGGTATAAACTGGATGCAACCAATAAATAACCCATCTAATAACGATGTAAGCCACGAGACATTTTTTTTTCTAAACGCGCGTTTCGATTTTTAACGAATACGATATACGCGATATCATCCAGCTAAAAGGGACTCGATACGAACGTAGAGCCCATCGAAAAAATTCGAAAGTCCTTGGAACGTATATATTTATAAAGAATGGTAATTTTTTAATTACGCGGTATTTAAATTAACAGGGAAATTTTGAAAAATAATGAAAAGGAGAGGGCGTTAGCGATCGAGCCATGACATCAATTTTTCGACTCGTTGCCGCTCTCAACGTCGGAACTCGTTGACGAACGTGTTGACGAGAGAATGAAAATACTTTTCGACACGAAAGTGCGTCGTGGTCGAAACATATTATCGTGAATTTTTCTGACGCATCGTACACAGCATCCCCTCGATTTCCTCATTTCTTTTTCCCCCATAGTTCGTTATTACCTTACTCTTTGTTTCTCCTTTCACGTACGCCACATTCACGTGATAACAGGTTTTTCGAGTCGTTTACGATGCAATTTTCTCCCGTAGCCGGAAACCACTTGTAAAGTACGAATATCACTTAGGGTAAGAGTGGCGAGTCGAGAAAATTCGATGAATAACAGAGAAAGGAGAAAGAAAATAAGGTGAGGTTAAAAAATAGAAGAAAATTTTATGAGATCCTTTTCCACTCATGGGATCCGTGGAATGGCACGCGTAAGGGCATTGGAACATGCAAAAACCACGAAACAACTTCGCGAACGTGTAGAAGGGAAGAAAAGTGAAAACAGGATGGAAATGAGAGGCAGTCAATTTATCGCTTCTCACTTTCTCGATAATATCCATTTACCGTCTCTCTCCACCCCTTGCGTTCGTTTTTCATGCCTTTTTGTAGCACCAGGCGCGGTAGCTTTCTTTTCCTCTCTCTCTCCCTCTCTCTCCCTCATACACACCCTCACCCGGAAATCAAGAACATTTTGTTCAATTTTTGTGGACTATAATACTGATTGACCATACGAACAAAGTGATGTTAATTAAATAAATGACCCCGAAAATGCAATTCCAGGCTCTATAAATCTACCTACTTCTTTATCAAAATCATACCTATTATTTTACTTATCAATACGTAAATATGTATGAACATATGAACTCCTAAATAACCAGAATTAATGTAATAGCAGTTAAATGTATAGTTAAGTTGGGACGAATGTCAATTCCGTGCCGCGTATGCTTCAGTCGAGAAGTGTTCCTGAATGTTCGAGACAGCCAACCCCTTCGCGTTTTATGATACATACATATATGTATATATATATATATGTGTACGATATCGTATTAAAGCTACCGTGGCTTGCACCCACTGTAGGAATTTAATTAGACGAATGCTTTCGACGATTTCGCGAGTAAGGAGGGGGGTGGGCGGGGGGGGGGGGCGAGAGACAGAGAGAGGGGAGGGTAGTGGATGAAAGAGGAAGAGAAATCGAGCAAGTAATACAGCTTGCACAGAGTCGATTGATCGTATCAAGAGCGCGGAGCAAGAGCCAGAGAGACAAAGAACGATCGGCCACGAATGAAAAAGCATCGAAACGAAATTCTATAAAGTTACTTCAAGCTACTAAACCTTTATTCTCGCTAGGCTTTGTTTTTAATTAACAAGAACTATAGGTCGATATATAAATGTATATATATCGGAATATGGTGCAGCCGTACAATGTGCGCATTTGAGCGTGCAAAGGTGGATTCCACGACCGAGTAATCTCGGATCGTATTCTACTCTTCTCATTCCCCGCTCTCAGCTTCTTTTCACTCTTCTTTCTTCCAATTTATATATATATATATATATATATACGTATGTGTGTGTGTAAGTATACCTAGTGCCTCTCCGTACACCCGATTGTCACGATTTTTCCTTCTACCATCGTTTCTTGTAGTTTTGTTTTGTCTTTTCAGCCACTGGCGCTCACTCTCGCCCTTGTTTGCGAGACGTATGTGCATTTTCTTTTTCTTTCGCGATGTTCAACCCCTTTGAACCTATTTTCTCTTTCCCTCATTTCCTAACCTCCCCCCACCCACCGCGAGCAATCTCACTCTCTCTCTCTCTCTCTCTCTTTCTTTCTTTCTTTCTTTCTCTCTTTCTTTCTTCTCGTCTTTCGGCCTCTTTCAACCACTTCGGTCTTTATAGTTTTCTGCTTGCTTTACAAACGTCTAAGGGGTGAACTCCGCCACCATCCCCGCGGCTCGTATCTGTACACCTCCGCGTTCCCTCGGAAGTCTCGACGAAGTTTTACGAGAATTTTACAACGGGAGGGTGAAACAGGGCCATGCGGCGAACGTCTCGAGTTTCGCACGACCGAACTGATGGACGCGGAATATATATAATATCTTCGTCTCTCTCTATCTATCTCTCTCTCTCTCGCGTCTTAACCTCACTGATGTTTTTACACCGTGAAACTTTGACGGTCATACACTCGCTCGATCCGGGAGGAGGGCGACGTTTTTCCAGTACCTTTACCACGAACCTGCCATATTTTTCATTACTCGAGAGCATTCACTATTTGGAAAGCGCAATCGACTCTGTAAATTTTACCATGCAGCTTCCGTTTGTTCGCTAGTTCGATCGCGAACCGCTGTGGCCCGTCTGTGGCCCTGCAGAGTAAACCGATATACGTACATATATATATATACCTATACTTCAATATATATCGTGTCAGGAGAGCTGTTTCAAGTTTCTTTTATATCTTCGCTATATCTTTGCCGAACGAAATTGCCATCCTTTCGCCACTACCTACTGTGTATACGTTGTGAAGAATATAGGCAAACGAAACATATCGTTTCTCGTAACTTTAGTCTTAAAACGAAGGACGCAGATGTTGGTATATAGCACCTAAATAAACACATATACATACACATACGGACTTTTACGCAACGAAACTATTTATTTTTCACCCACGATATATGAAGTAATGAATGAAAATGCACAAAAAAATATGGCATACTTTCTCAAGAGATAAGCATCCGATAGAGAATATATACACGGCTTTTCCATTAGCCCCCATAGTAAATTCCACCTGCACTCTTATCAATCTCGTCAGGAATTCATATTGGACCTCTGGCGTAGACGATATCAGCAGAGGGAGCCGGTGGAAAATTTACTGGGGGTAAGGAGTCATAATGAAAAAGGGGAGGAAACAGAGAGAGAGAAAGAGGGAGAGAGAGAGAGAGAGAGAGAACCGTAACGAGTATATATATAAACGAAATTACGAAGAGCGTACAACACGGGCAAATGATCGTGCAAGATCATCCGGAGAAGGCCATTCGACGTTCGTCTCTCTCGACTCAATGTCGCCCCACTGTCCTCCTCACTCTCTCTCTCTCTCTCTCTCTCTCTTTAGCATTTCTCCCCTAATTGGGCCTCGATATCATAATAATTCTGCCGATGGGATTCCCGATGCGTGGAATTGGCGTGTATAATTAACCGGGCCACGTTACGAAGCCCGCGGGCATGATGGCCGTTCGCCGACCGCCGCTGGGCATTATCGTATGGGGGCATGTATATATATATGAATGTACCAGAACGAATATATACACGTGGACCTAATGGAAGCGCGAGGTGCAACGGTGCGTACAACGATGTTGATCATTGAACTTTTCATACCACGTGAGATTATGAACCACGATGGCAAACCATCCAGTCTAACCGAACGTTACAGTTCGGTCAGACTGGGGATGGAGTGACGACTATAGTCAAAACTATCGATACTTATCGAAAATGCATGTTTATATAAATTTCAATTATTGGTTACCGATTGTTTTGATCGTTCTCTTTTTTCAACAATATACAACGACTTAACAAATATTTAAATATCGTATATATAAAACTCGATATTTCAATATAGAAATATTTCAAGAACAATCAATACACGTAGTATTATTAACATCAACAATTTAAAAAGAACAAAGGATTAATTGCTTCGTGTAATTATGTGTCGCGTCAAGCGTTATGCAATAATTCTGTACAAGTAATATACGTAAAACGTGTATGGATAATATAAATAATAGGAAATTGTGTAAATACAGAAATTTACGTAAAGCGTACCCTCGTGTACTGCATTCGATGCTTTAATATTCGTTCCATACACATAGGTAATATAGTCATATATACACATATATATATGTATATAATTAGATTTATATACATACACATTGTACATACATAATAGTTTCTCACGTTCCACGGCCTCTACCCTAACAACCTTAATTCGAACTCAAGACGAGAGGGGTGTTCGCGCAACCCTCCCCGCTCTCTGTACTATATCGTCGAGACTTTCAACGATCATAAATAATATTACCGCGGGGTGAAACGCGCTCGCGACGACCGAACCCTTCGCAGTTTAGCCCAATCTCCACACCCCCTCATCGTTCTCTAATGTTAATAACCCTGCTAATAAACGTTCCCCGAGCTTTCTTGGAGAACTGCGCCCGAGCACAACCTCTACGCTAATTGTTGAAATTATTTCACGGCGTCACTCTTGCGGCGATAAAATTGTTTGAGAAAATTGCTTGCTCAAGCAACGTGGACTAGACTCCCACTCTCTCTTTCTTCCTCTCTTTTCTTTTCTCTGTTTCAACCCCTCTACAAATTCACGAGAGATAAATAGAGAGAGAGAGAGAGAGAGAGAGAGAGAGAAAGAGAGAGAAGGGGAGGAGAAGGAGTTGCGGAAAGGTAAGAAGCAAGCCGTCGCGTTCTCGAGAGCTTTATTCTCTCTTTAGCCAGTGGGCGCTCTAGGCACTCACTCTCTCGAGTCTCTCGAGTGTCGCTCGCGTGCGAGAGCGAGAAGTAGCGATTTTCTTGCGAAAACTGCCCCTCCCGCAGGTCTTCTTTCTCCCCACTCTCTCACTCGCATCCTTGTGTCGTTCTCTCATCTCTCGAGAAAAGAAGGACGATTCCTCTGGCCTCGGGACTATAAGTTATATCTATATGTATAAGTCTCTCAACGAGATGGCCAAGTTTTCGCCAAAGTACGTCAAGAGGGAATCTCACTGGGGAGAGAAAACTTTTACAGTGCTTCTCCTCGAGCACCGCAAACCCTCCGTGAGGAACAGGTATATGAGTCTCGTAGAGATTCTGGTACAGCGTACACAGCATCGTCGAGACAAAACCCGTTGAAGAAATGAAAACAAAAAAAATGCGAACGTCCCTGCGAGGAAAAAATCATCCCTGTCATATTTTGGGCAAGGACAAAAAATACAGAATCGAGCCGCAAAGTGATATACGAGTCTACACTTGGTGACGAATATTTAGCATCGAGGAACGAGGGATATGAGAATAAATTTGTGGCTTCGGCGCAGTTCGACAATTTCCAACCCTCGAACCGCGTACTCTACACGTACACGACTACGCCCTTTCACATTTTAGATCGAGTCGTTATTGCGAAGAGGTGTATCGCGACGATCGCGATGTTTATCGGAGTCCCGAGAGTGAAAATGGGCGTGGTCGTGGGCTCGCTTCGCATAAATTGTAAAAGAGCCCGAACCGTACCAGTCAATGGCCAGCCCCGAGGCGCAACTCGATGGCAAATCGACGGACGGTCACTATTGTGTCCGACACTCTGTCCCTATATAGTCGCCTGGGTTATTTCGAGTGTGTACCAAAGAACGAACTCGCTACTCGCTGTACTTATCGCGAATACCGTCGTAGTTTGCACTCGTCGCATTTTGCCTTCTTCGAGAAAGGACGGACGGACAGGGCGTCGTCTAGGAAAACCATTACGTGGTTAAATATTGATCAACATGAAGAAATGTGCGGACGGTTTAGGTTCGTACAGTGTGGCTTGTGCGGACATACGTCGACGAGAGTCTCCCCGACAAACCCGACGAGAGCAAAGGCAACGGAGAGGGCAATGACACTTCTCGACCCTCGTCATACACACATGTGTATTGTACTGTACAATAGAGCGCTTGATATTTACTTGGACATTCTTTAGTTTACCATCGGCTTCGAGTACGTACAAATTTTCAAAATGGAGAGATCGATCCACGAGAAATTCATGTTTTCTTAATGAAATTTATATCAGCAACGAGATATTTAATGTTAGGCTTAGCTGAAGAGAGACAAATTAAAGGGTCGTTTATGAAAGTATTACAGATAAAGGCTGTATCAGAGAGAACGAGAGAGGGAGAGAGAGAGAGAGAGAGAGAGAGAGAGAGAGAGAGAGAGAGAGAGAGAGAGAGAAAGAGATCTCAGCCAGGGTTGCAGTGTATAAGCTACAAGAAGAAGCACAGGCCCGGAAGTGGCCCGGAGCGAAGAGGAGAAGAAGAAGAAGAAGAAGAAGGAGGAGAAGAAAAATAGTATAAAGATGAGAATAAAGAGAGCGGACGAGAGGTAGGAAAGCCCGTTGGCGTTACAGAGAACGAGTCGAAGAGGCGTAGAGAGAGAGAGAGAGAGAGAGAGAGCGTCGGCAAGAGAGAAAAGAGTAAATTGAAACGCGCGCGTGGTTACTATGGTGTGTGGCCACCGGGCGAAACTCTCGTGCCAAACAATTTGCAATGCTGAAACGAAAAGTTGTCGAGCGTTGCAAGAGGCAACGACGGTAGGTCGGAGCACCAGGGAGGGTTGCTTATACGCGGTAGCCACCAGTGAGCGTCTCGCGGTATACACACAGCTCTCTCTCTCACCTTCTCTCTCTCTCTCTCTCTCGCCCTTCCTTTTGCACCTTCTCTCTCACGGCAAAGGCGAGGGGTTGGTTGCGGCCTCGAAGAATTAAGCGGCACGCTATACCTCTCTTGTTGAAAGAGGGGTGGTTTTACTCCAGAGTGAGCGAGGTGTAGCCGTATGGAGCAACGAGAAAAAAAAGTAGCAAGTGCTCTGCGGGAAGAAATACGAAGGAGAACTGCGCTCCGAATATATATATAGAGAGAATTACCACAGAGCTAACGATAATATCTCAACTCGGCTAATAACGTTAATAATTAAGCTCTCGTAGCTTCGTTTTGCGATATTACCGGATGAAAGTGTGCTACAATCGTTTCGCATATATTAACCCGTATCCATACATATATATATACATAGTTACTCGGTTGATCTCGAAACTTATTATAAATTAGCATAATTCAAAGCTTCACCAGTAAAATCGGACGGATTGATCAATTTATCGATCGCATGAAAATTGTAAAAAAAAAACTAAAGTTCATAGACGGAAATTCCCCGAGATCAGAACGATCGAACATTCATCAATTACGAGAATCGCTTTTCATCAACGCCAGGAGGGGTGACAAATATTTATTCTTCGGAAAGCTTTAATTGGCCCGTCCTTCTTCCTCTCTCCATCTCTTCCCTCGATCGGTCTTTTCTCTCAATCCTATCCCAGTGCCCGGACGATACGAGCGAGAAACGACGGTCAGGTACTTCGGCCAACGCCCAACCCCTATATCATCGCACTTTCGCTCTTTCTCGTTACCCGTACAATATGTATACGCGTATAACTTCCACACCTACCCGTGTTCCATGGTGGCAACCTCGTAGAAATTTGTCCACCGGTGTCGGTCTATCATTCCTCTTTCATCCGCGCATAATTTATATTCCACCCTTCGCCACTCACTTTTCGTATCACAGCGGCGGGGGGGGGGGGGGGGGGGGTTGGTCTGAACATCGCCAGGTAACACGAGCCAGGTATCACCAACTCACACGCATCCCCCATCAACGAAACGAGACCACAGATTATACGCCGTGTGTCCGGCGCAGCTCCGCGCCTTTTACCCAACGAAACGTCACTCTCAAACGTATAACAATTTTTACGTACGCGCGTAACGTTCGTTAACGACGACGTTCATTATACACAAACCCGTGCATAAAACCTTCGTCCTTTACAACAATTTCACACGAAACTTCATAATGAAAAATGTACCGAAGCTTTCAACGTTTTTTTTACTTTTCGAAATAATCGAGAGAAAACAAAAATCGATCCTACATTCGAAATACAATTTTGATGAATCAATAAATTATAGCTCGTAACTATTTTCTAGCGCGATAAATAAGATTGCACTCGATAGGACGTTGTCTATTATCTCTCGCCCATTTCCCGTTTAACCAACGATATTCCCTTCCCCGTTCCTTTTCCACCCTCGTTCGTTCCCTCTTCCCGTGCCAACGGTCATTATTAGACCTGTAACTCGAGAACACGATCGAAGCAATACATTTACGACGTCGATTATTACGCGGCACTGATATCGAGGAGGCAGGATATGCGGCGAGCGAAACGAGGCATAGCGAAGGAAGGACCCTCTGTATATACACGAGCAATCGTGTGTGCGCAACTTCTGCTTCCGGTTAATGTAATGTGCATCGCAATATATAAATATATATCGCTTAGGCACGCGTCTCCTCCTCGGTGTGATCTCGACCGTGAAGAGCGAGTTCAGACCGGTGGAAAAAAAAACGGGAGTGAGATAAATGAAAGGCGCGGGAACGCGTGGCACGCGCGTCCGTTCGTTCGGGGGGCAGGGTCGCGTGTGAGCGCGTGTACGATCGGGTGGCGTAGCGAGAAGGAAGCGAGAAGGAAACCCGAAGCCCCGATATTGTCGCAGAATGTATGATGGAATAACGATTTCCGACATGAAATTTCATACGACAAATAATCCGTGGATAAAATTATGAAATTCCTGTTCTATTCGTAAAATTAATTAAACCGAATCTCGTTACCCTGGCGTCCTTAGAACATCGACTATTACAACCTGACAAGGTCGTGGGCGATGAGTGGAGAACGCCGAGTGAGCATCAGTGAAACGGTGAGGGGGGATCCGCGGAAGGCATACATATAGGGTGCTTAGAGAGAGAGAGAGAGAGGGAGAGAGAGAAGGTTCGTGCGAGCTTGAAGACCGTGAAGCGATGAGCAATCCGCGACTGAGCGTAGCACGACCGAGACACGAGACGTACGTCGCAGAACACATCCCGCTCTCCCTTATCGGATAAGCAATACATGGATGGTGTGGTATATGGTGCGAAGTCGGCCAAGGGAGAGAAACGTCAGTGGGTTATCCGCCTGTACGCGTGCATATGCATATGCACACATATATATATATATATATATATATATATATATATATATATATGTGTGTGTGTGTGTGTGTGTGTGTGTGTGTGTGTGTGTGTGTGTGTGTGTGTGTGTGTGTGTATGTAACTATGCATGTGCACACATATAGAATAGAGAGGCACAAGCCCGTAGCCCCCCTCCCCTTGGAGCACCGACACGTAATTCGTCGACCACGCCTCGACGCCCGCAAACTGGGTACGGGCGCGGCAACCGAACTGGTGTACACCCGTATCCGCGTATGTGTGTGTACACGTTCGTGTATCGAGTGTGCAAACGTCCCTACGACTAATAGACGAGAGTGCTGCGCCCGCGTACCGCACAATGGGCACCAATGTGTTTAAATGTAATACACGGCGTGTAACACATAATTGGAGAATGCTCGCGAAAGCACGAGCCACACGTACCGTACACCGACGTGCGAGGACATACACGTGCTTGTGTGCGTGTGCGTCCAAACGTATGTGTGTCAGTGTGTGTACAATACACTTATATCCAGTGCAGACGCGTAACACGAAGAGCGCAGCGAGCATGTAAGCGAGTTATATTTAGCGGAGCGTTCGTAGGTTCCCGAAGCCTGCGGTTCGATTACACGACCAAGCCTAAACGACCTATCGCAATTAGTCGCAGGTTTGCGCGTGTGTGGGTGTTTATTAGTTCGTGCGTTCGGTGGTCTGAACAACTATACGGCTATACAACCCTGTGATGCAAACTTAACGCCAATTTTACCTACGGTTGCTTTGTTGTTTCGTTATACCTACCACAGCGGTGAATTTGTATATTTTGCGTTTCTCGATGATCGATGATCGATTACAATTTTCTTTGTATCAAGTGTTGTTTTTGTTTATTTTTGATCGATAGGAAACGCCGAGGTCAAGACGATTCAGCGAAATTCATCGATGGAAATTGTCGCGTCTGACCGCAGAGGGAGCTTACTACTTTGACAAGAATTTTCTGTTTTTTCTAAGGGGAGGGGGTTTTACGTTAACTATTTTTCGCAATAACGAGGAGGAATATTTACTTTGGATACGTAGCGATATATGCAGACAGTGTGAGGCTTGTGTCAAATTAATGGTTTTTAATATTCGAATAAAATGAAATTTGAAATATCGTATATTACACAAGGTTTCAGAAATATTCATTGAGTCCATAATTTCAAAAATAACTTCGAATTAACTAATGCATTTTCATGCTGGAAAGTTGATTTTATTCGCTCGAAAGCAAAAATTGGTACGAGTAAAGTGTAAAATTGAATTAAATGAGAGAATTTTTCAGAATTCCCCGATTCAACGGTATTTTATTAGCGGATGATTAAAAACTTTCGAGACGAGATTAAAGCGCGTAAGTAGCTTTCACAAAAGTAGCTCGTAAATTTCGACAAAATCATAATTCTGATACGGTCGACCTCGCGAGGTTGTCTCGAACGAGGGAAATAGGGATACTTAGCACTTTCTAGAAATTTACAATTACGTTTTACAAATTTTCCAGCGCGACTTGACCGATTCCGAGAAAAATTAGCTCAGTAACTTTTCACCGCGATTTCGCCTCGGCAAAGCTTCATTTTCCCAAAATTAATCGCATCGCGCTGAAAAAAGAACATTGACAAATCGGATAATTAGCCCAGAGCGTGTCGTACACCCTTTCGATAATTCTCATCGTCGGGACAGGGACATACAAGCCTCGAGCCTATATAAAATAAATCGACGGGGTAAAAATAAAAAAAACGTTAGAAACGTCGTGTAAATAAATAATTATTGATTCTCTCCGGGACTCACCTTGCGCGCGTACGTTGACGAGGAAGCCAGCGACGAGTACGACGATCGAAAGGTACCTCATCTTTCCACTTGCTCTACTTTAGTCTGTTCACCTGACGCAGTCGAGTCTATCTCCGCCACCTGGTGCACCGCTTTCTTGGTTTTCTCCTTGCGAGCCACCTTCCCTCTCTCGCCAGCTCGCGATTTTTCGAACTTGTTCAACACTGTTCGATGCGCCGATACGCGCACTCGTCGTCTTTTCTTTCTCCGTCCCGCGATCGTTCGAGCGTCCTTATTTAATTCTATGTTTGTCGTTCACACCGTCTCACGCTCGATAGAGTCAACCACACCACTCGAGGAGTTTCGCGGGGGGAAACCCGAAAGGGTCGGCTCGTCACGCGAGAACGAACGACCGAGAGACTGAAACGAGAAGAATAAAAATAATATGTTTCGCGTTAATTTCCTTATTTTCTCAAACTGGTGAAAACTTCAGCGCGCCTGATATTCGGAGCTTTTCGTTGTTTCTTATCTTATACGGTACGCGGTCGGTATATCTATATATACGTATATAGGTTTGTATCTCCTGGCAAAAGTGTACAGTATATAGGCGTGTACCTCGGACGAGGGCAGGGCCTCGTTGAAAAGCCAAGAGGTCAAGAGTTCACCGTGGAATGGGGCTGTTTACGTGTATATATATATATATATATACAGGTATACATATATGTATAATTAGTATCCTACTGAAATGAGAGAGGTTGAAATTGGTCCGTGCACACGAGAGTATCTGTCGCAGTTTTGAAAATCGAGCCGCGAGGAAGCGAGAGTGGCATGAAACAGCCGGGGCCAAGCGAGCGCCGAACAAGGCACGCCAGTGGCCCGTGCCATCGTCGAACACCGCAAGACAACCGCGGAGATAATTAACTTTGAGTTAATTTCTCGCCTATAACAGAGGAGACACCTGTCGCACACGAGGGCGCGTTTCCGAGAGTCTCGGGTTTGCATCCGAGCTGTCCGAGCCAATTTAGAAATAACGACTCGAACGAAGAGCTTTCAAAAAAAATATCACGAAAGAGATTAATCTCGATATATATTTCAATCGAATTTAAATCCTCGCATTCAAAAATTGTCAGCCGAATAAAAAATGTAAATATTCGGGCGAGCGTCGAATATTCGATTATTTATTTCGCTGCTGTGTAGAATTACTTCTGGATACGTTAAATAATCTTGTTATTGTCCGGTTAAAAGTTCCCTCTCTCTCGCAATCTCACGGCTGTGGCAGGATAACCCGACCGTTCTCGGCTTTCCGCGAGGGATGAAAATCTCGAATAAAAAGTTTGCGGTTGTATCGTGTACAGGGAGGGCATGCGAGAGGGTGAACACCCTTGCACAGGCGTGTGTTCCCGAGGGAATAAGGGCCACTCCTCGCTCGTGGCTTCGGCTTTTCGCGCTGGTCTGCAAAGCGCGCCCCTTCAGTCGCGCTTCGAGCAAGAGAACATCTACGCGAGGGAGAAAGAGAAAGAAAGAGGGAGAGACAGACAGAGGAAGACGGAGAGTGAATTTTTCGTGAATAGACCCTTAACGACGAGTCTTATCGAACGTCCTTTTCGCGCTCTCCTATCCACTTATCGCCTTGTTTGAGCCACACTCGTGTATAACCTCGTTGAAGAAACGTGCTATGAGAGCTCGTGGATGAGAAGGGAGACGAAAAAGGAAACGACGAAACAAAAAAAAATGTCACTCTCGCGTATACTCGACGTAACTACGGTGTACCACGAATTACAATTTTGTTCTCGCATTTCGACGATCCTCGAGGCATCGTCGTCGAGCCGAGAGAAATGAGATGTACCCTCTATTCTCTCTCTTTTTCTCATTCTCTCTCTCTCTCTCTCTCTCTTTCTCTCCTCACTGCCTCTTTTCTCTGTATTTCTCACATTTCTATGCAGCGTGTTCGTCTCTTGTTCCAGTTCTGTGTCTCTCGAGCCGCGAATGGAACCGGACTCGCCACAGCTCTCGTCGACCCACCCCCCTGGTCTCACCCCCACCCAAATCCGCAGGATAATAATGAGAAAGTCTCGGAGCTTCTTTAAGACGACTCAAAGCGACCAGAGATTGCCGCTCGGTATTCTACCGGTTGTAATCCACATCAGTGTACCGGCTTGCCTCGTGTCTGAGCAGTCGCGTACTCGTACTACTGGGGCGCTTCCTTAGTTGTTGAACGGAAAGGCGCTAGCTGTGCCCTGGCGTTGAGACACGAAGGGGAAGAAAGAGCAGCGTATACTCGTATATGTGCATCGCTTTTCTCGGACCTCACGTTTCTCTCCTCGTTTGTACGTTCTCTTTTCCGACTCTGACTCTCTCTCTCCCTCTCTTTCTCTCATTCTTTATTTCCTCCTATTTTCTTTTTTCTTTCCGCTCTCGCACTTTTCTTAAGACATCGCTAACGTCACCTTTTTCAACCTCCCTCTAACGCGTTTCTCCGCCAAGTTCTTACTCACGTCCAACAGTGAAAAGGTAAATCGACTTTTTTTACTACGTCCCTCTCTCCTTTTCTTTCTCTCTCTCTCCCTCTCTCTTACACTCGCACTCACCAACTCACACCCCTTTTCTCTATGACGGGTTTTATCGCCGACGATTGATGAACCCGTAAGAGGACGTTATAGTTCGCGAAAGGTTTCACGACCCCGAGAAATATGCATATTCACACAAACGCACACGCTATCCCTCACCCGAGTTCTCCTTTTATCCCGTTCTTTTTCTCGCGGCGTGAAAGAAAACGAAAAAAACAGTAGGAGAGAAAAAGAGCGATAGCGAAAAAGACAGCTACGCTTCTACCCTTTACTGATCGATTTACACAAATCGTTCTACATCTCCGCGTAGCACGTGACGAACAAAAATATAATGTCAACCATGAAATTCTTGCGAAAGCTTCGACCCACGACTCGAAAATAAGCTTTCGAATTACATTTTCCTAAAGTTTGGACGACAAAATACGTGCCTCTTGCAATTTTATCCACAGTTAGGCGCGACTCTTACCATCGTGGTAAAATTTGTCCACGTCATAAAGTCCCAGCAACCCCCGTCGAGAGTTCGTCTATTCGCACCACCACTAGCTATATATGTGTGCACATATACAACAGTAGATATCTATACATACATATATATATATATATATGCCAGCGTGTTTTGCAGCCTAAGCTTAGACGACCCCGACAGCCGTGACATAATTAAATAAAATGGCCAAGTGATTAATTGCCCGAGCTTACGTCGAGAAATATGCCAGTCGAGGGTGTTTCTTCCTACCTATATACATACTTTTCCTCAAACGTCTATTCAATCTGGCCATATACACCCGTACCACAGCATACGAGATACCCTATCGTTAATACAAGCTTCTGAGTTACGTCAGCCACCAGATCATTTCGCTCTTCTTCTCACTCTCTCCCGCCCTCCCTCTCTCTCGTTTCGTTCATCCATCTACCATCTACAGCCAACGGGAACCTCGGCCTTGACTGGTGCACACCAGGTGCTCAAAGATCCAAGAGAAGTTTTCTCTTCCCTTCTAACTTGACTTGCCTCCCCCCCCCCCCCCCCCACCCTTTGTGAACGTTCCTATATCCGCGCGCAACGATCACGTACCGTTTTACAAGATCCAACCGTGTATATCCACCAACGAGGAAGAACAGCCGGATGAACCTGACAGCCTCGGGATGATTTCATCGTGAAACAGCCGGGTGCAGGATAGGCAAACGTCTCGAAACTTTGTGAACGCGGAAGACTTTGGAAGATCTTCGTCTCGTCGAACGCTTAATTATTCAATAATCTCGATAATCGTAGTAATAACATATTATCGTTTCGAGTACGATTGCGCAAGCCCCGAAGCTCGTTAAAAACTTACCGACGTGATATCGAAATACGGAGGCGTTAAGCAATTGTGTCTTATAAATAGCAATTGAATCGAGGAATAAAATGAATAATCGATTAATGGTACGGCCACGTTTGACGAAACGAATTAATTAACCGGTTATCCAGGTCGGGTATGCGATCGAAAAATGAGGTCTGGCTTTCAGAAAAATTTTACCAAGAGAGATGAATTTAAAAAAACTGTTTGTTGTTGCATAATTAATTTTTTCTCCGATGATAAAGTAAACGAGAGTAACGAGAAAAATACCAGGTCAAGAAATTTTTCACCGTACGACTGTGAGTAATATTCTCCGAGCGCTGGAACGAATTAAAATTGTACGGAGACGGCGTACCGGTATAAAATACTCTAATGATTTCGGATTAATAACAGAAGCGTGCACCGCAGTACGTGGCTTTGCCGTGGAGCAGCGAAACTACCCTGGTTCAGCGTTTCGCCGATTTTCTCGCTCGTAGAGAAAATTGTCGAGCGATCGTAACACGACCGAAATGAAAAAAATCCACTTTCTTAGCAATCGCACACCCTGCGTATAATCTCCCGACCTTGTTCCTCGCATATATTGACCATGGTATGTATTCGTTTCCATCCGCGATACGATCCATCGTCAATTTTGACGAGGAATACAAAAAATGCATATAAACTTGAAAAAGAGTTTTTTTCGAGGTCGAGAAAGAGTATGGCTCTCACCGGGAAATGAGAGTAGAAGTGTAGACGTATTTTTGCCTCCCGGGTCTGTGACTGGGATATTGCGTATCGCGAAGTAGAATAAACGAAAAAAATGTATAGAACCAACTGTACGAAATAAAAAATAAAAATAAAATACGCAACGGTCCGAAGCTCGCGACTATAAACGACAGGGTCGTGCCATGGATCGAAATGAAACCTGAGCGCCGGCCAAACGAGAACTGCGAAACTATATCATCGTCCTCCTGCTGCGACCGCTGCTTTTCTACACTATATTGTCACAATAACCCCTTTTTTCATGGCTTTTACAGCGTACGCGTAGCGAAATATCTCCGTTAAAAATGGCTTTCTATTTATTATCTAGATATTTTTATATTCGCACATTGTTTCGATTTTTTTTCCATTCCCGGTAAATGGGAAAAAATCGTCAAATCGTTTGAACAAATAAATATTCCTCGATTTATCGAATTCGTGGATCACGTTTTTTATCGGTTTTACTCTATTTCATATGATTTTCTTATCGATTATAAGACGACCGATTGGATTACATTCTAATCGTGTACGAATTATCAATACGTAAACACTGACACTTATGTATCGATTTGAATTCGATATAATATCGAAAAATATATAGTTGCTTCGTCAAGTTTAATTATCCTTTTTACTCATGTGCAACCTTGAAAACTGTGCATCCTGTTATTTTCCATGCCGTTCGGACGAGAGAGGAAAAAAAACATTTTGTACAACAAAAGCTTTTGGATCGCCGCAAAAACCCGTAGGCATAGGCGAATTTTGCGATGGGCCTAGATATCGATATAACCGCGGCTCGCGGTGCATACCCGCTGGATCAATCCACGAAAATACGCGAAAGAGGTTTCCATTATCGGATACAATATGTAAACTCGGGTATAATGGCTGCTAGATGCTTTCATCCAGCGGCGTGTGTACACGAACTCGTTTGACGCTTTCTATTCATTCACGCCTCCCGCTCCCATTTTCCCGTACTGCAAATAGCGTCACGTAGACAAGTTAATCTTCGCCAAAAAAAAGTGCGTGCCTTGAAAAAAGAATCCGTAAATTGAAATTTACGGGTTGCTTCATCGGGATTTTTTATCCGTTTTCAGAAGCCCAACCCCTACGAGTCGAGTGATAGAGCAGACTTTGTCAACGAGTCAAAAATCACGAGGAATAAATGCGAAAATTTACATTTTTCATCATTTCTTTTTACCTCTTGAATTGATTCAAAGATAATTTACATCCAGTGGCAGCAAATTTGCGCAAGTTATTACAACTACCCTCTTTTTTTCTCGTAAACAAATTCGGTATACAGGGAAAATCTTAATATTTCGAGCGAATTTGATGCAAATTCAAGTTAACGAAGAGTTGTCCAATTTGCGTGCGGAAATTCGAGCACATGCCATGAATTTTCGAATACAACCTCTGGCATGAAAAATCCAGATTTTTTTTATCACGAGAACAAAGCTTCCTTCGTCGCGAGTCAGCAAAAAATGTATGAACCATTTTAATTTCTGTACGTGTTTAATTTATTTACGCATCGCGTGTCACCATTCGTATGATTATTTCCACATATATATATATGTGTGTGTTTTCCAATCAATGTCATATACATTTGTCACGTAAACGTGAAATTTTCAAACGTGTACATTGTGTGCGAATTATCCTTATCTGAAAATCTTCCGTTCTCGTTAAATATAGATACACGGTAAAAAAAAGCAATTAATGGCAATAATAGAATAGAGAGGATGACCTAAGAAACGGTACGGTGAACTGGACTTTGTTCCAAACGTAATAAAAATAAATAAAGCTTCCTCGGACGAAATAGAAATAGTTGTAAAAATTGAACTACGACATTGAAAAAACAACCAAATATGTATATTTAGTTACATATCATTGAAAAGCATTGACAATTTTATCACAATACAGAATCATGGGGTAAGAAATGTGGGTTTAACTATTTTCCTAATTTCGATTTTGCACGATTCGCGAGATAGTCACAATCGTATGCATTCAGTGTCCGTGCAGGCTGGTGTCGGAAAATTATATTATTTTGTTTTCAGTACTATCTTTATTTTATCCATCTTAACCCAGGTCAGGTCACCCTTAACAATCGTGCCGCTGGGACCCTTAACATTTAGCTTTTTCTCGCAAATACATATATATACATATTTCTTTCTCTCTCGCTCTCTCTCTCTCTCTATATATATATAGGAGTATGCTTTCCTTCCACATTTAGGTACCAGTGCCTTATATCGCCACTGGCTGTACCGCGAAGAAGATTTCGTAGCGAGATTCGACCGGAGGCGAAACGGCGTCACGTAGAAAATTGGACCATTCGTTCGGGCGCGGACGAGAGTTTCGCGCTCCGGTGGCGCCACCGCGTGCGCCTCCCCGTCGTTCTGAAGAAATATATCTTTACGCGAGAGCGACCCCGTTTGTGCCCGTGCAAGAAAGAGCCTAGAAGGGTGTAAGAGAGGGAGAAAGATTCGACGATGAGCCAGGTGACACGAGCCCTATACAAGAGAAGTTTGTTGCTTCGTGCGAGCGACTAATACCCACGTATTTCATGGACCGTATTAATCGAGGCTACCAACGCGATTAGGGGATGATCCCTATCGAGGAATATTCGCAAAGAATCCTCGAATCGAGGCGATTATAATATTTTTGTGTGTGTGTATGTGTTTTTTTCTTCTATTTTTCGTTTTTTACTCAGCGTGATCATTAATCCTGTGACCTTTGGCACTTCTGTTCTCGTCGCACCGTTTATTTTCTCGTCGTAATCCACCTACTACTGATTATTCAAGCTTTGATCTAAGTGGCTCGAGTGTACAAATCGTGCGACTTTTATCTGTTAAAAATATATATATATTTTTTTTTCTCTCCTACGTTGTTAAAAGTTTTCAACTCGAATGAAATCACCGGCACAATCCGAGACTCTCGAGTAATCCGCGCGCGGTGCGGGTTCTTTTATATTTACGAACGATATTAATGCCCCGTACCGAAATATTCGTCGAAGACGATCTTTCTTCGCTCGCGCGAGAGCAAACGTCGAAAATTATGTCTTTTTTACCCTTTAAATTATGTTCGTTGATTTAAACGATTTTCAATTCACAAAATTATCGCCGATGTTGTTGTTTTTTTTATATTTAATTTTTATTATTTCTCTCTTCCGAACTGAAAGAAATTATCAAATTCTTCTTTTAATATATTTTTTATTAATACGTTAATCGCGACAGCGCAAGGTTGGTATATCCCGATTAAACGCGGTGGATACAACAGCTGCGTCCGGTGCGTACGATATACGCGTACGCTCGCCACGATCGCGGCCTCGACACTGGCGCGCCGAGTCGCCCGGACCCCCCTAGTTCTCTGCGCTTCCAAGCAGCGTCGCCGCGCCGGCTGACACCCCACCAACCTCCGCGGAAGCCGTGCGCGACGATCTCGCTCGCCGCTCGCGCTCTCGCTCTCTATCTCTCGCGCTCGAGGACCTACCCTGCGCCCCGGTGTGGCACTCGCCTCTGCCTGTGCTACCCACCTACACTCGCGAGGTCCTTCAATACGTTCGATTGCTCCCATTGTAAGGAATATATAACCGCATTCAAATATAACGATATTAGAAAGAAAGGGAAGAAAGAGAGAAAAAAAGCCAGCAATCGCGAATATAACTTCCGTATTCATTCGAGATGCTGACAAATATTGCACCCGAATGGCTTCGAATCTCTCGTAACGATCGGTAACAAAAATCCTTCCCTCGGCCCCGTGGCGATTCGTCGATACTTTTTCTTTTGCGTTTCAACGCATCGACGAATACGAGGAAAATATGAACGAACGAGTCGAAAATGAAACATCGGTAAATTTAACGTTATCTTTTCCCTATCGAGTGATCGCTTCGAGAATTCGTTGAGGCAATTTCAATTTTTTACACTTCGTTAAAAACGCATCCCTCGATAATTCCACCCTGAGGAAAAAATGATCTAATAGTTCGTGAAAAAACGAGTCGAGGTCTTGTACCTGTATGCACCGGGACGAAACACGTCTCGCTCTCGTCTCGCCTGATGCATTTGCTTATCAATTATCACTCTGGCGAGACTCTCGCGACGTACAATACGCGAAAGACGCGTTTCACACGAAGTCGTATGGTTGCTCTTGGCTCGCTCGACGTTTCACGTTAAAGCACGATCTCTCATTTATAAACTACGAGAGTACTCGTGCCGTCTCTACACCTATACATTAATCCGTTTGTTCTGTGCACTCTAACTGCGCGTATGGGTAAGATGAGGGGTGTAAAATAAAAAATGAAAACAAATTTTTAAAACGTGAAAGAAAAAATAAACCTATGGGTATAGATACGTTGCACAAGAGGAAAATGAAGCGATGTGTTCAATGCGCGGTGAAATAGATGTCAGAGGAGATGATGTATATGGAGAGGCGTGTAAAAGGTTGAAATAACTCGGGTGGAAAAAATCCGCGATAGAAAAAAATATTTATATCCATAAAATTGTGGTAAATCTACCGACGCTCGTTAATAGTGGTGAGTCGCACAAATATATATATAAATATATATATTTGCGCACACAGACGTAGTTATATATATAGGTATACAATAAACGAGCATCAGGCTTTGCAATATATGATATAGAGTCGAGAGGTCTACCCCAGGGACTGATGAAAGAGAGGGGAGGTTTGTGCATCCCCAAGAAGCGAGAGAGGAAGGGAGAGCATATAGACGTATATTTTCATTAACGAGTATATCAACCCCCGGGGTGTCGTGGCTGCGTCCCTCAGGCACATCTCGTCGAATGCTCGGATGCATTTCCCTTTGCGCCGGACACACGCGCCATAGGGCTGACGCTCTCCCTCCGATCTCTACCATGTTCCTGTTCCACGTCCTCGTTCGCCCTCTCTCCCTTTCTCGCTCTCTCTCTGTCTGGTCGTTTCCAGGTCGTGGTGCTCGGTAGGCCTCGGTGCAGTCGATAAATCTCCATGCTGTATCGTTATTAGCTTACCACGAACGTTCGTTTATATATAGATACGTATATTCCATATATATACACGTATATTTATAAATATATATAAATATATTCGCGTAATGTAGATAAATATATATACATAGTAAGAACAAATGCCAAGAGCAGCACGCGTTACTAGTAGTCTCTCGTGAGGTCACGAGGGCTAACCAGCGAGGTAGTCGGTACCCTCAGACAAATGCACACACGGAACAACCCTCGGTCGTTAATGTCGGATATATATCCGCGATACGGCATACGTAAAGCTGTTGAGCTTTGTAATCCACCCCACACGTCCGATGACGTTGTCCAAAGAGTCACTCGTCTGTCGGCGCCGAGTCACCAAAGTGTCGGGCTGACGTCACTCTCGCTCTCCATCTCTCATTCTCTCTCTCTCTTTCCGTTTACCGATGGATATCAGAACACCGAGGGAAAGATCAAGAGACGTCAAATATAATACTCGTTATATAGCTATAGGTTACCATAACGGTAGTCACAGTACAGACTAATATGTATCATGAGGGAGAATAGCTCGTACACGTAACTATATCGATGAGACAAATCGACGACCCTCACGCACGTGCATCGTGAATATAAATATAAATGGGTGTATGTATACACGCGTACGCATACACGCGTCGGCAAATTATGCGGAAATTGTGTGAGCGAGAGATGTATTTACGAGTGTTTCTATTTATTTTTCTTGCGATGTTAATTATCGTTGGGTGTAAATATTCCAAAGGCCGTACTCCATGTGGATATGAAGAATATTCTGGAATGAATCCGTGCGTATGTGTACAGAGAGAAAATGGAAAATGGATATTGTACGGTAATGTAAGGAAATACGCCCCTTATGATGTTTGTGTTGAACGATATCGGATCTCTGGCACGCAAGAGTGGAACACGACTATGGACCAGTCAGAGATCGCTCTTCTCGATCTCTTTGAAACCCTATCCCGTTAATAAAGGCCGTTGTTGGCGCAAGCCCACGAAACTATGATGTGGCGCACGAGTTGCCGGGGTTAATTTCTATACGTGGGAATTCTACTCTATTTATTTATTGTGTTAGATATATAGTTGTATAAGTTATACGATAATTATATTTAAATTAAGTTTAGCACATCCTGAACATAGACAGCTGAAAATTTTACACGTTAGTAATTTTTCATATTTATGAAATTTTTCGGGCATCTTGGATATCCGGCGAAAATCGAAAGGAAGATCTTGCAACATCGAACGGGAGACGCGACATCGCGGGATCTACTTCTCAAGATACCACGCCGAACTCACTTATTTTTACTCGGGAACGTACAAAAAATCTGGGATAAAAGACAGCGACACGCGTGACGCACAAATCACTTTGAAAAACTTTCTTATTTTCTTACTATTTTAATGCTTCATTTAATCACGCGCTACATCAGCGAGAGACGCGATCTCGTTTACCGATCTATCAAAAGTACGAACCAACGTGACGAAATTCTCCAGTTTTTTGCGACGAACCAACAAAATTCTACAATCGTACGAACAACGTAAGTTAGGTAAAAAAGAAACGATGTTTGAATCGAGTGAGCAAGTTGCGAGAAGTTATAGAAAGATACGAAAAGAAACGAAGCAGTAATGTTGTGCGGTTCGTTTGCACCCTGACGAGTCGGTCGGATACCACTACAGGGCTGAGATTGGTCGGGGCTCACGTGTTTGTAGCTGACCGGCTCGTTCGTCTGCCAGAAAACAGCTAACGTTGTTTCGTATGCGAGCGGCTTTCCGTGTAGGAGATGCGGCAGAGAAATGCCTGAACGCCCTATAACGCAACATTATATATATATATATATAAATTGTATATTCGTACGCAGAGAGATAGAAACGCGTGCGCGTGCAGCTGGCGAAGAGAAAGGGTGCGCGGACGTTGCACATAAGCCGACCGCCACAGAGAGCAGCACTCTCCGTTCCGGCGTATATACCTCGTCCCGCGACCCGCGCGCATGTGGTCCGAAACCATTGGGATTTTAACGAAAGCTAATTAACGCCCCCTCTTTGCGGATACACCGGAAACGCGAGAGCATTTTCCCACTTTGGTATGGCGCCTATATCTATCGCTATCCGCCACGTATTCACTGCGTGTCGTTTGTATATATACGTATATATTATTCACACGAGCATGGAACACAATACCATTGTGGTGTACATGTGCTGTCGACGGGGCTGCTGGTG
This sequence comes from Netelia inedita, assembly GCA_964017225.1. NCBI lineage: Eukaryota > Metazoa > Arthropoda > Insecta > Hymenoptera > Ichneumonidae > Netelia > Netelia inedita. The sequence goes on from OZ024920.1 coordinate 10,810,965, forward strand.
AACTTACCCTCTCGTTCTCTCTCTCTCTCTCTCTCTCTCTCTTTCTCTCTCTCTCTCTCTCTCTCCCGTTCATAGCCGCCCTCCCTTCTCCTCCTACTCCTCTTTCTCCCACTACTCGCCGCACTGCCGAACAGCTCGCCACATCGGCCACACGCGGACTCTCGCTATTGCTGCTCCATTCCACGAGACCGTGAACTGTTGCCAAAAGGATTTCCTTGTCCCCCACCCCCAACTCCCACCGCCACCCTCAGCGTACTATTTCCCGAAACCCGGCTCGGGAGTTCCGAACCTCCGGAGAGAATCGTCCGCCGGAAAATCCTACCCCATTTACGGCTTTTCCCCAATTTTCTCTACCGCCCACTCCACTATATATATATTTATATGTATATATATTTATACGTATATATATATTTGGATGTTTATACGTATGTGCGATAAATAGAAATATGTATAATAACAGCATTTTCAGTGGCATATGCGTATTAAACTCCGCTCGCTGTGGTGGACGGAGGAAAAATAGATTCAGGACTCGCAAAATACTTCGCGAGCAACGGGTCGGAGATTTATAACTTCTATATACATGCGTAATGTTTCGTAAGCATTCTCATGCCCTTAAAAATCTGTTAAATATTTTTAAATATTTCAGCTCGAATGGACGCGAAAAAACTGGGAATTAATTAATCGCGTTAAACCGAACTATTCTTTAACAAAAATGTCTTTACATTAAAATTTACATCATTTTTTTGCCCAGTTGAAAAAGTTGAATATACAAAAATTAATTACGCGTGTAAGATTTTGGAAAAATTATCAAGTTGAAAATTTGACAGACGATAGTTAATTGCAAATTCAATTTTTTTAAATTCCAAGATCTTTTTTCGTCGTGCGAATGGATCCAATAATTTGTTGAATAATCATCTCGATGATTATCGCGTAATCATTCATTTATTCCGAATTCAGCTCGACTATAATAATTTTTGACAATTTTCTACGCCCATTAGTTTATACATTCGTGAATCGATTTGCGTATTTATAAATCGACGATATTACGACGGACATAATAAAAGAGAAAGAGAAGAGAATATATAATGGGAAAATATGTACATACTCGATTATTGATATGGCGGAAGACCGAGAGGAACGTCAAGTTTGAAAAAGTTATAAATACTAAAGGACATTTATGTGTATTTATATTTTGATGTCTATATCTATATTTCTAACATTGAATAAAGTAGAAATTAAAGAAGTGATGAGGATGAGTAACGGCTCTCTCGCTGCCGACAGTTTAATTGAGAATGACGTAAGAACATCCGAGAGACGAGACGAACTAACGGACACACGACAAGCGTTCCGATCTCTTCCAATATCATCGCAACGTCTTTCTCCATCCGCCGCAGTTTTCTCTTTTTCGTCTCGTATTTGAAAATAGACTCGCTATTAGATTCAGACAAATCTCTTAATTCACGCTTGTATGTCACATCGCGACTGGTAGCGATATTTTTTTAATGAGAGACGAACGAAATTATCCATTCGAAGATGTGGAATCGGACCCGACTGGATATCAACGCGTATCTCAAGTTTAAAGAAACATGGATTGTCTGGGAACTCTTGCGATAGCAATGCGTGAGCAAAGTCCAAGTAAACTGCGATCGACTTATCGTTAGCTCATATCCCTTCAAACTTCGAACACACGCTGGTATCGATCGACTGTAACGATCAGAAAAATAACCCATTTTTCACAATCTTTTTAAAATGATTTAATTTTGATTAGTGTTCATAATAAAAAGATTTTTTTAGCCGTCGGAGTATCACCCTGCCTTAAAAACTACCACGAATTAACCGGTGCGAACTTTGCACGGTAATTCCTCGCTTCGCCAACTACCCGCAGATATCAGTCCTTTACTTCAGGAATACTCTGAATGTACGTGTATATAACTATTATATTATGTTGCTTAGTACATACGCGTATATGCAAAAAGAGTTTCGTTAAAAAGCTTGATGTACCATGCGCGCGTACGATATTACGAATTCTCTCGTGGAATACGAGTATCGAGGGTCGCGGATGGTGATAGTATATGGAATCGACCATCCAGTGGCGGTTGGTAAATATATCGGGGCTGGTTTCGAGGCGGAGGAAAATCAACGGATTTCCGATGAGCTCGCGCTAAAAAACATTTTCCGATATTTTCGTCGAACACGATAACCTCTCATTACGGGGTAGCGAAGTTCGCATATTCGCTGGAACCTATAGCGATACTTTTCCGCGTCGAGAGAGCATATCCAAAATTTTGAAAACGATTATCCATCACTCTTCCTCCCTCTTCCGCTCTCTCTCTCTCTCTCTATCTCGATCTCGCGTTCGATACATATTTACATCACGCTAACGACAAGAGAGTTGGAACGACTATGCTCGTTAATATCATTATAAGCATTGTTTCGCACTCGACTATTAATTCTTCAACGATCCATTATGGAAAGTTAGTTTTCGAGGGTATTATCTATATCGTCCATAGCGTAGGTAGATATGAAAAAGTAAGCCGAAAGAAAAATGAAAAATTGATATTTAATGGAAATATGAAATTGTGTATTTACGATTGATTTTTATGACACGAACGTGGAATGAAAAAATACATGGACAGCTGGGAACTCGAAATAAGTTGATAAGTTATGATTCTAAATTAATATATTTGTTATAATACCCGAGGGAAAAAAAAGAATTTTTGGTCATTGGGACGTTTCGTAATAAAAACAAATTGTTTGTTAAAAGAAAATTCGATTTTTATGAAATAAAAATTGATATTTGAAAATTTTTTAATTCGTAATCTATAGCGTTGTATAAGCGAGCGAGATCGCTCTCAATGAGCCGGCCGGTGTGAAGTGGATGACGCGAAGGGGCGAGAGAGAGAGAGAGAAAGAGCCACGCCTTCCTTCACGCTTGGCAAATTATGTCAATCATGGGGTCTTGTGCCCCATCAAGAAACGCCATGGTCTAATTAGCTTCTTATACACATATATATATATGTCTGTGTGTATATGTGTATATTTTTCTTCGAGATTCCGGATCATTAACTGCGCCGTTGGTGCACTGCACGTCCGGGATCTCGTTAACGGCTGTAACGGGTGACGACAGCATGCTATACAAAGCGTCGGAGCACCCAGAAAAAGATAAAAATGAAAGGTTGCGAATTCGAGATTCTCTGTGACATTGTTGAAAGGGAAAAAAAATAAATATTCACTATTAACGAAGCAAATATTGCAATATTTAATTTGCCTATTCGATCAAAGTTTAATTAAATGTTAAACTTTCCAATTGATAATTAATATCTTCCAGGATAACAATAATTCTAGTATTATCAATTTCCGATGTAACAGAACATTATCAATGTCGCGAAGCAAGATAGAGATATACACTCGATAGCCGATGAATAAATGCTTAGGTAGAACAAGAAAAAATGAACGTTGTGCGATGTTCCCCACGATGTAATCAGCTGTCCCTGAATCATATATAAGGCGCAGGACACACGCTCGTCGTATGAGCCATGACATAAGATGCTGATCGACCGTGAATATCGATCCTACATCCTTGTGGCAGAGGCAACGAGAAAAAGAAATACGCGAGAAGCCGGCGAGCCAAGGAGCGAGCGATAGAGCTTGTAAATAGGCGAGCCTCGCACACCTGGCTCTTTTTCTCACTCTCTCTGTCTCTCCCTCTTTCTCTCTCGCTCTACCCTACCTGATGGAATAAAGTAGCTGGAGACATAAGCCGAAACCCAAGGAAGGTATACGTCTTGAGCTTGGGCAAAGAGGATTCGCGGAGAGAAAGGTAAAGACAGGGTCGGGTGTGTCAGAGCGTATACAGCTCCGACTCCTTAGCTCCTCTCACCCCTCTACCCCGCTCCCTCGCACTCTCTCTCTCTCTCTCATTCTCTCGTTCTGTTTTAATGCTTCCCATCTATTCCCTCAGCGAGTTAGCTCGCACACACTTTGCATCGATTGTGACCTCAGTTTAATACCTGGTGGAAGAGTTCTCCACAGACGAGTGACCTGGTGCTAATGGGCTTGAAGGCCAATGGAGCTGTTGCTGCGTTAACGCTACTACTATTACTAATATACGAGTACACACTGCCTCATGACTGATTCACGCGATTAACTTCTTGTAACAGCTAACGTGCCTTAGAGAAATAATATTTAATTCATAATGATTCGCGTTTGTTCGACTTGGACGAAATTAATTTTTAACGGAAGAGAAAGAAGATTATAATACTTAATCGTAATTAACACAATATTCAAGGTCAATTAGAAAATAAATCAATTGCTCACCTGACGAATATCCTTTGATCATAATTTTTGTAGACAAAAAATAATGCAAATAATATAAAATATGTAAATAATGAAAATTGTTTCCCATTCGACAAATGCTATAAAGCAAAAAGAGAAAAAGGAGTGATCCAGGTAAATCTCATATTTTCGAGGGAGGGTTGCGATGGAAAATCGCGTCATATGCAGGGTGTCGTACAACGAGATTATGCAGTTGCACGAGGGTGACTTCCAAGTACGTACGTACTTGGTGCGACTCTGTGCCGCGACGCCCTCGCCGATTCGGCTGGCTAGCGATCTGTAGCGTGGACCATGCGAGACTAACTCGACGGCGCGATGTCCTTTTGCGATTCCGGGGTTCGAGCTCGGTCTCGGTTGCACGCCTTCTATATAAACATGAATATCATCTATATATATATATTTATATGTGTGTGTGTGGGTGTGTGTGTGTGTGTGCAATGAGCACCAACACGATCACGAGATAGCCGAGCGTTTTCCTCGCGTAACCGGATTTCCCGCAGGGCGAATTAATATTAACTGCTTAATTAATTAATCGAACGAGCGGACGGCCCCGTGACGACAGGTCTGAGGTCGTAACTCGAGCCAGCCGGAGAGCCAGTGGGTGTGTGTGTATGAGAGAGAGAGAGAGAAATAGAAAGAGAAGACAAGGGAGACCGCCGTCGGTCTCGCGCACTCTCGACTACCATGCAGCAACCCCTGATTCAGCCAGTTCCGGGAGGGTTGCTCTATGCTGGCCGATGTCGACGTCGGCGGTTGGCAACCCCCGTCGTGACGGCGCTGAGAGACGCGACGGTTGTGCGGTTATACGGGTCGAGAAGCGTGACGTGTGCGGGAGAGAGCACGCCACACGAAAAAAGAGACAACCCTCCGCCCCCTCCGCCCCTCCCTCAATCGCCAACCTCCTGCCCCTCAATCTTCCGTTTCCCTCAAAGTAGAGACGAGTCGGGAAAAAACGTGAATTAAAAAATATTCACGGTTCGGTAATGTAAATTAACCTTTCTTCGAATCAACCTATATAGGTACAACTTATATCATCGACCGTATCGACGGCAAAAAAAAGATCCAAACTAGAATTAGATCGCGTTCTTTCGGTTTCCATGAAACTCATGTTTCTATCTACCTATATACGTTAAGAAGAACAACAGTTTCGTGGAAAGAAATTTGAAGAAAATCGATGACTACTAACATTTTTAAAAACAATATTTTCTTGTTGATATTTGAAAGTCTCATAGCAATGTCGTTTAAACAACAATTTGGAAAAAAAGAAAGTGCTATTTGGCCGGTTATTGGCGGAGTTATGAGCATTTTAAAAAAAACTCATTTTTCGAAAATTCATATCTCGTGAATGGCTTGATACAAAAAATTGAAAAAAATCATGGAGGCTAGTCTCAACCATGACTGAAAGGAAAAAAATAACAAAAATCGGAAATGCAAAGTTCAAGTTATCCGACTTGGCGTAAAATACCCCAATATATATATATATATATATATGTGTGTAGAAAGAGAGAGAAAGAGAGAAATAAAATAAATGGTGCGATAGTAATAAGAGGGTAGGTCAATGTCCGGGCGTAAAACGTCGTGTACGTTAAATTTTATGTTTCTTTAAAAGTATACGCCGGCTGTAACGCGTTGCACTCAGATAGCCGGATGTGCGCAAATAAGCCGAAGGACCGCACTTCGATAAATAAATACGTTGGGAGGTAGACAAAAGAGAGGATAAACAAAATTCCACTGTCTGGACGTGTACGGACGGGAGTTTGTCTGCGCGACGTCGGATTATACAAGAAATACGCGTCGGAAATTGAATTTTCTCGGCAAAAAAAATGGATTATTAATTTTCGCGCCCCGGACGATTGTTCACGAGACTCGCGGTACGACAAATGCCCGCGAGCTATGCCACGTGTTACCGTCGACTCTTTTATCCAGTCTAACAACCCCTTAACTCTTTCTCTTCCTCTCCACCTTGGTTTCCTCTCGCCCTTATATATATTTATATATTTATAGTTTTCGCGATACCAGAATGACAAATATATAGCTATAATATAAACGAGCAATTTTCATGGCGACGAAAACTCCCATAGTTGGGGCAAACTTCTCCATCGCAAGATATAAAATCGATAAGTTATACCGCCAAGACTTGAGAAACAGACGAGGGAAAAAAGTCGTTGAAAGAAAAAAAAATGAAAGAAATAAGATGACGTATAGAACGTTGATGAAATAAGAGGGAGAGAGGGTGAAGGAACGGCGGGGAGGCGAAGAAGCGTGAACGAGAAGTTTCCAATGCTGGCTGTACGCCTGCTAGAGAATAAAACGACGGCGAATCTCACCACTAAACCCCCCGAGTACCCCCTCTCTGGCCCGTATCTCGAAAAAATATGCGAGAATGGTTACAGAGCTTTTCGAGGCTGGGGAATCTTGAGAAAATGAACGAGTAAAAAAAATACGACGAAGACGACGACGACGACGACGACAGTCCTACAGGAAAAAGAAAGAGAGGATATAGATATTACGTAGGTTCTAGGTAGCTGGTAGTCTCGAGAGAAGAAGCCTCCAACGAGTCAGCTGAAGAGGACCTTTGAAATATACATTTTTATTCTGCTATACGTAGCATTGAATATTAATGCAAGTACATCTCCGTTGATATAGAAAAAAAAACTAAAAAAAAGAAAAAAAAGAAAAAAAAATATGGCACATCGGTCCTTTTTACACTCTTTCGTCTCTTACCTACAAATCTTACTCGGTCTTGACCTAAATCTCTGTAAATCAGTGTATACACGTATAGTTCGTACCGGATTATTGGCTCTACTCTTTTCAGTAAAATAGTGTGAAAAGTGTTGAACGGTCTAACGATTCTTCCGTCTTCTTCTCACACTAACCAATATCTTGAGAAAAAAATGTGATAAATGTCAAAAGTATAAGACGAGATTTTGAATTACTATATGTAAATTCTTCTTTTATATAGATATTTCGAACAATGCAGGATCAAATGCAACATTCGACATGTGAGATGCTTCGTTCGATACTGAGTGCTTCATTTAACCCCGAGCTACCCTAAAATTCTTGTATATGACAGTGACGATATATTTTTATAATATATAGAGCGATATATATATATGTATGATGCTTGTGTGTATAGGTGTATAGTAAAGAAAAAATAAGAGTGACGAGAGTGAAGAAAGGAGCATGAGACAAAAGACGAACAGGTCGATCCATACCGAGCACATGTATACTTCTATATAGACGATATAGACTGCAGAAAGGAGCAGCCACCGGTTCAACGGAGATAGTCTACTGTTACTCCTGTCGTTTCTCATTGGTTGTCTCGTTCCTCGAGAGTCTCTTATACGAGAGAGAGAGAGAGAGAGAGGGAGAGAAAGAGATGGAAGGAGTCAGGCTTGCTCATCCATTCGGTACTTCAAGCCCTACGACTTCCGGTCTCGGAGCAGCGTGCGCGCGCAGAAGAGCTCCTCGAGTGCCAGGTGACTTTCTCAAATTACCAAGATTCTCGGCTGGTTATTGACCAGCCATCGCATACGAAAGTCAATTTAGCGACTGTAAAAAAATACATTCTCGTTTCAACAAGCCGCGAAACAACGAGTTTTTATATTTATTTTCGAAGATTTTGAGTCTATTAATTATGACGATTGCCTTTCGAGCCAAAAAAGAAGTCGTAAAATTTGTATAATACTTTTTACGAATCTCAAAGTACCCGTGAAAAAAGAATGAAACGGGTTGATTTTTGACGCGGGTGTAAACGTAGATTTAGCATCGTTCCAAACGACTTTTATGACTAGCGGTGCGAAATAAGCATAATATTCGCATTACGCCGGATTATTTAGCATTCGGCGAATAAAGAAAGAAAGAACGAGAAAACATAACTCGATCTCCACAATCGCATGAAATTTCGTTCGTGACTTTATCTCCCTACCGTGCAAAGATGTTCGTTGGGTACGGCAAACGCGAATGAACGAGACGAAAAGAAGGTAAAAGAGAAAAAAGAACGCTGATAAAAAAAATTGAGTCGGGCTTACACGCTCCGAGTCTTGCGGCCCGGGTCTAATAAAATTCGCCGGTCCGTATTAATGAACAGTCGGGGCGTGTCCCTTTCGCGTGATAAATGTCGGTTGTGCTTCGTTTACACGATGGAGAGAGCGAGAACGAGAGTAGAGAATGCACGGTGCGTGCGAACAAGAGACAAAGAAAAGCCAGCCGAGTCTGAAATACATAAAGAGATCGCCCAGAATCATCCTTAAAGCCATATAGACGTCGCCAGGAGCGAATGGTCCAGCTATATAGACTCGGTATACAAGGTAAGTCGTGTTCACACGCCGTACGTAAATTGCGACGTCGTGTGCGTGAACCGAGAAAACGAGATCTGCTTTATGTTGAAAAAAACGAAAGAAGAATAGGGTAGAAGGGATGCGAGAGGGGGATGAAGAGACCGAGCGGGCTATCTGGCTATTATATTAGGAAAGAAGAAAAGCCGCGGTCGTGGACAGTGGTCCGTTCTCTGAGCGGTACGCAGCGGAACCGGGAGGCTGCCGGAGGCCGCAAAGTCTCGGGGGCTCGTAAAATTTTAACGAGGTGGAATACGCGGGTTGGCCAGAAACGCGCGCGCGCGCGCGCGCGTGGTCTTCTACAACCAAAAAAGCGTCTTAACCTCTCTCTCTCTCTCTTTGCCACCAATGCGTCTCGTTCTTTTTACTAAATAAAGGAAGTTTACGAAGGTAGACCTATTTCTCTCCCGCTCTCTCACTCTGTCTCGCACTCTCTTTCTATTTAGCTCGGGTTCCTCGGAACTGAGAAAAAGGGACGGCTTTCGGCCCTCGCCAATATATTTTAACGCGTCCACGTCACGCGAGACACGCGCGCACGCTCAAATACTTGTCGAGAGACCCTCTATCGACTTATTTTTCTGTCTTTTTTTATTTTCTAGGAGAAAGACAGAGTGAGAGAATTCAAAGTCTCAGAGGCGGCATCGTTCTTCCCACTGAAGATTACCCAGCTTCTGCGTAATGAAAATTTAAAATAAAAAAGAACGAAGAAAGAGCCTAAAATGGAGAGGAAATGATTCGAGAGACGAGCTATTTTATATACTTTTGTTTAAATATATATCTATACATACATATTTCTTTTACGTAAGAGAAACGAACCCTACGACATTCGATATAAGGTTTTAATTAAAAATATAGGAAATTTGATTACACGACAATTATAGTTTGCTCCCCTGGAAATCATCCTTCAATTCCTGGCGTGCAATGTTATGAATAAACAAGATACGTAGATACCATTCTTGGTTGAAATATTCAAATCATTTTCCATCAGCGAGAGAGAGAGAGAGAGAGAGAGAAGGCAGTAGCAAGAAAAAGAAGATGTGCAGAGTCAATTATGCAAAGACTGCTCGCTATTTCGCAAGCGTAATGATCCTGTCTTAACGTCGAACATTTATTTCGGAAAAGAGAAAAGCTTGATGTTCATGCGGGAAGAGAACGCTCTATTAGGGGTGAAGTGATAAAAGAGCAGACTGAGAGTGAAAGAGAGATTTCTATTTGCGAAAGTGACAACGATAAATTTATAACCTCACAATCATTAACGATTAATTTAATAGTACGACTAATAATTTATCCTAATGTAAAGAGCGCTGTTATTATTCTCTTACTCGACACGGATTATACATCGTAGACATTTTTTTAAGTGTCGAAAGAACTCTCAACGACGTTTATTGACGAAGCTTCGTCGTAGAACGAAGCTTTGTAATTTGAATTATTTTATTAACCAAAATCCTTCGAAAATACAAAGGAGAATAAAGATGATGGTGCAATAGAGGGTAAGAGAGATAGAGAGAAAGAGAGAGAGAGGATTGGAGGTGCGAGACACTTGGCGCCTTGTGAAAATTCGTCTCGAACGAGAAGAGCGACGAGAGCTTTTATTTTTCTTTCGCCGCGTTTCGAGCTCGCTGCCTGCACACTGCTTCTAGTACAATATATACATGTATATACATCATAGTGAGCTGCACCTCTGGATTTTGTTCTCAGTGCCTCTAGTCGCTTCCCCGCAGCTTCTGCTCTCTCGAGCGCTCACTCGGTACTGTATCTCTCACGGAAAATCCCAGGCTCCTCACGGCACTCTGTTTCTTCTCTCCGAGACGCCATTTTTTTTCTTCGTTTTATTCGCTTCGCCAAAGCTCGCGACCTCTCGTCGTTGTCCATAAACGCTATCTTTGTGTATCTCTCGGGCGGTTGTTCTTACGCACAAAATACAACGTCGTCTCGGGGCCTTTACGTCCTTGCAGTTTTGTCACGACGAGGAAAAATATCATAGTAACTGCAAGCTCATTTTGGTCCAGTTTGACCACGAAATATTTGATTATTGTTGTTATTTTTACAGACAAATTTGGATTTTCAGACATTTTTATTTAATTAATGAAAGTCTTTTTTTCGTAAATTTCTTAACGATACTCAATGAAACCAATTTTTTCCGTTTATGTACAAAATATACCTAATATTTTATGTAAATAATACAGATATACGCGAGATTTTAGGTAAATCTCGCGTTTCTGACTTTTGCGAAAACCCAGAGATCATTTATTTGTCGCGGAATACAGATTCGGTGAATGGTATTTCAAGGTTATAAGGTGAGAAACGAGATGACGCTGGAGACTAGACGCCTAGAGGGCGCGCCAACTAGTCCGGCCTAGGAGACTGCAGTTTGAGGTTATTCGTATCATGTTATACATATATAACACTCGCTTTTCATGCCAGTCACTCGAGATTGCACTCTTAGACGCATCGATGCAAATTCCACAAGTTCAAACTCACTTTTTTCCTCCCTCGCTCGCCCTATCTATCTATCTCTCTCGCTCTCTTTCTTTTTGCGACCCTAGACCGATATATATGTCCAGCTGTGTTCGCTGATGCGCGAAAAATTGAAAACCCGATGTTCTCTCAGACGAAGAGGAAAATTTACGTACTCGTATAGAACTAACCGTACGTCAGATAGTCGTATCGAGTTTCGTAATAACCGTGCAAAAAATATCAGTTTTTTAAATAGAGTTTTTGTAACTATCTTTTACTATCCCATCGTCGACTATCGCTTTTATCGATCGTATATACGTCATATTATATTTATTATTATTTACTATTTTATTACCGAGAATATAAAAGACGTTCGCGTTATATTACCCATGACATCCTAAGAAATGAGCCAGGCGTTACCGTGAATACGAAATTGTACAAAATTAATAAAAGTCGACGGTGGAACACCAATTTGTGCGAATCGAGAAAAAAAACGTCCCAATCGAAAAATGTTGTTAACCAAAACATCGTGTTACGTGTGTTACTAAAAAAGCGTACAGACGAAAATTGGACTCTCCGTGTACGCTCTTCAAACAATTTTCAAACGAAACTGAACGAATTGTCGGATCGGTGCCATAAAAAACAACGAGGAAAAAATCTTCTTTCCCTACCTCGTCTCTCGAGTTTACACCCAGGCATGGAAAACCGAAACTAGAGAAAATAGATCGGGCGAATGGGACGGTTGAAACGAGGTTCGAAAATCGAAACTAAAACCCGTCGACGCCCAAGCCTACAAAACAACGCGAACGGATACAACGACGGCAACGAGGCATGTAGGGCATGAAGGGATAGTATTTATACATATATAGACATATATATGGACATATAGATATGTAGGTACGTATTGAGATTGCATATACAATAGGGGTGTGTACAACATAGTAGGTGTAGCGACACGAATGAAGCAGACCGCGTGTGCACGTCGATGTGGCAGCCGGGCGGCCGAACGAGGCGACGACGTGACAGAGGAGCAGCAAACTATATACAGCCAGCCTCGTAATAAACCACGACGTAGATAATCGAATACACGACGCGTAACAAGCGCGGAGCACCTCCAAATACAACGCATATATACACATATATTTGTATACATGTGTGTTTGTGTATATAGATATATAGTTAGGACGATAGCGAATGGTATTCGAGCTTGTGAACTCTATGCTGCAAAATCAGTAGGGGGGAAACGTGTACACGCGCACAAGAGTATGGCGAAGGAGTGGGAAGAGAGTAGGATGCAGTCGTCCTTCGACAACGGAGGTCGCGGGACCTCCAGGCAGGGTGCTCGACGCATGCTGTGCAGCAGCGGTAATTCAAGGTACCATTGGTTTGGTCAATAGCCAATTCCTATTTGGCATTGGTCCAAGGGACCAAACAAACCGGCCACGGCCGCATCGACACACCATCGTCTCTCGGCGTGTTGCAACGTCGAAAGGGGACGCAAAGAGCATGAGGCGAGGATAGGCAGCAGAGGGAAGAGACGCTCTCGAGAATCCTCTTCCTTCTCTCGTGTGTGCTCTTGCCTACGGACTCGAGAGAGCCTTTCTATCCTCCGGGCACCGCAACGAAACATCACAAATCCAAGCAACCCCCTCGTCGTTTCATCTTCTTCTTGGTCTCTCGGGCGTACACCGCATATTGGCCATTGGTACAGACACTTTTCGTTCGTACGTATGGTTTTACTAATGTATTCACGTGCTTGCGGTCGACCTTTTTGGCCAGAATTTATATATCGTACTAGCCACATAACCTCACTTCGGGGCCTGTGTGACATAACCTCTACTCGCGACACGTGCGACATAACCTCTCGTTACCACGTGTGGAACATAACCTCTGTCCACTAGAAGGTCACAATCTCTCTTGCGTAGACAACAAATTAATCTGCGAATCTGCCAATTTGTTCATACTAAAATATATTCGTGTAATTCGTTCACTCTACAGATTAATCGATACGACTGAATACGACACGACGTACGCGACTATAAAAAAATCCGATGGGCATTGTAGTGGAAAAAGGACCGAGCCATTACACGAACACTTTATGCAACAGTAACGTTCGACAATAGTCGTCGTCGTGCTACAATTTTAATATCGGTAGGGCGGATCGAATTCACTTCGAACGAGAAAAGTGTTGTATACGTGTCGGTGTAGTCACGTGTGTGTACCGTCCTGGGTAACGGAAGGGGGAAAAAGCAACGAAGTACAGCAAGAACCGAGGGGGCTAAACTACGGTAGCGTATAGACACGAGGAAAGTGGAGGACTGCCGGCGAATTCCCTGCGGCCATTGCAAAACTTGATCCCACGGGAGTTTCTCCCGTATCTTTCACTGTGTGTATGCGTATACGAGCGTATAATAGTGTGTATGCCTAGCTACGCATACACACGCGCACGCACACACCCACTCGCGATAACATAAACACACATGAAAGGACGTAGAGCAAGGGAGGTGTAGCTAAAACTACGAGCGCGAGAGTTGAGCAAAAGTTGCCGCTCTCGCCATAGAAGAATATAGCTTCTGCATCTTTGATACCCTCGTGCGTACAAAAGTTTGGTCCTGCGATGCGACGGGTAGATACTATAATAATCATAATTGTCAAAAGCAAAAGTCCGTAAGTGACGCAGAGACGTATTATACAGTAGGCCCAGAGAAAAATATCAAATTCTACTCATGTATTTTTCTACATATGCATGGGTCGTTTCAATTTGGCTCGAGATGCTCGCGAGCCTCGGCGTCTGATAGTTTACCAATGAGGAAAAATATTCTAAAGTTGTGAAAACCAGCATTTTAGACATTGACGACATCTCAGCATCAGTTTACTCGAAAATGTCCTGTGCAATATAATTTACGGAGGAATAACTGATGAAAATGTTCATCGTAGCTGAAAAAATGGGAATGCGAAAGAGTCATCAAGGCAATTGTTTCCGTTTGGAAGCAATTATCATACCATAACAGTAGCTTTTCTCAAAACTAATAGTTCCACCCTACGACAGGTTAAGTAGTTACCGCCCGGGACGAAATTTTCTCGGTCGCAAGCTTTCGAAGCGCGAATTAACCGAGTTTGCTGGATCAACGGCAAAAGTATTGCAGACTATAGTTTACATATATATATATATATATATATGCAGAAGTAACTACCACCTTTCGTCTCGATTCGCCGGGGGCGAAAACCTCACTTCCGCGATGTAGATACAGCTCGGGTGTACATAGAGAGAAAAACGACTCAGGAGAGCGAGAGAGGGAGGGAACGATAAGTCCCACGAAAACGGCTCTGTCGCTCACCTGCGACGAAGAACTATACACATATATATATATATATATATATTGCCCTTGGTCTCATGGAGGAATATGCCCCCGCGGGAAATTCAATTTCATCATGATTGTGCTCTACCGTCTTTACTACCTTAACCGTCGGTCGAAGCTTTCTTTAATCCCTGCTCGACGTCGTGAAAAATACGAAGTGAGAGGGTGGCTGAGAGAGAGAGAGAGAGAGAGCGGCCGAGAGCTTTCTAAAATTTGTAATCGATGTTTTCACCTTGTCGTTTTACAAATACCAGACGTCACCCTTTTTCTCCCTCTCGGAAGCTCGATTTATTTCACTTTATTCATTTTGGCACCTCTATCGACCGAATAATCAACAACATTGTCAAACTCGTCGTTACCTATCCGCGGTTTATAACTAATTTCTTTCGTAGAAGCGCCAATACACTTTTCATTTTAATTTGATTTTCTTTTTTCGTATACCATCGTCCGATACGCGAGAAGTGATTTCGGGCTTGAGTCTCATTACCACTGAAATGGCATAGTCCTGGCCACCGCGCACCGGTCCATAAAATTATGCACTTGCGAATGAGAAAAATTAAAATAAAAAAAGATCAAACGATCTCGTTTACGAACTGTAAGTCGTTCACTCGTTTCGAGGTCGTAGTTGAAGCATGTAACACTTGCCATTTTATCTTCGAAATGAAAAATGTATGAAAAAGAAAAAGCTTTAAGTGGGAAAAAAGTTACATAGAGGATTGGTTTTCGTATAATCCGGGGAAAGCTCGGTGTGATGTAATATTTTTCCGTAGTGTCATAATTCTCATATACAATTTTGAATATCGTTGCTCCTTTGCTGTGTCACTATACAAGTCTTGAAAGGAGGATGCTATTTTACCATGTATATGCAATTGTAACAAGTCACCTGCTGCTCTCGAGGTTCACTGTCAAAAGTCACGAATACTCCGGGTCTTAATTATATCTTTAGAAGATTCTGTTTATGCGAGCGAGCTTTCAAAGGAGGAAAGACAGATAGACGCGGGAGAGGTTTCGCCGGTCTCATTAGAACGCGAAAAAGACTCCCTCAGAATCGTCTCGTGCAATGAAAACTGGAAAGAGAGAATCCCGAGTCAGTTGAAGCCCAACCAGGATGAGTAAAGATATAAAGCTTGCAGAAACTGACGACGATGAATATTTTAAAACCGTTTTTATGAAGAAATTAAAAATATAAGTCGAAATATTGATGTACCGTGTAAGTTTACATCTATAGAAGTAACTAACAAGCTAGTGAGAGTAAATATTTGTCTCAATTGAATTCGCAGATAGAGCGCATTCGTCCCATTTATTGAAATAATAAAAATATAATAAATCTGTTATTCACCATCTGCGAGATAGAAAAATTCACAGTGTTTGAATTTTTCATGAAACGTTTTACGATGATTAATTTCGACGAGGAGATAAATTCTTATTTTGTATTATTTTTAATAATTGAGTCAACGAATGGGAAAAGTTTAGCAATTCGCGATTAATGAACAGTTCGTGACAAAAGGAGTAACATTTACTTCGAGTATCGCGTTATGATATCTCGATAAGGGAGGATCGAAGGCGGAGGGTGGCAGGCTAGTTGCAATTCCCCGAGGGCTGGTGTATCATTGTTCGAGGGTGGTGAGAGTTATGTATGGCGACATGTAGAACAGGGAACCCGGCGTGACTCAGCGACCAGCTGTTCGTTCTTGGCTCATTAGGAGAGCCACACGCTATGGCACGAGCCACGTCGGTTCCCGTAACGTCACAGATATCAAATGTACTCCACGAGGTATATAAGTAAAGTGACGTATGCGAGAAACGAGGGTTTTCTCTGCACCTTATTGTTAGTCACACAAGGTGGACGGTGCGATGTAACCGAAAAACGAAAAAATAACTAGGAACGAAATAGTACTTTTGGGTGTCGTCACCATCTCGACACGTTCACAATAGCAATGCGCCGGTCACGATATTCCTTGACATTATTAACTCCCTAAAGCGCACACAAATATTTTTTTTTCTCAATGCGGATATTTTATTTATATAATTTGTGTATACATCGACCGAATATCTGCGAAAGTTCATATCGTACATGTCACGATCGAATTAACGAATATTAATTAGTGGTCCCTCGTCACCACTGACTGCACACGCCGGCAAGGATGTTGACGGATATACGAAAAGGTCGAAGGGCTCGCTGGTTCAAAGTTAGAATATTTTTCGACATACTAATCCGTACTTAAATAATTTTATTAATATCGAAGGGATGTAAACTGTATCATTGTCCCACAGCAGGGGGTGCTCTACATAGCTGACGCATGGTACTGTGTTAAATATTAACAGGTATAACTATATATACGACCCTTTGTCGCGTGTCTGAGGTAATGCACGAAGTGTATAATTGGAGGTTAGTCACACGCACTGAAATGAAACGGGGGGTGAGTTAAAATGCATAAAAATACGACAATGCGTAATAAGTGGCAGTTGCTGCAAACTTCAGTATGTCCTTATCGAAGCAACGACCTCGGTCGAGCTAATATAATACGAAGAAAATTATAAGCGTTTCAGCGGCTACTGGTGTGTTTGACAAATTATTTTGCCTTCGCAAAACGACACTTCGTAGCAGATTGTCTTCGAATTGCTTTATATATAATGCACTTTCGGAAATGCATTAAAGCATGACATATGGAATAGTGCACCGAAACCGTATAAACCCATACCTGCTTCGGAGCTTTAAATATCTGACTGCTTAAAATATTATCTAAAAAAAAAGTACTCTATAATCTGTGTTCGACTTTTTAATAAAAATAAAACGACCTCGAAAGTCTTTTAATAACACGATCTCATAAAATTCATAATTACTCGTTTGAAAATATATTCGTGAAAAGCGATCGATTATTTTGTGCTGGGGCTGGAAAACAAAATATTATCGCATACAAGAAATCAGCGTATACGACCAGTTCCGTTTTATACAAAGTCTCCTAGATTAAAAAATCCATAATAATTTAGAAAACATACTTTTCAATGGGTACGACGTACTGCCACGATTTGAAAAGCATCTTACGTGTGTAGGAAAAAATAAGGCCAGATCGGAATGAAATCGCTTAATGCGTATCTCAATTCGTGGTAATATTAAGACTCGACTCATGTACAAATTTAACGGAGATTCGTTACGAAAGCGAGACTGCGCACATGCTAAAAATCATGCACGTGCGCCAACAGATGTACACAAATATCAACATATATACATAAATATCCCAAATCATGCAAACACACACAGACACGCACAGCGAAAGATTTACCTTTTCTTGGTAACATCGGTATACGTATATCCCTTTTTTTACGTTTCAAGAATACAACCCTCCTCTTCATACCGTTCACGTTTTCATCGTCCTCTTCCCTTCTTCTTCTACAACGTAATTGGGTCGGACTCGCTCGTTTCTCGCGTGACTCGATCGAATATAATCGTGATTGGCGAGCGGCTTTAGTCCATAAAGTCGCTGTACGGAGTCTCGTACTGTACCCCTTTGCCCTAATATGCCTATACGTATATGCCCCGTACACACGTCGAAGAAGTTGTTCAATTATTTCCTCGCCAGTCTCGGCGAATAATTATAGGAAATCTCCAGGCCTTTAGCATAATGCGCGTTCAGGTTGAATATCGACTTGTGGGTACGAACTGAAGTTTCTAAAAATGTATACCGTATTGGGTACCAAGGGGTGGAACAAAAAACAGAATGAAAAAAATATTTATATTTTTTTACATTTCTTCAATTTTTTTTCTTCGTACTTGGTATACTATTCCTGTATATATTACTCATTCTTTTTATTTATTTTATGTCAACATTTGAATTCGATGCAATTTCTACGAGAGAATCTCTCGAGCATCGAGAAAACGTGAGCCATCGGTATATGGGGAGGCCAGTACGAGGATCGTCGTTAACGAATTCCGTTAATGATATTAGTGCAGTGAACCAGATATGGAGGATTCCTATCACGAAAGATACGACGACGATACATGTATATCTATATAATCATTTTACGTTGCTAGATATGTGTGTGTGTGTAGATTGGCGTTGAATGTAGCAGAGTATCTCGTCCTTTGCTAAAGGACACGAGAGAAGCACGTGAAAGATAAAAATCAAACGAACGAGAGGGTCCAATCGCGTTTGGTTTTCCTTCCGTTGAGGTCGGATGTGAAACGCGTGTGAGAGAGACATTTTGTGCTAAACCGCCTGACTGGCGCTCTATTTCGCCACTACAGTCACCAACTCGGAATCCAACGCATCACTTGATTGACCACTCGCACAGCTGTTTTCAAAGCCTTTATCCTTTTCGTACTAAATAACTTTCAGCAATTTCCGGCCTCTGGCTTTTTCCTCTCCCTCTCTCCCTCTCTCTCTCTCCCTCTCTCTCTTTCTCTTTCTCCCATCCTTTAACCGCTTTTACGACGTAGCAACCTTTTACAAATTTCATTTCGGACGATCCTTTTGATTTTCTTTCCTACGATTTCCACTGCTCAAATTAGCCGTAATTATAAAACTTTTGGTTCTTCTTTTGCGGTTCCTCGATCTAGATGAAGAATAAAAAGACAAACGGGTCAAAGCTAGTAGTTAGTAGCGTTCGGTAGGTCGCACCAGTCGTAATCTCCGCGAGGTTCGCAACGATACGTTGATGACAGTGATATCTGCGAAGAAAAATTGAGTACCTACTCATCGTCACGTTCTTCACCCTTTTGATGATAAAACCTCCGAGAGATGTCACTGTATTTTATGTCTTCAAAATATGTCTAGCTCGCGTTCAATTAAACTCTCGTATCTCCGATCTGGGAATTACTCTACATATGTATAACGTCTACAAAATAGGTATAAGTACGTTGAGAGATGTGTATTCGCACAGTGCGCTTAGGTGGTTGATACATATTAGGCTTCGTCGCGGATTAACGTCAGGTGGCGTATCATTTTCCATGTGCGTCGACGTATCGTTATCATCTCCAGTCAACGAAGCCGTTCACGGGTATGATACTAGCATTGCTTAGCGGATCGAGTCTCTACCCTTCCCGGCTCTCCCTCTCACCATCCAATACCGGTACAGAGAGAGTACCCGCATGACTATATTATACCCTAGTGCGCTGTGAATATAACGGAAACTCGTCAAGCTCTCCCATGGTGTAAGGATAATCGTCACGAAAATTTCTCCGGTGGTAATGAGGAACGAGATCCTGTGTCGCCATCGCCCCCTCCCCCACCCACCCCTATCCAGTGAAAGACTAAAATCACGTGGCACGCTATTCCTTGAACCCGCTATAAATCCGTTCACATTGACTGTATAATTGTGAGAATGCTTTCTGTTGGCAACGTAGTGTAATATTTGTTCACCAAACTTCGAGCTTGTCTTTCTCTCTACGCCTCGCTTCTTAGTACTTCTTACTTAACAATCCAGCTTTACATTGTTCATTGTGAAATGTTTGTCGCGCATACAGAGTTTAACGAAAGGATAAATTATTCTGTGATTTCGGCAATAAGTGGGAATGATTGATATTCGTATTAATTTTGAGGAGCAGATCTTACGGTTGGATCTGATTAAATAGCCACGCTTCCTTCGTAGAAACGATACCCTTGTGAAGATTAGCATTTTGGCCGCAGCTGATGCGGTGGCGCTGCGAGAAATATAGGCGTGTATACCTGCCGGGTACAAACGCGGTCTCCCGCAGGGATGGTAGTACCTCGAACGGGTAACAGGTTACGAGGACAGGTAGGAAGGAGTTCAGTATCGAGCTAGAACGAACACTTCTCGTAATAGAGATCCTACGGTGAATTATACGTACAGATATATTATATCTCGTATCTCGAACGTACGATGCAGTTTTTCAGCTTCGTTTCTTTTGTTACAGCGTGCCTTTGTTAGCATCGATAAGATCGCCTCCCCCTTCCCCATTGAAAAGGATAATAATCGAGAACACAGGCTTATGAGTTCCGACCGCTCGTAGTGGGACAAAGGTAAGAGAAATGCGTTTAAAATCCCAGTCGGTCATACGTTACGTCGGGTTTTACAAGATCAACGCGTCAAAATTTTTGGTCCAGCACCCGCGGTGCATTTATCGGTCCGATTATCCTCCCTCGGTATCGATACTAATCCCGTGAGAACGAGACTATGCGCACCACCACTTTGTCTCGTCATCGGCCAATGGGGCTTGAATACAACGCGGATTTGCTTCTGTTCTTAGCTAATTTAACGTTTCAATATTTTATTCCTAACGACAATTCACTAAATTGTTTTTCGTCATTTTTACCAAACGTTTTTACCCTTTCCGTTGTTCCGTATTTCGATGGTCAGCTTCTTTTTAACTTTATCGGGGGGGAAATTAAACAGTAGAACGATGTTTTTTTTAAATTGATTAATCTTTTGTATTTTAGTGACAAATTTTCAAATTTTGTAATTTTCATTTACCGCATTTGTTGCCGAACGATACAGAGGGATCGGACGCTCTGTGGCCACTGGTCTTCAATTTACACATATCCATTATATACAAATATGATGATATAAACGCTGACGCGACATTTCCGAGTTTACTCGAGCGACAGAAACGCTAGGTCACTATAATATTGTTTCTCGGGACAAAGTGTGCGATGCTCGACGAGAGACAATCGCGAGTCGTCTAGACTATACAGGTCACCCTTCACACGAATATACAGCAACCTCGACTTTACCATTTCATCAAAATTCAACCCTCGTCTATTACCATGTAGGTACATCTTGTATGCAAAAACGTGTATTAGGAAAATAAAACTTTTAATTTACAGAAATTTCCCTATGCAAGTTCAAAGTTACATAGAGAATTTCATTTTCTGCAAAGGACGTGAAATTTACTTTCATATAATTTGTCGTACCTACGTTAACAGCAATATTTGTATATTGCAAATAATTTCGTAGTCGGTCATGTGATCGCCGTGTCAGAGGTTGTTACCGAATGTGGATCAACGTTGCTGGCTAGTCACTCATTACATTCATACGTGTGAGCATTCCCATACAATCGTTAGAAACTTTGGCGAACGATACGAGTTGGTCTTACCAAAAAGATAGACAGATACAGAGAAATATTAAAGTAGAGGGAAACCACTCGCGCGCTGTCACTGTACCAAAACCAGACAGTCACGCAGTATATGAATTACACGTATGATACTCGGTGTACATGCAGAACATGTTTTAAAAGTACATATATATATAATAATAATAATATATATAATAATAATTTATATATTTTATTTTATTTTATATATTTATAATATATATATACGTATGTATATGTATGTATATATATATTGTATTTTCACATTGCTTTAATCTCACTCGGGCGAACTTTGAAATCGTTCAGTTCGTCAAAGCCAAACGCGAATAATAATACGTCAACAAATATATAAATATTTTATACATACATACACACACATAGGTATATACGCATGTTGACCGGGTTTGTAGATACATAGGAAAGAAGTGTTATAATTGGATCACTCGACAAAAAATGTGCCGAAACAATTTAACACTACTTATATCTGAGAGATAACGATACGGTTCAATATTTCTTGCCGAATTTCATTATCATATGTAAATACGATTCGCGACGCGACTCTCCAAATTTTTTCTAGCTTCCTACGTCACGCTGGTTGCACTGTCCAGAGTAATACCAGCGTGAAGTTTGAAAAAAAAATTCAACATTGACATATCGTCGGTGAGGCCACGTCGTGTTTGACCCGGTTCCCCGAAAATCGGGCAATTTCGCGAATTTAATGCGCAACATCACCGAATTTCCCGAATACTATCATAAATCACGGCAGTACGTTGAATAACGCGTGCCATATTTACGCGTAAGCCGAAATCTCGTTTTGATTACGCTTGGTCGAGCATTTCTTTGGCTTAAACGAATATCAAAATATAATAATTTTGCGTAGGGTAGTTTCGATCATTTCTCGTATTACGGAAACACGAAAAGTTCGTGTATCCGATATTTTCCTTGTATACGCAAATAATATACGTTTCTTTGGTTTCCGCGAGGGTCGTAAATTTACCGAGTACGAAAGCGAGTCAAAACGAAGGTAATAAACCATTCGACCACCCCCCTCGCTGGTATATAAATACGAACAATCTGTATATCGTGAAATTGCTTGCTTCGTTACTGTAAAGTTTCACTTTTGCTCTCGATTAGCCTTTGATAAATCTTTACAGACGGCGCGTATGGTTGTTCCGAAATTATCAAAATAAAGTAGTCCGGTACAATTAGAAACTTTGTGAGCTGAAAATATTCGATGCTCGTGCCACTGGGAAAATAAATATGCAAATAACGGGGAAGTCGTCTTTATCTAATTACGCGTAGCCTCTCGCCAGTCTTCTGTCGAAAGAACGAAGGTACAAAATATAGGGGGCTGGAGGAGACGAGGCAACCGCGAACGTTCGGACCAGCCCGTTTCAGGGTTGAAATACCGGGAAGAATGAAACGTGCGGGGGAGGGGGAGGGGTCAGACACGTGATGTGACTCGGACGAGGAGGGACCGGAGACACGATGATTTTCTCATACGACTCGTGAGACGTTTTTACGACACGACTAAGCGGCTGTAACTCTCCAACCGTTTCTACTCCGGGTACCTTCCGTCACTTCCCACCTTTCGCTCTCTACGCCGCCACCTCGTCCCCTTGTTTTTACCTTTGTAGCAGCTGGAGTGCGCCACCTTTTTTGCGGCGTCGACTCTCGCACTCTCTGGAACGTAACGGCTTAATCTTCACGCGTGCTCGTCGACATCAAATAAACGCAAGTTGGACTTGTATGAAATTTTGAGTTAAATTTGCTTTCTAATGAGCGATATCTCGCTGATTGTTGCGACTCGATAATTGGACCTTGAAACTTTTTTTCTGAAACGAAGCTGAAGAATTATCCGTCGCGACAGTTTCTTTAATATTTGACCAATATCAACCGGGACAAAGGGACAATTGTTTTAATAAAAAAGAAAATCGCAAACTCGTTTCTACTCTTCGCTATCTATTGTTTGTTCTCCCCACAATGGAGAGTCAAGGAGAAAGTCAACGATCGAAAGAAAAGGCAACATCTTTCTTGCGCTTGATGGAATAATGGAAATGACAAATTCTTGTCCAAGCGATCCTTGATTGCCGCATTCAACACCCCTCTTATCCTCGACTTTCGGGGGTTGTAAAGCTCCCGAGCATCCCGGAGACTGAGGAATGATAGGACCGTCACGTTTATACATATTCGCGTACATAACTCGGTTATATAACGGTTGAGTGTAATGGAATATACGGAGCGGAATATACGGAAAGTCCTCATCCGCGTGCTCGGATGTATACGCATTGTCATCCATTTCAAGTTGACGTATGTACGCCGCTAGAGGCTCTATCGTTCTCTCGCCGCACCACCGGTTTATAGTACGCGATACGTCCGCGAGAGCGGACCGAAGCGACCGAGTCGGCGAATTTTTGCGTGGCACGAAGCCAGAACACCGCGCCGACGAGAGCGAGACAACGAGGGAAGTTTCGAACGTCGACGAACGTGTGGGAGATTGCAACCTCGGATGCCTGAAAAGACCCATATTCGCACTGGGGGAGACCAACAGCCATTTCATGCACCCTTCGTGAGCTCTTCGGGGTCTTGTCGTGCCCTTCCTTTATATTTATGTTCTATATATATAATGTACATATAAATCCACATATGTATATGTCTATAAATGTCTGTATATATATGAAGCTATGCCAGATTTCTGAGAGACGGAATGGCGTATTTATTTACCGCTGGATATGGTGAAAGGGAGAAAGATGTCGTTCTCGCGGCGAGCTCGAAATGCCCGTAACCCGTAACTCGTAACTCTGCGCAGCGATACCGCCCGATGGTACACGCTGTCCGGGGTCTTCTCTCACGCGAGCCTTCTCCCGGTAGAGAAAAGATCGGGAGAAGGAAGGAAATAAGGAGGCAAGATAAAAGGAAGGAGTGGCGCCCCGACACACACGGTAATGGCAATTTTATGTTGTCTTCTTTGGTAATGCTCCCGCAATGCGGATTTTTCTCTAAACCCCCTCTGGCTCTTTTTTATGATTATCATCGGAGCCCTGCACAGAGAGAAAAAAAAGAATTGGAAGAGAAAAAAACCGCATATTGCAAAATGTTTAGCGGCACGCGCGAGCCTGCCCCGGGGGAACGGAAGAGAGGGGCGATGTGTTTGTACGAGCTTAGTCGTACATCACACACCCTGAAACTCTGTTCGGTGTAACACCCTCTCGATTAGCCCGAGGAAGCTTCTATGTTTGGTCGCGTACATAAATACATGTATATATTTTCCGAAATACATGAGCAAGAATAAAAGAGTACCGTGTGCTCTTTTATGTTTTCCCGGAATTCCGAGTATTTCGTAAAATTATCCGTTGCAAAAAAAGGTCGAGAGATGGTTTTTGGGCGGAACATAAACGATCTGCTTTTTGTTTAACGGGTGGTTGTAATGATTTTATAACGAGGCAAGATATCTATTAGAGTGTCTATCGTGTGTTCTTAAAAAAATACACAAATACATAATTTCCGAAATTGCATGAATGGACCCCGGTCGTTGGTATAATAAACGCCGCGTAGAAGTCCCATGTTAGAAATTATAGAAGGCCCACGTTTCCATTTCAACACGTCTTTGAGAGAAGCGATGGATAGGATAGATTTACAAAAAAAAAAGGTGTAGAGAGAAAAAGGAGGAAGGAGCGATCGTCGAGGATGCGAGATTCTTGGAGGTTCGAGAACCATAATATCTATCGAAAAATTTACCGGGCCCTTCTCTTTCATGTACGAGGGATATTCTCGGCTCGATAATTACAGGACCTTTGTGTTCAGCGCGGGCTACGGACGATGAAACAAGGCGCTGTTTTATAAATTGTTCGACGCGCGAGACCCTCGCTCTCTACACTCCCGTTTTTTCGTTATTATTTTCTTTTTCTCCCGTTTTTCTTTTTCCTCGCACCAACGGGCACGGTCGCTTTTTTTCGACAAATTTGTCTATTCTCGAATTACGTTGAAATATTGATAGCCGCATTTGAGAAAGATAATAGTGACGAGCAATTAATAGATTTCTCAACATTTCGCATATCGAGAAACATTAATTTATATTGAACTTTAACATTGTCACAATCAATAATCCTTTTTTGGATTTTCGAGACGCGCCAGGACTTTGGATTATAAGGAAAAACGTGAGTAAAATATTTCAAATATTGTTTCCCACACAGGAGCAAAATTTAAAAAAATGACATACCTCTACGTCTGATTGAAAACAAATCAAGATAAATGAAAAAAATGTGAGTTACAAGATTATTCGATCGATCAAAGATAATTATTCATTTTTAAGAAATACATTCATCCTTCTTTCGCCCAAGAATAATCATTCACGATTATTTCGTCGAAAACTGTCGGGCCTACGAAAAAAAAACGCAGCGGAATGAAAATTGATATTGCTCGTGTTACGTGATTTTTCGCTTCGTCCACCGCAAATACGCCCGCGTGTACATCGAAGCTGAAAAGGTTGAGAAGAATATGCCGTTGCTGTATCGAAGGTTGCACCATCATTAAAAAGCTTCGCTATACGTAAAGAAAGATTATACGGGAAAAGACAATATCGGAAAATACGTAGGTACGGCCCGACTTGCGGTTGTCGCGTATAAGAGAAGAAAAATGATGAAAAAAGACGCGAGCGTTATAAAATTTTTTTATTCTCTCCTCGATGAGGTTATTACGATGTGCTACGAGCTATCAGCAGAGCGTACCGTGTACATGCACACGTGTAAATGTACACGTGCGCTAAAGGTTGATGGGTTCGCGGTGTCGTTGTAAAAAAAAACTTTCGTTATAATTTAAGGCGAGTGGTCAACCCGAATATTTTTCTTTTTTATTGCACAATAAACCTTCAAATGTTACGAACAATTTAAGACATAGTTGGTACCGAAAATCGCAAAATTGTTGAAGTTACAGGTATTTTTCGGTAGGAAGGTCGAGCCGCGTGACTGGTCGGTCGCGCGGTTCGATCGGTGTATACGACCTAAAAAAGCTCGAAAGAAGCACTCCAAGCTCGGAGACCTTCTCAAAAAGAGGTCCAGGATGCTCAATCATCTGCTGAAGGGGACATATATGGAACAGAAATCGCTGATTGAAGGTAGGAGTCACAAAACCGCACATTTACTTTCTTTTGTGATTACCTCGAAACTACATTTTTCGTAATGGTGTCAAGTACATAAGAAAGGTAACCTAGGATTTTTGTGATTACTTGGTTGGTTTTTTTTATTACGATTTTTCTCGTGAAATTATGGTGAAAAATACACATTTTTTCTTCGTCAGCTCACCATAATTATCCTAATGGTCGAAAAAATCGCTATATTGTAGCGACACTATCCACGATTTTTTTTTCAGATGAAACATGCGAAGGGCCTACGCGGAAATATTTGCAACGCCGCAATTTTTTAATATTATGAACTAAAATTTATTTAAGGGGTCAGCATGGTCACACGCCTTAATAAAAATTAGTCGTCTCTAATTTATTAATATCTGTTACGATTGAAATATTTGTCTCGATAAATTCGTAAAGCAAATTATCTTCCGGCGTCGAAGACACCGTCGAGACGAGATTTTATAAAGCGTGAAAATTTTCTTCATCCCTCGGTGTTCCCATTTTGGCCGAGACTTCCGGGCCCCGTGAGACGGAGCGAAAGCACAGAGAAGAAGGCTTAGTTCGCAGTCTATAAACTGTCGTAAAGCCGTGTAAGGTGTCTATATACGCGGATATAGGGTGACTTTCGTACCACCCAAGATCGGGCGGCTTCTCCTTCTCCTCCTACCTCCCTTCCTCACCCGGTTTCCCGAACATTTTCTGCAACGACCAGAAGACATGATACCGCGCAACGTGGGGTTGCTCGAAGGGGAACTTCTATTCCCCCCCCCCCTATGGTATATCGAGATGCGCGGTAAGCTCGAACCATTCTTTAACATATTTACCGTACCGGTTATATTTGCTCTTCCATGTGCATTCCCACAAAAAATAGAATTTACTCAATTCATTCGGTGGGCTCATCGCCAATACAGAACAATTTCTTTTATTTCGTTACTTTTTCTGCTACAGACGCCATTAAAGTTTATTGTCCTTTGACCTCGAATGGCATCGTGAATAAAATTAATTTATCCAATTCACTTAAAGCGATCATCGTTGAGAAAAAAGCTTTGCTTGATATCGAATATAATTGATTACTGTGAATTTTTTCTCGAGATATCTTTTAGTCACAATTTGTTCTTATTTGACTGAGAATATACAATTATTTAACTCACATTTCACTGATTCAACAATATAAATATTCATATATATGTAACATGCTCGAAAATTGTTTAATTCCATTGGGTCTCTCGTCCCATCTGAAGGCTATTGTTATAAACATTATTGAAAGCTGAAGGAGAACGTTGCGAAATCGCAAAATTCTTATACACAAACACATATACACATATATACGGCTCCCAAAGGTGAGAAAGAATAAGGGATGAAGTACGAGGGAAAGAACGTCCGAGCCACGGAGAGTCTTGCCCCGAGATTTCGATATACCTGGCGTACGTTATACGACGATATATCGATTCTCTCGTCGGGAGGATATACAGGAGAGCGAGGGTTCGATGGCGGCGAGAGAAAAGGAAAAAGAGAAAGAGAGAGCGAGAGATAGAGAGCTCGGGGTATACCGTTGTAAGCCAAGCAACCAGTCTTTTTCGAGAAAAAACGTACGAGAGTATTGGGAACGAAAGAGAGCGAGAGAACAGACCTCGAGACATATACCGGATATCTTTGCGGGCTTCAATATCTTTCGTTTTCTCCGGGTATACCCTCCTCTCGTATAGGATATGTATCGTGTGGCGAAGGGGAAAAAATAAGGGATAAAGAGAGATAGATAGATAGAGAAAGAGAGAAAGAGAGAGAAAGAGGGAGATAGAATTGAATAGTGAAAGACGAGAAGCTCAGTCGTGTACCGGGAAGACAGATGATTCGAAGTATGTAGATGCCTCTGACACCCGCCCTCTTTTTCAGCAATATCCAGTGGTATATAATACATTCACGCTGATATAAATATATATATATAATACATATGTATAGATCGCAATACATAATCCACTTGCGGCACGTGGGCGCTCAATTTCCACTGCGGCGTCCGAGACGATTGCACTTACGGATAATTAGCGACAAAAATAACCGACTCGCTAACTATGCGACAATTAACGTCATGGTATCTCGGTGACTGCTAGAAATTAATAAAAATAATAATAAATGAAAAAGAAAAATTGTGGAAAAAGAATATAAAATATTTCAATTTTATACAACAATTTTACAACACGATTTCACTCGAGAATTTTTCAAACTTTTGTAATCGCAGTTGTCAACCGCGATTGTCGACATTTATACCTGAAATTTTAACATCATCGTCACTTGTTTGCATGCTGTGAGCGGCCAGTGCTAGCACAACCAGGCGGCCCTATCGATAGATCCCGTCGATATTTACAACCCCAATATTCACCAAAAACCCGTCGCTCTCTCTTTCTCCCTTTCGCTCTTTCACTCACTGTTTCGTAGAAACAAACCCCGTTTT
The DNA here is from genome assembly GCA_964017225.1 of Netelia inedita. NCBI lineage: Eukaryota > Metazoa > Arthropoda > Insecta > Hymenoptera > Ichneumonidae > Netelia > Netelia inedita. The sequence goes on from OZ024920.1 coordinate 10,840,078, forward strand.
GTTTCGTACTCCATCCAAATATTCGTAAGCGCATTGGATGGGAGATTCGAATACGGCCAGTTCGTCAAATGTACTGTGAAAAAAATAGACCGCCTATATGGAAGACAACAACAAAAACATAAAAATACGGAAAATAAAAAAAATGGAAAATTTGTTTTTTCGGTTTTTTTGCACCCCAGGTCGCTGATTTCTCTCTGCATATCTCTCTCGCTCTTACCAGGTACAACCCGTCCCGCTGGGTATTGGCCCGTGCGTTCTATTTTATTTCACTTGTACACACACTGTACGATGGATCGTAAAATCGCAACTCCCTGTTTGCTTTGGCGGACCTGCTCGTCGCGTCAGTGCGCGAAAATACCCGCGTATATGTGTTCGTGTATTCACATCGATCGTGGACTAACCGTCGTTGCGATGTTGAAAAAAAAATTGAAAATAAAATTCATTAAAGTGCAAATTGAAAGGCGAGGCATCTCTATTAAAAGCATCGTAGATTCGATATCCAGAGCTCACGCCCTCTTTCATTCTATCTCGCTCTCACTCGCTCTGTCTGTCTGTCTTTCCCTTTCTCTCTCTCTCGCACTCGGTTCTTCCTCTGTCGCCGAAGGAGAACCCCACCAATAATCCGCTTTAGAATCGCCTACGAGAGTTTGAGAATCTCCCCACACTCTTTCATCAGAATTAATAAACAATCAATTATCATAATTATGTATACACGCAGTACCTCCTCCTATCGAAATACGATAATTGCTATTAAAAATCGCCGCCGTGATCGAAAAATTTACCATGAAAAAACAAATTTTGTTTTCCACTTACAGCGTTGATTATTTTGTCCGAATTCTTTTGTAAAATCAATAAATCGAATATCGAAATATTCCGTAATTACGCGTAATATATATTTTTTTCCAATATGTTTCTATACTTCGAATCTCGTTGCAGAATGTAACAAATGCAATCGACGAACGTGGATGAAAATTTTGGAGATTATTTTCCCAACGACAGATACGGCGAACAAAATAAAACCGGCGCGCCAAAAATTCAACCCACGAAAATATCAGCAACGAAAATTTCACCATATGAGAGAATCAAATAAATTTAAAGCTTCCCTTTAACTGAAAATAATCAAAAATTTTATCTTCGCACATTGTTACATCTTTTGTCTCCAGGCGTCCCGTATTCTTATCCAGCGTTGGTAATGGCAAAAATATCCATCGTTGTACACGCTGTCTCAAATATCTCGCGTTCGTTACGTTTAAACGTACTCGCGCTGGAATTCGTCGGTCTCGTTTAATTCCTCGTCACAGACAAGAGACAGTGTAACAATGGGTTGTACATTATGCATATACTCACCGAGAATCGCTCATGATTCTTGGAACAATGACAATCGCGTACAGACTCGACGCTCGTTCACGGAGCTCGTCTCTTTGACTTCGTATGCAACCGAATTCATCTCGTATACATACATACACATATATATATATATATATATATATATATATATATATATATATATGTACAGCTCTTTGGACCATATACTTATGTATATATATATATAGGTATAGAGATGATCCGAAGAGCCAATGGTGTCCGGTTGGCCACTCGCGGCTCTGTACCAAAAGTCCCGTCGCTGAGCGGGATGCTCTCGCTCGTTATGGGAGCGATTTAACCCCCGTTGACCTCGCGACTCCAGCATCGCGATCCTACGCTCCGCTCATCTCACTCTCACTCGGTCCACTCTCTACCTTCTCTCCCTTTCTCCCTTTTTCTCTCTCTCTCTCGTTCCATTCTCGTTGCTGGTTCACTCTCATCTCTGATGCTCTTCGGGTACAGCGCACGTTGATATCTAGTACGTGGTGTATTAACAATGTGCTTTTACATATATATATGGTCGAAAAAAGAAAAATGTTGCATGCGTGAGCCATGAGGACTCATGGACCAGCAGGCAACCCGAGGCTATTAATACATGCCTCGGCCGAACGGTAATTAGATGGACGTTACTCCCCTCACTGGAATTGGAGTAATTAGATTTAATTGGCACGTGAAGGAGGGGAACGATGGCGGGGGGTCAGAGGGGCCTCGACACACGCGGTCGCTGGCCCTTTCGAGATTATTGTCTCATTCCGGCCTCTCTGTATCGCTTCTTTTTTTAAACTTTTGTATTCCGATGCGGAATCTACGCACGGTGTAAATATAAATTTGACGAGAGCGATTATGTGAAGCGAAATTACATACGGGTTTTATTTTATTACTGTTTTAAAGTAAACAATTGATCAAAAGGAATAATTAATATCATCCCGACAAAATAATTGATTTGCAATTACATATTAATTAAAAAAGTCGTTGAAGTTTGGAATATTGTGATTGGTTCGTAAAACGTTCATTCAATTTTAGTATGTATTTATCGTCCAGGCATTTCTCGGTTTTTCGAGCTATACATACTTTGCTTTCACGATATCATCGAGTGAAAGCTTTTCGGAATCATATTTCGATGGAGGCAATTACATACATCAAAACTTCGACTCTATATACTTATTAAATTTATACATTATATATATATATATAATATTGTAGCGATCGAGAGGAGATATTTTGGGCTCCAAATTGATTCCATATATTTTGTACACGGTTCTTTTCTTGTCAATTTCCACGGGCTTAGCTCCTTGCTTCCATCGCAGCCTCGTCTCGCGGTCTCCTCGTTATCCGAAAGCAGACGATGATGATGTCGTGGAACATAAATATGAGTAACCCTTTATCTCACTAGGGACAGAGAATTTTCGATCTCCTGAAACGGTATGATATTTCAATCTGCCGAATGTTTTCTGTAATTCATGTTGTTGCGCATCTAGAATAATAACTTTTCCCCGCGGCTCCGCCCTAATAATCGTTGTAATATTGAAATTTCGTACTTTTTAATTATGTTTTAATTTTAATAATCGAACCCCAGCCCCAGCCAGCTGCTGGCGTTGCCGCTGTTGCAGACAGGGTTGTTTCCACTGCTGTTGCTCTTGTTCTTGTTATTGTTGGTGTTATTTTATATACAAAATCCTTTCAGAATAAACGTTCTAGTTATTTATTATACATATAGAGAGACAAAGAAGGAAAAGAGGCGAAAATAAATCTACATAAATAAATAAATAATACAATAAGTATAATAAAAATTATAATACCAAATATAAATTATCTTTCCATCGGTGATAGAAAATTAATTACAAACCTGCAAACACAACATTTTTTTAAATCAAGAAATAAAAAAGGAGATCGCTTTAAAAATGAACTTAAAAAAAAACGTAAATTTAATTTTTATTTACAACGTGTCGACGTAAACGAGGAATAATCGAGAGCGAGTTCGTCGATAAATACGCTTATACGAGAAAATAAAATTACGTGTCGGAGCTGAAACGTCGTGGCAAGACTCCGATCGATCTGTCGTTGGAATAATTCGCGCATGCCATACACCATCATCGTTAGAGGTGTCAGAAGTAGGTACACATTGAGTATAACGCGAGTTTATTCAGTGTCGCGTGCGCTTTGGGCGTAAGAGGATATCGTAATAATAACGTCCGTGCTGTCTTTTGCCGAGGTGCTCCTACAGGTATAACTTCAGACTCGACTCATTTGCAGTCGTCGATATAGAACGTAATTCACGTGTCATATAGACGTGTTCCTACATCATCATCATCATCACGACACGTTATTGCTTTAATTTAGGGACACGCCAACGGTTATTTCATTTGCTTCTTTTCATGTGTCTCTTGAATATTTTCTTTCACGAGACGAACGGGAAATTACAAAAATAATTAAATATATTATTTATTATTTTTATTTTCATTTATTTATTTGTTTATTATTTTTTTATTCAAGAAAGACGTATAGCGCATCGCAGATTCGTTTTCTACACCGGGGTCTATTTACAAAATCCATTCCTAGACTCGTAGGTTCGTATTGAAAATTCCCGACTGCAACCCTGAATACGTAAAAACCAAGTGGGAAGATCGCGAGGTCAAAGATTTGATCGAATACGAAAGGATAAACCAAAAAGTCCATCGGTATTACCTACCGAGCGTGGGATCTATTTGGACGAATAGTAAATAGAAGCTACCGGTTCGTGGATCTCCCGTAATGAATATCAGACCTGTAGCAAGAGTCATGCGCGATGGAGGAGGATATACAAGAAAACGGAGAAAACGAAGCGCTCGGGATTCATGAAAGAAAAAAAAGGACGTTTTTCGAAGAGACTCTCTCGTCCCTTATTTAAGCAAGTATTTCAATGACGCGCGCTGCACGTAAGCTCGTCCATTGAATCTCAAGAGCTGTTTTCGTAAAAAGGATAAAATAAAAAATACAAAAGTTAAAAGCGGAACGAAAGAACGTTCTCTCGTCTCTAAATGGCGAATAACGTTCATTCGACGTTTCAGCGATGAAACAATTTTCTGTGTAAGCGCAATATCATTAGGGGTGCAATTCGTTATTTCGTGGAAAAGAAGTTTGTTCGTATCTGGTACAGGCGGAGAAGTTACGAAATGGATGATAAAGCAAGAGGGTGAGAGAGCGAGAAGGGGGTGGGGGTGGGTGAGGAGCTAAGTAAAATAGAGGCGGGACAATTAAATTTTTTATAACACCGAGGGTCAGGGGAAGTGAGCTAGTAGAAATGGGCCATAGTATAATCATTCGAAGGAGAATGAGAAAAAAAGAGTGAGAGAGAGAGCAGGAACAGCCGGAGCGCGTGGCAGTGTCGAGAATGAGGCAAGAACTATTTAAATTGAAACTGAAGCTTTCCCGGACGAGTAGCTCTTTCTCTGTCTTGCAACCTTAGGTATATCTCCAACCCTCTTTACCCTCGATCTTCTCGCAGTCGCTCTTGCTCTCTCTCTCTCTCTCTCTCAACCTTGCAGCCGACGCCTCGCATTCCGTTGAACAGTTTTTCCTTCATGGAACAGCCTTCGAGGGATAGGAACCTCGGCTCGATTCGAGAGCATCGCCAGCTAAGTAGGAGCCAGAGCAGAGCTTCTCGCACTTTGGAAATTGGCTCCTAAATCGCTAAAGGTGATTCCCGATCGAGCTAGTTCGTAAATTATCGGTTACCGTGTGAGAAGAGGGCGGGAAGGGCTTTGCTACTCGGTGAATCGGTTCGCGGGCCATATCGAGTCTTCTCTCATCCTCGCTCTCTCTCTCTCTCTCTCTCTCTCTCTCTCTCTCTCTCTGTCTACCCCTCTCTGTTCTCTACAAGTGAAGACTCGTTCTGATCGTTACAGTTTTACCCCTTTCTACCTCACCACAATCTTCTTCACCCGAAGCGCACACACGAGCGAAGGGAAGATTCGACTCGTACATGTATATATATCTCGTATATTTGTGTGTACACGAAAAACAAGAATAAGAAAATAAGAGAGTGAGAGGGAGAGAAGGAGGAAGAGAACAAGGAGAGTAAACTTCGCAACTATATTCAAAAATTATCGCGCCTCCTGAATTCTCGATTAAATCTTCAGTCGGCTCGGTGCTTATATATATATATATATACATACATATGGACATAAAATATTCAAGCAAAGAAAGATGCAAATGAATCTCAAGCGGGATTCATGACTTCGTTAGGCTGTAATAACAAGTTTCGTCGTCCCTCTCCCCCCACACTCTTGCCCCTAGAGAGAATTACCGGTTGCCGAGACGAGATCCAATGAATATGGAATATATGACAAATTATAAACCCGCGTATACGCGGGTCGAAAATAATTTATTACAATTATATGCCTCGTCGCTGCCCTCCCCTCGACCGTATAAACGCGCTTTTATTGCTCAATCGACCCGTCACTGTATTAGCTCGATAAAACCTAGATTCCCGGCGTGATCTTTTCCGTTGTTTCTCTTATGCCGACAGTCGATCGATATCTCCGACGCACCCTCGCTAAATTTTACCCCGCGAGGTGAATCCGATCGTGGAAGATCCAATCACTATTTATTATTTTGGGACAACGTGCGAGACCTGTTTGTGTGCATGTGTGCCAAGGATCACGTGACTTTCACTTCGGTCAGGATTTTTTTTACGACAGTGGATGAGAGTAGTAAAGAGCGACAGAGAGAGAGAGAGAGAGAGAGTCTGTCCAAGAAAGGACCCGGGTGTCGAGAGAGTCAGCGAGTTCTTCGTTGTTAAGTGAAATTTTGACTATTTTCCGAGAGGGACCGAAAGGATCCAATAAGCCCGAAGGGTGATTCGTGTATCCATGCAATATATATATATACACATACACACATACACCCCCACATATACGTACGCTTAAGCTATATATACATAAGTCCGACTGACCATTGGGTGGTTATATTCCAATGGATGAAGGGATGGGGGGGGGGGGGGGCAGCGTTTACTTTTGCTGGTTGGCCTGGCGACAGGATACGGTCCATTTGGTCCATCAGGGAATATCCGCACCCTCGTACTACCCTTACCATACATACACATACACATGCGCACATCGACGAGCAACGATCATTCTTTTTATCCTTTTCCACGGAATACGAGCAATGGGCAGGTGGATACACGGGTTGAAGAACTACCCCGACGCGTCCGATGGAGGAGTGCCCCCTTGGATTTCTCGCGGCTTGCGCCGGTATGACCCCAATATCGTCCACGTCAGGAGTACCGAAAAACAGGTCGTCTCCTGTGGAATGGCCGAGAAAAGCAAGCGAGGTCGAAAGAGCACGACGTCAAGGACACGTGGTATTAAATAGTGGATAGGTATATAGGCCCTTTTTTCTACCCTTGGACACGCTACTGGCGTAACGACCGAGGCACGTGCCCGAATTATACCGATTCGATTTAATTTATAAGAAAACCCAAGACGATACCACCCCGCGCCCTCTTCCTCTTATCCTTCACTCTCTCCTCTCGGTCGGATAACAGACCCTCCCACCCCACTGGACCTCTAGCGACCCTCTCCGTCTTGACCCTAGAAAAGTCGCGATCTACACACAACCAGACAGATGGAGCCACGCGCGCACACACACACACACAAATATCTATTCATGCGTACGCAAGAGGAGTAGAAACGATCTCCGATCGGAGCACGTCGGTATAACCCCGAGCCGTTTATCGTTCTCCCTGGGAAATGCCGTGAAACCTCGACGGAGCTTGCCCAAGACACATATCTTCCTACATATATATGTTTCCGTATAGGAATGCCAAAATTGTATTTCCAAAGTTGTCGGACGAAAAATTCCCCGGTGAATATGTATATAGATGTGTACGAACGGACATCCACCCCACGTCGCTCACCCCTTTCTAGACGAGCCTCGAGCCCACGATTTTCATACTTTTCTTTATCTCGCATATACCTCTCATCTTTCCGCGGCTTATTCCTCCTGTTTCTGTATCTCCTTTCTATATATATATATATATATATATATCGGTATATCCGGGTTGCTGTAACAGCAGGTGTATTCTTCTTCTTCTCCAGCAAGAGGGGATGCTTTTACTCCCGATCTTTCTCAGTCCCTCGTTATTCCGGACACACGCGCGTCGTTCGCGCCTTCTCCTCCTCCTCCTCCACCTCCTCCAACTCTTAAAATACTTTTGTACTTTCACGCTGGTCGAATACGTATCGTCCGTATAACCATATATTTGAGAAAGGGGACGATACGGACGGGGGTCGAGAATAAATATACTCAAGAACCGTGACAATATCGAAACACTGGGGTAAATATAAGGTTATGCTAGGTATGTATTCAAAAATTAGCTTTTGCCCGTGACTACCCTCGTGTAGATTTAAGAATGTCCAAGCTTACGTGTGAAATGGATATTTTCCACCCTTCGCCACTTTTAGAATTGCAATTTCGAAATCGTTTTTTTTCTTCTTCTTTCTTTACGAGAGAAACGTTGGGCGACCAAACGATGAAATCTTTAAAAAATACAATTTACCACTTTCATTCCTTCACTGTTAGAATTTAGAAAATCTCTTGCGTTATACGAGGCAACATATCGTGCAAATTTATGTGTTTCTAAAGCCAGTAGCGTGGACGGAATGGACAAATGTATTTCGAAAAAACCCTTTTCTCGTGAATATTTCTGTCTTATGTCGATACATTTATAGAGAAAAGTAATTTATCGTGAAAACTGTTAAACGTTTACGATTTCCAATCTCACTTCGCATGCAAAAACTTTGATTTCGTTGCCATATATCTTCTTCGTGTTCAAGCGACGCTTACCGGTGAATTAGCCAATTTATGTTTCTCAAACAGCATGGTGTCAACGAATTAAGTCAGTAATGTCAGGTGCCGCCACCAGGGGTAATATACGTATATAGTATAAATGTCACGTATACGGTTTATATAAAGTCGAGCTGCCGGTACAGAGTGAGTCGAGAGGCCAGAGGCCCCCCAGCCATGACGTCGAACGAGTGCCGTGCCGCAGCCTCAGAATGGCCTCTCTTGGCTACCAAACGGTGCGAGCTTTAAAGTCAATAAAGTGGAGGGTTGATATGCCCGAGGCCAACCCGGTGTACGCAGTAACGACGAAGGCTTTTCGAGAGCGCAAAGGAGAAAACATATTTTTCTCCAATCTTTTCGCTTACCTTTTCTTCGGTCTCGGTGAGAGAATTTGACAGAATAACGATCGTATATTTTCTTCCGGACCGTCCTATATACATCCGACTTGATTCGTTATAACGGCACTCTCTATTCCAGGAATTAGCATCGAACGCACCAAACGGAAGATCAATTTATTTAATTAAATTTTTCAATTAAATTAAATCTACTTTTTTTACGTTGCATAAAAAACTGTACAACCACGCTGTTAAAGTTATTTAATTAACGTAATTAATGGACGTTCCTCGATAGTGATTAATATTCTCTAAATTATTTCATTTTCTTTTTATGAACTTTTTGAGAACGTGATTCGGGCGAGCCGAATGTCCCGTAAATTTGACTATCGTCACCTTCCAATTGAATGTACTGCCGTTATAAGCCTCCATCGCGTAACCCGCGAGACTCTTCGATTCTCCCCCTAAACCGACGAAATTCGACATTCGCGACTGAGGCAGCGAGGGACGCCGTATGTGCATTCGCTAGATATGGCGGCAGCGCCAGACGCTTACCCAGCATACCTCTCAATCACTTACTACGATATATATATATAGCATCTCAATTACAGGTGGCGTGCAATAAGTCTTGAGCCCCTCCAAGACCAGAATTAAGCGGGTGACGATCTCGATATACATCGATTAAATTTTCACGAGAATTATATTCCCCTCTCCAACCATCACAATGGAACCTACGGCTGAATCGAATCGAATAAATTCGAGATTCGTTCTATATCCTATATATAGAAGGAGCTCGATCTATATCGGTCTCTCGAAGCAGATCGACGGAATAATTATCAGCGTAATTTCATTTTTATCTCTTTTTTTTGTTCGAACAATACGAGATTTGATCTTAAGACATCGCTAATGACTCTGGGATACGAACATCGAGTAGAGCGAATTTATTCGAAACTCCGTTAGATCCCCTCGTCGGATTAAATAAAAAGTAATTTATCGATCGACAAGCATCGTTCGTTGCGAGAGTATTACTTATTTTTAAACATTTAGCAGACTCGCGTTACAACAAAAATTGATCGACGCCGATAAGAATTGACATCGACGAGCGTAAATAATTCTGCCCATCGTGAATATCAGGATAAAAAATATTGCACTTTAATAGCTTTTAATGCCGAGTGAATGGGCATATTTATCTTGCTTTAGAGCTGCTCTGATAACTCTTGATAACGAGTGTGAGATGAGAGTGTGGATAAATAGAGAACGAAAAGCGGACGGTAAATTCGAACCCTCTCTCGCTTTAGCGCCAACGGTTCTCGGCTCGTAGTTGCAATCGAGAGCCCGAGGCGCCTAACGAGCACCCGAGAGCGCGATGCACATCGCGGCGCTCGCACTTCTACTCTCTCTCTCTCTCTATGTATATGCATACATACATACATATATATATATATATGTAGGGGAAGAGAGAGAAAGATGAAAGAGTGAGAGAGGGGATGAGAGCGTCCGTGGGCCTCTGGAATTCAAGGGTCGTGGTACCAGAAGAGTTGCTAGCTCCTCTCTCTCTCTCTCTCTCGTTCCTCTCTCCCTCGCGAATCGCACGAGACCGCAGGGTAATTTCCATGTGGGGTGTAATCGTTTCCGTGGCTTGACCTCGCGCGCCCCCGGACTATCCCTCTCTCTGGACTGTTAGCCCCCCTCCCTGCCCCTCCGCATCCACCACCGCCAACCCCCGCCCCTCGCATTTTAGCTTCCTCTCTAGCTCTGTGGTTATTCTCTAGTTTCAAGACCGCCTTTCTCGTTCGACCTACCCTACCCTGTGGCCCTATGGAGCACTACTGGCACGAGATACGTGCACACCCAGAATCGCTGCCGAGGGGTTACGGGTAGTTGAATTAATTTTTATTACGGAAATTCGAGCGATGTACGTCGATGAATCGAGAGAATTATTTTTTCATCTACCATCGTCAGAAACAAAATTATCATATGGCCGAACCTGCGATAAAATTTATTGTCCTTGCTTATGGCGAAAAATTATTTTTGACAAAAACTATCGAGTTTGTAAATTGGAATTATTCAACGTCATTGGTTCGTGGCATTAGGAAAATCCTGACCAGCCACGACACTCGTTGAAATACAGTAAAGTAATCCGACCCGTAAGGAAATTGCTCGGAGATGCGAAGTTCGAAGATCGTCCTTCGTCCTCGGGCCATGATATCGGCTCGATTTTATCGCTAGAGCGCGATAGAGGGACGATCACGTTCAAGGAATACCGTGGATTGAGAATTCCGGTTCGTGGGACGTGGTTATAGATAGAGTAGGAATAATAAAATGCAAGAAAAAGAAGTAGAAAAAAAGTAAGTAATCGATCGTGAGGTATGAGATAAAACAAAGATGAGAAGAAAGGAAATGTGGAATAGCAGTCCGCGGGGCATCGCGAGCACGTCGCCTCTCGATGCTTTCAACTATATATACGTTATATATGACTATATATACCTCCCACCCCTGCTATATATATATCTATACATAGGTGTCTCAGCAGGGGCGCGAGGTTTCGCCTCGCATATAGCTCTAGAGAATATTATCGGTTGAAGCGCCCGGAGTTATTCGGCTCACAGTGCAAACTAATAACGACGTTTAAAGGCTCTAATATTTCCCGCCGCGGGTATATACCCGACGCTGGCGTTGCCGCGAGAGCCCCCGGGAAGGCTTTCGCACGCGAAAACTTTATATCTTATAAGAAAAGTTACCATTTCACCCTCATCGCTCGATTCTTCTTCTTCTTCTTATTCTTCTTCTTCTCCTTCTTTTTTTTGTCTTTTTTATCTTCTACGTATTTTTCTCCAACTCCACTTCTCCACGGTGTACGTTATATCTACATAATAATAATAATGTACAATACCACTGGTCACTCTCTCTCTATCTTTTGCACCCTCTCGCTCGTTCTAACACCCGTGATAAGTGACTGATTGAGTCACTATCTCGTTCGATGTGCGAGCGGACGATTTAACCTCTATCCTCTCCCCATCTTCTTCCATTCAACACCTTTATCACTTTTACACTTTCACCCTTCTTCGTCATCGAGTTCGGCTCGATATCACGATTCATCCTCGATATAGAACGAGTCGAGGGAATTTATCGATCGAACGTAATGCCAATTACGCCCTTTTAATTACTCTAACGAAGGGTCCTCGAAATAATCGTATCGATATCGAATATTTCTTATCACATATTTTTTGACATTTGATCTTTTTATCGGGGACTATCGAGTGGAAAATGGGAAAAAAGTAATACTTCATTTTATTTTAAGTTTCTTCCTTCTCTTTGTATTTCTCGTGTTTCTCTTTTGTTCTGTTTGCGTGTCTTTTTCGTTCAATTTTTATTCAATTACAGAAAATACGATAATCATGAGCCAAAATCCAGGGCTAATAAATATTTGATGGGGGAGGATTTTCGACGTCGAATCCAACGGCGAGCATAGCCCACGCATAGCCGAGACACTCGATCTCGCCACCGTTTCTCTCATTCGCCCTCTCGAACCCCCAATCCCACCCCCTCCCGGATATAATACAGCTTTAATTTCCGGATTATAAAATCCCACTTTACCCGGTCACGGACAGTGGCGCTTGCACTCCATCAAGCAGCTCCACGACCCGGCCCTCGCGCCTCAAGAAACATCCCCTTAATTTACCCTTTTCGCATCGCGATTCATCGCCGTTTTCACGAATCACGAATATATCTTCGCGCATACGCGTAGCCGCGTATCACGCGAATTTGTGCAAACCCAGTTGACGCGTCTAACAGCAAATTACTTATCTCTGTTCGCGAGCTTCGTCCGACTCTCTCTCTCTTTCTCTGACACAAATCTTCTCCCTCCCGCCCCTCCGACCCTCATGTGCGATATTCTTCACAATTCTATCGGGCAGAGGGTAATCCGTTCTCGCATATATATCGACGATAGCTCACCCTCATCGAAAAATGTCTATAGTCATCGCGCGCTTACTTTCTCTTTCCACTTTTGTGACTCTCCTCTTATCACTCTCTCTTCCTCTCCACGCCTTCCACGCCTTCCATACCTTCTAGCTCTCTCTCTCTCTCTCTCTCTCTCTCTCTCTCTCTCTCTCTATCCCGACGTAACATTTCGCATAATTTCATCTCTATTTTCTCCCACGTTTTGTGGTGGAAATCGAGACGAGATTCGTGCTACATAATTCTCGGCTTCACTCGCGGCGTGGAAAACCAACCAACCAACATCTCGAAAGAAGAGAAGCTCGATAGGATGAGGAGGAGGACGACGACGAGAAAGAGGAGAAAGAGAAGGGAGACGGAGGGGTAGGAGAGAAAGAGAGAGAGAGAGGTAAAAAGCAAAAACTTTGCAGAAGCAAGAGCCAAAAGTGCCAGAGGCTGCGATGGTTTGCTCTTTCGCCCGCCCCCCCCCCTTCACCCCCTCATCCCCTGCTGTCCTTGCCGCAGTATGAGAAGATACGATAGGCAGAGAGGATTGGCGGCAAAAGAGATGGGGGAAAGGAGCCACCGAGGGTGTAGAGTGACGCGAGAAGGCAAGGAATAGCGAAGGGGGATGAAAGAAGAAGAGGAGAAAAAAAGAAGAGAAAGGAAACCCACAGATACCGGAGGAGGCCGATGCCGACGTTCTTACTCGGTGAGAAGAGAAGGCGAAGAAAAACACCTTTATCGAGCAGAGACACTCGGTGAAGTTGGTCAAGAGATATATATAAGAAAACTCTTGGGAGTTTTCGAACTTGGACCATTTAATGTACCCATGCTTCGGTGGTTCACCGTTATAACTTTCATATATATATATATATATATGTACATATGTACAGAACAAATATTATATCTATAGAACTGTACTATATATTTAGCATTATAACACGTGCCGGTACGCTATGTACGACACATAAGCGTAGCGTACTTGTATGACCTTACGTACAGTTGTACGGACAGTATACGTAGCGTATATAACATATATTGACCACGTACTGCGTAACGACTCGACCGCTCTAATTTTCCTCCGGTTCTTCGAGCCGTGAGAGAGAAAGAGAGAGAGAGAGAGAGAATGAGAGAGGAAAGAAGAAATTTTTTTCCTCTCCTTTTTCTTGTTTTTTTTCACCTGTTTTTTTTCGTTCGTTCGTTCGTTCTTTCGTTCGTTCCATTTTTCCGCAGCAAAGTAGCGAAGGGAGGGAGAGCGAGCCGAGAGAGCGAGCGAGCGAGAGAAACTCAATTTCAACCGTTGTGTGGCTCTGCTCCGAGGTTAGCGCACGGCCCGCGGTAAAGTTCTTGATAACAACCGGGGTGTCGAGGCGAAAGTAAGAGGGATGAAAGTTTCTATTTTTCATGTTTCGCCAGATATGAAAAAAAATATATAGGTATACCTGGAGAGAGCGTGGATACGGCGTAGATATTTTTTTTTCAGTATATATTTTCCATATATACATATATACGTAATTTATATGTATAATTGTTATAAAATTACTTTTATTATGCACATTCATACAAAAGAGTTACACGTCGACGAGAACAGTAAAATACAAGTGTTATTTTCCTTATAATCACGATTTCAGCGTTCTTTCTTTCGTTCGTCGACCAAAAAGAAGAAAAAAACCATAAAAGCTCTTGATTCTCACGTCACGAGAGTGTACGAAAATGTACGAGGCGATAACATAGTACGTATAATACATATTCTCCCGCTTCCTCCTTGTTATTCCTCGCGTCTTTCGTGTCATTTGGAAGCTGTCTCGGTCGGGAAAGGAAGAACGTCGTTGGCGCTACTGATGGGGGGATGGTCGTGGTGGTGGTGGTGGTGGTAGTTGGAATGTGACGATGGTGAAAATTGCACGACGAGTTGAGAAAGAGAGAGAGAGAGAGAGAGAGAGAGAGAGAGAGAGAGAGAGAAAGAAAAAGGGGACCCAGTGCAAGCGGAGTAGGACTATGAGAACTACTTCCACCGCACCCCAGCCGCGAGGAAGTGGAGGGTCCGCGAGCTTCTCGCTCTCGCGATGCGCTTATTTGACACCTCGAGCGACAAACGGCCGGCTTATTACCTTTCTCCCCCCGCAGGAATAGCATAGCATCGACGTGGCGCTCACGAACGCCCGCGTCGTCGTATCTTTCACATCGCGAAAGGGTGCGATGGCACATCCCCTCCCCCCTTTCAGCACCCCCACGGCCACGACGCTCTCTTGGGAAGGCCCTCGAAGCGACATCGATTTCTCGTTATTCGATCGGTCTTTCGAGAGCTCTCTGTTCTCGGAACTTCTCGCCGCTATACTTGCAACGTAGGGGTGTACCTACGTATATATACCATATATAAAGGTATAGATAGGTATATACATATAGACTAGACTAGCCAAGCAGCCAGGAACATAGACGCATTCTTATTCAAAGTTTCCACAGGACGGGATGGATAACGAGTTTTGAAGGTATTCGAATCGATTGTACCCGTAGACAATATTGCCAAAAGGAAGAAGGAGAGGCAGGATGGTAAGAGAGGGGAAGAAAGACGGTACCGTGTCTACGTTGGTACACAGGATGTTTATGTATAGATTTGCGTGTATATACATGGACATGGTCTCTCATTGTGTGAGTTGTTCGAGTTATTGCACGTCAGCTATTCAATTGTTGCATCGGATCGTTCTTCGGCGTGCGTCTGCGCTCGGTACGTACCTAATACTTGTGTTTATTTCGATTCGCGAAATTATTGCTGCAGTTTTATCGAGTGTAGTTTTAAAGGTAGTTTTTTTTAATCTTTAACATTCTCGTTCATATTTGAGGGGAATGAAATGACGGAATTTCAATTTTACAACCCTTAGAGCCGTGACAACGCATCGATGTTTTCTAATGCATGCACAACTCGGAAATAGGTACGGTAATATCGTCTGGAGGAAATGACGCGTCTCGTGTGATGCATCACGTTCTCATGGTGTATGTACCGGCGATTAAATTCCGGAGGGTGTAATAAATAATTGAAAATATCGAACACGTTACATAATAACTTTGTAACTTTGTCGTCAATGATTTTGCCGATACGACTTTCGACCGGACGTTGAGCAGGACGTAGAAAATTGCAAAACTATTAATTCAAATTTACTTCACAAATTTATCAAATCATTGATATAAATATTATCGAAAAAATTTCAAGAGATAATTATAATACTTGAATACAAATATTTATAAACGTAATTGGATTAATAATGCAAATATGATAGTAATTTTAAAACAAATATCAATCTTTTATCCGCTGAGGAGAGAATTTTTTTTTCCAAACTGTACCAGCTGTTATGAATAAAAAAGATCCATCTGGAAATGACGTAGGGTTATCGGAGAAGCAAGTTGTACTCGATAGATCGGAGGATACCTTCCCGTTTACCAGCGACGACGAGTGTATCACATGTATAGATATATTCGTATATAGAGAGATGTAGCAAGGAAGCAACGTTAGATTTACCTGCACATTCGCACGCACAATAGGGGTAGATCCGTAAGGGGTGGAACGATGAGGATGCCACAAGACGTAGATGCTTCCCGTGTAGACCCGACGATATCGACGTTATCTTGCCCCAAGGGATTATCGTGTTAATCTCGTACACATGTGTGCCCAGCATACACGTTTACGTGTGCATGGTTGAAGCAGGCGTGGATTGCCCCCTGCTATATTACCACAGCTAACGTAACTCTCGAAATGGCTAGTCTTCGACCTCTATACACATAAGGACTAATTGCCACGGCACGCTTGTCTCTTCCTCCGCCGCAATCTCGTAATCTGCTTCGTCTTCGACGGCGTTGTGCCTTGGCATTCGCTATTGCAATCGCTGAAGTGTTATGCGCACTGTTACGAAATAGAGATCTTATCGAAACACGGAAATTGATATAATTTCAAACTGTATCAACCCCTTGGTGTTAATACAATGTTGAACTACATTATTCACCATTTGGAATTAATATAATTTCGACATTATTTTCACCCTTTCAATTTCATTAATACAACTTAAAATTATATTCACCCCTCGTAATTAATATAACTTTTAATCGTATTAAGCCTGTGGTACGTGAATAATTTCAAATAATAATCATCCCTGTAGAACTAACATAATATAGAATTATAATAATCTCACTGTTCATTGGAATTTATATAGGTAATTTCAATTCCGAATTAATCGATTATTATCGATATTAAATACATGATTAGTACTATATTAAACCAAAACGTATTCCCATTAAATATCGAAAATCTATTTAATCCACACCCATATTATAGGATCGTTGCATGTCGCGTATAATATTCGTACAATTTTTTATTCACCACTGACCAAAACCACGTTTTACAAATTTTATATATAAAAAAAAAGCACCGACAAATTGGAACGAAAAAGATGTCGAATCTCTATCGAATCATTTTGATTCGTCGAATCGTCGATGAACATCCAGAATGTATGATCGACGGTGGGCGTGCATAATGAGAGCTTGCGTAAAGCTCCATTTATTCCGATCATTTCGTCACATCCGTGAAATTGCTCACGAGTCGGTTGTTTCATCTGGCCGCGTACGCGTATATATATATTATACATATATATATAAATAAATGTATATAAAGCCAGACTGGTATATTCTCAACCAACGCCAGGATATATAAAGTGCTGTCGGCCCTCGTGTTCTCTGTGATCACTAATCAGCCGATTCCCTGTTACACGCCGCGCCAATAGAGCGTGCCGCGAGTGGAAACGGTGATTGGCCGGTTCGACGGGTAATTAATTAATAGCCACCACGACGAGTCGGATACACGCACGGCACGTGAATCGCCTGTATATCGAATAGTTGCTAGAGGATGAGAGACGTTATACGCCCATATATATATATATATATACGACAACACGCACACGCGGCTCGACGAGACGCTCCCTCTCTCTCTATCTCTTCGTCTACCACCCTCTCGCCTCGGTCAATCGTCTGTATTACGCCCGCTCTGTACTCTTCGTATCTATTCTCTATATCTGCGTTACGTGCCGTTCACCGTTTTTCTCAAAGACGAGAGTCAAAGCGCGAACCGCTCGCGTGGTACGTAAGGAAACGAGCCTCGGTGCGCATCTCGGGCTAATCATTTATACAAATAGCCGAGAACGAACGTTATTCTCGAAAGATTTTTTTTATTCGTTCGTCTTCTAAGCAAGAAAGGACCGTAATTTGTCTCGTTGATTGAAAATAATACGTTACGGGTTTCTTTTATAAATTACTTGGCAACCGTCGCGACGAAAAGTGATGAGTATATCGTACGGAAAGTATGGCTCGTTCGGAAGCTAAATATGAAAAAGTAGAAAAATTAGGTCCTCGAGTAATACGATTAATCGCTTGTATAAAAAAAAATTAAAAAAATGAAAGTTATCAAATGAAATTTATATTCGCTCTTATCTCTATTCGTCATTCGCTCCCACGTGTGTCTTCGTGCGGTAGATAACAATCACCCTCGATAAATTCTATTAGCCATTCTCCAGCCATTCGGATCGTTCCATGAATTTCTGTGTTTCTCGTATATCGCAGTTTATCGCGATAAATTATACGTCGTACCGTGTCAGCGCGTAAATAGTGTGTATACTAAATAAAAAAGGGAATTATCGTAATATACGTCTATTTCTTGTGCGTTACAGTCTCGGCGGATAACCGCTGGAGGGACTGAGTAATAAGTGGAAAGCTGGACGAGTATAGAAGCACGCGTGAGGTTAGGGCGAACTAATAAGGGGTAAGTCATTCGACGTAATTTACCGCACGATCCGTTTTCTCTCTCTCTCCCTCTCTCTCCCTCCGTAGCATGTGTCTTTTTTTGTGTCGTCACATCTGACCGCACTCCGATCCTTATCACTCGCCGTATTTCCGGTCGTTGCTTTCTGATTAATCATAGCAGCGAAGGATAGAAAAAAAACCATCTTTACATTTCGGGGGCTTCTGTAGAATAAATGTATTAATATCGAATTAATTATGAAAAAGTCGAAACGGATAACGTTGGAGAGAAGGTCAAGCTCATCCTTTAGATGTAAAGTTTGAACGGATCTTTCTCTACGTTCGCAGTATACTAAATTTAACGAGTAATCTGAATAGTTCACGAAATCTTAAAAAATTCAAATTCACTATTCGAGCTTTGACTCCAATTGCGTTTTATGAGTGCAACCACGAATAATAATTGACGTTTCTGACTCGATTGAAACATTAAAGTAGCATTTACTTTGAAACTACAATTCACTGTAAACTCGATCTATTGTTCGACTTTACGAGACGGTACCCGCACTACCCGCCCCCTCCTTCTCCTTTTACTATTAGTCGTTTCTTCGTGATTTAATGTGAAAGAGCCGACAGAGATGTCTCGTAATAAACTCATCCAGCCCATTAAAACTTGACATCTTCGGTTAACCCCAGCCTCGTGGTATGGCGAACTTAATTTTTGACTGACTAAGACTATCCTTCGTGTATTAAGACGATACCTTTACCGCGTACCGTCGTCACCGTGTCTCGACGTGGAGACGAGAACGCGAATCCCGTGCTGCCTTACAACGAAACACACTAACCGTCACCGATGAATATTTCACCCCTCGTCTTCGCGTTTCTTACTCCCCCCTCATTGACCCGATTTCTTCCTTGAAACGTTCGATAAACTCTCTTTCCCCGTCATATTTCTCGCTAAAAAGACTTTTCTCCGTCGCTCTTCTCAAACTGATGAAAATTCTGCAAACGTTCCACGTCGATTATTAATGACATTTTTTTCGTCGTTATCTCATTATTAAAAATTATCTTGCATAAATCGTTAGGTAGAATCGTGTTCTTACTTATGTCAAGTTGCACATTTGCGTATGTTAAAAACGACATGTACATAAAGATCGTACGTGCATATGTAAAAAACGAACGAGACATTCTCGTGACGCTCTGCCACGGCGCCTAACGAATTGCAACCCGAATACGCTAGAAAAACGTTTAAAACGCGAGGGCGTGTACCGACGCCTACTCGACGCATTTAATAGGGTGTACGTTTGCCGTTGAGTTTACCTCTCACCCCCCCCCCCCTCCCCACCCTCCCACCCTCCCACCCCCAAAACACCCACCCGCCCTTCGTACTATATACGCAGTTATATCGCGAACCGGCGAAACGTCGAGGGTACCAAAACACGGGAACAACGTTGCACAGCAAGATATACGTGTATACATTGAGAGAGAGTGAGACAGAGAGTGAGAGAGAGAGAGAGAGAGGGAGTGAGTGATTGCGGGTCGACGAGGGAAAGAGAGCAAGAGGAACAAGTGAGCCAACTGTGTTCACATTACTGCGAATTGGGCACATCGTGTATACACCGCACTTGTTTTTCAAGGGAGCAATAAAATCGCGACTCACGCGCTGGGTAGAATAACCTCCGCCTTGTACACACATTTACCCCTAAACTTTCGTTCGCTATAAACAATATATAAATATATATTTAGGAATCAGCGTAGCCGGTATATACACCTGAACTTCGTGGGTTTACGCGAGGTTAGTTATTATTGTGGAATAAACGATTCGAAAAGCGAGAGTTGTTAATAATATGAAGCTTAATTAAGAGAGCCAAGGCAATAATATTTATACGTGTATTTAATGAAGAGAATACATAATATAGAACGTCGAGCTAATTGCAACGACCGCGCGATCCAACAAAACCAGGTTTTTTGTAAAATCCGTTAATCGTCGAACTTTACAAGTCGCTTTTCTTTGCAATCACACTCGTTATGTTTGTTCCCTACGTACGGTGTATCATCGTTATTTTATTTTTTCCTCCCCAAATTGCGCAATGAAACCATCGCGATGAGATCGCTCTCGCGATATCGTATCCGTCATGGAATCTACCATCGAGTAATCCAATTTTTCCGTGATAAAGCGAGCGAGCGGAAGAGAGAGAGAGAGGGAAAAAGGGAGTAAAAAAAGCACGTCCCGAAACAGAGTAGAATAGAAGGATGTGTATTTTCTGTACAGAACGAGAATTGATTCATCGTGCCCGAGAGAAGGTGACGGCTGATAAAACGAATTGATCGTTCCCCGATGGGACACACATTTTCTATTGGTTCGGTCTCGCTCAAGCGCGCGACCAGCGACGGGCGCGCCTGCAACGCTGGAATAGGACGCTGTGACAATCGTGGTACACGTATCAAAAGGCTCTCGGCGAGTCGCTGATTAATTACCGCGGGCAATCGAACGATTTTGCGCCATATAAAACTTCGCTCTCGCGCGCTTTGCCAAGTTTTGCTCTTTTTTTTACGCGTGTGTGTGTGTGTGTGTTTTTTCCCGTCGCGTTTTTTTTCTCCCTTCTCGATTTTCCTCCCGCCGTTCGCGCGTTGCATGTTTTTCGTCTCTCATTTCGCTCGATATAAATTACGGTCGTTATAAATGAGAGCGAAGGTGTGCGTAAATATATATACGTGTAGGAACGGATTTATGGCGATATGGGGCAGAAAATGCGGTTTTTCCGTAAACTCCGGTGTGGACTACGACCATAATGATCAAATTTCCGGCGGCTTCATTATACTGTTACGAGTAGATTTTTGTATATATACACATATAAAGGTATATATATATATACACATACACATCAGAAAATGATATGACCTCGCCATTCTCCCCGCAACGTTATACTAACCGCGTTCATGACTATTCGAGGCGTTCCACTCTCTTTTTCTCTCTTTCGTTTAATTATAATTTCCCGAGTCCCATCGTGCGGTCTTAGTTGATTAAACAAAAAAAATCGTCTCGACACCAACTTCGAAAAGCGGGTTAATCACTTTATCGTTTATTCCACTCGATGGCATCGCTCTTTCTCTCATCCTATCTTCCTCTCTCCTTCTGTCTCTCTCTCTCTCTCTCTCTTCGTTCTTTTCGATTAAATATACCTACTGCGCGCCGATGTGTGGTTGCAAGCGTCATGCAGTATATGCGCATATAACGGGTATATAATAATTTAGTTTGCACCAACCCCTTCGTTATGTTGCGACAACGACATTTGTGTGAGACCACATTACGATGAAAAATGTTTGTCAGATTTGCGTAATGCCCTTAAGGGCAATTTGTATCGAGGCTTTTTGAAACCAATCGTGATCCAAATATCGTATTGAAAGTTAGACGATCTATATAGCGGTCTGAAATTGAAAATATTTCATTTACAGCTTGTATTCTATTTACATATGTATATATACTTTATATGTACCTACCCGTTACAATCTGTCGGTCAAAATATGCAAAAGGGTGAAAATTCGCTTTTCCAGATTTTGACCGACAATTTGGTATAACCCGAGAATAAAATTGTGATATTCATGCTATGGGGGAAATGTATGGTCCAAGGGGATGATTGACCTCCAAAACTTAAGGGTAAGTAGAATGAAGGAACTTTTTGTTCGTTCGGAGTGAACTTATAGATAGTTTGCGAAATTAAAAATTGCCGTAGAAGAGGAATATCACATTGTTATTCTGATAGAAATACGGATAAACAAATATATACATAATGCACGTGTCGAAAGTTTACATATGTATATTCGTTCCCCAGCATATGTACGCATATGTGCATTCAGCTATATACGCATAATACATAAATACACACGTACACAAGCACGTACCAAAACACGTACAAAATTGAAACTGCGTCGTGCGCTTCGAAACGTTTTCGGTACGGAAAAAGTCAACAAATGCCGTGGTTCGAGCTTTCGGAATTCCACACGCGCGCGGGCGTGTTCGACAGAGAAAGAGAGAGTGAGAGAGAGAGAGAGAGAGGGAGAGAACCTCCGTCGCCTAAATGGCGAGCATGTTCGAGCGCGTCCCTCCGACAGTGATAAGCCAATAAATGCCAACTATTATTTTACGCATGATTTGTAGGCTCCCGGATATTAGCTCTCAACGCCGATTGCCGCAATAACATATAGGAAGCTTCTCATGAACATATATATATAATATGCATATAGCACGTCATGTGGTCCCCGAATAACGCCCGGAATTTCATTCGAAACCCCGCTGGTCTCACTGACGCTCTCCTACCCTTTTCCTACACGGATCGGTGTTGGCCCTTTACCTCGTGTTCCAACCCCGTTATACATACCTGTGTGCCCTGCACAGTTTGCACTCGCTCTCGTGGCAACTCGTGCTAGTGTGTGCGTACGCACGGTCATGTGTTAACATATATATATATATATAGATATAGATATAGATATAGATAAAAGTAAGCTTTCTCCCTCATACTCAGACATCATTTTAGCCCCCTCCGTCGCACTTTCGTATTTCCAGTCGTGCTTTTCCCTTTCGGCGTCATCGTTTTTCCCTCTAACTTCACCCTCACTCGGTCGTGTTGCTCATAGTATTATTATACATATCTATATCTCGACATGTATATAATATATATATATATAAAGAGAGAGAGAGAGAGAGATAAAAGTAGCCCGGTATACGGGAACTTGTACCTCTACCTCGTGAAACTCGGAAGCCATATTAATAGTCGGCACTTAAGAGTTTCATTAAGTCGCGACCGCTCGATCACTGCCTCGACTCGACTGGCGCTAGCGCGCCCCCACGGGTTTTCATCCCCACTTCATACCTTTCTCTTTTTTCTCTCTTCCTCTCTCTAGTCTCGAACCGCGTCGCGTATCTACCCCCTTTAAACAAGCACAAGCCCGTGCAAACCCACCCTCCGCCGCTTTGCCCTCGCTCGCCCTCTCGCACTTTAGTTGAGTAGATTCACCTAGAAATAGGAAATGACACTTCCTATGTAGTTTACCTGTATTTATATTTATATATATACAAATCGAGCAAACGTTTTAGAATACAGCCCAATCCAGAATTCATCTTACACAAACCTATCCCTCAAGTACCAAAAACGAAATCCATAGGAGAAAGTTTGTTAATATTGTAAATTGTTGTTATAGGCGTGTTCGTTTACTGTAAATATTGTTAAAGATATATATGTAAGTATTTCATAATTATGCAATATTGCATGATCTTACTGGAACATTTGACAACTCTTGAATTTTCATCATTTTCATTACCTCTCTTGTTTAATTCCTCTTTTCTGTATTTCAACCCGCTTATATGTATACATATATATGCGTATATGTATTTTCGGGTTATCGATTATCCTTCAGGCAATTGACGATAATCCTCGTTTTCGCGATTCTGTTCTCACGCTGTCTGTCTGTCTGTCTCTCACGTGATTATTGGAGCAAAGCGCGGCCGAAACTGGATACATATATATATACAACGTATCCAATCATCTCCCCGGTATGTGCGAGTAAATGTGAGTGATATGCGTGCTCTATATTGATACAGGTCTCGTCTCCTCCCGTCTCACATCGTATCGTATTTGGTTCATATGTATATTCGTACGAACTTAGCGTTAGTTCCTCGAAACCTGAATTAAACATCGATTGACGTTTCAAATAATAATATTCGGCTAATTCTATAATGTATGATAATTGGATCCGATTATATTTAATTATGCGATGACAATTTCATATTTCTTTTGCGTCAATTATTCGCAGCGTCAACAGAGTTATTATGTCATTTATCATTTTGATGTTTCCTATTATCTCTGGTGTCGATAAATGTTTACTGAAAAAAAAACATTTTGCCACTCTGTAGTGCGAAAATATTTGACAGATCCTAATTATTTTCATCCACATCCGTATGAGGCGAAGAATTTATTTTATTTTATTGGGGATACAAAAATTTTGTTTCTTTGTTCCTTGACCGTAATTACTTTGCAAATGCACTTATAATTTTGCTATGTACTAACGAGCAGCATGCATATGAAAAAAGTGTAGATATATAACCGTTGGTACTTTTTCGTTATTAAATTTTTCTCCGTTGCCCTACAATCGACGTTACCCTCTCTCTCCCTCCCCCCCCCCTCCTTTTTAATTATAAAATGAGTTTTCTTCACTTTCGTTATTTTTCTTCTTATTATCTTCGTCTGATTTGACCTTAACTCTTTATTGAAAAATTTGATGACTTTAAATCCGCCAGTGATGATTACAATAGAATATTTCGATGATGGATTTCTGCGTCGATTTTAGGTTCGATCGTAATACGAGCTGAGGATGAGCTACCGGTGATCTGTCACTCATAAACCGGAGGCATGTGCCATAATTCATAGATCAGGTAATAAATAACATTTTTATGAATATTTAGTGTTTATAATTATTTATAGCTAGACATTACAAACATATTTGACTTTAGAAACTTTTTCAGTAGCTTATGTTGTAAAGACTTATTGTGCGAGTGGTGTCCATTGTTTTGATATACAATACATAAATCGATAGAATACACGGAGTGAATGATTTAATAATGGTGAATTAATTATCCGCGATATCCAAGTTGAGTTCCTGTTATATATTTCTCATGCATTACGAATGATTAATTAACGTAATCGAATTTACCTCTAATAATAATTAATTTACAATGAAATTATCGATAAACTAGCTTTTATTGAAATCGCAATGATTGTTACCACAAATACGGGTACCTGCAATTTTCGCAAATAACGATAGCAATTTCCCGATTGGAATTTTCGGCTCCTCGATCGAATAGTTTTGACAAACATTCTTCCAGCGACCCGGACTAATAATATCCTTGCGTGTAAATTCAACGATACCTGTTCAAAATTCCATGATTCAATCAGAGCAAATATAACGGATTAGTTGATTCGCATTAATCAAATAAATTTTCGGACAAAAATATCAATTTCTGTTTCACGAAAAGTAAAAATTTCATCAAATTAAATAAACAACGATCTACGAGTCGAGCATATCGAAAAAAGAGATTTTCGATACTGTTAATTGTAACGACAATTGTATTTCGCGCCTCTTCCTCAAGATCATCGTGTAGTACTCCTACTCGCCGCTAGATTTACCACAGTTTAAAGTCTAGGAATCTTTTCTTTTTCTCTCTCCCGGTCCCGTCGACCCTCTGTGCTCCCCCGCTATATTCATTCTTCTTCTTGTGCTAGAGGACCACAGATATATCTGCGTAGTGCGATACAAAAATTCGAAAAAAATGGGAAAGAAGCGGCGTAGGGAACATTCGGAGGAGTTGAAGAAATTCGAGGAGCGTTTGGAAAAAAGAATTCGTCGCCTAGAGCGACTTCAGGAGAAGGAACGCCGTCAGCGTAAGTATAATCTGTTTTTAGGTTAGGTCTCCACGTGGCACATCAATAGATACGCGGAATGCGCAGAGAACGGAGAAACGTTCGAGTTCTAACCTGGAAAATAAGAAAAAGTATATGGAAAAAGCTCCTATACAGGCTCTAACCTGTCGAGCGACAAATTTGATTTCTTGGTTAGGCTCTAACCTACCAAGTATCTAAGCGCTAATTGCTCGAAGTAGCAGGGAATATGCAACTCGGGGAGGTCTAACCCGACTGAGGAAGGGCGCAGCACGTGCGAAAATAGCGCCGTTCATCCAGGCTCTAACCTGTGAATGTTTTTTCTGACAAAAAAAAAAAAAAAAGAAAAAGAAGGGCGCAGCCCATGCGGAGAATGCATCGTTATACAGGCTCTAACCTATGAACATCTCATGGACAATTTCCTTATTTTTTCTTTCGTGCTTGTTAGGTCACCGTCACGCGACGGACTCCGAGTCGATGGATGCAAGCAGCGGCAGTGAAGATCGTTCAGATTCAGATCGTCTCAGGCGTGACAGATATAGCGTCAGCCTTTCCAGATCGGACTCATCTCAAAACACGCAGAGAGAGGAACCGTCTCAAGTTGTCGTAGACAATGTTGAGGCGACGAGAAACGATCCAACGACAGAAGACCAAACACAAGGCCTCGAGGTGGCAAACCCCGATAATGATCTCGATCCTCGAATCGTCGAAATTTTGGGAAAACGAATAACGGAGGATCGTCAGTTGGCGACCAAGATTCCTGTCGAAGTCAGCGTACGTTGGGAAGAGATATTGAAAAACGGCTTACCAACCGAGGAGCGTGATTTAATTATTAAAAAATATCCGCCTCCGGAAAATGCTGTCTTTATCGACCCTCCGATTGTCAATCCGGAAGTCAAAACGTCCCTTGGCGAAAACACCGCGAAAAGAGATGAGAGAATCGTCTTGAAAAGAAAAAAGATCGCAGCGGCTATTGCGGCGGTTGGGAGTGCTTTCCGTGAAATAATCAGCGGAGAAAAAGACGATCTGAGTATTCTCGAAAATCTCAGCGACGCTGGACGTGTACTTTCAGATTTACAACGCGACGAGTCAATAATTCGCCGGAGCTTAATTCTGGCAAATATTAATACGTCTTTTAAAGACGTGTTGAACGCGTCTACCCCAGACGAATTTTTGTTTGGAAAACAAGTCGAGGACAGAGTGAAGGCGGCCAAGACTCTAGAGAGTACATCGAAGGAGCTGAGAATTCCGGGAAAATCATTTACACCGAGGAATTCAAAAAACTTGCGGGGCCCGCCCCGTCGCACGTCGGCAGCGCAACATCGTCAGGGAGCGACGGAACAGGGCGGGAAGAAACAAACTGCATCGAGACGTTTCCGGAGTTCACCGAACACGTCGCGGACTCAGCGTCGAGAGGACAGGGGTCGCTCGGCTTACAAGCGAGAAAGTCGACCGCGTCGGAGATGGTAGAAGGATCTGTAAGTTCGATTGCAGGCCGATTACGTTTTTTCAAAGAACAATGGAAGAATATGACAGCTGATCGGTTAATTCTATCGTGGATAGAAGGCTATAAAATTCCTTTCGAGTCAACACCTTATCAGGATAGATTCCATGAGCCCCATAGATCAGCAAAAGAACGGAGAGAATTGCGTGAGCTGATAAACGAATTAGAAGATAAGGGCGTCGTTCAGCCATGTCACAAAACAAAAGGCCAATTTGTTTCCGATATTTTCTTAGTCCCGAAATCGGATGGAAAAAAACGATTTATTTTAAATCTAAAAAGATTAAACGAGTTCGTTACATCTTATCATTTTAAACTAGAAGATAAAAAGACGGTCACAAATCTCGTAGAAAAGGACTCATTTTTTGCAAAAGTTGATCTAAAGGACGCTTATTATACGATTTCCGTCAAAAAATCACACCGTAAATTTTTGAGATTTCAATTTGAAAATCAACTGTACGAGTTTGTTTGTTTGCCCTTTGGACTATCCTCAGCACCATACACATTCACGAAAATTCTCAAACCTGTCATAACAGAGTTACGTAAGAAGGGTCTCATGCTAGTCGTGTATTTAGACGACATTTTAGTAATTGGGGAGTCGTTTGAGAGATGTAAAGAGAATGTCCGGAAGGTTTGCCAAATTTTGAGAAAACTGGGCTTCGTGTTGAATGAGGAAAAATGCCAATTGTCACCGTTGAAGAGATGTAGATATTTGGGTTTTATTTTCGACTCGGAAAAAATGAGAATTCAACTCCCGGAGGATAAGAAAGAAAAAGTAGAAGCGTTGATAAGAAAATTCCAACGAAAGACGTCATGTAAAATCCGGGAATTTGCAGAATTCATCGGGACATTAATCGCATGCCTTCCAGCCTTGCAATACGGTTTGAGTCATACGAAGAACTTTGAGAGGGTTCGATACCTGGCTCTCGAAAAGAGTTCAGGGTGTTACGAGAGTGTAATGAGAATACCGAACTCGTTACAATCAGAGTTTTCGTGGTGGTTAAAGGCCATTCGTTCTCCGTACTGCTCGTTGAGATTAGAAAAATTTAAATATGAAATTTTTAGCGACGCTTCTCTGTCTGGATGGGGAGCGGTTTGCGGAGACGAAAAAACACATGGTTTTTGGAGCCAGGAGGAAAGATCGCTTCATATCAATCTTTTAGAGTTGATGGCAGCTTTTTTTGCACTAAAATGTTTTGTTGAGAGAGAAAGGAATTGCAAAGTCCTTCTCCGAATGGACAACACAACAGCCATCGCGTATATAAACAAGATGGGTGGCATTAGATTTGAAAAATTGAGTACCCTGGCTAAACAGATCTGGGAATGGTGTGAGCGTCGCAGGATCTGGTTAACTGCGTCTTACATTAACACCAAGGACAATATAGAAGCGGATTTTGAGTCACGGAGACTTGAAAATGAGACAGAGTATAGATTAGCCGATTGGGCATTCGATGAGATCGTGAATGTTTTTGGGCAACCGGAAATTGATCTCTTTGCATCGCGCGTTAATACTAAATGTATTCGCTATGTCTCATGGATCAAAGACCCGCAAAGTGAGGCCGTAGACGCTTTTACGATCGACTGGTCACGGTTTTCTCTTTTTTATGCGTTCCCTCCGTTTTCACTCATATTACGCATTTTGAGGAAGATAAGAGAGGAAGGCGCAAGAGGTATCTTGGTTGTACCAGATTGGCCAGGGCAACCATGGTATCCATTCTTTCGTTCCCTCATTCCTGGGGAAATAATTGAGATCGGTCCTAAAAAATCGTTACTTTTGTCTCTCAACAGAGATCCTCACCCGCTGTGGGAACACCTTACCCTGGTGGCCGGAGTTGTTTGTGGCAGGCTTTCACACGAAAAAGTATTCCAGAAGGGGCCATCGATATAATGATCAGCTCGATACGAGAGTCTTCGTTAAAACAGTACGACGGTGCACTTCGGAAATGGTGGAGTTTTTGCAACAGAGAACAGATCGATCCTTATAAGCCGTCAATTCCCGATGTGATAAGAATAATAACAGAAGCGTTCAAGGAAGGAGCAGCTTATAGCTCTCTGAATACGCTTAGATCGGCGATATCTCTTCTTGTTGGACCACATATTGGACAAGATGCTCATATCAGGAGGCTATTTAAAGGAATAGCGGAGGCTCGTCCTTCTAAGCCTCGATACAATCGCACATGGGACCCACGAATGGTTTTAGATTATTTTAAAACCCTAGAGAGGAATGAAGATCTTCCCTTGGGAAAACTGGCAATGAAAGCGGTCACGTTATTAGCCTTAGTGACAGGGCAGAGGATGCAGACACTATCCTTGATTCGCGTAAATAATATGAAGTTGCAAGGAGAGGCGTTGTGGATCGAAATTCCAGACCCGATTAAGACGTCGGGGTTAAATAGAAAACAACCTCTCTTAAAATTGCCGTTTTTCAAGGATGATGAGACTATTTGCCCAGTTTCTACCGTTCAGAGCTACCTTAATCGGACGAAAGAAAATAGAGGAACATGTGAATTCCTTTTTATAGCTATCAAAAAACCTTTCAAGGCTGTGGGACCCCAGACCTTGAGCAAGTGGGTGAAGAAGGTTCTCACCGAAAGTGGAATCGACACGCGGATCTTTTCGGCCCACAGTACGAGACACGCGTCATCATCCTCAGCCAAGGTTAAGGGAGTCAGCATCGATACTATTAAGGAGACTGTTGGCTGGTCCAAGAGGTCAGAGACCTTCGCTAGGTTCTACAATCGTCCAATAACAGACGAGAACGATTCTTTCGCGAAGGCAATTTTAAAAGGTTGATCTGAAAACATTGTATCGCTTAGATATTGTTCATGTTTTTTTTTCTGTCTACCATTGTCTTTTGTTATGTTCAATAAACCATTAGAATACACGCAGATAATAGAGAAACGCCACAATAACTTTAAAAATCTACACGATGATCTTGAGGAAGAGGCGCGAAATACAATTGAACGATTAAACGAACTTACCTGTAAGTGATGTTTGATCGTAATTGTATGTAGCGCCTCTTCCGAAAGATCAGAGTCCCACCCTATTTACACAGGATATAATGCAGAACCCATCTCCAGGTCGGAGTTTTTCCCGAATGATTGTGGCTATACACTTTCAATATGAATATAGCGGGGGAGCACAGAGGGTCGACGGGACCGGGAGAGAGAAAAAGAAAAGATTCCTAGACTTTAAACTGTGGTAAATCTAGCGGCGAGTAGGAGTACTACACGATGATCTTTCGGAAGAGGCGCTACATACAATTACGATCAAACATCACTTACAGGTAAGTTCGTTTAATCGTTCAATTTAATATCTCGATGAATAAATCCAGTCGACATCAAAATATTACGCTCGCCAAAAAGTAATTAAATTTATTTTTTTCGTATAAACGGACATACACGTTCTTTTATCGACAACGCAATTACTTTTCGATCATCCCGCTACATACGTTTTCATTTCGCTCGGACATTACGCTATACGTCTACATCGTCCTCTCTCTATATACATTAATGACAGCTCCTATCAAACGGGATTCGTATCGACTGATACACATACACAGATATATACTCTCATTGTAGACATTATCCTCTAATGCCTCTTCATCTCGACCTTATGCAAAAGCAGCGGAAGTAAGCTCTTGGAACAGGATCGCATTGCTCTGCCTTCATCTTCCTTGATCTCGAAATCCTAGAACTACCCGGGGAACCTGCAATAGCTATTCCACCTACGCATATAACACTCCTTCTGTGCGACCATCGTCCCAACCCCTCCCTTGCCTGCTCCTTCCAGTCCGACAGCTCCTTCGACCACCTCCTATCTCGTTACAAGAGGACCGACTCAAAGCGGCTAGGAAACGGTACGGTACGAACGCCTGGTATCCAATTAGCCGGATTTCCATTACTTGATCTTAGTGATTATCTACGTACGCTGAATTCGAGATGCGTAGGATCTCCATTCTCGTCCTATCGTTATTGAGCTGAAAAAACGACATTAATTAAAGTTGATTGATTCAGGTGAGAATTAATATTTACATTGAACCGTCGGGAGCCAATTATCAAATCGGTCAAAAGTGTTTTATCACGAATAATTAAAAAAATAATTTCCTGTTAAAACCAAGCGTATCATCGTCCTCTGCAAGCTTAAATTTCAATTTATCGTCACTGACGTGTAGAAGTATATAGCTGTCGTATCATCCTTGAAAATCTGGGAAATCTTGCCGTGCTTCGTTACTACGTAATTATTAATCCAAACAACAAGTATAAGTTTGAAGTTTGAAGTGGTTGTGCGCAAGTTATGAAAAGGCTTCTTCACGCTGAATATCGAAAATGACACTTTATTATATATACGATGGTAGACGAATAGAGACGGATGGTTCAAGAATAAAGGGAAGAGGGTGAGTTCGAGCGTTCGTCTCTTTTTTCTACTGTATAATAACGAGACGTTATGGGATGAGAAAATACCTGTAGGGGTGTGCGAGGCTGAAAGCGCGAGACACGAATTGAGGAAAACATATATTATCGGAGAAATTTTAGGATAGAGGAAGACCATAAGCACTTTGCGGATCTCTCGACTTTCTTTCTTCATCGCTCTCTCTCTCTCTCTCTCTTTCCCACCCTCTCTCGCTCGGGCGCTCTCATTTTCTTCGTGCTTTTGGTAGATAACCCTCGAATTTCAGTGTTATAAATCGAACGGTAGCCTCGCGGAACGTGATGTACGAACAGTTTAAGGGTAACGGACGTTATTGGAATTTACCGGGCCGAAAATTGGGACGCGCGCTCTAAGTCCCACTTTTCCTCGTCTTCTGCTTGTGTATGTGTTTGTGTGTGTGCGTGTCTATGTGTGTGTGTGCGTGTAAGAGCGCGTACATGTGTTTCTCCCGTTCCTTCATCTATCCATTTCTATCTCTCTCTCTCTCTCTCTCTCTCTCTCTCTCTCGTAGACGTTCTTGTTATCCTCCACTCACAATCAGTGACTGTTCGCCGTACGGCGAAGAGAGAGAGAGAGAGAGAGTGAGAGAGTGAGGAGAAGGGTGAACGAGTTGATGGGGTGGAGGGTAGCGTTCGTCCGGGCCGAAATTACGTGTTCCGCCGGTTCCTCCTTCCTGCCATTGCCCATTCCTCCCTCACCATCAACCGAGAGAACTCATGGAATTTCACGCTTATATATATTTTCTCTCTCTCTCTTTCTCGTTCTCTCTGCGTCTCTCTCGCTTGTGGATTCTTCTCCCACAGTCAGCTCTATATCCCCAAAAAGCTCAAGCTCGAACCATCGCTCTCTCGACTCCTCGTTTCGGAAACCTCTCTCGCTTTCTCCCTCGTTCGACCCTTTTTTTCCCCCGCGAGGTGCCAATGCAATATATAGACCGATGGCGCCGATGGATCGTCGTAACGGGCAATGGCAACGAGGCTTGAGAATTCAGACGCTACTAATTTTTCTAAACTCCCTATCTCCTTTCTCCACGACTCTATTATTCGTTCGTTTTCGATAAAACTCTCCCCTCTCTTTCACTCTCTTTAACTCTTATTTTATCCCACGACGCCGTCCACGCTCCGCGCCATATGTGAATTATCTGTATAAACACACAAATCACTTTCATACGCGCATATGCATTCGTATTACTTAATCTATCGTGTGTTTTCCAGTTTTATTTCCTCGCTCGCATTCGAGCGTCCCCTTTTTCTCATCTCTCGGTACCCACGTTCTTTTTTCTTCGCGCTCGTTCAACGTCACATTTATCTTACCAATGCGACGAAACGATTTAATGAGATTCTTTACGTTACCCGAGTCCGATGAGAATAAAATTTTTTATTTATTTCAATATTTATTTAACGAGCAAAATATTCATAAATTTTTATTTTCATTACAACTTTCCTGTTTTTTCTTTTATTTTTCCATTACAAATCAGCACTATAGTCTACTTTTCACTGTTTAATCGGACACTCATTTTTTTCTGCTTTAACAATTCATACGTGCGCAGACGCAAGCGTGCAGTGTTTTTCTCCAATCGTTCTGACGTTATATCTATATCTATATATATATTTGCTTGTATATCTATATCTATATAAATTGTTATATAGAGCTCCGTTACGAAGAGGTGGCGCGAGTCACGGTGTGGTATCTGGCAAACGTATTCAAATGCGGGTTCCGGTCGAGGTCCGGTAGTGCGCGGCTCGCTTCGCATTAGAATAAT
Source organism: Netelia inedita (assembly GCA_964017225.1). Taxonomy (NCBI): domain Eukaryota; kingdom Metazoa; phylum Arthropoda; class Insecta; order Hymenoptera; family Ichneumonidae; genus Netelia; species Netelia inedita. The sequence goes on from OZ024920.1 coordinate 10,873,444, forward strand.
TACATGCAGTCACCCGTACACATGTCATATACCTGTGGTTTTTGCACTCGTGTGTACGTGAGAAGAAAAGGGAGCGAGGGTTGAGGGGTGGAGGGTGTCCTGGAGAGAAGGGGGACGGGAGCATGAGAGGGAGAGAGAGAGAGCCACTCTTTCGCCCAGACACTCCACCGGCGGGACCGGGTGTGTTGCTGATATGATGCCAGATTCTCTTTCCCTTTGCGCCACCCCCATCCCCTTACTGCCGATGCTATCCACCTCCCTCAGCCCACTTTTCCTCGCTCTCTCACATTCAAATTTCCAGGTCAAACGGTAGATGGAAAAGGGACGACAAAGCAAGGGGTCTGTAAGAGTGCGACACGTACGGTCGCTCGTGTATCGGGCCAATGTTCTTCTTTTATTAATCCCAAATCGATAATTTATTCAAGCATTGCTTCGTACGTTCGGGAGATTAGCGGTTCGTAACGGAAATGAAAAGAATTTCGAATTTCTTGAGTTTAAAATAAATAGGTAGAAAAACGAAAGAAGAAAAATAAAGAAAGAACGGATTCGACAGGGAAAAAAAAGAGTTATTCCCAGATCTCCAAGGGTTCTATATTATAAACGTGCATACCTCGATGACATCGTGGAAAGGAGGCAACTTCGCGAAGGAGCGCAGAGTGAAGAATGAATACGCTCGCGGGACTTTGCCGCGAAACATATATATGTATAGGTGACAGCTTTGGAGTAAAGTGCGAGGAAGCGAGAGATACAAGTGCGTTAGAGGGATGATGAAGCGAGAATGAACGGAGAAAGAACAAACTTTTGTTCTTGTTAGAATTTATTCAGGAATTCATATTTCATCGCAAGGCGATTGCATTACGCGCGAGCGCGAAGGAAAAAAAGCGGGTTTAGGGACGAAGATCGGCTGCTCTAATGAGGGAGTTCGATCGGTCGGAAAAACATTACGGTACCTTCATCCCGATCCCTCTCTCTCAACTCGCAATCGCCGTCTTTTGCTGTCTAAAAAATATAGGACATACGCCCCTCCGAGTCTAAGCGCCAGAAGTCTTGCGCCCTTTACGCACGAATCTGACCCACGGTAGGATAGTTTTGTTGTACGCATCGATGAAAGAAAAAAAGAAAAAAAAGGAATGAGAAAACGTGATAACGAGCCGCGTACGGTGTCGCATGAGAGTCGGACGAAAGAAAATGGATAATGCGACGGGGAGACAGAAAAATAAAAAAGCGCATCGAAGCGAAGATAAGATCTGACATGGTCTGTATATGTATAAGTATCGAGTTGGTCAAAGAGAGAGAGAGAGAGAGAGAGAGAGAGAAAGAGAAAGGGGAAGGTTTAAAAACAAAAAAAAGACGGGTGTATAAACGTGCCGGGTATAATCTTGGCGCGATGTAAAAGAGGAAAGGAAGATAAAAAAAAGCGTGGCTCATGACGTAGTTATGTATAGCGTGGTCGTCGTCGAAGTGGCTGTTTCGCCGTCCCTCGACGAACGCTCGTATAAAACTCACCCCCTCTGAGCGTCCCTTGATCCCGCTGTTTGCTGAAAGTGCGCTTACTCGCGAAGGACGCGGGGGTTAGGAAAAGGGCAACGAGATTTTGTATACGTATATCGAGAGACACACCGGTGTCTCGACTTCTGTTTTCAAGTATATGTGTATGCAACGTAGATACCCTCTCTTCCTTTCAACCCCCCCCCCCCTCCCTCAAACCATCCCTCACCTTCTCGTTCTTCCGCCATTCGGGTGCGAAAAATGCACGTTTCCGCGAGTTTAACGAGCGGTGCGAAGGAGAACCGTCCGAGAAAGAGAGCGCGAAGGATAACCGTCCGAGAAGGAGAGCGCGAAGGATTAATAGAAAGAGAAAGAAAGAAAAAGGGGTTGAGAGCGAAAGAGCGAGAGTGAGAGGGGAAGACAGCTGTTTTACGATTTCGTTAAGCGGCTGGCCTATATAACGGACGTGGTGTACTTCTCTGCCTTCTGATTAAACATTTTACATCCTTCGTCTTTAACTGCCATTAACCGGTGTTGGCTCGATGTATCTCTCCCTCTTCCTCATTCGGTCTCTTTCTCTCTGTCTCTCGCTCTCTACTCTTCGTCGTTGCAAACCCTACTCTTTTCCCGCGACTCGTCCACACGCCAACCGCAGTAGCGTTTATGCGACACTTACTATTCGTAAAGCATACCCTATTATATATACAACTCCACCCTCGACGATTTTCTTCTCTGTGCAATCTAGCACTGACATTCTCTCTTGTGCAATATCGTACGTAAATTTGACGAAAATTATACAGGTTACACGACACCCGAGATAATAACATGTATTTTTGTATACGCGTCTAAACGCGCTGAAACATGTTGTATCTTTTTTGTCATTTTTGAATAAATTTAATTTATAAATTAACAAACCTTCCGAATCAAAAGAAAATATATATCCGTCGATATTCATAAAACTAATATTGATATTCGATGATCAAAAATTAATAATAAGTATTTATGACTTTCATAAATAATTAAACGATTCTTTCATTTCAAGATGATTTTAATTAAACTCGACGACATTGAGTCTAAAGGTAATTAATTTTAATTAATCGAGCCATGTTTTAAAACAACTTTAATGATTTTTTAATGTCCGAGAGACGTAAGTTCGTTCATTTCGATATGATCTTTGACAATCGACCTCTGATCTATATTGCACGAATAATCAGCTCGCGAAAATCTTGGTCGTAGTAAAACGGCCAATCTACGAATCTCTAACAGACAGAGAAGTGACCCATGTACCGGTAGGTACAGGCTAATAGTCCAGTACCTCGTAATTCATACCTATACGAATATATACCCACCACTGAAGGTGCATCACTGCCACAAGACATCAACCGGAACGGAAGAAGTACCACTCGAATATACATATATCGTACACCATACACATATATATATATATATATATATATATATATATATATATATATATATATATATATATATATCAGGATGCTTCTCATCTATAGCAGGTGTAGATAAGGCATATACCTACTGGAACATTGGGAAAAGGGAAACCCGAGCCACCGTGGTATTTGGCACGCGAGCGAGAGAGAGAAGAAGATTGCAATCGCTGGAGGAAAGAGGCGAACGGATATATCTCCGAGGCAGTGCCGTTCGGCCTGAGGGCTTGCTTAACGAGTAAAGTCACTATTCCGTGCTTCACTTGGTCTCTTGGTGTACGGGGATGTTGGTACTCGCTCTCGTATATATATATATATATATGTATGTATATATATAATATGTACATTGTCATATATATATATATATATATATTCGCACTTTCCTCTTTACCTCTTTCTATCTCGTCCTGCTCCCACGTCGACGCTATTCCCAGCGTGAAAGTAGAAGCCAACAACTTTGAGACGAGAGTGAACCAACCAACCAACCAACTAACTCGCAATAATCTTACCCTCCCGTGCATTCGTATACTGCGCATATATACTACGATTATATACCGCTTAACAAAAAGATCCAGAGCGAGAGAGAAAGAGAGCGAAGGGGTGGGTGGAGTGAGAGAAAGAGAGAGCTGGGGAGCGACCTACCGGTGAAAGATTTCGAAAAAATGTACACAGACGAGTCGTAGCTGCTCTTTGCTTCATAATGCGCTACAGATTATATTATCTAAAGCTACTGTCTCCTGAGACAATCTCAGCTTGGCGAAGGGTACAAAAATAAGGGTAGCGTAAACACCGGGAAAATGGATTAAAACGGGTATTAAAAGTGAAAGTACATGTCATGTAGATCCTGTAGACTCGTTGGAAGGAGTCGAGGGGGTTAAATGAACGCGATATCTCAAAGTCGAGTAATTCGAAAGAGATTTATCAACTACAGGGGAGATATCATAGGGTGACAGATTTAAAAAATAATCGTCGACACGATGTTGTCAGTTTGATTTTTCTTGAGTTCTTTAATCGAGGAAATTAATATTGCAACACGGAGCACGAAATTTTGAAAGAAAAAAGTATCACCGACCTTTTAAGAATTCGACACGTTCACCACCGCTTTCGACGTGAAAATCCTGCCAACGAAAAAATCCCTACACACATTGATGCATATCCGGTCACTCTCTCGTCGATCCAGCTCTCCCCGCCTCTTGTTTATTCTCACTATATGTGCAAACGTCTATCATTCTCCCCCCCCCCCTCTCTCTCTCTCTATCTCTCTTTCTCTCTTTCCCTCAAACCCCATTCGAATCCGAAAAAGATTACTCTGTCACAATTCGATTGACGTGTGTTTTATCCGCTCACGCATCACGTCTGGCCAACATCACCTGTATACGTGTAGAACCCGAGAGAGAAAGAGAGAGAGAGAGCGAGAGAGAGAGAGAAAGGGAGGGAGAGGGAAAGAGAGGCAGAGTGAGAGAGAGAGAGAGAGAGAGAGAGAGAGAGAAAGAAAGAGCCCGACAACACGGTCGAAGAGCAGAAAAATTTTCGACCACTGGCGGCAAACACGTACCTACGCCGGATATATACGTATAGAGAGAGAGGGATAGATAGAGAGGGTGAGAGAGAAAGGGAGGGACAGAGAGAGAGAGAGAAACCATCCACTCAGTCGGAATTTCTACACCACCCGTACAATTACCGACGAGAACATTTCATCCACAATACATTTACTCCACGTACGTACACACGCGGTACAATCTCGCGGATCATATACACACGCGACGAGTCCTCCATTCGGTTACCCCCCATCTCACTCACCGCCAGGCTAGAGAGCGAACGTATAATACTTCCTGCTCTCCCTCTCCCTCCCCATTTACCCGAGAACCGACCAATTACCTCTCGAGCGTGTACGGTACAACGTTATATACAACCAACTCCCCAACCCCTCCCTCTCCCTTTCCCTACCCTCCTCGTGTTGACGCAGAGATTTTTTTCATTGCAGGAATAATTATCTAATCCTACCCAAATTATCAAAAAGATAAACATATAAACGAGGCGAAAAGGTCAGCGAAGAGATGGGATCCAGCAAAAAGGCAAGAGGTCTCGCTAACTTGAGAGAGAAAAATCGCAATAGATCCACCGTCGATGAAAACCCGAGGGCTTTACGCGTGCACGCGCGCCACCATATGGAAGATATAAACCGAAAAGATAAGCGCAGCGTTAAGAGTACGCGTTCGCGAGTATTTTGCCGTTGGGAGACGAGAGATTCCGCATTGTGATAAATGTTTGTATAATAACGTAACGTAGGTACCTTGTTAGCAAATGCCGAGTCGCGTTATATTCTATCGTAAGGGAGAACGGCGTGGCAGGGGGTAACGCGAAAACGATAAAGCGAAGGGGAATATTTCGCACCAACTAACTACAATATAATGTTTAATACATCACGTATGCATTACTCTCACATAAAGGACCTCAAGAACAATTTCTCAAATTTTGAAGAGAGACACAGAGGTACCGAGAGAAAGAGAGAGAGAAGAAGTGATAACGATTATAACGATAGAAATAGAGGTGAACTGATGCTTGGGTTATATTGCCGCGCCAACAATTCGGTAATGTGGCCCACTCCCAATATAACTCGGTCCTAAACGCGCGGGACGTAATACAGATCTACGTCAGTGTATATAAAATACACGTGCGTGCAAGTAGAGTGCTATATACGATATGCACTGGGAGGCTGTTGATAATGCACCTTCTGTTAGTAATTCGATACGGGATGTTGCATCTCGACGCCTCTTACCTGTATCTAACCTTAGTGAACACATACCTAATCTCTCTCTCTCTCTCCCTCTCTCACCCTCTTACTGCCTTTCTCACTCTCTCCCTCACACGCGTCCTAGTCTCTCATATGGCAGTGGCCCTTTACCTCAAACAAGGACCACATCCCTCTAATATACACGCGCTGGCGAATGCGAGACTGTTGAATTGCGCACTTGCTTTAATCCCAACTCCCCTCTCCCATTCTCCACAGCGACTCGTCTATTAAGCCTATTTGCTACCGGAGGACAATCCTTTGTACGCGCTGTTCACGTAATTATGCGACAATACCGTATGTCGAGCATTGTACCTAAGATACATCCGATACACATATACATCAGATATGATATAAGACGTTCTCGGAACTATCGTATCTGCACGCATGTACGTATACCAATAAGCATTATACCATGCGATACATCGAATATCATGAACGTTAAGCGGAGATAGATGGAGATAATATAGATAACCATACGCCTTATCGAACGTACGAACGATCACAAATATTTATCGAAAAAATACAAAACCTAGAAAAAGATCCCAAGTCGTGCATCATTTTGTCACATCGATTGCAGAAGATAAACAAAAAGCATTAGTATTTTTTTCAAACGTTCGTAAGCATTGGAAATATTATATTTCGTCGTTTAACAATATTTTTAATACGTCGGACATTAAAATTCAAAATTTATAAAATATTTTTCTTTTTTGTTCACGACAATAAAAGTTCTCGTACGTGGACGCAGAACAAACGGCATTGCCGCCCCGAACTTCCATTTCAAGCCTTGTCGAGGAAGTGAACCGTGAAAACACTATCTGTACACTCGTTTTCGGACTCTCGCAATATGTTCGCGTCTATATATCTCTCTCTCGCGATGAAAACTAAAGCGAAGCGTAAAGCGTAAAGCTCTTGCTAGATATAGCCATCTGGCGTGTGTCTCCTATCGTTCTGTCCCTTTCTCTCTCTCTCTCTCTCGCTCTATCTCTATCTCTTTCTCATAGGACCATGCATATAGAACGGGATATTGAAATCAACGAGTGGAAAGGAAAAGTTAACCGGACACCTGACCCAACGATCCGAGACGGGGTATGCCAGTATTTTCCACACTCGCTTCCAGCTCACGTGTACCTACGTGCGAAAAGTAAGATACGGGTTATGTGTATAAGCCGTAGTTAAACCCTGAGTTCGAATGCACATGCTCCGAGAGAAGCGGCACGCGCGCATAGGGAACGAAGCGAAACGAGACGGAACGAAACGAAATGGAACTCCTTGAATTAATACATAGGTATAGAGTACGACCCTTTAAGGGGGTGAAAACGCGCCCTCTCCGCCTCTAGAAAAGTATAAAGGGTGTGAGAATTCTGCTCGCGTATATGCACGTTATATAACATATATATATATATGTGTATATAATATTCTCTCGAATATCTACCATCGGGCACACCTGCTGTGCGTATTCAATTTTAGTCTGATAAAAGGATGTAAACGTAAAAAAGAAATAGAGCAAAGGGGCTAGGTATAAATAGATAATGAACATAAAATTATTAAAATCGTATCTATGAGAATCTTTTTCTCCGTTGAAAGTTTATGATGAAATATTACGTAGATATTAATCTGTTTCGATTCAATTATTCGCCTCAATCAAATTACTATTTATCCATTTTTCATTGAATCTCTGATGATCTTGCAAATTGCTTTATTTCATCAAAATTAACGTCGTTTATAAATAGATGCTTTCATCGTCTTGTTTAACTTCTCATAGAATGTTGCCGGGACGCAAACCTCATTATACCTGAAATATCGTGTACGTATTACCGGCGATATAAACGATTATCTACATATATATATATATGCAGTAAGAAAAGCGAAAGCAAAAAGGAAAAGCGAACGAATCGTTTTTGCCCCGAAGGCACGAAAGACGTAGTGCCGGTACCGGTCAAGCAAAAATTGTGAACAGGGTGAATTGTGAAGGTGAAGTTACGATAGGGCGAGTGAGAAAAAGGGGTGAGCAGAGAGCGAGAGAAGAAAGGCGATGCAGGGTTGACGGTGCGCGTATAGTTTCGTTCACAATCACGACACCAACACAAAAGAGTTCCCCGTGACGATATCCACGAACGAAACAACCCTCGAGCTCTCTCTCTCTCTCTCTCTCTTTTTCGCTTTCTCCATCCTTCGTCCTCTTCCTCACGGCGATAGCTCCCTTCGCAAGGATCATTTTGGTAGGTGGTAGAACGGTCGGAGGGGTAGGGGGAGTGGAGAACTCGGCGAGAGAACCACCGTGTATATACGCCCATTTAATTAATAGTTGCCGAGCGTTCGTTGCTTACGGAATTTTACCCGTGATTTTCGCCAGGGCGGTTAATTAGAAAATTATGTAGGCAACCCTCCAGCTTCCCCCCGCCCCTGTCCTCCAATCCCTCCACCCCCTCCTCGCTACCGTCATTCTTCCAGTGCGAACTCTACCCACCTCGCGTCCACGTACCACGGTTCCAGGACACGGGGCGCGAGAGCGAGAGAGAGAAGAGAAAATATACTTTTCTCTCTTTCTCTCTCACCGTTTCTCTTCGGCCACCCCTAGACTGTATGTGCTATAGCATGTTTCGGTGCTTCCGCAACTAGATCTAGAACTAGAAACAACCGCCAATTCCGGACTTGCTGTTTTATACTTGTAAATACATCTACATCCTCTCTTTTTTGTCATGTATCTACGCGCACGCGCGCAGGTACACTCGCGCATGCGCACGCGTGTCCACCATTTCCCCCCACTCCTTTTTTTCTCACTCATTATCCATCTTCGCTCCTATTAATATCCATCTTAGCCCCGAGTCACCGTGACGTTGCGTCGAAAGATCTTGTCAAATTATTATTATTCAGGCTCTTTGCTTGATTAATAACCCACCTTGCGCGAGTTCAGCAAAGACTCGGGCATACACGTGCGAATGTGCATACGCGATATATACAGTCTATTTTCTCGTAAGTTAGCCAGCGCAGTAGCATCTAACGTTCACGTGCATAAACATAATACAATTGGACCCTGTTTGAATAATTTTGGGAAAATAATAAGCATAGAAAAATATTTTGACACGTTGAGATGATCGGTTGAGGTAAGATAATCCTTTTCAATCGCGGTGAGTCTATGAACTTTATCTAATTGTTTTTGTTGGTAAAACGTAGTTACCGAGCCGATTGCATTTTTATGAAAAAATAAATAAAAAATTGTGTGATGTTGACCTAAGGTAAGACTTGACTTCAAGCTTAAGTAACTTTTAGTGTAGACAGTTAATTACAATTATTGGTTGAAAAAGATGAACAAGTTAAATTAGGAGCAAGATGTCCCTTTTGTTGGTGTACAAGATGATCCGTATATATATCCGATGTATAAAAAGATTTGTTATTTTGATTATTTTAGATGATGATTTATTTTCGTTAAAACTAAATTTCATGATTGTTCTCACAAATATTGATTGAAATTAGTAATTTTAAGGCTGACTATTTGAAAAACTAGCTTAATTAGTGTCTAGTTGAGAAACATCAAGGTTTTCTGGTCTCAAAGTGCTCCAAATATTATATTGTATACCTAAGATTACGTATAGAATAACATTGTAAACTCTAACAAAGTATCATTCTAATTTAATGCGACCAAAATCTTATACTTTTCCAAAGTGCGGCCAAGATGATCCTTTGGTAGGATTAAAAAAACAATAATAAAATAATCATACATTAAAATATTGAATATTATGAGTATGGCAATACCAAGAAAGATTAATTTCCCATCGGTAAGTGTTTTTACATCTGGATTAAGTTGAAAATCCTTTAAATTACGAGCTTTCTCCCCTAGAAAGATCACCTCGTCTCCTCGTCACACCTTTCCCTTATCATGAAAAATAAAAAAGTTTGAAAATATTTTCAGCGAAAGATAGTTCATGTCGATTAGAACGATAGATAGAACATACGCGTGATTCGACTGTACGCAGCCTGTTCAACATAATTCGAATAAAGAGAAAGAAAGAGAGAGAGAGAGAGAGAGAGAGAGAGAGAAGTCATACGATCCGAATGAAAGCTTTCGCCTGACGGCTAAGACGGTTGGTTCTGTGTGGTATATATAAGCAAAGATCGCGATTCCGACGTACCTTGTATTCAGCTCGTTCCTATTTTGTGCTCGGAGAGAGGGCGCTCTCTCGGCGTTGGCGTGTAGCACACGCCCCGTATCCTCGTTCTCCTTCCCTCCTCCCACGTTTTCAGACAATCTGCCAAAATTACTTGCAATTCGTAGGAGAGTTGAGCGCGGCGGCAGCGGTGGCGGGGCCAGTGGGGCGCGTCGGAGTCGGAGACTATATGCCCGAAGGACTGTACGAGATGCGAGACAGCCAACGATCGAGGCAGTTCAAGAAGCCAAGCTTTCAGAGGCAAGTCGGCTTTCGTAAGGTATAAGGACCTCGGGAAGGAGCGTGCGATGGAAGGACAAGGGTGAATGGTACAGGGCAAGAGGGGGATACCAGAGAGAGAGAGGGAGTTAAGTAAACTTTGCTCCGACTTCGCATTGCCCTCAAGGATGTGCCGAGTCTCGGTCGCACCTTACCGCATGAATACGTAATGCCGTAATCCATGGGCATCTTGCTCTCTCGACTCCCCCCCCCCCCTCCTCCTCCATCGTTCCTTCTCCACTCTCGCCATCTCGCCGTTAACCACATGTTCTCCGCTTCGACTTTGGGCTACCCCCACTGCTTCACCCCTCATACTCCTTTCCGTAACTATACATCGCGTAAATACAACACGCGTCCAATACTCGCCGTTTACGACAGTAACCCCAGCCCCCCCCCCGCCCCTTACCATTGCCTCTGGACCATACCGATCTCAATCCACTGTCGCGATGGTATCTGACGAGCGTTGAGTCTTGCGTTAAGCTGGATCCAACTAACCCGTGGGAGTCGGATATAACTCCCGATGTTTCCTCTGCGGTATGCTTCAAGATTTCCTACCCCAGCCCACCCCTATTCCTTCTAAGGACGCAAACGTCTTGTCGCATTCCAGAATCACGAGAGATGCAAGCCAATCTCCAGCCGTAGCTTTTAGAATTGTTGCGGATATATATTGGACGAGGTCAACGGGGAAACCGGATGTGAGGAAGAGGTAGAGAATGTTACACGAATAACTCGTGGTGTTTGCTGGACGGTAGTATAACTGACCCTCTTTTCGGGTGAAACAAAGTCCGCCATTTCTCTCATTGACGAAAAAGCTATAAAAAGGAAACATTGCGATGGAGTAAAAAATTCGAGAAATCGAGTCGGGGTTGACGCAAAGAAATTTGTTCTATTAAAATAAAATATAATTTTCTATGTTCTAAAGTTGCACATGATAGTTGCTTCTTGTTTATAAATCACGGTCAAACGAACACTCACTTTTTCCAGGACTCAACGCGAATACTACACTATTTATTTATGTAAGCAAATTTCCCTCGGACAGGTAAAAACCATTTTCGTACGTTTTCCATTTTCCAGTGGATAATCTGGATGAGATTTCAGAAGATTATACTTCGGGGCATAGAGTCTACGTTTGTTAATCCCTCGGCAAAAAATTATAACGTTAACAGAATTATGATGAATAATTGATCGACGCGATAATTATTCATGATTCTCCAGCTTCGCTTTAGATATCTTTCGTAATAAAATATTTCGTAGATGGTTGCAAAAATCACGAAAATAAGCATTTGTTTGAAGCGATCTTTTTACATCGTAAATTAAACATTTCGTTTGTTCCCTACGCGCGTTTCTTCTGACCAAAGGGTGCGCGCGAGTTAACTATCGCGAAATTGAATAGGTCTGCTCTGGATGCGGAAAATCTGTCTGAATATATAGCTAGCCTTGTGTTAGCTTCGGTGAAGCACGGCGGAGTTCCGGTCCGCGGCTCAAGAATTAGAGAATCCCTCGGTTCGCACATCCGGTACATGCTTCTACTCTGCGCCCCGAAGCAATCTTGGTGCCTGCTAGTCCAGGCATTAATCCTGTAATGAGCTTCCGAAATGCCAAAGGCGAGCCCCATCTCCACGCTGAAAACTTGAAAGAGGTAATGCACACACACATACACATGCACATACACAAATATATAGGATATATATATTGTCTACATGCCCATAGCTTTTGCAGGACGTAACATCCAAAAGTGTCTCATAATTTCCACCGTACGATTTATTTTTTCATCCTTTTTAAACATTTACAATTCAATCGCGAATGCCTTAAAATTTATATTGACAAATTGATCATCCAAAATCATGTAGGTACTAAAAAGAAAGAGTGTAATAAAATTCCGCTGTGATATCAATATTATTCGATTAATCGATAACAATTATTTCCAATAACCTTTCAATTAAAAAGCCATTTATTTTATCACAATTTTTAGTTGAAAATCTTCTTGTGCTGCAAATACACATGTACAAGTTCTCACGGGTACTTGTTTCGTCTTCTTTTCTTCGTCCTCGCTAATTGTAAGTTCTATTCTCACCCTCCCGTGTATATAGTAAGTAGGAAGACTAGTCGGTACCGCCACGTGGCTCCACCCCACCCCCTCCCACTATACTTCCCACGACGTTTTCCGTAGTTAGTCAATTAGAGGAAAACTAATTACGACGAATATATATTTACCCTCGAAGATTCTCCATCCCCTACGATAGATATCGTTATAAATTGAACATACACCACCTCCCTGGCGTACGTAACATATAGACGCACCCTTTTGCTGGAATAAAAAAATAACTACAAATAAGTATAACCAGTGGACCCTATCGTAAACGAGGTAGTTGTACGATCGTAGCGCGTATATCTACCTCTGACTATTGATGAATGTTACGCAACACTGTTGTGTTTAACGACAGCTCGTAAAAGCGCGGGTCGCAAGTGCGCAGATGCTCGCGTCGAGTAAACACCGGCATCGAGTTGAAAAGCCGTGCGCTGACATCGTAAGTAGTTACCGACAGAGGGCTCACCGGTAGGTATAACCCTCCCAAACGCGATTAAACGAGCAGGTATTCCATTTTCCCTACGCTGCGCATCGAGAGGCTCGCCCCTACTCGGCAAGGGAGTAGGCGCACTTTGATATACCGCGACTTGATGCGGTAGTGTGCGCGAGAGCTTTATATACCTGGGCCATGATTAAATCGTATCTTGTCGTGGCCACTGGAGTCACGTACACGCACGTATATCCCCGAACATATTGTGCGTAACCCGTATACCCGGGTAGTTGGCGATGAAAACGCGACAGCTGGGTGCTCTGGATGCGAGGTAGGTACGAGACTGACGCATGAAAATTTGACACGGATTCATACCGAATGCGTATATACGACGTGTCATTTATCGTTATACGTAGGTACGTATACGTCCGAACGTCTATTATATTATATCAACTCGTGCCGAGGAGATTGCACGATCGACTTTCAACTGGATCAACAATTTTCAAAAAATATTTAACCACGTATTCGAGGCGTAATAACAATTACGACATTTCATTTAAAACGAACGACAAATTGACGAATTTTATGATCGTATATTTTTATATTGCGGAAGTTTTTTGAAATTTGTGAAAAAAAAAATATTATCCACGCACTTTTTAAAAAATGGAAAAATAAATCGAATTTAGATATTTCGCAAATTTGTTTTCCATACTATAATAATTGCCGACGAATAACGCTACATTTTCATATACACGTGTATCGTTGATATCCCAGTTGTAAAAGAATCTGACTTTTGTGAGATAGAGATAGCGAGAGAGGGGTAGAGTGAAGGGGAGCTTTCATGTTTTTCAATCGTTTCATCATCCGTGGATGAACGAGAGCGAAAGAGCACGTGTCGCATGCCGGGCAAGGAACATTCCCGTTCGAATATACATCAGAGCCGATCAACCGCGAACAACAATCGACGTAATAGGTATACATCGCGCGATATATACATATATGGTCAATCAAAGTCGAGGTCTCGGTCGACGGATTAACCGTAGTGCAAATTGACGTAATTGGCGCGTCGACCTCTGTCTCTCTAGTTGACTGTATTCTTGCTGATCGATGGACCAAAGTGGATAGTGTCGTCGCGGCGATCACCCATATCCAGTCAACAATACGTTTTACACACACATACATAACTATACATTTTCACAATACACACATGTGGTTATGTTGCGATTCGCTATTGTGTGTGCAGTGAGCATGGGAGACATACACATATATATATATATGTAACATAGAAGAGAGTCATCCGTAGCTATGTAACAACCGAAGGAGAAGTTGCTACGTAACGTATCATGTGAGATATTGACATCGACTGTGATATATAGGGGTGAGAGATAGAGGGTGTGAGGTCCACCTGAGGACGAGATCGGGCAATCAACTAACGATTGTTTATCGTTCAGCCAGAAGATTGGCAATTATTCGGCAATAGTAGGACGATAATTGCACGAGACACATGCTCTATACGTATCACATACGTAAAATCGAGACGGAAACGTGTGCTAGACGATTCCCCATTGTACGAATTAAACAGCGACAAACTGTACGAAGTGCAGATTCGAACGATATACAGATAATGTTATTAGCATTAAAAAATATTATTGGCGTATCGATACGACGACATATTTACCGATATAATCTTTCGACATATAATACATCGGTGCACATCGTTATGGAGTCTTTCGCGTGGAAAAACGTAGGTAGGTATACGTATGAGCATTTGCCGTTGAGAGGCAGAGGAGGGGTCGCGCGTCATATCTTCGAACATATAATCGACGTTTTCTACCATCGAAAATATGTCGATTCCTTCGAGAATACGCCAGTGAATTCTGTGAATTGCATGCTTCCAGGCTTTCATACACAAAGTACTATGACGTATACTGCGTATACATTTACGCATCCTCATACACACATACAAATATATATATATATATATATATATATATATATATATATATGTATATATAGTTATATAGAATAGTTCAGTACATAAACATTCTATTTATATACGTTTTTACACATTCCTTCCGGATCGAGAGTTTCACTCCCGTTCGCAAACGGATCTATTCTTGATAAATCGATTTCAAATTGAGAGAGATGGGAGAAGAGAGAGAGAGAGAGAGAGAGACAGAGAGAGAGAAAGATTTTTCTTTACTGCACCTTCTGCTGCTTTTTCTATCCTCGAGAGATATATACATACATGCACATACACACACACACACATATATATATAAATAAATGAATATAAATAAAATATATGCCAAGCAGACTCTCTCAATGGTCCTTGACCGCCGCGACATCAGAATCGCATCCCTCTTGCACTTCGCCCCCGCCCCACCATCCCTCCTCCTGCCCGTACATGGTTCTTCCCGTCCCTCTCTTCCGCTATTCTATGCATTTCTAACGTATTTTTGCGGGCTTGTAATATATATATATATATATATGGGTATATATATACGCGAATTATACTCTGCACACCGGGGGTACACATGGAGTACATCGGCGAAAGCGTCGTTCACAAAGGCGAGGATGAGATACCTAGACCACTTCTATCCCGTCCTCGACTTCCGATGCTGGGTGCACTTGGATACGCCCCCACGCCTCCCCCCGCCCTCAAACCTTAACCGGAAAACGCACACTCTCGATCGGCGAACGACGAGCCTGTCTCAAGCTCGCCGTTCTCCCGTCGAGACGAAAAGCCCGACGCTTCTTCACCATAGCGGGAATTTCTAGAGACGTGAATATTCACGGTATATTCGCTTTCTCGCCCCCCCCCCCTCTCTCTCTCTCTCTCTCTTTACATGTATATATATAACGGCTATATATGTATATGAATGTATACAAGATTTTGTATATATTATAGCTTGTATAGTACGAGGAAGGAGAAGAAGATGCGGGATAAAGCGCAAGACGCATTGACGCCCTGAAAAAGCTCGCTGGCGAAATATAAAATCGTTTCGATCACGTTCATGAAAAAATAAATAAATAAATAAATGTCGAGAGGATCGTGAATAGAGCATGCATTTTTCTCGTGAAAACAGGACGGGTACAGGTGGTGTAAATTTCCGAGATGCGTTGGGGCGGAGGAGAGGGAGGGGGTTGCACGCTCAATCGCCTCCGATGTATATCTTGGTTTGCGTTTGAAGCGAAGAGAGAGTACAAAATGTTCTATAATGTAAAAAACAAATATATTTGTTCTTCTACGAAGATGACAGAGCGTATGATATTTTCGTTTATGAGTGTCGAATTCTTCTCCAATGCGTAGTCGCTTCGTACGTTGTTTATAAAAAATTTTAGAATAACGATTTATTCACTTAAGATCGATAAATCCTGGAAAATCGTAAACCAAAGTATGATTTTCTTATTTTACAGGAAAAATTTACGATCGACATAGGCCCATGGAGCTTGAAAAACGATTAAAATTCACCGAAATTCAAGATATCGCCGATTTCGATGAGTATCGCGAAACGTCGAAAAATCGACTTTTCGCGATGCTGTATCTCCGTTCGCGTTCATCCGACAGAAAATTTCACGAATGACTTTTCGAAGATCTCGCCGAGACAAGAAAATGGAGACGAAAAACATTCGGATTGCTAAATTTTTGTGGCAGTGGCGAATGCTCGAAAAAATCGCGATTTTTCGAACCAAAGGTCGGAAAAAACAGCCCTGTTAGGGGAGGGGGCGTCACGAAAGCATCCGAGCGTCGTGTACGGATTGCTAGATTTTATATATGCATATATTCCCTTCGCCATGTATATGACTACGAGCAGCCAACTTAACGTGGGTGCAAAATAACTCACCCTGTGTCCGCTCAGATGTCGCAGAACCAACTCTCGAGGTTTCAGTTTTTGTCGAGCGTTGCTGATCTCCACCCCCCCCCCCCCCCCCCCCCCAATCTGCGACTGAGGTAGGCACGAACGTGTCGCGACGGATAAAACAAAGCGACGATCGCCCTGAGAGAGAGTGAGTGAGAGAGCAGAGAGAGAGAGAGAGAGAGAGAGAGAGAGAGAGAGAAAGAGAAGGAAGATCGAATCGTTGATTCACACGGGCGAACTTCGCTCCGTTCGAGTGAAATAATTATCTCGCTGTGGGCTACGCATAAAATTGACTATTATTCGGGGTGCATACGCGACACTAATCGAATATACCTTTATAGATCGCCAAAATAATGCGATATCAATTACGTACACGCTCGCTAAATCCAGTGTGCATTAAAATTAATTGGTGAAGCGTGAGCGGCACGATTGGATTATCGATATCCTGGCTAAGCTTTCCTACACCGTCACGATAGAATAATCCGAGCCCTCTCCTAACGATCTCTCGCTTATATACTCGTGCGAAAAATCGATGCGGAGATTGCGCGTTAAGAAGAGTCCTTCGCAACACCCGCGAGATACGCGTTCATTGAGACGAATTTAAAGATAGAGCATGATAAAATCGATAGTAATTCTCGAGTGCGAATATAATACTCGAGATGTATAACGGTCGACTCTAATTACGTATCGTATTTAGCCTCGATCCTGTTTATTATTAAATTCCATCGATGATCGTCCGAGGGTCAAATTTAATTGATTCGTTTCGCTACCCCAATATTCTCTCGACCGGATTACTTTCCAAACAAAAGACGCTAACCCTATTTCGCAGAATCACCAGAGTCTAACGATTCTGCTATGATAGATGAGTTTTTATCAACCAAACTTATTGCGCGTTTATATAGAATTGAGAATAGTGGGCCAAGGACGATATTTGTGCACAAGGTGGAGTATCTGGATACGCTTTCTCTCCCTTGTCAAGAAGGATGCACGGGGAAGCAGGTGATGAATTTAACTCGACAAGAGACACGAAGTTAGTAACTTCGAGTGCACCTTGCGCTAATGCGATTCTCGCCTCTCTATTCGAAGTCTCCCGTGCCCTGCTCCTCTCTGGGCTCGAACGTAGAGCGTCCTCGCATTGGCAATCGTCATATCGTAAAGGATTATGCGATATATACATATGCGAGTTACGAAGCGACCGACTCGAGTTATACGGATGAAGCAATCAACGTTACTAATTGCATGGAACCAGGCATAGTCCCTTATATTCTCAATCGTAACGTTCGATAAAAGTGACCCACTTCGGAATTAATCGAATTAAATAAATTATATATACTATAATTTTTAATATTATTCATTATCATTCGAAAAATTCGAATCTATCGACCTCGTCTTGTACAATACTCAAAATTTTGAAAAAATTCCAAAACTCCAGCATTACAAATTCCATTGTCAATTCACAAGAGAATTTCCACGATGGTGATACAAAAAAAAAAAGGTAAACATAAAATTCTAACAAATGTCTCGCATTCTTATATGGAGTCGACTCTAAGCACAGAATAACTTTACACGATACCACGGCGACCATTCAAATTGACGACTCCAGTTTACGATGTCGTCTGCGTCTACCTCGTGCATAAACCTGATAAAGTATACAACGCGTGCGCATATTAGATCGCCAGAAGAAAAGTCGATGTTTCGCGAATCGATCAAAAATATCGACCGATAGTTTACTCGTTCGTCGACCGATCGTTTCGCGTACACGCTTACACTGTGTTACATTGAGAATATATACATATATGTTTATATATATATATGTGTAGAATATTCACGAGACTTTACGAAACGCGAGACGCTTATCGGATGGCCGTCGGTTCTCTCTCGTTGCTCCCTCTCTCTCTTTCTCTCTCAGTCTCTCTTGCTCTCGCGGGGTAAAATTCGCAGGATAACGGCAGAGCGGGGGCGCGTTATGCTACCACCGCAGCGCACAGCTCCGTACAGCAGGGAGAGGAGCTTGCGAGCCACGCGCTCAGACCGAGCGTACCCAGGGATGAAATATTGCCACAGGTGCTCGACCGTAACGCGGAAGCCCACCGGTTACAAGGTTTTACTTTTATCGCGCGTTAACGTCGACCGCGAGCAGGGATCGACATAGACGGATCGCTACCCATTACCGTATATGACTAGTCCCTGTGTTGCGAGACGTATATACTCCTCGTGGGATATTTATACCGTATAAACCTACGCGTACTACCAGCATTATATGTATATTACAACTACGGGTTTATATATATATATGTGTGTGTGTGTGTGCGTGTGTGTGTATATACGAATTTATAAAATATATAAGTTCATACATGCATAATGTCACGTGTTCTCTTATTACTTTATTTTATACGAGCGACGACAAAAATATATGAGAGCGAGTGCAATAGTAAGAGAGAGAGAGAGAGAGAGAGAAACGAACGATCGAGTATATCACACAAAAACTCGATGTAATATAACGAGTAATTCAACGAAGCAGCGGCAATAATGTCGAAACGTTATGGATATCTATCTATCCCGATATCTATCTCTCCTCCGGCGATACGCTTTCCCGGGGCTTGAACAGCGCCAAAAACGAATCTCGCATTACGTAGGTTGTACGATTCGTTGCGAAATTTGCCCGACCGAATCTCGTTTATTACTCTTACCCGACCGAGCGCAAACTCCGGCGCACGGTCTCGATCGAGCTAGGCAATTTCTCATTTGTGCGAAAGCGCGTTTTTTCCCTCCGCTTGGAATTCCCTCATAGTGAAAACAATCAGCAACGATAGAATACAGTTCGCGCGTCGGCCTCCTGGCACCCGCTCGATCCCCGTGTATAACGGAACGGGGTGAGCAGTTGAGTGCGCGCATATAACCATTGAAAAAATTCCGGGAAGCTCGATCATCCGCGCGGAAATGGGAAGAAAAAATTATTCTGAGCTATATGCTCTTCGCGGTTCCGTTAACGGCCCACGGGAAATACGTCGTTGCGCGGCTGATACGTTTATTGGTAACGCGTTTTACGCGGATAACTATACACCCCTAACAATTTTTTGCATTTCCTTTGAGAAAAGAGGGCATTCTCTTTTTCACATTTACGATATAAAGTGGTATTTTGAGTTTGGAGAATTTCAAAAGCTCGATGGAAAATCAAACATTGGTAAAATTTACTTTCAATTTTTGTTTTTTTATTTATTTTTGCTCGATGACTACGAAATGGTGAATGGAACTATATTCTTCGATATCGCTCCATCGATAAACGTCTATCCGTTTACGTCATGTATTATTATTATAGAAAATACGAAATTCTCGAAGTAAGAAATATTTTTCGAACCCTTTGACAAGAGTCAAGGGCAATTTGATAAATCGATCAAAAATTATACTTGTTTGAGTGAATTTATTCGGCTCGATCAAATTAATTTTGAAACAACGTTTCAAAACAAGTTTTTATAGTTCGATACGAATCCTTCGTTCGAACGATCATTTCGCGTAATATTATCAAACCCATTGGAAAAATTGAAATTTAACGCGGGGAAAAGAAATATTTTCGTGAAGAAAAAAGTAGAAAAAGATCGTTATAAAATGGGCAGTACAGGGAAGGGGTAGAACGGTGAATATCGCCAGTGGCGTCAATACTAATGCTTCGTGCCAATACTCCCGGGGCGATGCATTCACTCTTCGACTGCTTTGCTCCCCTTTTGCCAACCGTCGGCATCGGGGTCGAGCCATCGCTGGACCTCCATCGCTTTTCAATCATCCCTCCCCCGGAAACACCCCCGTCCGCTCTTCCACACCCCTTTCGTAAATCCCCTCGTCTACCGCTGGGGGCGAGGGGGGGTATAGTACAGAACGCGTCACGCTGCCAACACAGTTATTCAATCCTCTTCATTTAAATCAGCGTTCCGTCGAGAAGACTCTACGTTTTTTCTTCCACTCTTCCTCTCTCTCTCTCTCTCTCTCTCTCTCTCTCGCTTACTTTAATCTTATTTCTCCGCGTTTCTCTAGGCTTCTTCGTTCGGTTTCATCATCTCCATACACTCCGCTATGATTATCTTCTTTTAACCGACTAATGGTGAACTCTCTCTCTCTCTATCTTTCTCTTCTTTCCCTTTTTCTCTTTCTCTCGCAGGATTTCAAAGCGCCTCTCGCACACAGGAACGAACGTTGCAAATTGAGACGAAAAAAATTAATACTAAATAATAAGTGGAAATATAGACGGTTGAGGGATTGAAAAAAATCCCTTCCGACTGAAATGTAGAAGCTAATCTCAAAACTATCGACGTCTTCATAAATTGAAAAGATAGAGAGAGAGAGAGACCGACAGACCGCAAATTTTTTTATTATTACTGGCAAAAACGCACGATTATTGCGTTGCCGTATAATCGTAGCGCAATTTTTTCGTGGCACAAGTTAACACGTTCTAAATAAAATAACAACTTGTACATAATTTATTAGACTTTAAATTTATACTTACGATTAAATATTATATTTATAGGATGCATTCACGAGAAATATCTGTTCGCGAACAATATATTATGATATATAAATAGATATATAGGACGTAATTGGTATCCATGATACATTCATTAAGGGCGATAGATAATAAAGACTCGGTGAGAGGAGAATGTCAAGGATGGCAGAAAGGCTCAAACTCTGATCGCAAATGAGAGTGTAGATGTAAATAAGCGTGAGGGGTGAACGGGGCGGGGCGGGGATTGGGGGGTGAAGAGAAGGCGAGGATTTGCGAGCCGCGAAAGGATGAGATGGGGTTGAGCCGGCGTGCCGGAATTACAGTGGCAGGTCGTTAGCGTTAATGAATAAGTAAGGTTAATTTGCGAATGGGTTTCACACTCCTCTCGTTGGCCCGGAGAGGCCGGCTCACACCCGGGAGGCATCCATTTCATTATTGAGACTCGAACCTGCAAACCCTCTCTCTATCTCTCTCTCTTTCTCTCATGTGCAATATGTAATCGCATGCGCCCTTGAGTCGGTGCTACAAACTTCTATCCTTCTCTCTCTCTCTCTCTCTCTCTCTCTCTCTCTCTTTCTCTCTTTCGCATCAATCCATGCTACACGAATCTTTTTTCATTCTCTTCATTTAACTTCAGTTAGAGATGCTTTTGTTCCATGTATCTTGACACATACATAATTTAACCTTTGAACTAGGATTGCTGATTAACTTAGCATTGATTTTTCGTTGTTGTGATTTCCCGAAACTTTGTTTACTCCGTTCTTTTCATATTCGAGTGCACGACGAGAAAGAAACAAAAGCATCGAAAAAAAAGTAATTTGTTCGCCATCTCGTAGAATTTCAATTCGCGCCCTTAAACCACCAGAGCGAGCCACAAAAAGCGGTGTTCTCGCACGCTCTCGAATTCACCGTGATATATACGTCGCGTATATGTACGTTCGCTCGTTTAGCGAAACTCCGGCGCATAAATATGTATGTGACGAGAAAGAGAGGGAATGATGAAAGAAAAAAAAAAAAAAAAAAAAAAAAAAATAAGCAACAATACAAAACGGACGGGTAAGACGAAGAAGCGGGAACACTGGGCGTGACGCGCTTTACGACAACTAATTACACCGTTCTTCAGAGACGTGCGCGAGGCGCGCGCTGACTGTGACATTTGAGAAAAACAGAGTGTTCGCTACTATAGTTGGCAGTAACGCAGAGCGAGTGAGAAAGAGAAAGAGAGAGAAAGCTTCAGTATAGCTAAAGTAAGGCTGTATGTAGTAAAACATCGGTAAGAAAAGAATGAGTAGAACGAGCGAGAGAGAAATAAGAAGTAAATCGAGTCGAAAGCGGGGTACTTTAGCATCGGGAGAAGACTCGAGAAACAGAACGAAGACCTCTCCCGGTGCTCCTCGCGCGTCGTTCTTCTTGCGTTCACCGTGGGAGGCTGGTCGGTGCGAACGAGGTGGGGGACGGATGCTGGGGGTTGGGGAGAGAAAGTTTAAGTTATAGCCAAGGGTCGAGAGTGACTAATCGACTCCTCGCGGATAATATAGCCTGTTATTCACTACCTATGTATACATATAAATGTATTTGTCTATATAGGCTCGTATATAACACCCTAATGTACTCTCTATCTTTCTCTTTCTGTCTTTCGCCTTCTCTCTCTCTCTCTCTCTCGTTACGACTTGCCCGAGCGGTACGAAGTTTGCCCGCGATACGAGGGGTGAGAATATATATATATATATATATATATATATGTATATTTCTGCGTATGTTCTTAAGCAATTATCGCGGAGGTATAACCTCAAGAACGACGACGGGGATGGAAAAAAAATGCTGGAACCAGAGGACGATAAACAATCGTGGTGAGAGATGCCCGAGGGTGTATGCGTTCTAGTGTGGGTTTGTGTATGTCTGTGTGTGGGCTCGCGTGTGTATGCGCTGAGGAAAAACGATTGCATAAGACGAAGAAAACCGAAGGGCAAAGCTCCTTGCCATTATTCTTCCGCGATTCCCCTATTTTCTCTCAACCTTCTTCCTCTCTCTCTCTCTCTCTCTCTCTCTCTTTCTCGCGTTTTCCAACCCCGCGATACTTTCAACGGTCTCTCTCTCTCTCTCTGTCTCTCAGTCGCTCCTTTTCTTTCTCTCATGCGCTCTGCTTAATATTTCCCACAGCAAACTGAGCGACGTGTATGACTCCTTGGGTGTTTTCCCTCGTTCAAGGGGTGCTTTTCTCCCTTTCTTTTTTCTTCTCACTTTTTCCACACACTTCATCCCTTATCATCGTCCCAACCGAGTTGACTCTTGTACGTGCAGTAGGCCAGAGATCTAATGAGCGTGTGTTCATCGTACACGCACATTACGACCACCCTGTCTCGGTCTACGAGCAACCCCTTCGAGCTTTGACGGGGAAGTGTTGCACGAAGTGTTCTCGAGTATACACTGCGCGATTCCGGGTCGCTCGTAGAAATCTCTTACTATTTCTTTTTCTTTCTTCCCATGGCAAAATAAAACTTGAATACGACGAAATACCAAGAAACGTGGTTGATTAAAAATATCAACGTCGTATTCGAAAATATTACGAAATTTGCTCCAACGTAGGTATACAAAAGTGTAACGAATCGCGACACATCGGTAGCCACGAAACAATTATCACTGTGAAACTGATATTAACAGTCGCCACATTAAATAGGATTTACCTCGTTCAATTCGGGATTTTCATAATGAGTCGAACGTTTCTACATACAAACACACACACACACATACACAGACACATCGATATATAAAACTGCGTGTTGACACGAATACACCGAGATTAAATAAAATTATCTTCGTTAGTTAAACCGAAATCATTGCCGTTTTAATCTTGTCGCAAACATCCCATGACACCCTCGATTATTTCGCTGATAGCCTTTAGTGCACACGTACCTATTCGCCTCAACGCCAATCATTAATCGTTTATGTACGTGCACTTGCATATATGTTTGCGAACGTATGCGCATTTGTGTACATAAACCGTTATAACGAGAAAGTAATACACCGTATTTGTACGTATTCATTCGAGGAACATGGATCCTTAAGTCACGCACATACACATATGTACCTATATATATAGAATATATAGGACATAGGTAGATATATGAAACCAGTATATATACTTTGAAAGGGTGTATATCTTGGCTGCAAGGCAGGCGAGAACATTGATACCCACAATGCGTGTATATAGAGAGCGCAATCCGAATGGCTAGAACAATCGACAAAAGTCCTTTCTCTCTCTCTCTCTCAGTCTCATTCCCTCCCGTCAATACAGACGAATGGCTATTTGATCACGTCGAAACTAGCACGTTTCTACTATCGCCACAGTCTCCCACTGTATAGACCGTATATATACGCTCATACGTAGGTACGGCTCATTTCACCATCGAACGGCGAGCCATTCGCCATCAAAATTTCCAATCGTTTGCCACTCTCACATTTTATATTATTTCATCGAAATGAGCGAGCAGTTAAATGTTCATAATTTATATCATTCAATCGTAATAACAAAATTTAAAAAAACTGTCCATCGATCTAATTCCATAAAAAAATTTCGAAATTAAATGCAATATATTGAATTAATCGAAAACCTGTAGGATATTTAATACTATTTTCAAATCATCTGTATTTTTAACGTAAAATAAGATGATAAAATGTTGGATAAATCAATGTTATTTAGAATGGCTCGGTGGTTGATTGTGGAATGAGCCGACATTGCTGACGCTCTTATGCATCGCATCGAATATATACATACTTACCCTCTTTCGTTCTCGCCCGATTTTCCCACTCTATTTATCTCTCTCCCATCCACCCCCACCCCCCCACCACCACCCCTCGCCACCCCATTCGGTGCCCTCGTGCGCATCGCGAACGTTTCGAACCACGCTACTGTTATACATATACACGGTCACGGTCTTGTCGCACCCACGTCACTATCGTTCCCACCAAACGCAATTGCGTATTGCATTAATACCACACGCGCGCCAGATTTTATACGCTTCCATCTACATATACATCGATATACCTATACGCGACACAAGTTCATATATATATGTATTGTTGAGTAGTACCACATTGGTCGGTTGTACGGTACTGTACTCGCACGATTCTGCTACACGTATATTAGAATCGACAGTGGAAATTGTATTTAACGAGAGGCATGGACGCGTGCTGCTTCTGCCTATAGCAATCCCGACTATACACGGGGTCCAGCTCGCGGTGAGCGAGCCGCACCGCGCCACCCTCCTACCCCCCACACGATATTCCTCTGCGCAAACAACAATTAGGCATTTCAATAATAATTATCGTCCCAATGCGACATCAATATGAATTCATAATCGCGCTTTCGCACACGGCTTGTAGGCTTCGTGGAATTAACACCCCACCCCCCACTCGCACTCACTCTCTTTCTCTCTCTCTCGTTCTCTCTCTCTCTCTCTCTCTCTCTCTCTCTCTCTCTCCCTTTCTCAATCCGATCGACTCTCTCCTCATTCTATCTCTCTCTTTCTCGCATCGTCGATGATTTCCCGTGGTTTCCACAGTGATGCTCTTTGGCTCGCTCGTTTGTCTCGAATAAATTGCGCCTCGTGTACATTTGGTTCAACATTTGCGCGTAGGCGTGGCGCGACAGGGAGTCAGCAGGCTTGTAATACATTCGATCCTTTTCTCGTTTCTAAACGTATGATGCAAATATACCCGGGAGGGTGGAGTAAGTTTTACGCGTTCGCGTTTTCGCGCCGGAAAAACTGTGTTCTTTACGCCAAACGTGAATTTTTAAATTATCAACGTTGACGATATTTCTATATCGTGTGTACGCGCGAAATTGGATTGGCCCCGATTTTATCGGATAATATGGCTGCACAGTATTAATACGTGAATATATAATATCTCTCGGTTACCCTTTAAAATGTTCAACATTACCTTTATTATTATTCAATATGTCCCTCAGGGAATCATCATTACGTGCTATACACGCTTTAATCAATACGCGAGATCAATATACATACTAATTCGATGAGTACGAGGCATTTGCCGATTCGCACAAAATTTCGTACATCGTATTCGCGGCTGGTAACGTTGCTTTTATATCCGCGCACTTGCGCTCGTCTACGTGTGTATAAACATCGATTATATCCGAAATTCCTTTGGTACGTACGCCCATCGTTCGATACGCAAGCGCGTACATTAACGGTACAACATATAGGGGGAGCTTTGCGAATATACGGAAGTAAAGTAACATGTCAGTTCCATGTTCCGTCTAATACGAAACGTATTAATTATCGAAAGTATGAGAGATAACAAAGTGAAAAAGTGGAACGAAGAAAGAGAGAGAGAGAGAGAGAGAGAAAGGTCGAGCAATATTGCATTCGGGTTTGTACGATATTTTCGAAAATTGATCAAACGATTAGGAGAGCGAGAGCGCGAAAAGTGATTTCTCCTCCTTCTGTCTTTCTCACTCATTCGTATATAATTCAACCCCAACCGTTACCAAACATCAGGTGTTAGATGTGATTAAAGTAAGGTGGTAGCGCGTTTCTCGAACGTAGCGCACATATATGCGGATAAAACGTATTAGGTACATATATGGTATGTGCACATGGATCGGGAACTGTTACTTACGTGGTTAGCCGTATACTATTAGGCGAGAGAGGGTGGGACGGAGGCTTGGAGGGTGAAAGTAGCGAAGTGCAAAATTGAGTCCACGGGAGAGACCCCGGGCTCTCGCGTGCTCATCTACACAGACCCTGAGACCAACTGCGGATGCATTAGAGTAATAACAGCTCGCGTAAGGGCTATTCGGCACTGGGAACGTTCGTACGTACGTACACTCGCCAAAGCTCGCCTGTACACTCCCTTATTGCAGCTCTGCCTCTCTCTCTCTCTCTCTCTCTCTTTCTCTCTCTCTCTCTCTCTCTCGATCTTCCTATATCTCGTTCAACCGCACGGAAATGTACTCGCGCGAGTATAATACACGTATGCTCGCATTCCAATCTACCCGTTCTGCTGGTGCGAGTAGGGCGTAATACACGTATACAATGTATATGGTACTTGGAGTATTCGGACTCTCTAACATCGGAATTATGGGAGAAGTTGCCGTTGCACCCTCCACGAGTCGGTATACATACCTTTCTCTCTCTCTCTCTCTCGCGCTATCTATCTCTGTCTCTCTCTCTCTCTCTCTCTCTCTCTGTCTCCCTCTTTCTCTATCTCTCTTCCTCTCTCGCACACGTTATACGTAGTCCGTATGGGTGTGTGTGGAAGAAGCGATGCAGGCATTTCGCACGTCGGAGATAAGTCCCAGTAGCTCTCCAATAGTCCGGACCATTCAAAATTCCCTTTACATATATGTGTATATATATATCGAGCGTATGTGCGCGTCCAGCGATATGGAAACCCACGCCGAAACTCCCGTATGTCCGTGGTCCAACCCCTCGCGTACGGATAACGACGAACATATGCGTCATATCGTTTTAAGGGTTGCAATTTTCAAACCGGTCGTTTACGTAGAAATCGACGTTGAAAAAGATTCGTACCGAATCGACGATTTTCATTCCACGAGGATTCAATATAAAATTTATATCGGACATAAACTGGCTCGTGTATTAGGAGTTTAATAACGAACCTAATTAATTCGATTCAAAAGTATTGAAAACGTCATCGAGCTACACGTTCTCCATAAAATATGTTTTGTCCACGATAATCCACTGTTCGACCCGAAGATGATAAAGTTTGATGAACCGCAGCGAGAGATTTTGCCGTCTGAGAGATGACCCTTCCGAACCCTTCGTATAAACTTTCGAAACTTCCATCGTGGATTTTCCGAAACCGGCAATAAAAAGAACACGCGTTATGTTCACGTGCTCATACCGCAGGCGTCTCCGGACCGTTCTGAAATCTTGAGGGGCCGTATACGTTGATATATATATAGAGAGAGAGAAAGAAAGAGAGAGAGAGAGAGAGAGAGAGAGAGAGAGAGAGAGAGAGAGACGTATCGAACTCTCCATAAAGATCGAACCCCCATCGTGCAGCAGAGCTTAGGCTCTTTTAATATAGAGAACGCGACATCACGCCCACCCCTACCCACATCTTCCGCTTCGTCCCACGTCGCTCCTTCATCCCCTGCCTCTCTCGTTCTGCCTTATTTTCTCGCCTCTATGGGAAGGAAAAGAAAAATCTATACTCCCTCGATAATATCTCGCAAGGCCGAAGCTTCCTTCTCATCACGTCGACGACTAAGAGACCCTCTACGATCGTGTCAGGATTATCTCTCATATATAGCACTACCCCCATATGTATGTATACATACATTCACTTCAGTGTCGTGACCATATACATGGTGCGTTCCATAAGTAATGCGACCAAATTCATAAAAAACTATTTATTGAATATATTTGTACCAATGGTTAGAAATCTTCAAAATAGCACCCTCCCGCATCGATACATTTTTGGAGGCGATGCTTCCAGGCCTGGAAGGCATCCTGAAAGGCCTTCTCCGGGATGTCCTTTAGAGCCGATGTCACATGTGCCTGGATGTTTGTAATTGTGCCCCAATGTTTTCCTTTCAGGCCTTGTTTTAAACGAGGAAACAAAAAAAAGTCTGCGGGTGCCAGGTCGGGACTGTAGGGAGGCTGGGAAACCAATGGGGTGTGGGTCTTGGCCAGGAAATCGTTGACAACGAAGGCGCTGTGGCTTGGCGCGTTGTCATGATGCAGCTTCCACGCGTTCTTGATGTCGCTTCGGCAACGTGTGACCCTTTTTTTCAATTTTTTTAGCACTTCCAAGTAGAAAGCTGCGTTCACAGTGGTCCCTGTAGGTACGAATTCATGGTGAACAATGCCTCTGACGTCAAAGAAGACAATGAGCATGGTTTTGATTCTGGATTTGCTCATGCGTGCCTTCTTGGGGCGGGGCGACGATGGAGTGTGCCACTCTGAACTCTGTCTTTTTGTCTCCGGGTCGTACTCAAAAATCCACGACTCATCACCGGTGATAACTGAGTTTAAAAAATTAGGATCATTTTCACACATTTCCAAGAGTTCTTGGCATCGAAGCACTCGCGTGTTCTTTTGTTCGTCGGTCAACACTTTAGGGACCAGTTTGGCGCACACCTTTTTCATGTTTAAATCGTCGGTTACAATACGAAAAACTGTTGTTTTCGTAATGTTAAGAGTTTCTGCTATCAATTGAAGGCTCAACCGTCTGTCAAAATTTAAACAATCACGCACACGCGTCACATTTTCGTCAATTCGGGAGGTTGATGGACGTCCAATGCGGGGTTCGTCGGTGACTTCCTCTCGGCCCTCCTTGAACGACTTGTGCCATCGGAAAACTTGTGATTTTGACAAGCAATCACTCCCAAAGGCCTGCTGAATTAATGGCAACGTTTCGGTGGCGGACTTTCCAAGTTTAACGCAGAATTTGATAGCGTAACGTTGCTCCACAGTACGATCCATCGCGCCGTGTTACGTTAACCTCAAACGCGGTTCACGGGAATGCACGTCCTGACTCTCCTGCTGCTCGGAAGCGACCGAGACCAGGCGCATTTTGAAGCTAACACTCCCCTCCACCTTTCCCAACAGGTTAGAACACGCTGCGGTGTATCGTCGCGTCAGGAAAAAATTGGTCGCATTACTTATGGAACGCACCATGTATAAGTATAGCATATAGTCCGTGCGTGCCACAGAAAACAGGTCCTGATGCTCTCTTACAGCCTCTCCCCCACCCCCATGACGATCGATCATTTTTTATGAGAAAAACGCGCGGCTGGATATATCACCGTTCACCGGCGACAAATCCCGCGGTCTACCCGAGCATTTCATTCTTCCCGTTCTCTCCCGCTCTCTCTCTCTCTCTCTCTCTCTCCCCCTCTCTCTCTCTCTCTCTCTCCCTTTCGAGACTAAGGGTGTGTGCGTGTGTGTGTTTTCATTTTTTTTCAATCCTCACCACGGTGATCCAAATAGCTTCGTAACTCAGCGCGTCGCGGTTTCATACTATACTCCTCGCCCTCGACGGTCAATACGAGCCACGTGATATATATCATCGGACATGAGAGATATTCGAAGTGAAAAATGATTGAAAAACATTTTTCGATCGAACAATTTTTACTAAAGGTTTTTTTTATCACGAATCTTTGTTTGTTTATTAATAAATATTGAAACATGGAGTAATTTAGTTAGTGGTCGAGAAGAGTTATACATAGACGTAGGTATGAAAATATTCCGGTAATGAGACTAATGTCTGGCTGGAAAATGATGGCGCCTTAAGATTTGACTTAACCCATGGATAAGAGAGAGAGAGAGAGAAAACCGTGGCATAAATAAAGAAAGATATGACGTAAGAAGGTCAAGCCGTGCATACGAAAAGGAGGAAGACAAACAAGATAAGAAGAAGAAGAATCGGCGGGCCGGTAAGGTAGTGGAGGTAGCCCCGGGGTTAACCCAGAGTTATGCCTGATCCGTGACCGGTCCCTCGTTCGGTCACAACTCACGTACAGCGAGTAATTTGTCTCGATTAAAACGGTCGTACGGCCGCGAACTCGCGTCGCCATTTCCATCGCCTTGTACGTTCGTGTGTGCATACATATAAACCGCGTCGTTTATATACACGTATAAAGTATCTCGTGTATAGAACAAGGAAAATTTCCTACGTGAATACGGCGATCCAGGGATGTGTTTTACACACCTTGCGCGCCAAAGAAGATTCTTTCCGTTCTCTCGAGCATCGGACGGTATAGTCATTGCGACTCTCTCTCTCTCCCTCTCGGTTCCTTCATCTTGCGCATTAGCATGCAGATCGAGTAGCCGTCGAAAACTCTCCGCGTGCGAGCGTCAGGTGAGCCCTGCGACGGCATGTACAGCCCTCGCGAGACCTCTTCTACTGAAAGCAACTCACCGACCGAGGTGGTTTGCCCGACTAGAACACTTCACTTTTGTCGTAGTAGTAATAGTAGTAGTAGTAGTAGTGGGAGTAGATGTAGTACTAGTAGTACTGGTAGCACTACTAGTAGTACTAGTAGTAGTAGTAGTAGTAGTAGTAGTAGTAGTAATAGTAGTGGTAGTAGTCGCAGTAGAAGCGTATTCCGACCACCCCCGTACCCAACGCTTCACTAGATCGGAGCACTTCAACTTGGTATTAGCTATGGCTTTATCGCAGCTCGCTGGAGCGTATTGTACGCCCGTCTCAGCAGTGATGCTACCTGCTTGGTCTCTCTCTCTCTCTCTCTCTCTCTCTCTCCCTCTCTCATCCTCTCTTTCTCGCACAACTCTCTTTACCGGTTGCCCTTGTTTACCGCAGTGAGTGCGCCGAAAATTGAGATTCAGGGAATCCCAAAGCACGTCAGCGTAGAAAGCCG
Source organism: Netelia inedita (assembly GCA_964017225.1). NCBI lineage: Eukaryota > Metazoa > Arthropoda > Insecta > Hymenoptera > Ichneumonidae > Netelia > Netelia inedita. The sequence continues at coordinate 10,904,847 of OZ024920.1, forward strand.
AGGGAAAACAAGAACCAGGGGAAACGGATGAAACATATATACATCAATATATATATCTGCGTATGCGAGAGAAAGCCTTCTTCCCCTTTTAGAAACTCGCACTTCTGTCGCTGCAAAGCTGGGGTAAACTAGGACCGGAAACGAGCGAGAAAATCAACTATACAATATACGCACATATACATATATGTGTATATATATATATATGAAAGCGCGTGTGTTTATTACATTGGTTGAGATGTTTCGGTATTATAGATATAGCGAGAAGGTCGAGAGAATCTCGTAGGAGGTTCGTCCACAGGGGCCAAGCGATAAGCGGCCCGTCAAGCATACATACCAGGCAGGAGCGAAAGGACGATCCCAAAGGAAACTCTCGAACGGCGCGAGTCGCGAAGTCGGCACACACAACCATCAGCAACAGAGCTAGCCGTATGTACATATATATGTACAATATGTATGGTATATGGTACACTACGAGAGCCCGAGAGATTCCAGTTAGCTGGAAGCTCTCGCACGGGACCGCACACGCGAAACGCTGAAGCACCAGCCAGCTGTTATGGCCAGAATCACTTTCCCACTTCGCGTTTCATCCGAGCTTTCACCTCTGGTCCTCGCGTACCATCTTCTTCGCTTCGCGTCATCCACCCCACGGGTATATTCAGACATCGTCGCCGTTGTGCGGTCGGGATAAAGAGGGATAGAGATGAGAGAGCTTCCATTACACCATACGTCGAGAATCAAACCAGAAGCTATATACCGGCCGCACTATGGCAAAGTTATAGAAAGCTATCGCCCGTATTACCCCTCGTATATGCCCTAGGGATACTACGCGTATATCTCATATACACACAACACGCACACCCACACCTACACATTTATACATTTTGAGGTATCCGGATTATTGATATTTTTCCATCAATATTCACTTTTCAACCGAAATTACGGCTTTTCAGCCCAAACATCGCGAGGCTCGTTTTTGAGCTTACGCACTGACGAAATCGGAGAGTCAAACGTTATTACCTATACAAAATGTCAAACGATCTTTATCCCTCGATCCATTTTTTATAAGTCAGTACAGGACCGCGAGCATCGGGCTCGTGCAGACCTCTCTCCCATTCTTTGGTCTTTTACCCTTCGGTAGCTACCATTTTTCCACCCTGTCGCAAACTCACTCCGGTATCCCAAGAGTGGATGCGTGGGATGATAATATCTCTCTCCCCTCCAGCAATAGACCCACAGGGAAAGCACTTTGCTCCATCTTACCCGTAACTTCCACTACAACGAGCATGCTATAATAATAATACTATAAGTTCGTCCTTTATAAATGAGAGAGACCCATACAAAATTTGACAAATAGTCGCACGGCCATATAGATGTATCTTTATGACGCGGGTTAAAAGTGTATCGAGGGTGAATCGCCGGTGTGCGGATACGACGATGTACAGTTGCTTCCACAGGTAGCACGATTCGTATGAAAAGATTGGTGGTAACCCATCCCGGGGCACTGATGCATCAAGCTCTCTCTCTCTCTCTCTTTCACTGTCTCTATATACACATATAACATATGTGCATATATGACTGAATATCAGACGTTTACAGATATTTCTTCCATAAAATCCTCGAACAGAGAGAAGAGAGACTAAACGGCTCCGAAGTCGGCACACGACGAACGAGGCGAGGTAAGAGAGTGGCACGGGTGTGTTCAGATGTTCCGGTGATATCGTTTTGTTAGGATTGTGTACAACGATAAAAGAGCCATTTGTGGCGTGCGTGCGTCGCTTCACGGCCCGTGAGTCTTCGCCGCTCAAGGCCGATGTGTGCACATCGAACACAACGGAAACCGACATTAACGTATCAAGTGGACGGGGGCTTCTTCGACACGAGAAGAACGATGTCGACTTCGATACGACGTACTCGCAGCGCCGCTTTTCTCATATCGCGGGACACTCAAACGATCGTAAAAGAGACTCGTTTTGTGTCGCCGATACTCATCCCGGTACTCTCGTCGCTTGCTCCTTTCTCTTCTCTTCTGTCTTCTCACTCCCTCCACTTTATACCAGGATTCTAACTAACTTTTATTACTCCTTTAGGATTGCATTATCTTCATTCCACGCTTCCTGTCTTTACGTTCCACTTTCGCATGTGTGGCTGTAACCCACGAACGATCAAAATAATAATTCATTTATCGATTTTTACCAACACTGTGAGCTTTTCACGATACGAATTATCGTGAAAAAAGCCAGTAAATATATTTTTGTTTACATCCGCGAGAAAGTTCGATGAATATTCCGCTAGCGTCAATATCAGATATCACATACACAGCTCTCGCCCCTCTTTCGCGTCTCTCATTAGCAGCCATCCATTTTTCCAAACCACCCCGCGAGTTTGTTATTCCCTTTCATTGCTGCTAAAATAAGGAAAAATACAAAAATTAAACGGACATAATGAAACAAAGATGTAAATGAAAAGTTATCAAACAACGGAGGAATGGAGGAGGAGAGGAAAGGGTGGTGGATATGAAAATGAACATTCCAAAATGGAAATCCGAGCAAGTTGGCGAAAGAGGGGCGTGGGTGAGGGGGGGGGGGGCAAAACCGACTATTACGATACGGTATGTATTCATTCCCGCACCGAGAGTTCGCATCGTCAAAAGTCGCGCGCGTACTTCCGTCCGCGTTTGCAGCGTTACAAACACACAAAGCGAAAAAAAATGAGTCGGATAATGAAAAATAGGAGAAACAATAGACCCACGTTTGTACCGGAGATCCCGATTCTAGGTATACCTACGCGAAAGCTGGGACATGGGTGCGATTTACGCGTAGAGATACGAAATTTAAAAAACAACTGAAAATTCAAGTTACAAAGGAAATTTTATATTATGGGAAAGCGAGTATTAAAAATTGATTTTTTTTTTAAATTCCATCCGACCCTCGAGGCCGCGTGCATATGCCTTGAAGCGAATAACGTATTCTAGAATATACGACCGTATAGAATTTCTTCATTTCATCCATTTCATTTGCTTTTTATGTCTTCGTTAGGATCCAATTCCATTTTACTTCGCGCCCGTACACGCATCGCTGTTCGATTTATTAGGTAGGTATTTTCTTTTTAATTACCTACGTAATGTCGAACGCTATCGCCTCTGTTCATAAAGGGAGCAGTAGCGCCCTGCCTCAGTTTTGAAAGAGCTGTCCAAGGGCAGATCGAGCCACGATACACGTCGCTAATGTTCTCGCGTCGATATTCGTCCACGTACGTTCATAAAGGCATGCATTTTTCCGTTATTCCAATATTCTAATTAAAAGAATTGATCGTATCCTGAGATTCATATTTTACGGCGGGCTATTATTAGCATCGAGAGTAAAACGTATTTGGACGGAAAATTCTCCGGCCGTATCCGCAGCGAGATCCACAGTCGGTAGGAAAAGTGTTGGTGAGATTTTGCCACATGATACCAGTATTTCCGGATCTTCGAAGGACGCGAAATTTCGACGTATCGTGTTTCTCTTCAAAACCGTGAATTATAGACAATGTGTTCCTATGCCTATAGAGTTTCGATCAATTGTCTTCGCACCCCTGAGAGATAAACCCATTGGTTCGCACATCGACGCATCCTCGAGAACACAGTAAGAGAACGCGAACGAAGGGTTCGCCACTGTATACGAAAGGACCCTTGGTACGGCCAACGCGCGAAGAGACCGAAAGAGTAGAAGGCCTCCTTGTGCTTTCGTCACCCTCGGTGACAGCGGAAGAGGTGCTTTCGTCCGATCATCTCTCGTTTCTTCGCTACCCCGGAGCTCGAGAACGACGAGAGACGTTACTCGAGTGCTAGAGGGTGCTTTCGGCTGTCGCATGGATCGCGGAGGGCTAAAGCCGAAAAAAAGGATCTTGCAACGAGGCCCGAAGACTCTCCGTCGACGGAGGACAATAGCGAAACAAAGCAAAGGACCCGGGTGACGCCGGCCAGCCGGGCGTCTGCATACACGTGGCAGCAGTCAGTGCTGACTATACACGGCGGTGGGGCGTGGTTCGTTTTACTCTATCTCCCTCTTCACGGGTGCGGGTTGCAACCGGAAACCGTCGCGGACGCGCGGAAGGGTGACAACAATGGCATTGTTCGAGTTTAATTAAAAGAGTGCCGGCGGGAGAGCTAAACGTACGCTCGCTGGGTACACTGTATATACCTTCTACTACCACCCCCTTCCCCCACCACCCCGGCACCACCCCCTCCCCTTCCACTCCCTGTATATAGCCGTATAACAGTAGAAAAACGGTGAACGTAAACATTCCCGCGAATTCCCGTTTTTCTCTCCGCTCTTCCTATTCTCCGCTGCAAGGGGTGTAGTTATGCGACCGAGTCCCAGACCACCCGCTGAATTAATCGAACGATCATGAACGTATTTCGAAAATTTCCGAGACTGTATAACGTCGGGGTAGCGCTCGTCGAAAAAAAAGAACCCAACGAAAATAGAAAAAAAATCTATGTAAATTTGCGGGGGCGGTGATGCATCTTCCGAGGGCGTGCAATTCTCTATCTTAGCTCCTTTCTCCCTATCTCTGTAATTCCCTTCGTCTATCTGCACAGTAAACCAGCGAACGAGCTTTCGTGATTTATCAGCGCGAGGTGAACTGCGCGAGTAGGTACGTTCTCTAATTTGCCCCGGGCTGGAAACCAACCCCTTGCTATACGCATGAGTGTGAGATCAAAGGAATCCTCGCGCGTATTTCGAAGTAGTTACGAGGAATTGACCATGGCCAGCTAGAGGTCTCATTTCCTCCAACGATAAAAGTTCACAAACCCTGGGAATTCTGGGATATATCGAAATTCTGTTTTTTTTTTCAACATCCACTATTTTGATATCAATCCTTCCTCGTCCGAAAGCACAAAAGCAGGTCAGACGCTTTAAGAGCATCCATGCTAATTATGACCATCGCGTCTAGAAGCTACGAACCTGGGCCACTAACGGTAGTAGGATGGGAGCAAGAGAGAGAGAGAGATCAAGGACGAGAAAAGCGACGAGAACGTGAGGTAAGAAATACATAAGTGAAGGAACAGAATGGGAGAGCTGCTAAAGGTTCAGCTCTCCCGCGAGGGTCGGGAGGTGAAAAGGCCACGCGCGTTACTTACAGTATATGGTATAACATACCCATGGCCCGTCTATCCGCCCTCGTAGCCTTCTCCGTACTCGGAAAGCACAGGCCAGGGATGAGAGAGAAGACGGAGTGGGAGAAGGGGCATTATGGCCTTCTATAATCCTCTACAAGACTCGACACCGAGAGAGTGCCTCTCCTTATACCGAGTCCCGTGGACGCTAATGTTCGCCAGGGTAACGATGGCGAGTGTGTCTCTCGTACTCTCGGTAACCTTGCTTGGTTCGTCGCCCGACCAGGACTCTTGGGCACAACATCCTCTCTCTCTCTCTCTCTCTCTCTCTTTCTCACTTCGTGCCTTTTGACGATGACTACGACAACGACGGCAACAACGGGACAACGACGACAACCACGAATACGAAACAACGACGATGACTTTCGCTCTTTCGTACATACATTCGTGTTCAAACTGCGCCGTACTTCGCGCCCTCCAGCTCGTTTCAACCCCTCGTACCGGCTATACGTAGGTATAGAGTTTTACTGCGGGATGCCTTTCTTCCTTTCTACTACCACTTTCTGTATCTCGTTCGCTCCCCGTCGTCTCTATTACCCGTAGCCACGCTCCTGGGCCGGTTTTCCCGCACTTTCTCTCATCTCCCTCGTTCCCTCCAGAGATATCCCGTCGCGGCTGGGTGAAACGCATGAGCGACGGGCCCGTACGTTCGTCGAATAGTAAAACAGCGAAAGAGCGCGCGTCGGGGGTTGGTTTGGGTAGAAAGAAAAAGAAACAGTAGAAGAAGAAGAAGAAGTAGAAGTAGAAGAAGGAGAGGAGTAGGGCGGAACAAATCCTTCTGAATAATTGAGACGGCGAACGTGCGGAACCCAGGAAACGTTTATCCAATCAGTCACAGACGGGTGAAGCAGATTCTCGAAGCTACGATCGGTATTTAAAAAGAAAAAGAGAGACGAGAAAAACACGCGACGAATCGCTCGAATGCAACAATAATGTTGTATTTGGGGTGTCTTCGTTTGGATCTTTCGGGTTGGCGCAAGTGAAAGTAGCTAGTGAATGTATTTTTCACGTGTAATGATGAGAGAGCCTATTCTTGTGAATAATTGAAGCTGCGAACGTGCTCGGTAGAACAATTGTTTACAAGCTCATCGCTCATTCATTCGAAAAAAGTGAAAGAAAAGTCGTAATGAGTTCACGCGTGACACACGCACGAAAAAGACGAAATAAATAATTTCAATGTAACTCAAATGTATTTCTCAATTAAACAGATCGCCGGGGTTTACTCCCATAAAAGTAGTTCCAATCCACTCTACGTATCACAAACGTAAACATATCGTCCCTCGCCTCGATGTACCTACAGTCGCTTGTAAAATCAGTTGAAAGGGCGAGTAGAATCTTGTTGGCGGAAGTTCTTACAATCGCGATATAAATCTCGTGGGAGATACGAGGGGTTGGTAGCAATGGGGAAGCACGAGGTAGACGTCAAGAACTCTGGAGATGAAGGGGTGTCTTCAACCCGAGAAGTCTCTTCTACACCGTATCAGACGAGTCTCCGTTGGTGGTATTAGTTTCTGGTACCTCGTCGGGGCGTGCACGAAAGAGAGATTTTCACGAACTACATGGAAACGTTAGCCAGAGAGCATACGGTAGTGGTAAATATATGCCAATGTGTGTATGTACATGAGAAAAGCAGGCTGTGTTCACGATGTACAAGCAAATGTACTGTGCTATACGTACACGTTTGTGTAGGACAGTGAAAGAGAGAGCTAGGGGAAGAGAGAGAGAGAGAGACCGTTCTTCAGGCTTAGGCGAGGGCACGCGCATGCATCATCCCCCTGTGAATGTCCGGGAGACGTTCCACGCAGAGATGTTGCGATATAAGGTGGTGTAGTACAAGGGAGTGCCGATGTTGCATATATATATACATAGAATAGAAGATCGCAACTCCCGTCTTATCCGAGTCATATTCCATTCCACTGACGTTAGACGTCTCCGCCTCCTCCACCACCGTCATGTCCACCGTACCTCTCTCATCGTTTCACGTTTCGGAAAATATCGACGAAACGTGGCCAGTCTGGCTCGCATCTTACCGTACGTACCATTCTACACCGATGCCAACATCGTTTTCATCGTCGTTCTATACATATGTACGGTATACACTGTGTACCCTAGGAACGATGCGATATCCTCCTTGCTGTCAAAGCGTTCAGCCATCATGCCGGTACGTGGTTTCTTCGCCTAATACGCCTCGTAAATAACGTCTCTGCTTTCGTACCGTCGCCTGTACGTAGACCTGCCGCGAAGTATACTTGTGCGTGACCCGTACCACCGTCAACGTACTCTGGTAATAACACCAGAGGAGACTGGTATGATATAGATTTGTTCACAAACATAAATATACAGGTATATAGTGTTCTTCTATGTGTGTATATGTGTACACATACGTACATATACGCATATATATATACGCGACATACGTATTCAGCCTGAAAGCTCTTCAAAGTAGTGATACGAGTAAGACTAGCGGAAAGTGAGCCATTACTGGGAGTTGATCGAGATTCTGAAGATTGGTGGTCCCGTGTCACCAACAGCATCACTGTGCCATATATATATACAGGGTGTGCCTTGGGTTATAACGGTGATATCGCCGTATACGGCCGAACTATATGTGCGTCAGACCGTTTGTATCGTTTGCCGCAGAGAGAGACAGAGAGAGAGAGAGAGAGAGAGAGAAAGACCCCCTGTCATGTGAAAAGCGGGCGAGGGTTGGGTCTCGTGCTGGAAAACATTACGATATCGCGGGGTATGGCGCCGTTCGACGAATCTTACCAAGGTCGCACACATAAAACACATGAACCCGATGATTAACCGAAGAGCTTGACCTTGTCGTGTAGTAGGTACGTACTATATTATTAATACGAAAGATCTAACAGGGTACTCGCGAACATATTTTGTACCGTCGAACTTCGCTATTGTTACAAGACGCGTGTTTATCGAATTCGTCGAACACTCGTTATTTCCAGACTTTGGATTTTGCTACGGTGTAAAAATTGAAGACATCTCCCACGTGAAAAAACGTCATTTCTGCGCAATGTTCGAATAATTGTTCTAAAAGGGTGAGAAGTTTAAGAATTTGAGCTTTCGATTGAATTTTTAGTCGACCGAGCTATATACATACATATAGATATATAGATACATGTATTATATAAGATTTTCTCACCGTTTTCCTGCTATTGAATGTTCGCACCCCTTCTTCGAACGGGCTTACGGTAGAAACAATGGAGATTCCCAATACGAATTAATAGTCCATTAACGCCAGCGTATAGTTCCCTCCCTCGTTTTCTATATTTCTCTCACTCTCTCTCTCTCTCTCTCTCTTTCTCTCTCTCCCTCCGTCTCTCTCGATTACTTCAACCCCTTTCCACTTCGCGTCCTTTTTTTAGGTGCTCTCTCGTTACGCTTCTTCCGAGCAAGCTAGACACGATGAACTTCGCTCTCTGTCCTTCTCTCTCTCCCTACCTTTCTCTCTATCTCTCTCCCTCTCACCCTGTCTTTCTTCTCCTCCCTTTTGGTTCGATATACCGGTAAGACGTCGTCACGTCGGGGTTTTACGAACGATTCATCTTCGAGAAGAATGCTGCTGGCTCTCTCCGTCTCTCTCCCATGCACCCCGCGCTGCCCGGGGCTCGTATTCCTCTCGTTCCTCTCTTTCAGTCTCGCGTCCAATGAGAGATCTCTCGGTCGATGTTGGTGAGAGGGATGAAAGTGGTGTAGCTGAGACTAGACGCGGATAAGTTACGAGATGTATAGCGATGAAACGCGCGGGAAAACGAAGCTGTGATAGATGACGTCAGAGTTACACAATCAAGCTCGAATATCCTCGTTTTCTCCCTCTTCTTCTCCACCCCCCCCCCCCATCTCTCTCTCTCTCTCCCTTTCTCGCCTCCTTCGCGAAAAAAGCTGCAGTAGCGAGGAAACAGTGCATATATACGACGTACCGGTATTTTTCTATCCTTGTCTCGCTCTTGCCCCCTTTTCATCCCCTTCGACGAAGCTCTCTCTGCTCTCGTTTCGCACCCCAACTATACATGTATACAAAATACACGTATACAAGAACTCGACCGGGTACTGCGGGCAAACTCGCGAAGCAGCCCGCCCTCTCACCGCAGTCCTCGGCGTTAATCGCCAAAGTCTAAACTGATATTGGTGTGCTACATATATATGTATGTATACAGATATTACATAACAGTATATATCTATATATATATAGAGAGAGAGTCATATATACGTAGACTGTATGTACGAAAGAGCAAGAGAAATCCAACGGCGAAAAATGTAATCAAACTGGCGAGAAAGTACGGCTTGCCGCACAATTATAGCGAACGTACAACAAGAGAATAGCGTTTCGGGCAAAAGGGTGCGAACTTTTCGACTCTTCCGCTCTCTCTCTCCCTCTCTCTACCTGGTTTTCCTCTCTCGTACTTCTACCGCCCGCAGCTATAATCGCGATAAAGCCGCATTCACGCGATCATTCAGGCTCTCGAGCCTAAACACGTCGACGTTTGATTGAATAAAATAATCTTCCTCGCACTTACATGGACATTTACCATAATGTACCATTAAATATACATCTAGTATTTATGTCCGTTAATGTATCTCCGGATTAAAAAAATTACCGATTCAGCAAACCTACAATTACCTTGCGAAAAATTATTCTCTCTTCTTTATAAACGAATTATTCTAGATAAAATCTAAATCATTAATCAATCGCAAAAGATATAAATTGAAATTATTCGTTGTGTTTATTTATAATAACGTTGCCTTGTTTAATTGGACAAAGTGATTTTAATTGGATTTTCATAGAAACAGTGTAAAACGTTACAAAGACTTGTGTATTTTCTTTTATTTGAAAAATTCTTTTAATAAACAGGGAGTAGCGTTGATATACATTTCGGAAACTGTGGAACAAACGAATAAGCGTCTTCAAGGTTGAGGAAGCCTGGCCACCCCCGAAGCGAACATTGCACCGCGGGTTTCCGCGGGCTAATAAGCTTTATTTGACTCTGCTGGTGCGAGCTCGTACTACTTTATATTTATGTCGCGGGGTGTGGCTCTCGTCGTAGTACAACACACCGTAGCCCCCCCAGAGACACCGTCTGTGAGCATAAATATCAGCCAGCATTATTAATATCCGAGGTAATTTCGGGTAATTGAAAATGCCTAAGAAGGGTCGCCCATGAGGGTAGCTCACCACTGTGTATTAATACATACATATATATACATATATATATATACATACCGCGTCGTATCTCCGAGGCAACAGTGGTTCCCCGTTATAAACGTAACGCTCCGAGGGCCGGCAGGGTGAGTCGGCGAGTAAAAAAAATCTCGGGTTTATTTTTTAATATACTCCAATTTCAGAGAAGCATTGTCTATTTTAACATTGCGTAACAAATATTGGGCTAACTTTACAATCGCGATCTCATCTTTATGAAGAACTCACGGTAATAATGTAATCGCCCGTAATTAAAAGGTACGACGTAAATGACAAAAATTGTATCCAATTTTGAACTAGTAACTCTTTGGATTTAAATATATATAGATTTTAATTTGTAGGGGTGAAATTATGAACTATTTTTATTCTTTCATACGCTTGAGATTTTAACCAGTTTCAAGGTCACTTACTTTCTCGTGCAACGTTATAGCTCGGGGGCTCGGAATGAACCGGTTGAAAAAGCTTGCTGAGAAGATACGACATAAGGGCGCATCTTGCGCGGGTTGTGCCAAATCATAAACAAATACCGCGCGTAACGAGATGCAAACACGTCGTCCACAAAAGCTTCTTCGGGGTAAAAGAGGTCATGGAGCAAGCGAGAGACGTAGATTCGAAGTATCTGGGGGTTGCGAATAACATTTCCCAAATTCTGCAACCTCTGGTTCTCGTATACGTCTATACGTGCAGTTCCTGCGAATAAGTACGCGATTCCCCAATTTTCACGATTCCGCCAACTAATATCTCGTTTGCGTATATATGTATGCAAACGTGTATATACATACAGGGTAGAAAATATTTCGCCGAATCGAGAATATTCGATTATGTTCTTATATAAAAATAATAATAATAATAAATCTCACGAACAAATTTATCGTTTCGACGAATGCTTTCAGACAAATTCACGAAGCATGTTTCACGATCGAAATCGACCGTTGGAAAACTCAACGGAAATATACGTCAATCGTTTTTCGCTACTCGCATGATTTGCAGATTTCAATAAGAACTACCTACGAGTCTACGCGATCGAGTCGGAGCGTGACTTTTACCCCCGTTATATACGCCACTCAACCCATGCCCACGTATAAGCGATCTTTCTTACACTTCTTTTTCTCTCCGTTGCTCTCGTCCTAACCCGGAAAAGCTTCCAAGAGGAAGTCCAACGGTATCGCAAAACGAAACGAGAGAGAGAGAGAGAGAGAGTCTAAGTAACGCCATCGCCAAAGTATGCCATTAGCGCTATATGCGGCATAAACGACGGTATAACAACTCGACTGAAACCCTTTCCGCCCCCCCCCCCGCCCCCGCCCCCACCAACAGCCCTCCTCCCATCCCTTCACCACTAAGAAGAAGATCGTTGTTAGTGCATGTGCATGCATCCAGGGCACATCTACACGTCTATTGCCACGTGCAGCATCTCCTGCTTGGTTTTACTCATGCACGGTATCTATCTTCAACATATATATATTTATAAATGTTATCCGGTGAGAAAGTGTGTACAAGTTATTCAGGAACGTGCGCGTACCTTCATCGCCCGCTAAGTACTGCATCCGCGGTTGTTCACGACTGTCTTATGAGATACTTGAAAGTTACTTTGGCCTCGGGCATGAACTGCCGCAACCTCGAGTGTACCCTCTGTACGAGGCTTTTCTCACATACACCGATACGTATACGTAACAAGCGTGTGCCTCTGCGATTTTGGTGCAGATTTAGCTAACCGCATTGCGCGCTTCGTTAGCTGAAATAGAGCAATGATATGTAGGCTCAGACTTTTTCTTTCTTGCTCGGATAAAATATTGCTCACCTATTTAAGGGTAGATGAAAAAAAAGTGCGAAGCGATAGGGTGAAAGAGAAAAAAGAAATGTATGGAGATTTTGCTCATCAAAAGACGATAATTAATGAATTTTTAACATTCTTGATCGAATTCATAAATGAATCGACCGACGAGTTCGACGAGGGTGGCTCGTACACATAGGGGTGAAAAACAATGAGATCGATATACGTACGGTAATTTTTCACGATTTCTTTTATCTTTGCGGGACTCTCGAGGCGATTTTTCATCGACGTTTGTTTTTCTTACTTACGGCCGACGAGGAAAATACTTCGAAAAAGTTTCGTACTGCTGTCTCGCTCGCTCGTTCGCTGGTTGGCTACCGCTGCTGCTGCTACTGCTACTATACGAGCGAACGGTGAAAGGATAAATTGAGGCGGAGAGACGAGTTTTTCTTCGGCAATCGCGAGGAAACGGATTCGCGAAGAACGGAAAACGAGGCAGGAAACGTGCGTCGAGAGCTTTCCGCCCAGTCTTGGACGGTAAATTCTCGGGCGTCGAGTCAAAGAGACCGGAAACGTTTGCGGTCGCTCACCCACGCGTTTATCCTTCCACTTGCAATGTTTTATTTTATTTTCATCCTTTTCTGTATTATATATATATATATATATATATATATATGTGTGTGTGTGTATGTGTGCGCGCGTGGTTTTTTCTTCTTTGTTTGTTCGTGGCTACTTCCGTTACCACACCGTGACCGCTTTCAATGTGTATATAGAAAGTCGCCCACCGCGACCTCCCTCACACTTTTTCTCTCCCGGGTCACCGCGCGTAAGATCGGAGAGTCAGAAATCCGAGTTTCCTCGAGCTTTTCACATCTCTCGGGCCTTACGATTAGTCAACATTTGTCATTCTTTTTTCCTTTAACGAACGTTTATCAAAAATCGATATGAAAACAGATTAAATATCGACGATCGCCATTATACGTAAATTAGCAGCCGAAGCAAACACTCAGCCATTCATTGTTTTCTATTCGTATATATTATATCGTAAAATCAACGATAATTGAGAGCAAAAACGGTTGAACCTATGAAAATCAATATTAGGTAATCGAGCTTTAATATCGTTTCATTATCGTTCTCGTGTTTGCAACAAAGTGAAATGTTTACGCGATATAATGCGGAAGTTCGAACAACGGGCGAAAACAAGATTTCGTTTTATTTTTTATTTTAAAGAAAGCGTAATCGATCCGAGGAGGAAATATTCCATGGATAATCGACCCTCGTGAGAGAGGCCATGAGACTCGTAAAGCTCATCGAACGAACCGAGATTCGTTGAGAAAGAAGTTCAACGAGCGTGACTAACGCGAGATACGTATCGTAGCGAGAGACCAGAAGGGGTTGGAAGGAGAAGAGAGTAACGAGAGGGCTGATGCTGGTGGTGATGCCAGTAGCATAGCGAATTGTGCGATGCCTGGACGAAGAAGAACGTATTCAGAATGACGGAGACGCCCGCCACTATCAGCCGACAAATACCTCGCATCGCTCTTTCCATATGGAGGAAGAAACTAGGATAAAAGGGTGGAAAATATAAGAGAGAAAGAGGGTAAGAGAATATATAGGTAAAGCAGAAACGAGAGAAAGCTAGAGAGGGTGGAGATGGGAAACCGAAAGAATGAGAGGACAAATGTTTCAGACGAGAGGCGGGTACGAGAGAGGGAATGGGAGTTGAAGGGAAAAGATTGAGAGAGAGGGTGCGATAACGGGTGGGCGAAACAAAGATAACAACTGCAATGATGTCGAACGTCATGCTCGACAAATGGCTTCAGTTTAACGAATAACACTGTACTACACGTTCAGCGCTACAAGTTTAAACGACGATATGAAAACGTGACGAGAATACGGTAATCGTCGAATGCTTCGCTAGTGTGTAATAGTTCAATGGAGTTTTCAAAACCCATGTAATCGCCGCAACGACATTCCATTTCTAGAATTCTGATGGCGCATCATATCGTCTCGTCGTTATTTTTTTCAAGGATGATTTAAGAAATGTAAAAGATATATCGTAAAAAAACATTTTCTCTTAAAAAGTTTGTATCCAGGGAACATAATACGATAATAAGAAAAATGTCGATATTTATCTATTTATAAGAAGAATATTTATGGGTGAGAGTATTAAAATGAGCTTTATATCATTTGAAAGGTTCCATGAGAATGCTTTTTATTTCATGGATTATCGAGCATAGCACTTTACGCTTTTAAAGTTATTTTATACAGAATACTCGTTCAATTACCATTCAAACATTGCGTTTCGAAACTGCCGCCTATTTCAAAACGATCCTAGTGGCGACATCGGACGGTAGATAGTGGAGTACAATTGCGGGAACTCGAACCACGCGCATCTCGCATGGTAAGGACTCTCGCGTTCGATGCATAAAATGCTCCAGTATAGCCATCTATTGGTTGTGGTAGTAAACCGATAAGAAGGTACATCTAGTCATTTTTTTTCACTTGGTTTCACTTCTGTTCGGCCACTTACGGCTACCCTGCTACCTACGCTACCTACCTTACGAATAAACTTTGAATTCACATTTCACATTACACTTCTTTTTACAAACATTTTCTTTATGAAACGATAAATTGAACCGCTGGTTTTGCAATTATAATAATTTAAACGATTAATTTTAATGTGAATTTGATATTTATTTTCGTAAATTTAAAACCGTAACAGTACGATCGATATTTTGAGATTTCAATACAAATATTATCGTTTAACACGATGATATATATCCAAGCTGTCATGAGAGTAATCAAAGGAAATAAATATGCCTGATAAATTCTACTGTCTATCCTGTGGTATGATTTTTTATGACATTATTTTTATTGCATTAAAAAACATATTGGTATATTTATAATAATTATCTGTAACCGCGATAAGTTCGTAAATTGTATTAATTTCCGTACTCTAACCTACGTTTCATGCATAAACGTTCGCGTTAGCGTTGACATTATTTTCAAACATACGCGAATTCTTCTTTAATCGAACGTTAAAATAGAATTTTCATACGAAACTTACGAGGCAGACATAATGTTAATTGTAGCATAATGATCAGCAAGATAAATGCAACGCGAGAGTCCTTAGCTGTGAGAACTCGAAAAGACAATTCGAACATTTCGCCCAAGCAACAAGCGCAAACGTCAGGCAATAAGGTAATCGTAATCGTAAAAAATTTTGGCAGTTCCGTCAACGGTCTCGGCGACGAAAAGAAATTTTTCTTTTTTCAGAAGTCTAAGCCATCGTCACCCGACGATGTTCTAGTGATCGATAAACGTGGTACGACGATAGAGGTTACGGTAAAAACGAAAGGACGTAAAAGTGGTTCTACCATGGTTAGCGGCGGCAATTCCAATGTTTCAAAACCTACGGACGAAAGAAGAAAAACTGGCGTTATAACCGATGGTTATTCCAACAATTGGAGTAGAACATTGAGGGAACAATATCGTCCTACTTTGAAGCAAGGTTTACAACAAATAACTGGGCATTCGTCGAAACATGCCAGACATCAAAATGCCGAGCGTAAAGATATCAAGACCGCGTTGGAAACTCACAAATCTCATATGCGTCACGATACCAGAATATTGGATGAAATCCCAGTAAAACAGTCGGCAAAAAATTCTTCCGAGTATTTGAAAACTGTATCGTATTCGGCCATTCCGTCAACGACGACTATAGGCAGTAGTCTAGAGTCTATCGAAGTCAATGACCGAGGAGTACAATGCGGCGGAATATTCGATTGTTCCAACGACAGATTCAGCGTTTTCAATCCGGTAAGAACTTTGGGCTTTCTGATGAAGGAAATGGAGGGACTAGTAAAAGACGAACGATCCAGCAAGATTTTAACCGAGATGCAACAAGCTCTGTTGAGGATACCGACGGAACCAGGAAAACCAACCCAGGCGGACCTCGAATCAGTCGCGTTACGCGCTAAATTGGAGGCGAGCACGGCTCAATTAGAATCTACTAGTAAAAAATTGGAATCGGTATGCTCGAGGTTGCGCGAGGATAAAGAGGGCTTACAGCAACAAGTCAGTAAACAAGCTATAATGCTGGACGAAAGTCAACAGCGAGAGAGAAACTTGGAAATGATGGTGAAACAAATGAAAATAGACTCGAACGATTTATTGAAATCAGCAGCTGAAAACAGAAGAATCATTTCGGTGCTCAAAGATGAGAATAAGAATTTAGAAGTTGTTCAGAAATTAGCGAGCGAACTACGACGCGAGCTCAATGAACAAATTGAATCGACCGAACAGAGATTCATGGAAATTCAATATCTGAAGCTCGAGAGAGAAAAACTCGTTGCATTATCGTCCTACAAGGATTCGACGCTTATCGACTTACGAAAAACATTGAAAGAGCTACAAAATCAAATCTCGGAGCAATTGATTGATATACGAGAGGCTGGCAAACGCGTCAAAGATACGTCCAGTAATCGTGAATTATCCGTGGTACAGGGTGGTATGGCATGTTCCTCTCCGACCTCGACGTCGTCCAAAAACTCTGTAGTACCTCAGTCTTGTCGCGGTTTCTCCGAAATCTCGGTGTCCTTGGTTGATTTATTTTCAAATTCCGCGAAGAATGTGGAAGACGCCAAGAATGAACGACAATGCTCCAACAGTTTGCTCAATGATTCTGCGACAAATAGAATCACGGAGAAAACGCAACTGGAGTTTATAAGTCTTCCCGGTGGTGAAACGTCCCATACGATATCCTTGAGTCATCGAAAAGAGGAAGAACCGACGATGCCAGATTCTCCAGGTGAGGCTTGCTTCGTTACAGCGGTAAAAACAATATATATTGATAAATTTAAAAATCTTATTTTTATTCTCTTCAGTCAATAAAAATGATGAGCCGACCAATGGCGAACGGCGATTGGATCAATTTTCTAGCGCACCGAATCTCGGTCGAAGAAATACCGGCGATTCGATGCATCGTATCGAAAGAGACAGCAGAGATTATCGGCCAAAGTCGAAAACGCGAAAATCCTTCTCAAACACCGAAAAGAAACAACGAACCGAAGAACCGCAGCAATCTACGATCAATCTCGAAGACGATAGAAAATGCGACGTGGAGCGTTGTGCCGGTGATCCGGCTAGTATCAAGGAACAATTTGAGTCGATGTTCGAAGACATTAGACTTCGGAGCAAATTTTCCGTTCACGTGCCAAGTCCACCGCGAAATTATCCACGTCCAGACTGGAGTGATAGTTCCTTGCCAACGATAAGCGGTATATCGGAATCTCACATAGCTTGAGAGCCTCAACTTTTCGTAAGTATCACATATTGTCTCGCGACATTAGTTAATTTATTCGTGCTAAAAGACCGTTTTTTTAAACCGCGAGTAAGATTTGCTATATTTCTCGAACAAAAAAAAAAGAATACACATATTTTCGTATAAAAAAGGTAGGATCTTTAATTTATTAGCATTAAACACTGGTTGGTAACAAATTGTACGTACAATAATCGCGGGTGTGTCCGTTTGAGTATAAATTACGGCGTGAGGTACCGAATGACCGGGAATTAATAACCGAATTCAAACTGAATGAAAAAAAAAACAAAGACGGACGTTAATATGATTATAAGACTATGTTGTTAAGGCACATTAGGACAGTCTATTAGTTACAAAGCCAAACGTCGACGAGTAAAAAAAGAGTAAAACTTTTCGCGGCTTTGGGTATCGTCGGTTTTGCCAGGTCTCGTGATTGCCAGACTTTATGCTCAATATTCCGGTGCATCTATCGCTTGTAAATTTGCGATAAGATGAATCGCGTATTGTCTCGTATATGTTTTAGCACCTAGACATCGAGTTAGGATGGAGATAATTAAACGCAAAACGCATCAGGGAGGAGATGCCGGATAGATCATAAAGTTAACGTAAAATACGTCTTTAGTATCGATGACCGTTATGACGGTCGGAATAATTCGTCGAGTATTTGCTGAAACGATCGCTAGCCGCGTCGTCGGCGTACTTTCCCTCGGCTTTGTAATGAATTTCCGGTGCTGAACCAACGTGACCCTGCCAATATCGTGTCCAATAAAGATCTTCCGGATTAACGTCGTGCGGGTGTTTTGCATTTCTGAATACATGAACGCAATACACGAGACTACCCACAAGGGTCATGAATCCAAATATGAGAAATACTATTCCAAGAATCCTGCAAAAGGAAAATACATAAAATCGTGACTGAAGTATACGCTATCGTTGAATTTGATTTCTCAGAGAAATGTGAAAACTTACCAGACAACTAGTGGCTGAAAGAATTGAATGACTATGACGAAACCGAGAGTGACGAGAATCAAGCCCAGATTGAGCAGTAACATGAGACAACATATTCCCTTCGTATTTGGGCAAAAAGGATTGGGTGTCGACATGGTTTCCACGATAACTCCACCGTGTCGCGACGTGTGCGTCTTGACCGTCGAGTGTCCCGATCTCGCCGAACCGCTATAATTACTGGGAGGTCTCTCGGCCACTCTCGAACTAGGTGCAGGACTATTACGCGAACCGCGACTATACAGAAATTCGAATTTTGTTTGAAAAGTAGCAAACTCGATCCATGGAGCATTCTGATAAATCACCATGGATTATTTTTGATAAATCGACCGAGTTCGTGCTACCGCTGTATTTTTAATGAACAACGATATAAACCTTAGGTCGGACGTAGCTCTGTAAGGTCCACCGGTAACATATATGTCCGATCCATTATAAGGACTGTCGTGTCTCAAAACTTTGTTCGGATTGTGAATACTCTGTGGCGAGTCTCTCGACAAATCGGAACCGTGACCACTCCGAGCGACGTGCACTTTTTTTTCACTCATGTTTTCATACTTTTGTCTGTTGCCTTTGTGATGTCTGCTCGGAGCAACAGGTGTCGCCTGTACAAAAAGCGTGAGAAATTAAAAATTATCGTTTTTACGCTTCTCGACAGTTCACGAATTCTCGCTTTTTTCTCTTCGAGTTTATAAAGTTAGAAAAACAAGCGAGAACGTAAGAATTACCACAGTGCTGTGTTTATGAGAGATTGCGTATTCCGAGACAGTCTGCATCGAAGGAGCATGATGGCTCTCATCTCCATCGGTCGAATAACTATTGTGATGATGATCCCTATTTTTATCTACGAGATATCCGTTATTGTGATGCATCGTTCTCGCTTCTATAATCGATTATCACGCTTTTATCGCGCGTACATTGGCTTGCCTTGGACCTCTTCCTTCTTTGTCAAAACCTGAAAAGGAAATGCTGTGATTTATCCGGATAATATGGGTATGCGTGCGTATTCTCAGAATGACGACAAGTTTTTGCTATGCGCGGTAAAGGAGTGGGTGTCAAGGCCAAGGAGATGGTGTCATCGAGAGCCTCGTTCTCTTTTCTAAACCACCCATAATTCTCCGACATTTCTTCATTTCGTTCTCATTTAATAACTGCTTTAATTTCGAACGATCAATTTTCTTCATCACAATGTGTTTAATTCGCCGTGTGTTCGACAAAATTAAATCTGTTACCTTTCTCTCACAAATTGGAATTCAAAATTGTGATCGACAAAGTTGATTTATCAAATTTGTTTTCACTATAATTCAGCAATTTTGTTCTCTTTTGTAACATTATTTTTTATTATCGGAACAAGTACGAAAGCGAGAAACGAGCGATCGCAGCGGCCCACGCCAACTCGTCTTACCACTTCGTACTTCTTTAAACACTTTCACCCGGTTGAGTCATCATCGAAATCCAAAATGCCTAAACGAGCTGCGGGAGTCTGACGCGTAGGAGCCCGCGCGCGAGAAGCGCGCAAACAAATCCCACAAAACAATCGCACGAGAGCACAACAATAGCGTATTAGTAGCTGAAAGATGGATATATATATATATATATATATATATATATATATATATCCATATATCGAGGTGTAGAAGTATGAAACCGGAATATCTTGGTAAAAATTACACGTCTGTTGTTAAAAAATGATAAAAAATATTTTATTCCAAATAATCTCCATTGCTATTTATACATTTTCCCATCTCTCCGGCAGGTTATGAATGCCACGCCAAAAAAACAGTTCTTCTTTTGAGGCAAACTAGTTATCGATCCATTTTTTTACATTTTCATACAAATTAAAGCGTTGTTCAGCGAAAGCATGTCCCATTGATGCGAATAGATGATAATCGGACGGAGCCAAGTCTGGAAAATAAACCGCATGCGCTAGTATTTCCCAACTGAACGTCTCGATCGTTTCCCTGACCCGTTTTGCTGTGTGTGAAGGGAAATTTCACAAGTGGTTGTTCGATTTTGTTGCTGCCTTTTATTCAGTTTATGCGGAACCCATTTTCCCGCTTTCTGAATCTTTCCCATGGCTTTCAAACGAAGGGAGACGGCTTTCTGCGTCACGTTCAATCGATCCGCGAGTTCTTGTTGAGTTTGAGTGTCATCTTCATCCAATAAGACTTGCAATTCGTTGTCTGCGAACTTTTTCGGTGGTCTCCCACGCTCTTCATTATTCACGGTAAAATCACCACTTTTGAATTTTTTGAACCACTCGAAACATTGTGTTTTACCCAGAGCATGCTCGCCGTAAGCTTCGACAAGCATTCGATGCGATTCTGCCGCAGTTTTCTTCAGATGATAACAAAAAATCAATGCTGTCCGCAAATCGTAGTTCGTAGGCACAAAACTCGACATATTTAAGGTTATAGAAAAATATACCAGTGTATGGAACTTGGGCTGTTGTGTGTTGAAAATCTTCGTCAGCTGTTAGAGGGAGATGATGGCACTGTAGAATCAGTCTTACGGTTCCAAAACTGATGGTTGGCACCAACCATAGGGAAATTCCGGTTTCATACTTCTACACCTGGTATATATATATATATAGTCCTGATGTATTCATGGTATAATTCTCATTCTCTGTTCTATTATGGAAGAGGCGGCTAATGCAACGTATACTCTTATTCCGGGTCAAGGCCATGGAAATAAAATGCGAGTTGGGAATGTACGGAGCTTGCCGCATTCGCCGCAGGGAGATCTCGACGCCTGTGAGCCTTCCGTAAAGCAAACACCGAGAGTAAATAAAAGTGTTGACGTACGTTAAGTACTAATTCATATTTTGAAGAAAAACAAACAAGATCTCAGCGATGGCGAGGATTCGACAATAATGAAACAGAGAAATCGGTAATTTAAAAACTAGCAGAACGAATCGTGCTATTGCCGATTTGGTCGTGAGATGCGATCACAGAAATAGATACACGAGATATATTTACGCTTCGTGGGCATTATATGGCTCGAAGAACATCTCACTGGTAGTCCTTGTGTAGAAAACACGTTTCGCGATGCACCGAACGAAAATCTAACTGGTTTCTTGTTTTTTTCTCCCTTCTTGATAACGTGTTACGAGATGGAGTAAGGAGGTCGATGGAAACTTGGATAGTCTCGCACCGTGTCTATTGCTACTTTCGTACTATTCTTTTTCAATTTTTGTTTACATAACACAATTGTGGGAAAATGTCGAATAGCGAATTGCGATTTGACAGATCTACCAAACTCATTGGGCGAACAACGCGTTATCTTTAAGCGCGCTGCGATATCGTTACACGAAAGGCATAAACAGAGGACACGAACAAACCTTTACTCGAACGGAGTAACTGCACTTGTTAGGAGTTTTAGGAACTGTACTACGTCGACGGGACAACGAGATAGGAAAGGAGAAAGGGTTCCGATCTCTCAGAGATACACACAGAGTCGCTTCCGAAACGTGTGATCGGCACTATTGCAGGAAAACAAACTCTCTATGCTGGTACCTCTATAACGCGTCCAAAAACTTTGCGAGTCGTACTACGAACGACGTTTCACCGTTAGGACAATGGACCTCATAGTTTTATGTTCGTTCGTCGCTTGTTTACGAGCGCAAAAGTTTCGTTGTCGACTTTTGTGACAAAACCGAAGTGTCCGAGGTGACATGGAGGTAGGCAAAGCAAAAAAAAAAAAGACACACCAGTCTCTTTCCGTGGCGAGATCTACTGGCATACTAGCGGGGAACGTTCGTGCCGAGGCGAAAGGTGCCTGTGTTACACGCTATATACGTTTCTACATAGCTTCGAGAACTTCTCTCTCTCTCTCTCTCTCTCTTTCTCTCTTCATCTCTGTCTCTCTGTACCTGTGCACGTACCAAGAGTGCGCGAGACAGGGAGAGGGTAAAACTGGGTAGAGTCTGCAGTCCGTAACACTCGTAATACTTGTCGTATTCGGTACGACTTTGAGCTCTTCCGTTGCAAGGCCCTCCTGCGACGGCCATTTTGTCTTGACGTCATTGACAGTGATGATCGAGGAACGAGGATGACGATGACGCCACTTCCAGGCGCGGCTCGTTACGAATGCCAATTCCCACACGTTCTCATCTACTCAGGGACAATTAGAGAGTTCATTCTTTCTAAAAGAATAAATCCTTACAAGAATACTCTACAGGTGTTCTTGAACAAAAATCTTCGATGCGAAGTCGTCCGTCGATCGTTGGTACACGAACCGGCATCGATGTTACACGGAACGCTAATTCGACTGTGAATCGGTGTAAGCTCAATTAACACGTTGTTTGCGGGAGACGCTTAAACGCGTATTTTGCATACTCTTGGTAGAGAGCGGAAGACGCGTTGTACAGCACGTATCTGAAAATTATCCGCTTTACGGGATAGATTAATGAATAAATCGTCCGCGTACCATGGGTTCGAGGCTTTGATTATTCCTAAATATAAGATTCTTGCCATTAAGACGAGCGTTATAGTTATACGTTTTTCCCATGTACACCCCCTTGCGGTTGTTTACATTTTCTCCTTACTACTTCCACCGACACATTTCCAACACTTCTGTTCTTCCTGTGGACCGACAGTTTTTCTTAGGTGGCTTCTGAACAACCAAGAGCACAGAAAAAGCACATAGAAAAATTCCATTGATACCTACGGGAATCGAACCCCGGCCTACTGCGTGCGAGCCGCGAACGTTACCACTGTGCTACCCTCTGCCTCTGATGGTGAGATGAGCGTTATGAAAAAAATCCCATTTTCATCTCGTCTTGATAATTATCCTTAATGTGATTTAAAAAATTCATAATCTCGAATATCCGTCTAACGCTTAGTTTTCGATCACGTTGCGTCCAAAACTTGGCCGCGTTTCTTCGTATCGCTTTGATCCGATGGATTGTGAAGTTGGAAAAAGTACTGCAAACCATTGCGTTCGGTCAACTCAATAAATTCTTTATTTATTTTTTCCTGGACGATAATTGCACCGTTGTATTACGAAAGTATCATAAAATGTTTTTTTTTAATGTAAAAGAATTTGGAATGAGAAGACTCGCTTGTCGATGTACGTGCGACGATCTGATCGACGGGAATTCCATGTGTAAACGACAGGTTTCCACTCGCAAAAGTATCATAAGGCCGTACACCGGAAGTGTATATACTCCTGTCGTCAGATCGTTCGACACGATCGATAAATCTCATCTTTAAGGACCGATAGAGAGGCGAGGGAAAGGGAGGATTATAAGATATTGTACACACGATCGCATATATATCGACGACAGTCTTGGTATTCACAATTGATTTTACGCATGTGCTGTACTATAGCAGCCCAGTTTAAGAGTTTGGAAGGACAGGACGCAAAGAGAGCGTGGATAAAAAAACAAAAGAAAATTATAAGAATACGTCGAAATAAAAGAAATTGTTTTAAAAGTATAAAAGAAAACCCGAGCAAAACGACGTAGCACGTGTCAAAATGGAGAAATTAAAAAACTACGCTTATTCGATGAGACCCTTGGCCTTAAACAAATCACGCATGAGACCCTTCAAGTAGCCAACCTCGCGATTAAGCTCTTTGACCTGGTCCTTCAATTTAACGTTGTAATCGATCAATTCTTGCTCCTCGCCAAGAATCTCCTTGATCTCTTGTTTCTTCTTTTGCCTATAACGCGTCGCGGCGTTCTTGTTTTGCTCCTTCTTTCGAACTTTCTTGTCCTCGACACCCGGCCGGGAATACGGCTTGTGGCGATTTTTCGTCAATCGCGAAGTACGTTGTTTCGTATAAGAGCTACCACCGCTGGATTCGGCGGTCCAGTCAGGGTCGTCTGGATTCGACGAATCTTCAGAGGATAAGTAACTTCCGCCGGAACTCGTGCAGGGACTGGAAGGTGCGATGTTCTCCGCGCAAGATCGTACGTATTCGTCGACAGCGGCCAATTCACTAGCGACGTCTCGCAAAGGTAAGAGGGAGACATTTTCCGCGTTCCATCCGCCGGATATTTGGCCAAGATAGGACGAAGTGTCGTTGTTCTCCGCAACGGCGATGCTCTGCTGAGATTGCTGTTGCGGTTGTTGCTGCTGTTGCACGAGTCGTTGACAAGAATAAAGAGGTGTCTGCAATACCGGCTGTAGAGTCACGAGCAGTTGAGTATCGAGACCACCGAGTTTATTCGGCGGTGGCGATTGCGGTGGAGTCAAATCAGAATTAGCGGGTGGACAAATCTGATGACACGCTTCTACGTCTCCTAGAACGCTCTCGAACTCTTGCAGCAACGTTTGAGTCGTTTCTTGATGAGCATGAATCTTAATGCCGCCGGGGTACACGACGGGTTTGTTCTGGCCGCATTCGGGCGCCGGTAGATCTTCGAATATAGGCAGCTCGATCTTCTCCTCTAACCAATCGGAAAACGGCTCTGAAATCAAACGAGTAAACGAACGATATTATTCATGAGATCCGAGTGAGGACAAATTTATGAAGAAGAAAAAAAAGGCTTTCAACATTGATTCTTACGAGTTAACTTTTAATTATGCCTCACAATGAAAATATCATTGCGCAACGAGATAATTATTCCAAAGATTGATAATTATTCCGAGCAATCGTTCGAAGGTGGGAACCGCGGGGATCTGCGATCGTAAAAACTGCTTCGAGCCTAGAAAACTGCAACTCGCGGGAGCCGGTTACTCGACACCTTGGTGTAGAACGACTTACCGGGCTTACGAACAACGGAGACGAGGACTAGGAGTGCCCGAGCAAGAGCGAGAAATAATCTCATGGACATTCCTTCGTCAACGAGGAAAACAAGAAAATTCATTTTTAACGAGTATAATACGCGTTTCAAGAACAAACGCGTGTCTCGTACCATTTCGATATCTCGGACGTGCTTTTAAGAGGGCGGATTATCGACATTTTTTTACACATACTTGTTAATAACGACTTTGAACAATAAGCGATATTTCATGCAAAGTCAATCGACACTTCGACAGTGGAAAAGTAGCAGGATAGAAGATAATTTACGTAATCGATTATCATTGTAGACTGTGGCATAAGTAGAATCGAAACGAAGGGGGCGCCGCGTTAATCATAACGAGGCCGACAATAATGTAACGAATGTATAAAAAGAACGGGCGTCTCGTTGATCTAGAAATAAGTGTTCCTATTCCCAACGATACTTGTTGCTCGGTGCCATAGTTGATAACCTTAAACGTTTGGCCTATCTCAATATACCAAGCACTTTAATATTATGAACTGGAAAATTCATGACCCATCGATTAGCCAACAATGTGTCGTAAGAAATTATCGTTGGTTCCGTAAAAAAAAGGGGAAAAACAGGTAAAACCAGTGTACGCCAAATTAAAAAATGAATCGATATGTTTTCCAAGAGAAGAAAGAAAAAGAAAAAATTATTTATATTTTCGTGAAGTTTGGCTCGAAATAAACGAGGATAACTCGAGATAATTATCATTTCTGGGAACAATGCCGAAGAATAATTATTCTTGAAAACAACGGGAATTGCATAGTTCGCGCTCTCTTCGATTATAGACCGGCCTTCTATCTACCGATGCACATATGTCACGGAGATCGCAACCCCGAGATAATTGTGCAATGTTCTAACGAGACTATCGACTAACCTACTTAATTATATCGCTCGTTCCAGTAATCGAAAAAAATAAGGTCTGGCCCCAGAGTCACACAATGCGCGGTACATGTGTTCGAGGTGTTTGTGATTCACGATGAAACACAATCCTCGGATCTTTAACGCATTGTACGTGAGCGATTTTTTTTATCAATCCCTTCTAGTAAAGCTAGCAATTTTCAGATTCGTGCGCGACAAAACGTATGCTGTACAACGCGTTTAAGCGTCTCCCGCTCTCTACAGACGGTATGTAAAAGACGCGTTCAAGCGTCTTCCGCAAACAACGTGTTAACAATTGAGCGACAAAAATAACGCGTCGGCGATACAATTAAATTCGGAATATTTAAACCGAAAGCGAGGCATTCTACTAGATCTCCGATAAGAAACTTAGATATTTTTGGCTCGGATATTTCGGACTTCGTGAACCTCGTGCAGATATGAAATTTTATTTATCGTTTCATCGAGCCATCGAGAGAATGCTTGTTTACGGATATGAAAGTGCATTCTCACGCAGCCTGCGGAGACTTTGAGAGTTTCGAAATTATATGAGTACGCGGAGATATACGGTATCTGTACAGATCTGTTCGTACAGATACACGCGTTTTATCCAGAGTCACCAACTCGCAATGATGTATATCATTAGCATGCTAGAAAATGGAAATGTTATATTTTTAGACTTGGATATATACACGATAAGAGCGAAGACCAGCAGTCGTTCGAGAGTTAGGCGAGACCTGTTTGCTTTTCGTTACGCTTGAACGCGCGTTGACGCTTGTTTTAGGGAGATTGTCTAGTTGCTATCTCGTTAAATAGGGTTTCTCGTTTTTCATACGTCGTCCCGTCGAATATCGCAATTTCGTACCTGAAAACAAAAAGATCCAACGCCTCTTTTCGCGACTTATTGTTTCCGGATACGAAAGAAACGTATTCGCTTTGAG
Source organism: Netelia inedita (assembly GCA_964017225.1). Lineage (NCBI taxonomy): Eukaryota > Metazoa > Arthropoda > Insecta > Hymenoptera > Ichneumonidae > Netelia > Netelia inedita. The sequence goes on from OZ024920.1 coordinate 10,931,896, forward strand.
TCATGCGTTAACTCGCTGGACGATTAGCTAGACAAGGGTGATTGAACGTAGGCTAATTGTAGATGAAACTCGAGTAAAGAAAATTAATTTAACTATCCTCCTCCGGAACAGGCTTTCGTGTCCTATGTAGCCTCTCGCGACCCGTCGCTTCTAACTCAGGCTGGACTATCCCCTCCACGAAACAACGAGGGAATCTCGTTGAAACGCGATCCTAAACTTAGACGCGTTTGGGAGATACATACGTTAATTATCTGTACCATTTGTATCGAGAGTGCCGAAATTTTCCGAACGAACGCTATTTTTTTATCGAATACCCAGGTCAAATTTTACATCCGGTGATAATCAGTTTTTGTTTTTAAAAACATTTGAAACTTTGGAGAAACATGTTGATAGACTCTATGAATGTTTCATACGACACCTACCGATTTAATATCGACTAATGCAAACAGGTAGCTTGTCGAATAAAAAAATACTCGCTGAGATTCGATCTTATTACATTTGATTCGTTTATCTCTCTTTGTCTCGATTTTGTATTATTAGTAATGCGGCAACGAGACGCCGAGGGGTCGCTGTTGATAATCTCGCCAAGAGAAAGAGAGACAGAGAGCTAGAGTTTACAGTAATAAGTGCATTGATAACGAAATGAGAGAGAGAGAGAGAGAGAGAGAGATCGAGAAATAAAGAGAACAGCTGTACGTCATTCACCGGGGGTCAATGAGCCAAAGGATCTATTGCACAAGTGTATACACAAGACATATACGTGAAATCTAAACTATAGAACGTCATGGATCGTACCATGCGTCGGTATAATCGATACGCGCAACTACGCAATGTTTTTCGTTATTTTTCTCAACGATCGTCTCTTCATACTCGTGTCGTACAAAACGTAGTCTCTCGATAGCATGGAATATTTGAAGTTTCGACAGCTGCTGTCGTCGACGAATACATCTCGGATAAATTAGCCGTTGACAAAACATACTTTACGTCGACGATATTTCGTTAGTTATATGTATACGGGAAAAGTGAGGATAAAACATACCGCCATAACAAATAGCAGCCATAATCGTTATTATTTAGCCAGCGTTTCGTTCGCTTTTGGAAATAATAAGCTGGTCGATGTGATAGAGAGAGAAAGAGAGAGAGAGAGAAAGATCGATGAGAACGAGATGGGAGAACGTTCGAGGCGACGAAGGCGAGCCGCAATCGTGTTATCTCCGACGTGCGACTGTGGTACAAGGTCAGCTGGGCGCCTCACAATAATTACTCCGTAAGTATCGACGACGACGACGACGACGACGACGACGATGTACACGTACGAATCGATCAACGTCGTTTCACCAATTTCTGAGAGTTTACGATTATTTCGCGATTCCACGTGTAACGATACGCGAACTGCATACTATTGTAAAACATTAGCACACTCCAACATCGAGCTGTGGGATCGATCACTCGCGTCACCTTTAAAGATGCCAGTATCACACCCGAATCTTTTAAATGCCGATTAAATTCCCGACTCTCGATGCCATGTATCGATCGCTAACGTCTTTCCCTCGTCGAACGATTCGAGTCTTTGAGAAAACAAAAAGTATCTTGTATTGCGGCGCGTGGCTTTTAAGACGCGCTCCCGTTCGAACGACAACTAAAGAATAACGAACGTCGCGAAGAAACGAGATACCGAGTCCGGAATTTAAAAAATCACGACTCCTGTGAACTCGAGTCGACGCGTAGAGCCGCTATCGATAAGAATTCACTTCGGGCTACGGCACAACCACGCGGAACCCGCTCTCTCTTTCCTTTTATACACGTACGCGCGTTTCGTGGCTTTTTTTTTCACTGAGACTCTCCACGCCAAAGAGACTCGAGGACATTTACTTCACGACGATGTTTTTCGAACGAAAAACAACAACAACAACAACAACAAAAAAGGAACTTTCCCGTTCTCCAATTCGGCGCAATTATTATTGCATATGGAGCGATATGTTGTTCGCTAGGGTGTAAAATCAGAACAACTGATGGTTGGGACGCACGTGACGCGCGACGAAAGAGAATAAATATACATATATATATATATATATATGTGTGTGTGTTTTTACGCGTACACAGTGAAACGAGTTAGGGAGGGAGGTGAGGAAATCGCGAAGAGCAAAGAAGCTGGAAAGACTCGTCGTGTCGGAGACAAGGAGAGCTACTGAAGTCGAATTGTCTGTGTATGTTTCGAGTAGAAGGGGGCTTTGGGCTTGCGAGGCTCGGTATGTGCCGTGGCTCGAGCGTCTTGGTTATGTGGATTGTGCGATTGACCCGTACACACCACTAAAGAGACCAACGTTAACTTATCTTTGGACTTTCCCTCCTCTTTACGAGCCACCCTCCCCCGAGCCCCGCGACCAAGTGGACGTCGCGCCCTTCATCCCACCAATCGGCCACGCCGCGATCGTTCGTCCCCCCCCCCCTCCCCTTCTCCGTACGCTCGGGGACTCGACCGGCTCTCTCTCTCTCTCTCCCCGCCGGACTTGCCTCCTTAGAGGTTAACCAGTTTGTCCCACTCTTTTTCGCTAAGCATTTTTCCTTATTTATTTTTTTTTTTATTATCTTTCTCTTTTTTGTTTTTTTTTTGTTTTGTTCTTTTGGACCGTACGAAGAAAAAAGTAGCGTGCACACGTATCCTCGATGGCGCGAAAGCTACGTGTTACGAAGCTAGTGAACAGAGAGTCTGGGGGAAAAAAAATCGAGATGCCGTTGCCACGTGTGGGTTACTACTCCCTACCCCGCTGGCCCCTTTCGACGCGCTTCGAGATCGAGGCGCAGTTTTTTTTTTCGCAATTCCTTTTGCTTCTTTTTTCCATAATGATCGTTAGTGTGCCAGTTGGAAACTTCGTCCGAGGAAAAAATAACTCGGCTTCCTATCTCTCTCTCTCTTCCCCCCTCTCTTTCTCTCTCGTTCTCTTTGCAGTTGCAAACTTCGCCATAGAGGGAGCCACAATACTACGAAGGGAACGGTTTCTCGCTTTACTCGTGGCTGCAGCTTTTTTTTTTTTTTTTTTTTGTAACGCTTTCTACTCGTGATATCACGTATCTTCGCTCGAAGCAGGATTCGAGCTTGTTCGTACGTAATCGAGTACGATGATTTTTCCACAAATTGCGTTGTTTTTATTTAACGCATCGTTGGTCGTTAATTGTTCGTTAACCCGGCGTAATTGGCCGAAATTCTTGTTGACTCGCGTTTAAATAGAGAAAGGGGATGGAGTGAGTGTATTAATGTATTACGTTAACTGTTAATCGATTGAATTACCTTCTTTTATCCATTCGTCCAATTCCTCCAAGAGTTTCGTCGCAACTTGTGCACGTGACGGGTGTTCGTCGTAGAGCTCGGGTTCGCTCTCATTGATGTTCAATAATGCTGATTTATTATCGTCGATATAGAACCAATCTTCCTCCCCCTCTCCGGCCGATGTCCCACTAGGGGACACCGGCTCGGCCTTCCAAACCCACGAATCCGACTGTAACGCCATGATCCTCGTGAGATTGGCTAAGATGTATTGATAATTGTGGTAAAGAAATTTGTGTCGTCGCGCGGACGTAATTCGCTGTGAGCGCCATTTTGGCCCTAGAGTGTACAAAACAAAAAACAATGCATTAGTTATTCGTTTAAATAGTGTTTTTATTTTTCTTGAAAAGAACGTGACGTAAGAATGTTTTTTTGTTCTTCAATTTTGTTTATAAATAGGTGTGGGAAGAAATTAGAGTGGTATTAGAGAAATTAAAATATTAAAATTAATAAAAAAAAATGGATTACAAAGTATAGTAGAGGCAATGTAGTTTTTTTCCGTATATATATAGCTTAGTAGATAGTTCAGAGTATCGATAAAAGATACTCGGGCAGTAACCTCTGTGACCCTTTGCTTATGAAAACCTCGTGATTACGAAATTGATATAAAACTATACTAGGCAGGAAATGATAAATCAAATTTACTGCTAGTAAATGCTATTAAATACGTAAAATCACATGTTCGATAACAATCAATGATAATTAAAAAAATACGATACTAACGCGATGTTTACTTTTGTATTTTTTTTTTCATTGAGAATAAAAAATAATAATAGAGAATGTGCAACGGTGTATGAAAACGATAAAAAAAAAAAAAAAAAAAAAAAAGAGGACATTTTAATTGCATCTCGGAAAAACGTGAAAATCAGTTGAAAAATCTTATGAGAAAGTAAAAGATAATAAAGCATATGGTCGGGTGTGGAGTGTATCGCGAGTATTGCAATAACTTGCGACATAACATTGAAAGTCTCGTTCCCCGCGTTGCACATGCTTGATTCGAAAAAAAAAATCATATCGTTGGTCAATGATCAGTGAAGTGCAACCGAAGCGAAAATTTGCTATTGATAATATCTCGTTTGATAATTCGGAGCCCTTTTATGACGCAACGACAATGACGTCACGGTTCAAGTTTAAGAATGAGTCAAAGTTCGATCACTAACATGTCATGATTCGATAGACGATAAAACTAAAATTAACGAGAATAAACATTCGAAACAACATTGCACAACGTTCGTAATCGAATGACACGGATTAACGTTTTGGGACAGAACGACAGCAAGTGCATACATTTTTCGACGGGTTAAAGGGTCGCACAAAATGGCGCCGCGAACGAATACAGTCTACGATGGGAATGAACCTACACGGACAGCTGATTTTACGTACGAAATTAATGAAACACGGATATGAATTGGTTTACTCACTCCATGATTATAGGTTGTTTTGGCACACTGGCGTGTGCAAGCCGGATTCCGACTAATAACTCATCTTCACCGCTCTTTTGATACAGTTGAAATAAGATGCGTCTTCCTTGCAGGTTTCATGGAGGGAGAGTGAAGTATTCGCCAGTGTACCAGGGCGATCGCGTCCGTCACGTGATTTTTGTACTATCCCACCATCGAACGATATATAAACGAGGGGTGACGGCGACAAATGGGTGTTGAACCATTGAGTAACGAGTACAGAGAGAACCGTCCGCATGAGATTTTCTCATACTGGACAGTGAGACGGGAACTCCATGAACGTAGCCGCTAAATTTCACTTTTTAAAAAGCTTTCTTTACGCAGTCGATGATTAAGAGCTTTTTAACGCTCCAAATACTTTTTCCTTACAAGCACACGACCTGTATCCTCCAGATTCTTCCACCGATCAAAGTTTATTGATAATCCCTACCCTACGGAAACACTCTACCGTCCATGTTACACGAGTAGTTGTAACTAATCGAAAAATGAATTTCGCAAGGAACTTATGCCGAAATTATGTCCTCGTGATAATACGTATCACTCATTTATTACAGATACATTATAATTCTCTTACTTTGTTTATAAGTTTTTTATTTGATGATGCAACAGTTCATTTTTGTATAAACAGTATAAATCTACAATACATGTAAATATGTGAAAAGAGTTAGATACTAACGCCGTCGTGCATTCTTGCACTGGATCTTTATTTTTGAACCATCGTCATCCCTACAAATGAGAAATAGGGTGTATAAAAAGAAATAAAAATGTTGGAAGAAGCGTACAAGTAGAGTTGGCGATTTCTACGTTCAATTTACCTGGATTTATCCTCGCTCTCCAATTGACCCGCTTGCCTATAAAACCATCGGAATTGTTTCTCGATGCCACTGTTTGCGCTTCCTCTCTTGTGCGATCTCAACACATTAGTCCGACGATAAAGCGGCCATTTGGTCGAATCCTCTCGCTCTTTCGAATCGTCAATATTTGTAGTTTTTACAGACGATTGCTGGTAACTGCCGGGAGGAAAGTTTTTGGAAAATGTATCGAATTGCCGAATAGTATTTCCAGCTGGTGAAATCCTAACAATCTCTGGCCTCCAGACAATTTCGTTTTTGGAACCACTGACTGACCCATAAAGAACGATTTCTGGAGATTCAGAATTCTGTTCCTTAACATTATTTTCAGAACCATGCTTGTAATCACGGAAAATATTGCTCTTTCTAGACGAACTATGGTGTAGAGGATTCTTCACATAGTGAGGTTTAGCCATCGTCGTTGTAATTTCCAGGTACGCCGGCGTCTTGCTGTGATTCGTAATAACGGATGCGTCCGTCTGCTGAGTCGTCCTTCCAGTTTCATTCCATTGATTATTTGTCCCTGCTTTTTCAATAAGAGTCTCATTCTTGGACGGGGTTTCTGTCCCAGGATATTGCCAGTTGCTTAAGTCTTCTGTTGATTCCTCTGCAGTCTCCATAGTCGAAGATCCAGTCAAATAAATTCCTGTCAACGTTGTTCCCTCAACCTTTTGGATAGTCGATAGATCCATCGTTGTCGAATCATGCGTCGTCGTTTCGCCAGGGAAGTCTGTGAGCTCTGTCTGCTCGGCCAAGTCTCCGCTAGAACTGGCAATTGTCGAACTCCCTGTGGAGATGGATTCGTTACTGGTCGTCTGCTCGTTTGTCTTAATTTCCATTCGATGGCTGGAATTTATCTTCGCGTCAATATTGTCCATGGGATTTATCGTTTCCGACGTCTGTTCCGTATCGTTGTCTTTAATAGACGTCGACGTAGTCCAGATATTCTGCGCTTGAGATATTGAAGAGTCTGAGGAACTTTCAACTTCGAATGTACTTTGAGTCTGAATTTTATTCGAAGACGATTCTTCCTGTTGTAGAGATTTTAATGTAACATTATATATCTTTGTTGAAATCTCTGTACTGTCCGATATTTGTACCGGATCGTTTGCAATCGAAGACGAGTAAATCCACGAATTTTCTTCCGCTTCTTGTTTCGTTGATATCAAACGTTTTTCACTCGGAGTCGTAATCGAGACATCGTCATTTGTCGTGCTAAGATCATAAAATGACGGTGTTGAAGAATATTCTTCGAATGTCGGAAATTGCGTTGTCGTAACTTCTTCGACGTTCTGCTCTGTGATCGAAGATTGACTGTCCGTTTTATGGGACTTTTCAAATTTTCCTGCCAAAGAATTGTTTTCAGTGGACGACAAATCTGTCCAAGAAGTTTTTTTGATTTCTTGCTCTTTTATTAGTGTCGAAATTGTATTGTCTGGAGTCACGCTAGGCATTACAAATGTCCTCGTTGTGGAATATTCATCACGCGTCGAAGATAACTCTGGTAGGTTCATCGTGGTTAATAATTTATCCCAGGAAGAATTCTCTACCTCTACTATCCTGGACGGTGACGCTTTTTTTGTCGTCGTCAGCTCCAAAGATTCGCTTATGGAACTCTCCATAGTTGAAGGAAAAGTCCACAAAGTAGCCTCTGTTACCGTAGCCGTGGATACTGAAAATTCCGGGCTCGTAATCGCACTGGAAGATGGCATTTCCTTGGAAAAAGAATTAAAAATTGTTCCCACTGAAGAATATTCCTCGCGCGTCGACAATTGCTCGAATTGTTCTTTCACAGCCGACTCTGTGCTGGAAGTAAAATTCGACGATACAATTTCAGTTGTATCGTGCAATTTTTTATTAGACAACGTGATTTCTTTCCCAACGGCATCCGATAATACAGTAGAGAAAGTACCAGGCGGAACTTTACCAAAAATTGAACTTGTACTAATATCGTTCGAATTTGTAAAGATTTCTTCGGCTAATATCGTTGTGGTGATAGGTATCGTTCCCTCGAAGTACGAAGATTTTTGAGGCTTTGTAACGATCGTCGAAGGCGTTACATCAGCGTCGGTAAGAAAATTTGCATCTGTGGAATCGAAATAAGATTCGCTCGTAGTCCCAATGCGAATAGCCTGTTCGAATTTTGTTGTGGTGATGGGTATCGTTCCCTCGAAGTACGAAGATTTTAGAGGCTTTGTAACGATCGTCGAAGGCTTTACATCAGCGTCGGTAAGAAAATTTGCATCTGTGGAATCGAAATAAGATTCGCTCGTAGTCCCAATGCGAATAGCCTGTTCGAATTTTGTTGGCGATTCAATTAGAATAGATGTTGTTTCTGGAATAGACGATACGGTACTGTTCTCCTCTATATAAACCAAAGTCGACGATTCATTCGACCCAGTCACGATCACTGTATCAACGTCATTGTTGGTGACAATTTCGTAACTCTCGGTAACGTATTGCAACGAAACATCGGAAGTTGGAACGTACGGTGTGATTTTGAAATTTGCTCTAGCTCCTTGACTCCTACTGGTCGAGCTCGGAAATTCTTCTCTCTCTACAATCGTGCTCTGCTTATAAATTCCTCGCGTACTCTCATCTTTCTCCGTAAATAATGATTCTGTTGTTTTCTTCGTCACATTGTTATTTTCTAACACTTGGATTTCGGACGTGAGAGTGGATCTTGTCGTTTCGTCATGAGCGATTAGCAAGAGTCTGAAGACATGCTTGAATTTCGATCTGAGTATAGAGTCTTCTGGTAAAGCGTCGCGAAGCAAATTTAATCTGGTCCAGTCAATTCTCAAAGCACCGAACGGCAGGAGATTTCCTCGAACGTTTTCATAGTCTAACGTCGAATTGAGTAAAGGGCTTGTTGCAATGTCCAACGTTGATGTAAGTTCCTCGACATGGGCCAGGTCAAAGTTGACACAATTTTTGGACGATGTTCCATTGATATCTTGAATAAATAAACTACGTTATTAAAACGTACATTTTTTTTTGTAATATATCGATCTATGAATATCTTACCGGCATTTGTAAAAGCGAGGAGAGTCAAAGATTGCAGGAGACCGTAGAGAAGTTCTTTTCGTGCCATGGCTCATTCATGTACTGAATCTCGGTTTATGTTTCACCGTAGTGCAATAATGCGACGCTAGCAAAAATTTCCGTAGACACGCTCGTGGGATTCTTTTCACCTGCCTCTGCCAACAATCGAGCGTCTCTTTTGTCCGATTCCACTCACTCATCGGCACACTCTTGCTCCTTTTCGGCGTTTGTGAGTTGTGCACTTTTTATTTTCCTTGGAGTATCGACACAATGGCACGATGAAAAGAAATTCTGCAATCGACACGAGTCATATTACATAGTGTTTGCAAATAACTGCATACGCGACCGAGAATATCTAGTCAAGCGCAGATGCATTTTTGTTCGACATTCACCTACGATAAATTAAAGGGTTGTTTGGGGGTTGCGCTGTGTCGTTGGCATGGCAATCAACAAGAATTGAAATAAGCCTGAGATTGCATTATTTCTATCTTCGTCATAGAATAATTCGACTCCAAATTAGAAATACATTTTTCATAAATAAAAAATGCGCACCTTTAGCGCGATTATCTAGAATTCGAAATTAGGGATAAACGTCTATTCGTTATTGAAAGGAGACAAATTATTATCTATGCCTACATTAAACACTTTAAATAGGCACATTGCAATATCGAAATGTCGACACAAAGAAATTATAGCCGTTTTAAACATTTTTCATACAACATTCTTTTTATTTTTGTTTGTTTCTTCGCTTAAATCGCCGCTGACGCCTTTCGACGTTTCCGTTCGTACGAATAGGCCCGTGTACGAAAATTCGAGAGTGCGAAAGCATCTTATTACCATTTTACTTCTGGTAATACAATTGTTAGTGAGGTCTTGGATATTACTGGGCTAGTATCCATTTGTTTCTGCAGAATTTTTTCAGTGTTCTTTTTTTTTTTTCATTTTCGTCGTGTGTATGTTTGTGTTTCTGTATATATATAAAAATTATACATAGGTTTTCTATTAGAATGTAATTACAATGTATCTACGTACATATTTATGATCACGATGGAAATGGCCTTCTTTATATCTCTGAACCGCCGTTTACATCGCCGAGCCGAGGTCAAAATATAATGAATATACACACATTCTTACGTTGCTTAAGAAGAGGCTTTTCGTAAAATAGGCAAATGTCCATCCGGAATTTACCATTCGCTCTGTACGTACTCGTGATGTAAACGTAGTCAGTTGTGATAAAAAAAACGAAATCTCGACACTGCGGCCATGTCGAAGCAAAGAAAATAAATCTCATATTCATCGCCGTATCATATGTATATATAATATTTACACGATCCGGCTGGCCTAAACGAAACGTCCGTTGTTAAAAAAGAAAAAAAAACGATAAAATTAAAATAATGAAAAGGAAACCTATAGCAAACTTTCGTCCTGATTAATTCGCAAATCTACTTCCCGGATGAACGAATAGAAGGAAAAAAAAGAGAATTTAAATCGCGTCGAAATATCCAATATGTTGCACGTGATATTGCACGAGCCGAATCGAATCTTCAGAATGTATTTCGAGTGATTGTAAAGTTTTTTTTTTTTTTATACAAATTGAATATATATTTTTTTGAAGGGTAACTCTCGCATGGAACGTCACACCGAGGCCAGAAAGCGCAGTGTTTCATTAACGCAATAATTAACCGTTATGCCTCAGTAATACATAGATAATTACAACCCTCATTAATCGCGAGGGATCTGTTATATAACGTACAAGTTTTCATATACTATAATAAACATCTCTTCGTATTTCGCGTTCGTACAGTATATGTATATACTTATACTTAATTTTTCTATATGATCCTATGTTTGTATCGTTTGTTTGTTTATTTGAAACCCTGAGTCTACGATTCTACCGCCACGACGAATCTGCATTCTAAGAAGAAATGCGAGGAAAAGGTATTGCAAGTTCTTTTTTTTGTTTTTTTTTTCTTTTTAATTTTATTTCATACGAACTAAAAGACAAAAAAAGTGACGAGTGCGAGCCGATCGTGATTATTCCTTGACTTCGGTATCGTAAAAGACGGATTTCAGCCCGAAGACGATATGAACCAATAATGTTTGGATAATGACGGTAACGGGCTGCTCTATGCACTACGTAGAGCGAATATCACAGTTCGATAAAGAAGCTTCGCGGCTTCGGAGAACTAAGAAAGGAATAAGGTTCGTCGAACTTGACTATCCCATATGTGATAATTTATATGTTTTCACCTCGCTGATGAAGAAAGGAAGAGAAAAGAAAACGAAAATCGAAAAGAAAAAGACGAGGCTCGCTCGCGCGATTTTTTTTTTTTTTTTTTTCGAAATTAATGGCTCGCAACTTGGTACAACGGGCAAAAAGAAAATGAAAATTCAAATCGCTAAGCAGATAGATTCGCCGTGGCTGAACAGCCATGTTATTTTTTATCATTAAAACTTTATTATACTACGTACTACTCGCTGTGAAGCGGCTCGTGTCGCACGAACCAGACCGATATTTCCGTATATAATCGTTCGCTAAGAACTCGGGAGAGAGGGTCGTTTCGAGATAACGAATTTTGTAAATTTTTTTCATTTTCCACGCGATATAATCACCATTGTGTTTACGGATTTCGATAGGGGAGTGATAAGAATGTTTAAGAATCAAATAAAAACGGTAATAATCGGAAAGAAAAAAAGATATTTCCGAGGAACGAACGAAAAATAAACCGTAGGGGAAGGGAAATGACGTCGGGTCGGGCATTATTACAATTATATCGTTCCGACGACAATTACGAGACTGCGACGATCGATACGACGAACAAAATTTTCTGCTACTACGAATACCAAAAGGTCTACGTATTGCCGAACGTTTTCCTTCAAAGGCGTCTGTACATTTTTTTCGTCAATTTTGTCAACTACGATTCCGTATCAATGCCGTTATACTCAAGAACCGCATACGGCTATTATAACAATAATAATAATAATAATAATAATAATAATAACTAGATAATAAAGATCCCTGAATATACTCTGCTACGTTTCTCGTGGCACGCGTGAAAGATGCTGAGCGGTCACGTAACAACCGTAAATTTCTTTTCTCTCTGCTCATCCCTATTTCCACGTCTTCGTTTTGTCGTTATCGTATCGCGACCGACGATTTAAAGAGCTTAAAATTTTTGCCCCACGATACCGACATAACGATCACGGGTTTTTTTTTTCTTTTTTGTTGTCTCCTATTTCGAACAATTTTCCCGAGTCTCTTATAAACCCGTACCCTAATCTCTGGCATCACTGGCTTTGTTCATACAAATATCTGCAAAAAAAAAAAGAAAAAAAAAAAACTTTTGCGAAACTCCGAATTTTCTGTCTTCTTGCGAATCGTTCTCGCGCTTGTCCAATATAACTGATTGAACGTTAGAAAACCGAGCAACAACGAAATCATAACGATTATTCAATGTTCACTCGTTGTAACACGATATCGCGCTCGATAATCGCGCGATTAATTCCGATTTGTGCAAATTACGATGAAACGCGTAAACGCGTTAGACGTAAAATATTATTCGTACCTGTAAAAGGGGTACCCAACTTGCCAATGATTGCCAGCGTCGTTGCTTGGTTCAAGATGTTTTCGTAATAAATATATTCCGGAGGAACGAGAGCGATCGGACACGCGACAACGAGATGGAACTTTCACATCCGCGATGTGTGTATAGTGATATTCACTGTTCAATAACGCTGAACGCGACGCCGCGTTCGTCAAGGCAGAAAAATCGGAGCACCTTCGCTTACACATTCGCGCTTCTCAATCTCACTATCGTGTCATCAAAGTCTGTACATGGCTTCCTGTTCTCTTCTTCTCTCTTTTTTTCCTTCTTCTTCTTCTTTTGCGAGATAGTTGCCAGTTTCGAGGGGGGTTGGGGTTGGGATGGTGGGACGGTTGTGATGTCTCGATTTTATGAAATACAATCGAGTAATGTCGAAATTTCTTGGCGTCTCGATGGAACATCCTCGCTGTTCACGTCGTTTTCATCCTCGTCTCATCGATAACACGCTGCTTCGAGCATCTCGACGAAGAGTTTATTCATGGGCACTTTACCGGTTCTGTAGACGCTCGACCAAAATCTTCTCACAACACCGTCCGCCTGCCTGAGACTTGGCAGAACTAGGAACATGTTTTGCGTCGCTCTTAGAGCCTGACCGGGCCTAACAGCGGCAACGCAATCGGACAGAGAGCTGAGAATAGAATCGCGAAAACGATAGAGCGCCTGTGGCTCGTCCAGCCTCACGTCGCTATTCGTCAATATTAATGCCTTGAGAATATAATATTCTTCTCTGGCAAGGCCCAATCGTTGAATCCTCTCGACGATTTGGATACACTATTTTTCAAAGAGAAACATACATACAGCGTTTTATTTCCTTACAAATCACGATTAAAGTATATTCATCGTAAGACGTCGTTAAGTGTAAGGTAAGATATACTCACGTGAGAATAAAGCTCCGAGCAATGACACTCGCGGGCGAGTCTCTCATCGAGCGTCAAGTCCTGAGCAAACCTGAGACGACCAGTGTTTGGCATACTTCTCCAAGCGAGACTGAAAGTTAAGATTTCAGCCCAGGAACTTTGGAGAAGGCGCATCTGATCGTTCAGCGCTAAACTACTGAATCCAGGTATCTGTTTAGCCCATCCTATTTTTGTTGTTTTTATAACAGTAACAAGAGTGATAAATTAGCAACGAAGAATAGTGCGTCGAGGAGGAATTTATGGGAAAAAGGTTATGGAAATTTTTCATTACCTATGACACCGACGAGTTCTCGATCGTACAGATCCGATAATTGTCCCAAAACCCGTTGATCCGTGTCCATCGTCTGAGAGAGATTGAAGACCTGAAGTACATCGGGTTCGCAAGCGACGAGAGCCTCGATCATTTTGTTGTCTACAATCATAAATCTCGATCGTCAGCCTTTTTCCGTGCCGATAAAAAGAAAAAAAAGTGACGAATTTATATCGCCAGGCACAAAATAATACACCGATCATTGATCAATATCGTATGGAATGATTACACGTACGATATCGATCGACGATGCGGATTACGAACACCGGAGGATCAAATTATATTTAACGGGGCAAAAAAGAAAGATTTGAAATTTCATAGGCGAAATGTCAAGAAACTTACTTGTAGTTTCTCCGAACCCTGGCATTCCTACGTTGGCTTTAAAACATTAAATCAACAAACAAACAAAGAAAAATCATTTACAGTCGTCGAACGTGTAATTATCACGATAAAGCATGCGATTCTATTTATGAAGGATGTCTCGTCGAGTTGTGAGAATCCTGTTTGTTTCCGATGGAAGTAAAGCATCGAAAAACTACCAACGATTCGGTTATAATGTAAATAATCGCAAAGAATAATCGACGAGAGTGCATATTTATATATGTTTACCTTCCAACGTGACTGTTTTAACGGGTAAATATGGATCGGTCGCTCTTCTGTACTTTTGTCTTCCTCCTCTAACTCTATCGAGTCTAACGCCTTCCTTCAGCATTCCTTGCCGAAGACACTTTTGAAATCGGCACGCCTGGCAGGCCTTTCTTCTTCGTTTATTGATCTCGCACTCGCCGTTAGCCGGACACGTGTATTCGATGTTACCTGTAAAATTGCTCGCTATTTTATCATGTCGTTCACGCTCCTTTTCCAGATAGACATCGTAACGATAAGGAACACAACACGATTTTACGATACTCGAAAAACGATATTAAAAACAAATAACAAAGAATTCAAATGGAAAACCCGTTGACGATGTTATCTGTCTTTCGTTGTTTGTTTTTTTTTACAGGAAAAGTTTTGTTTTTGGGTGATCAAGGGTTGAGAAAAATCGACCAACCTTGTATCGTTCTTTTGAAAAATGCTTTGCACGCCTCGCAGGATGCTACACCGTAATGAAATCCGCTGGCTACATCGCCACAAACGAGACACAATCGTCTTGGCATCATGTCCTCTTCCTTTAATCCTCCCTGAAAATAAAGAACAACGAATAAACAAAGGAGTCGATGACGATAGGAACATTGGCGCAACTGCATCGAACGTCTCGATTGTCAACACGATCTTTATTAGTACGAGCAATATCCGCGTACGTTATAAACGAGAGTTATAAATAAACCATCCGGCAATTACACGCCACGGGTATAATCCAGCATCGGGTTTTGCGTCCTCGTGGCGAGTCCACTGGCCGGCAGTTGGCTGTTAGCGCGAGTTAGTACGAGCTTAATATTTCAGTACGACCTCGAGCAGCCTGACGGCATTAAAATCAGCAAGCGTGGCGCAACGATCGAGAATATTGACTCGTATCTTTGACAGTAAAAACGGCAGATACGCCAATGACAAAAAAAAATCGCGAAATAAATCACGATCGAAGATATGTAACGTCGATAAATGGATACATACCTCGGGAGTTCCCAGCGGTTGTGTCGTTGACGAACAGTGTTGCATTTCGGGACTGCCGGGACTAGTCCCACCTCCTCCATAATCCTGCATGTCTATTTTTCCACAGATCACCTGTAATGAGACAATCGTTTAATTTATCAACGTCTTTTTTCCTCTCTGAACATCGAGATTCATAATTTGTAACAATTGCTACAGTTGCAACGTTCCAAGGATCATTAACATCGAGAAAAGACTATTTTAAGGATATAGAACAGAAAATATTGTCGAAAATGCCGGAATTTTTGGGATTCC
Source organism: Netelia inedita (assembly GCA_964017225.1). Taxonomy (NCBI): domain Eukaryota; kingdom Metazoa; phylum Arthropoda; class Insecta; order Hymenoptera; family Ichneumonidae; genus Netelia; species Netelia inedita. The sequence goes on from OZ024920.1 coordinate 10,947,311, forward strand.
GAATTTACAAAATCAAATCGAGTCTTCTATTTTGGTTTGAAAGAGATCCATGAAAAATATATGATCAAGGCGATAGTTAGGGGTAAGAAGATAACGATGCCCCCGAACTAAAACGATAGGCGTCGCACGTTCGTCGAGTTGGCACGAAATACCCGATACGTATAAATCTTTCTCTCGGTACAATTAAGTAAAATTACCTCTTGATTCTGAATCGTGGTGCTCGGCGAGCAGACTTGGTGATAATTTTGCGTTGGCGTTGTCGGATTCTCGACTTCCTGTTTGATGCTCGGCATCGTTCTGTTATTTCCTATTATGGTCTCAACGGCGTTACCAGACATCATGCAGACCTGAAATTCCCGAGGGGGAAGAAAACAAAGAAAAATAAGAAAAAATTGAAATTGATTAAAATCCGACGAAAAGCAGTTCTAACATCGAGATTCGACATAGCCGAGGATGAGTCCGAGGTCCGCCAGTGCGTTCTCGTAGGCGATTGCATCTTTTTTTTTACAGTCACTATTTTTAAGCTCGAGCGATCAGCGAGCATTTTTAGAATCCATTCGGTGAGAATTCGATGGTGCGCGGTTGTTTTTTCAGCCTGGGCTGTTGAAACTGAAAAACTTTGCTCTCTACTTCGCACGATTCTCCGAAAACGTTAAACTCGCTTCACCAATTATTGTTGCGCGAATAATTTTGTCTTCTTTCTTTATCTCTTTCTGTTCATACTCGAGCAACGTATACTAAAGCACAGGTGGATGAATTTCCACCAGTGTTCTGTCCCTTGGCCATAATGGAATTAGCATAGAAGCGTTTCGCAATCGTTCGGCACCGGTGACGAGGTGGAGGCGTCGCAACGAATAAAACATACGAGCGAACGAGGAAAGTTATCTCGTTGGCCTTGAACCTGACTTATCCGAGCGCCGGGGCCGAGACAAAATCGTCGACGGAACGAAATCGAACGTGTTTCGTTCGCTCGTTCGTCGCACAGCTTATTTCGTTACCAGAACTCTCGCTTTACAATCTTATCTTCGAAAAAAATGGCGCGTCGCGAACGATTCGCAAACACTGCTCGAGATAAAATTTTAAAAAAACGACGATCGTTACGCCAACCTCTTTTTCTCATTGTTATTTTCATCAACGTAGCATCCCTCCTCGCAATTAGAATCCTGCGCAAATTAGAGCCAAAACAAAATGTCCAATTTCCATAAAAAAAATAAAAAAAACGAAACAAGAAAGAAAATAATTAATCAATTAAACTTGAAGCAATCGATCGTGAATCCGGTCACGTTTCCCTCCACGTTTTTCATTCCATCGAGGTTATCGCATTATAATCGTAACGAGAGGGGTCGTTGGTGTCCCAAAACAGCATTTTCACAACGAAGAATAATTCATCGTCGCGTATCTCTCGTTTCAGAGACAACATTTACCACGAGACTTGAGATTCTCGAGGAGGGAGAAAGTAACGGCGAAAGGGTTGCGTAACATCGGGATAGACACGAGACGACGCCTTGGTCCCTCCCGTTGTCTCGACGCAGTGGCTTTACCGTCGTCCACCGTAATTCGTCGGGAACCTTTTCGAACGGTTGAAAGAAAGCCTAGAAACAGGGTGAACGTGTGGGGACGGAGAGTAAAGAAAGAGGGGGGTGTAACGAATGAGAAGACACTGTGTCGCTGTTGTTGGCCTTGAACTTGGCTTTTCTAAGAGAGTCCCCGCGCGATCGTCCGAAGGCCGACGACGACGACGACGAAGCTTCGACGAGGGTCGTCGTCAACGACTGACGACGTCGCGCGCGCGCCATTGTAATTTTAAACGCCGAGCCACGCCGGAAATCGCCGACTTACGCCGAGGTATCGAGGCGCGCCAGCGTCAACCTTGAAATTTCACCGTGACGCGGGGTTTGAGTTTGACGTCATTTTGACACTTGGTCGTCGACGCCGTCGTCAACCACGAACAACGCTTTACGTTATACTTCGCGTCGTTTAAACTAAGCTAATCGTTCTCGCACGTTTACGAATATTTCTTTTTCTTTTAAAGACACGCAGGTGAGAGTCGGTGCTTCAAGCGACGTCCGATCGTTGACCAGCGGTCGAACTATTTTCCTCGAGGGATGAAAGAGAACGAAAAGTTTCGCAACTAACCGAAAGAAAAAAAAATGCGACAAACTTGGCGAGGAGAGCAAACATCTCCTTTTAATTTTTAAACTTACTTTTTTGTTTTCAGTTTTGTTGTTTACTTTTTCTTTTTCAAATTTGGCGAGTACGCGGGAGTTTAAGTTTACGCGACCATGATTGGCCGAGGCTCACGACGGACATCCTCGAATTTCGTTCGACTTTGCGCTTTTATGTTTTCTACATTTTTCCTCCCGTTCGCGGTTGTCGCGAGAAACGCCGCGTCGTCCCGGTCTATTTTTACGATTCCCATTTAAGTGTGCGATCAACACAGAGGGATGTTTTCTATCGTTACGAAGGACTTTGTTGGAAATGTCGGGAATACGAATTTTCTTTTTCTTCTTAGACTCGCGAGGCAAAAGACAAAAAAGTTTTCCAAGCGAAGAAATGAGAAGCATGAAATAGAGTCGGCGAAAAAAATACATATATATATATAATTAAACAAGCTTAACTTTCAGTGATCGGCCTACACACACACACACACACACACACCCACCCACACATAACTATATACATTTATATATATAGTCCCCTATGTCTATATATATAAAGGGGGGTTTGTTTACCGAGTCACCGAGGCGGTCTCGCATATCAAAATTTCCAAGGTCTCCGTGAACTTGTCGGGCTCGTTTTCAAACTGGTCGATTGCGTAAGCAATACCTGCGTCAGGTAGAGAAAATAAGATAGAACAAAGAACCAAGTGGAATAAAATGATCTTCGCGACGATACGGTCTTCCAGTTATATAAACATATTTATAAACGAACATTATCAAGATGTAAAACGTGACGACGAATTTTAATCAGCGATTCGTCATAAAGCCCAATTAAAAACAATTTAAAAAAAAAAACAAAAAAAAACAAAGTAAAACAAAAAAAGAAAAGAATATCTTTTTTGTAATTGGAAATAAAAATTTCAATCAAATTTTTCGTTTCGCGAGATAATATATTTGTTTCGATGGAAATATCGTAATTACGAAATTTTGATCGTAAGCGCATGAAACCAAACTGTATAGAATCGCGACGAACGTAACGAACGAAACTTTTGCGTCTATTGACGATGTAGTCTGGCGTAGATGAAGTAACCGAGGGTTTTACGAACGCTTCGAGCGAGACGAGAAAGGGGAGAACGTTTTATCGTAACGGAACTATATATACATTAATCGTACCTAACCTCACCCAATCCCTCTTATCAATCTCCCTGATATCGCAAACGTTTCTTATTCGTTACTATAAGGACATTATCGTATGCCGAATAATAGAGACGAGGTCGCGGGAAGCCTTCGGGCAATTTTCCCGATTATCGTTCGTATTCGCGTCTGGCGATGATAAGGAAATTCGAGGTCGATCGACGCGTGCAAAATTTTCATGGGGTAGGGGGGGGGGGGGGATTACAATTCGTCGCGTGGCTAAAATTAAAAACAATTTTTAATAATTATTAATTCGTCACGAGTAATTATGAACGAAAGTCTCGGACGAAAGATTTATTGATAACGATGGCATCGCGATTATTCGTATGATTTTTTTTATTTTTTTTATTTTTATTATTAATCGGACCGATGATTGATATCGGCTTGGAAAAACCACGATTTTAATTTACATCAGATTTCTATAAAAGCAATCACGTAAATCTTTGATAACGTTCGTTCCGTAAATATAAGATTGGCGGTATTACGCACGACGTACCTAAGTTGAGAATATTCGCGTTACATTATTTTATCGCTCGATGAAAACGAAGAAAAATTAGGTGGGTCGTGGTAGAGTCGGGTCGCGGTCTAAGAAACACGAAAGTGCTCGTATAGAAAAAGTAGAAAAGTGTGTATGTGTGTGGGAGGGTAGGAGGGGGGGGGGGGGGGCTTTCCCGACGAATTTCGTACCAAGGAGCAAAATCCCGGGGAAAAGGCGTAATAAATAGGAACGATGTAAAAACATCTACGTCGAACGACTTTCCCTCTTTCGTGTAAACGAAAAAAGGGGTAAAAAAAATAAAAATAAAAATGTTAACTCGTGTAAGCTGACCACTAGACCTCCCGGACAATCGATAAAAATGTACGTGTAAACGATACGACAGGAGGATTTCGAAAATATTTTTCACTGATAAAATGTGCCTTATGGTACGATCTGACGAATATTTCTCTCTTTCTCTCTCTCTTTCTCCTTTATCAAGAATAAACGATAGGACACGGTCCATTAGAGGCAACATGCCTCGGGCGCAAATGAACGAATAAAAATAATACCGATGCTACGGCGTTGAAAGCACGTCGCGAATAAACCGTAAGAATACATACGTACTGTATATATATATATATATATATATATATGTGTGTGTGTGTAAATCAATAATACATATATCCAAAATGGTCGAACGAACGAGTAGAAAAAGTCGTATTTTTTTTTTTTTCGTCCCTTTATAGTTATCGCCAGAAGCATATTACGAGTAATACTTAAGCTATGTATATACGTTAAATGTCGGCAAGCACGTATATGTTATACAAGGTGTGTCCGCAAAGCAATGCAATTGATTTTTTAAAAACATATTCATTGTGGATATCGTAAAATAAGCTCGATACTTTTCAAAGTAGTGCCCTTGGGTATCTATACATTTTTGTATGTCGCGTATAAGAATTTTCGGAAGGATCAAAAATATACCGGGTGTCGTGGGGAGAACGGATGGAGAAACCCCATCTGTAAACATTCCTATTGAGTTTTATATATATGTGTGTGTGTGTGTGTGTGTGTGTGCGCGCGTGTGTGTATTGGATAAGATCGATCGAGGGAATACATAATACATCGATAACTGTGTCACCCTTCCATCGTCTTATATCGTACCGACGACAACGGGTTGCACGTACGGTAAAATTTTAATTAACCAGTTTACTGACCATGTGTATTGTGCCACGCTCGTTACACAATTCTCGCAATAATTCACCAACGATTTATCTCCTATCACTCGTGATTATTTTGAAATAATTTAATCCTTGTAAAAAGGACATTTTTTACATCAGCGATCCGAAAGAAATCAGGATCGAACAAAATTCTCCGTTTCAGTAAAAATATCTTGTTTATTAATAATTTTTGTACAGGATCGCGAGAGTGAAGAAAAATAACGAGATACGGATTTTCTTTTTACGTGAATATTTGACAAATAATATATTCTAAATTAAATATACAAAACGCTTCAAAAACTGAAATAAATAGTAATAAAAAATTGAAACGTTCTCATTATTTTCGAACAAGAATATTTCGTCGCATTTAACCCCGCGAGATCGAAATTAATTACAAACAAAGTAACAAAATAATTCCCAACACACGCCTGTGATAATTCCCGACGGAAAAAAATTGAATCGATTAAAAAAGTTGCCAAATAGTCCGCGCGATTACCAATGTCCCGAAGGTTACAGGTAAGTCTCGAAAAAAATGTTCGTTCCAACGTATCGCTAATTATTTCGTAGTACTATTAATTCCTTGGTTCGAGTGCTCAAGTAGGACAAGAGAAAGAGATAGATCCAAAGTGTAAAACACAGCGAGATGCTTGCAAAGATGAGACACGAGGAATAATGTACATAATACACCAGACGTATAGCGTGGATGGAGTTCGCAGGGGGCCGAATCGATATTACGAGGATGAAGACCCTGGGCTCACGGCGAAGGCCATGGCCTTCGTTCGAGCATTATATCGACGTCTATATAAAACCGAGCGAGAAAGAGAGATAGAGATAGAGAAAGAGAGAGAAAGAGAGAGCGCCTCGACCCAATTTCTATGAGCACCCCGAGGACCTTGACCATCGCGAGAACTCGCCACGTTCGCGGCGGTCGCAGAGTCTCGCGCGCCCACGGGCTGCTTTTCGTTCTTCTCCCTATTTTTTCATTTTCTTTTTGTCTCTCAAACGCGTCTTTAACTCATTCCTCTCCACATTGTTAAATTTGTTTCTTTCTCCCTTCGACGTTCGAGAGATATTCCAAATAACTATTCGCCACTGTATTTCGCTCGAGAGATTCTCGAAGCAAAAATACGGTCGCGACCAAACTAGTCATCCCTCCTTCTTTGCCTCCTTGCCGAAAAGGAGGCTGGAAATCGAAGGGGGTAATAAGGCGAGGAAACGAAATAAGAAGACGAAAAAAAAGGAAAGGGGAAAAAAATAACATATATGTATCATTTTCGAGCGAGTCCGAGAATTTCGAAAGAGATCTCCTCGCGTTCTATTCTCGCTCGTGACTCTGACGCGAGTCGAATTCTCGCTATGCAGGCGTATCTCGCCGCGAGGATATAAAGAATTGCGAGATGGCCAGAGACGAACGAAAGAAGAGAGGAGGGAACGTACGAAAAGAAGAAGGAAAAAAAAACGATTGAAAACGAACAAAAAGAAAGAAACGTCGAACGGAATCTTCGGTTCGAAAGGCTCGCGCGTTATATTCGTTCGAAGCATTTTCGAACGTTTGCCAAAACGCCCACTACACTGTGCATCGGCCGATTAAACACGATTATTTACCCAAAGGCTTCATCGTTTTATTCCTCGATCTTCCGTCCGTTAAAAACAAAAAATTCTTCGTTCTATCGATTATATTATTACAAGGTCGATGAAGAATTTATTTCTGTGAGAAAGAATTTTATAAAGAACGTTTATTGTTTAATTAACGGATTAATAATCCGCGAGCAAGGGAACGCCAGTCTATTTTCAACGATAACGATAATTTAATCGATCGATATTGATTATAAAATTGTATTGATAATAGAATCTTATTTTCACGTTCTCATAATGAGAAACCTTTATCAATTTATCTTATATAACGTTAAACGCGTCTCGGAGCATTTATCTAGAGATAGAGATCGTGATCTCGAGTATCGAGACAGGCTCATCCAACGACTACTTTCCTTACCCATAAATTCCATAAATTTGTCTTTTTTACATTTTTATTTTCGTTTCGCGTTTGCGCGAATGCCCGGCAAGCGGTGCTCCGTATCCTCGAATTTCGTTCTTTGACTCGAGACGAAATTACGTGTCGTGTGTGCAATAAAGTATGTTGCGCAACAGGACGCACGAAAATCGTCGACGCTGCGCCTTCCTGTACCCCTTATATATAAGGTATGATGTGCGTACATATATATATATATATATAAGTATAAAATAATGCTTGTGGAACATTTAGAGTAGTCCGAGCTCTCGGCAATTTCGTAACTCCCGCGTTATTGGAGCTATGGGTCGAGGCGTATAGCCGGGAGTCTCGTTCCGGACGATCGACAATGCGTACGGAGAACGAGAATAACTGCTCGGCGCACTTGCATTTTAATTCGACGTATCACGATTTCGCTCGCGCGATCTAAACAACAAAAACACCGCCTTGACCTACGATGCGTTTTATTATTCAACGATTTTCACCCGTACGCTCGTATCAAAAGCGATAAAATAAGATACGTTCTATCGTCAGTTTACTATCGACTACGTGATCTCGATTCCCGTAACGAGAGAAAAAAAAATTCGTTGATTAAACAATCGTCAAAATAGATACGTATTATCGTCGATGATTTTTTATTGTTCCCTCGATTCTTATCGTAAATCATCGCCTTCCGCGTTAACGCATTATTCGCGTACGATTGTCCAAACGTCGGGTTACAAAAATTTCAAAAAATTCAAGATAAATTGTTATTTAAAAGATTTTATTGTTATTCAAAAAAAAGGGAGGGGGAGGGGTTGGAAAGAGGGAAAAAAATCCCGATCGCGAATACGTATCGCGAGCGGATCTTGGATCGATCTTGGCGGGAATAACAGATAAGAAAATTCTGAACTCTGGCACACGGACCAAAGCAACGTATCGATACCGAGCTGCTGCGTTCGTCACGGTTATTATGTATACTTTGTATAAAACGTCGAAGAATTTATCCGGTGGTAACACATTGTCCAAGGTTAGGGCTAGCGAGCAAAGCCGAGAGCGACTCTAGCCGAGCTGTGTTCGATAGGAGTGACGTCACCGACGTCTCGTGGCCTTAAACTTGACTCTGCTCGCGCCCCGCCAACGTTTCTACACCCCGCGCGCGTTTGCTATACATATACACGCACACACGCACATAGACGAATAGACACACACACAAATATATATATATATATATATATATATTTGTGTGTGTCTATGCGTCTGTTGTGTGTGCGTATATATTTATGCACACATATATACCGTGGCATATATATATATATGTATGTATATACGGCCACGGTCTCCACCGCGACGCCTCACCAACAAGCCGGTGGAGCCGGTGTAAGGAAACCACGACGACGCGTAATCCCCAACCCCCACCACCCCGCCATCTCTCTCGCACTACCCAGCTACCGTACACTTGAATTATCATCCACTCGAGATTTAACGCGCTTAATTTTTCTTTTCATTCTCGAAAATTGTCTCTCGTCTCGGTCGAAAGGGGAAAAAAAGATTGTAGCGCATTTTTGACTACGTACGTATTTCTTCAAGACGACGTAAACAAGGTATTTTTTTTAGAAAGATGCATTGAAATTACGCGGTAAAAAAATTGAAAGAAACGAATATGGTGTATGCTTGTGTTCGTTGATTATGCGTATGTAGAAATATTTGCTCTTTCGACGGGATTGAAAAAAAATTGAAAAAAAAAAATGTTGCTTTTCCTTTTGTTTACGAATCAACGAGGCACGTAAATGTTTTAAATTGTCTCGGGACGATGACGAAGAGACTAGGTCGATAATGAGAATTTTGAGGGAATTTATCGTGCGTAACAAAAAGAAAAATTGAATAAAATTGTTTTTTCGCGAGAATTGAAATTTTGTTCGGATTCGTCGTAAGTTTCGCATGGTATCTCGAGATTTATATCTATTTAATTGAGTCGAATAGCGACGAATGTCTCACGTAGCAATAGAAAATATCGTACGTGACGTTTTGCGGGTATAGTTCGGATTGTGATCCAAGATTATCACATTATCACACGATATAATGGATAACGAGTAAATTGTGACACAGGACATTCCTGTAATACGGTCGAACGATATTTTGCCTTGCACGTGTGCGATAGAATTTTTAAAGACACGCGGTACAGCACGAGTGTTCGACAACGGTGTAAACCGGTAACGCAACAGTAGATGAAGACAGGAACCATTATCGTCACGACTAAGAAAGAAGGAAATGGAAAACAAAGAAGCAGCTTTTTTTTGAGCTAACGAACCGTGTACTCGAATCAATTTTCGTCGATCAAAATATTGTTTCGAATAAATTCATAGAATGAAATTAAAAAATTTTAATTGGATTAAAATTGATAAATAGATAAGGAAGCAAGTTTTTTTTAATTCATGAAATTGATGATCTAGTTTAAATAGAATTAAATATATCTGTAAAAATATATTTTTAATTGATAGAATTTGATGAAAAATTGTATCGTTTGATAACTGTCCGAGATGAGAATGAAAATTGCAAATAGTTTGGATGAATCGTGTCCCAACAACGTGATCAAGAAGAGACACGAGGAATGATGACGAAATAACAACAAATAATACGAAAATACTTTTTTTTTTGTAAATAGGCCATTTTCATCGTTTCGAATCGAACGATAAAGAAGAAAAATAAACTGTAACATGAACGTACCACGTCATAGATCCAGGAGTCCATGGCCGTGCCGTACATTCCTCGTACAATCCGTGGTATCGTTCGGACCACCTCTGTCTCTTTCCCGTCACTTCTATGTTCTTTCCATTTAATTTAAAAAAAAAATCACTCTCGAACTATTTATATAATGGCCGTTATAAAGCTCGCAATATTAAAAAACATTTTTTTTCACCACCGTTTGGCATTCGATATTGTTAAATTTATTCCTTAGCAGAGAACGACCGAAGTATCGCCGGGATATTTTATAATAACACAGAACAAACACGCGCGAGATCAGTCAGCGATAGTTACGAGAGGAGCGTTTGGTCGGACGATTTTGGCGCGCGTGCGCAACGGTCCTACCTACTTCGGTACTGTAGATACACACCTATACATATCCAAACATATATGTATATATTTGGCCATTAGGACATACACAAACACATATATATATATACATATATATATTTATATGTACACACTGTGAAAACACGATGTATAAAGTTGATGTTTACGGCTCGACGGGCCGCGCGCGACTGTGCGAATGCCGGTGCCCACACCGCGAACCTGGTGTGTGTGACACAACGGTATGCGCGCGCGCGCAGCACCAAACGCCAGAAATCCGTGATCCCGAGGATATACTGTACACATCGTATACGATATGTAACACAAATAAAAATGTATATCGTCAACGCGATACGTATACTTTGAACGTTAATGTATTTATATATCGATACAATATACACATATACACACACGTGTATATATATATATATATATATATATATATATATATAAGTATGTATTTGTACATATAGTGTGCAAAATACGAATGTCAGCCTGATAGAGAGCTCGAGGGAGAGAGAGCTTGCGGACTGCTCTCTCACTATCGGGGACCGAGCGTTCGCATCTTCATCGTTATACGCGCCTCGTATACATGTATATATGTATATATACAGCGCCTACAACAAATGTCAAAATTTTATTATAAGATAAATATTATTTTATTTACCAATTTTTACTATACGATAAGAAAAACGATAGTTTAGAATTCTTTTGATAATTCCAGTCGACGATTAAAGTGCAATTAAACGTGGATGCATAAATTCAATTTTTCTTTCGTCAATAAAAATGCACTTTTGATTAAAATTAAAGTTTTACCGAATTTTATAAGTATTCGAGGGTTTGTTTTTGTTGTTGTTGTTTTTTTTCAATTTCCTCGCAGCACTAATTGGACGATATTCGACGGTAACAACGTGTAAACAACGCGTTGCTCGTGTCTTTAACGGGCTTAATTGTTGCTCGATAAAGACTGCGACGGAATTATATTCATCGGTCACATCGGCGAACGTGAACGTCAAACGATCCGGTCGACATAGCGTAAACAATTATTCGTAACTCTTGTACAAAGAAAAAAAAATAACTTACGAACTCGCGGTGTAACGTGTGGGGTTGGATAAGTGAAAGAGTCGAAGATATTACGGCTTCTTCTTATCGGCTACCGTTGCACTTGCAATTCGTTATGAAACCAAGAGAACAAGCTTTCGGTACAAACTCCCTCGTAAGAGTACCGACCGATGTAAAAAATTGTATCTACGCTTTCGAAAATTAATCTCCATATAGAAATCCGAAATTCCACGCGTGAAAAATCGTTATAGCGCCATTTTTCGCGATAGTCGGAATCTTTGAAAAAAAAAAAAAAAAAAGATTTGCAACGCTAAACGCAACACGGATATTTCAAGGTACGACGGTAAAGTAAACACGCGTGATTTTCTACAGAAAAAAATAAATAACGGCAAGGCAGAACAATAAAAGATAAAAAAAAATTGAAACAAAGGGGACAAATATAAATGCTCGTGAATTTGTTTTCGAACCGACCGAGCGAGATAAATCATTTACGACCTAATAAAAGGACGATTCTCTCGTAATCTAGACTTAAAGAATGTGAAAAAAAGGTGTTTTTGCGACGATCTCTCGAGGCTAGAAGTCAAAACGATCAGGTGGAAAATATTCCATCGATCTCGAAACAATTATTTCCTACTGCTAACGATGCAACTAGTGTACCATCGCGTGTTACAAAGTATAACGATTATTCACGCTCGGACATCATCGAGCGAATTTGCCGAACGGGTGGACGTTCGTTTCGTTCCAGTAGCGAGAGATCGATCGTTTTACGAAGCAACTGAATTAACAACGATCGAGATTAACCCTTAAAGTGCACACTGGGTCATTTTGACCCATACGTTTTCGTTCGTTTCGTTCGTTTTCGTTTCGTTTCAAACTCAAGTTTTGGCATTAAATTTATGTTTTTTCGAAAAAATCCAATTGCAACCTTAAAATATAGATACTAAACTACAAAAAAGGTCTCTACAAAAAAAAAAAAAAAATGCATATTTACGGAGATACAACGCTGCACTGGGTCAGATTGACCCAGTGTGCACGAATAAGTCCTTTTCAGAGGTGTGCACTTTAAGGGTTAATATGTCTATATATTTATATCGATCTTGTGCGGAGGTTTTCTGCAGTTTCCCTCCGTCCGTGGCAAATGCGATACAGGGAGATTAGGGGAAATGCGAAACGGCTGCAGCCGTGGTTGCGAATAAGAATGTCGGAGGATAGGTTGGATGAATGGTAGAATTGTAGAATATAGGTGTGTAAAAACCCGAAGAGGGTGTGCACGATAAACTCCCACATTATTATTATTATTATTATTATTATATCGATCTTGAGATTAACGAAGACTCAACGCCGCAGAGGAAAATGTATATAATTATATTCTTTCCTTTTATTCGTTTCTTGAAATATGTGCGTTGGAGCGCGGACGAAAAATCTCGCGTATCGAAAAACGATGATTGGGCGACTTGACGATTTACGCGCGGATTCGATACCGAACGTTAAGGCGTTACTCGCATCCCAACGCGATATTACCGATGAACGAAACGTCGTCGTGCAAGACCTTGAGACGCCATCAAGAGCGATGGTCGACGGTCTGGCTCGAACACGCCCGATGATCTTGAATTTTTAGCCTCGACGTTGGCTGCGAAGCAGTCGCAATTATAGGCTGATTATAATTTATAAACGAATCGACGTGTCGTCGATTAAACAAAGTACTCGCACATGCACACTTGGGTTCGTTCGCGACGAGGTGAAAAAAAGTGCATAAGCGAGAAGTCCAGTGTGTGACGATCGTCTTGTAAGCTGAGTGCACAGTCTGCTATGCCACGATTTATCAGCTGTATGCATCGATATCTCGATCAAGATTATTTTATTAATTGATGTATTTTCTTTTTCGTCGATCGTGCACCAGCAACGAGATCGATACGTATTTTTTTTTTTACCAAGAACCGGCGTATCGATCATGCCTTGTCGTTTTTTTTATAAAGATCGAGAACGTCGAGATTTTGCCCGACTTTTTATATTTTTTTAATCCGAACGATCAGAATTTTGTCGAATCGCGATGTAAACACGGATTTTGTACGATTACGGATTACTTTTTCTTTATCGACGTATCGAACGCGATCGATTCGTCGAGGTTTTAAGGTCATTTGATTTTTATTTTTTTTTTTTATTTTGTTCGAAATGTCCGCGAGAAGTTGCACCCGGTAAGATCGATCGCAGGTCGGGGAGGGGAGTTTACCAATTTTGGGTGGAGGGAACGGTAGCGAGAAAGAGAGAGTGAGAAAGTACGTTGAGCTTCTAGAGCTCGATAAGCCCCGAGAGTGCTATAGGACCACCAGAACGAAGCTTCTAAGGAAAAGTGGATGATGGTAGGCAAGTGAGCAAATAGAAAATATACGGGGCGTTCCACAAAGACTCGATGGAAATTATTCGCTCGTGCCATTTCACATAATCACAATTATTTTCAATACCGTCCTCATAAATAAATAACCATCCTCGTAAACTACTCCTCAACGAAGGAATCCTCCATTTTCCCCTAATTTCTTCAACCCTGTGTGACCGAGAGATTGCCTTTAAATCTTCACAACCGTTCTTCTTTAAATCTGATGACATTTAAAAAACGAAAAAAAAAATTCAATAAAAAATGATCAATTTTTATACAGCAAGGAAATAAAAAGATATTAATGGGAATAAATCAAATTAGAATTTAAAAAAGATGAATGACGATAATTTCGTGCGATTATCCGTTAATATAATTATTTTTTAAACAGGCCGCTTTAAAAGAAAAAGTGAACAAAAATAATCCAGCCCGATGCGCAAGGTTACTCGAATTCGGACAAAATTCGTCGACTTATTTTTCAGGGAATGCGTTCGTAGAAAAAATTTACTAGCAAGATCTGATTTTCATCGATTTGTTATGGAATTCCCTATTTATGTACTATGTGGGGGGGAAAAACAAGAACGTTCGGGCCCGGCAACGAGACGAGCGATCCCTCCCCCAGTTTAGTTACGCAGCCCTAATGTCTACGTGTCTGTGATATATATATATATATATATATATATCACAGGACACGTACATCCATATAGCCATATACACACATACAATGTGTACGATATCACGACACGAGCACGATGCTCTATATTTGGGTGGAGGCGTCGACGAGCGAATATATACATATATAAATATATAGGCACACGTTGGAAAGCGAGAGAATGAGACAGAAAGAGAGAGAGAAAAAAAAGAAGCAAGGGGAAAGGATCCGAGGGAAACGGAGTGAGAGAGGAAAAATACACAAAGATTGAGCAGCAGTGTGGAGAACGATCACGAAGAGTTGCAGGGTCAGGCCGGGTCTACCGTGGTTAAGAGGAAGGGGGAGACGACGTCTATGGCCTTGAACTTGACTGTTCCGCCGGTTTTTGCGCACGGCCTAACGCGTCGTTCGCCCAAAAACAGCCCACCGGCGTAGGCGCGCACCAACCAGACTCTCTCTCTCTTTCTCTCGATCCAAAGATGATTTTCGCCTAGACGTTTTGTATATCTCTATACGAGCATATATATATATATATATTTAATGTATATATGTATGTATGTATGTATGTATACATAAGTATCATATGGCTCAACCACAATCAGGATTCGTTGGAATTCTGTTATGTTTTCCTTTTCAGGGATATTCGTGAGTTGCCGCGTTATACTAATGCGTATTGCGGTGCTCTGACGAGCTCTCTTGTCCAAGGTTTCATTCTTCGAAAATGATAAAAAGTAAAATAAAGGAAATGGAAGAAAAAGAACGAGTGAGAAAGGAAGATAATAGAAACTCTTTGGCCAACGAGGAGAACAAAATTGTGTTTATTTATTTGGGACGAAATTCTCTCTCGTCTAGATGGAATTTTCGATCGGTATTTACAAATACGGTCACGAAAATCTTTGAACAACAGCATGGGGTTGCTTTTCTGTTGTCTATTTCAAACAAATGTTCGAAGAACAATACAATTTTCATATCGTACGGTAGAATGTATTTTTCAGGTAAGTTGAAAGGAAAAATTAATTATTTCGTACTTACGATTGTTTAAATAATGCGAGGGATTCGATGAAATGTCGAATTTTGTGGTAACAAAAATAACATAATGATTTTACCGTGTGATCCACAGTCGTTGCATCAACGTATGAAAATTGTTTACGCCACTTTGAAACGACTTTTTCTTTATTTTATTTTTTTATTTTTTTTACACCAACGACGATTCTCGGCAGACGATATTGGCGCTCGTTTCTTCTTTCTTTCTTTTTTTTTTTCTCAAGCCGCAAGAGGCGACGTATTTTTGCGAGGGGAATTGAGAATTGCGTCACTTTCGTTTCAAGACCAACAACGAACGATTGGTACGCGTTCTTTTTCCCGGTTTCGTGGCCCGACTTTCGCGACGATTGCAACAATATTTTATCAGGTGACGATGACGCCAACTTCGAATGCAAAAAATCACCTGAGAACAACACACCCGTGAGCTTTTCGATTATAAAAAATTGTGTGCGAGATAAATTGCGCGAAAAGCAAAAGAAGAAAATCGTTACGAATATTCTGGATCAAAAATCTCAAGAGAACTGCAGAGATCTTGAATTATATATTATCGTCCCGATATATTTTCGTCTCGCTTACGGAACGTTCTGTCTATATATATAAGCGAGCGAAATTATGAGCGAAAATAAAACGAATTGTTTTGTTTTTCTCGTTATCCGTGTGAGTTTATCGCGAGTTGTACTCGAGCTATACAAATAAAAAAAATAAATAAAAACGGACTAAGCGCTTCTAGCAATTTCGTTTCGATGATGAATCTTCCGTGTACGGAAAGCCCGTAATATTTTCGTTTCTCCTCTCTATCTCTCTCTCTCTCTCTCTCTCTCTCTCGACGAATCGGTTACGTATTGCTCGATCTCTCGCGTTACAGAACGACGAAGAAATCTGTTTGCATATCGTCTCGCTGCGATTATCTCGACCCCACCTCTCGCCTTTACTCTTCTCGTCTCGTGCTGGTATTTGCTTCTTCCTCGAGGCAGAATCAGGAACACGTATCGATACGATTGTAACGTGTACGAAGAGTAAATCATCAACGCAAATTTATTTTTCCACGACGATTTTACTGATGTAAAAAGAAGAAGGGAAAAAAGGGCGACAGGGGCAAGTTGTGGAAAGTGAGTAGGGCACGGGTATCGACGAGGGAACCAATGCGCTATTGTGTTTGAGGAAGACGAAGTGAAAACTAGCACGACTCGATGATAACGACTGCGAACTGTCGATAAAAAAAGAAAAATCGAGTACGACAAAGGGGAACTTTGCGAAGAAGTTTTGCAAGTTTGGTATACGGTGTAGTCGGCTAGTCGTATGATAATATATACGTGGATGTGTACGATGAGAGAGCACGTCTCAGCTTTATCGAAATCTTTTGGGAAAAGACAAGAAATTCATGAATTTTTGATAACTTTTTTTCATGAAGAATAAAAAATTCATGAATTTTCCGTACATTTATTTTGACCAATGATAAGAAATTCATGCATTTTCCTATGGATTTTCTATCCCTGAAACTTTATACACGATCGGGGTGGTATTTTAAAAAATATTGTAAAATTTGTTTACTCTTTCGGAATAAGCGTTACAATTTTAAAGAAAGAATATTTTATTCGCCTTTGCAAAAAAGCTTGATTCGCGATTTTACTAAAATTATATTTTCCACGCTTTTCATTTATTTTTGAAGCGAATAACTCACCCATGTTTCCACTTTAGGGAGTTATTTTTTATATTTTACGAGCGAGAATTGAAGAGGGAATAAGCTCAAACGCGTAATTCTATACCGACAAAGTGGACTCCTTTCGTGCTAACGCCCACACGTACAATCATATGCACATATATAAATATAATATGCATGTACGTATAAATGTAGCCGAGGTAAATCACAAAGAGATGGCAAGCGAAATATTCACGAGCGCCGAAATAAAAAGAAGAATATATACGACCATTTCCTCAATTAAAATATACATCCATATGCAATTGAAAGATGGATGGCCCGTGGCGTGTGTGCAACGAGGGGAACTAACAAAAAAAAGGCGTAAAAAAACGGCGTTTGCCGAAACCGAGTGTACGTCGGTACGTTGGTTATATTTCGCGTTCTAAAAATAAATAATAAAAAAAAAATCATACACACCGTAGTCGCGAGACGGTGTGTGGCGAGATGTGTAAATTTGATCTTCGTGCTTCGCGTCTACCCACTTAAATGTATTATATAAATATATGCTAGGAGGTTAGTGTGGCTCGAAATAAGAGAAAAAAGAAAACACAAAAGTTGTGAATAATTGTAGAATCATCGACGCAAACTTCAAGTAGTTTGTAATTAGCGTTAAAGTTTAGTCGGTTCGATTTTATTTTGTTAAGCAAACGAGCAACGCACAAAAAAAAATTTGTAGACACTCCTACGCGCTGTTTGAAAATATGTGTTCGAGTTTTTTGTATTCGCACGAAAAAATAATTCATGACGTTGATAGACGTTGCGGGATAGTGTAAAGCTGTAAAAAGAGTTCGTGTACGACGCCGCGCTACGCAACATCGATAGAGATTGCTTTTGTTGTAATAAGTTGGGCGCAGACCGTTTTGGGGGGACCCGTCTATTTAGCCGTGCCGAGCGGAGCAGAGAGAGAGAGAGAGTAGCGCGGGGTTGAGGTAGGCAGCGAGACGAAACCGCTGCCACCGCCGCAGCCACTACAGACCGATCGATATGGCACTCTCGCTTTCTCATGCCCCCGATATAAACGCGTTTGCGAACTATATATCCTCGGTTCGTATAATACTATAGGTCGTACGAGCGTAAACTATGCTGTTGTTGAAATAACTGTGCACGTATCGTCTATTATACCGTAGAAACATAAATGCGTATATGTATGAGTAATGGAGTATTATCGAATAATCGCAATTTCCTCGTGAACTCGTTGACGAATGATTGTTACATATATTGAAACGCGTACCGACGGGACAAGGCACGATTATTTTTCAGGATTGTACATAACCTCACTCTCAACGGTACACTTGGGAAACGACGACCGCCCGGGAAAAAATAAATAACCTCACTTTCTCTTTTACCTCTCACTTTCTACGGAGCTATCGGGATAACGTTGAGGCTGTACGCGAATTTTCTTTTATTTATACCAACGACGTCTGTAATCGCTTGTAAACGCGTAATGTCAATAAGTTCGTAAGACGATGCAGCACACAATGTTTCAAGGAAACTGAGTGGGCAATACAAGTGCAAGAGCATGTTTGCTGTCGCGGGCTCGAAGGAAAAACGCCACATGTCACTGGGATCGTCACATCGGAGATAAGCTCGATGTACACCTTCATTTTTCTTTCGTCGCATTTGAGAATATAAACAAAAATACCCGGGTTTATAGTCGCTCGGCGATGCTGGGATTGTAAATCGTCGAATCGATGAGATTTGCGAAGGATTTCGTTAACGCGAAATGCATTGACCATGACCGGCGCAATTAAAAATTCGTTCCTCCCGTGAATTATTCATTTTCGTTCGACATCGCGATTATTTACTTTGGCACGAGTGAAATTAAAATTTTAGATGAGAACGAATGAGATCGACACTTGCGAATATACGTATGTGTAAACATAACGGTGATAGCTTATTACGAAGTTAAATTTGTTGTCTAAGGATTGGGGGGTTGCGACTTTTTTCAATTCGATGCAGGACGAACAAGAATTTTGATCGAATAATCGCAGTGTTGAAGTGATGGTGAAAAGATAAGCTCTATACGAATTTAAAGTGTAGAGTAAAATTTTGTTCCTTGTACGAACATGGTCGTTGTGAAAATAAACGTATTTCGATACTTAAATTGAATAATTTTAAACAACCTTAATCGTTGGCTGTTCTTCTTGTCGAGCACCGAATATCGACGTTCGTCTCGTGAATAATGGAAGAGAGAGAGAGAGAGAGAGGGACAGAGAGGATAATTCCGCAACACGAGCCGCTCGTTCTCTCGCATCGAGAGGAATCAAGGTCGCAACGATTTGTATTGTGAAATGTACGGCTGACGTGCGTCACGTTTTTCTCGCGTTTACCGCGAATTGCGTTTCGTTCATAAGGACAACGGTACAATTTCCGAACACTGGGGTGAACATTTTGAAAAACGATGCGACGAGATTTACGCAAGACGAGTGTCGCGTGTCTAACGAACATTTCGTAAATTTCGTGCGAAACGAACAGCTTCTCACGAGTCGAACGAAAAATCACCATGCAAGTACACACACGCGAATTGGTAACAAAGATGGCCGCCGCGTTATTGGCACTTGGCGAGTTAGATCACTTTCGAGGCTCGCGGGAACCACGGAATATTGGTGTATTATCGCTCAAAGCGTTTGGCGTTAATGCTCTCACTCACCTCGGCATCTGTGAATCCGTCCGTGTTTCCTGTTTATACGGCACACTCGCGCACACGATGTCTGTTTTTTTTTCCGCGAAAATGTGCGAATAAACCAAAGCAATGGCTGAATGCTACGGGCACTAGCAGCAGAAAACTCCCGTGGTCATGAGTGCGAGTAAAGTGGCGCCATGACGCTCCAACGTCCAGTGAGCGCAACTTGCAAACTGACCAGCACGCGGGTGGGTGTCGCGCGTTTTTCGTAAGCCTGCAGCCATCTAGCGGCGTTCTTGCGAACACATATATCAACGTAACATCCGTCGATATTATAGAACACCGAATGCCGTTTCTTTATTCTTGCGTGAATATAAATTATATTACGATCGAAATAACGCGTGGAGTCATGAACCTTGAGCTTATTATCGTTTAGTAGATTTTCTTATCTACCGTTCATTTTTTTCGGCACGAATTATACAAATTTCTCAAGCATGACGAACGTACTGAAATACAGGAAGGAGTTGCGACGATTTTCATTGAAACAATTATTCGTGTGAACGTTTTCTGTATTTCCAATGAACAAAAACGCAAGGAAAACACAAACTTGACGATATAATAACTAAAAATAAATATTTAAAAAACAAGCGTAATTTTTATTATTATCATATGTAGCCTTACGATCGATCAAATCTTCAGTATTTCGCAATCGATCTGTTTTTCCGTCCACGAACCGTCGGGACTCGGCCTCACGATCATTCGAGCGTACGTATGCTTGTTCACTCGTTCAGGATTAATTACAAGACAGTCGTGCGTCCACTTGCAAAAATGTCTCAGGTCCGAGGGTAGAATGAGAATATGAGGCTGCTGATACATGAACGCATATTTTTCCCAAAGCGCCGTGTCGACGTTTACTTCCTTCGACGGCGGATAAAGCGGATAAAAACAACCCTGAGACAATATATGATTGGACAATCCAACGAGACGATTCCTGCCAATCTGATTGCTAAAAGAAAAAAAATGAACATACCCGCTAATTCGTACACAAATACCTTTCTCTCAGCGACATTAATCACGGATTAATTATTTTCGCGAATAAACTTACAGATTGACTTCTTCGCTGGACAGATGGCGTATAATATCGACCGACGTGACGCCGATCGTAAGGCCCGCGATATCGAGCATACAAGGATCCGGCACGAGTATTAAATTCGGGCTCTGCATCGTTTTGGGTAGGAAAAATTCGGGAGTAGGATACACGGGATCGTGATGAGCGTCTCGACACGACGGTATCAGCACGACTCGTGTACATTTGCTAAAATGGCGAACGAAAAAAAAAAACGGAAGTACGATTAGTATCGATGAAAATATTACAAACGTTTCGCAACGTTATTTACAAAATTCATATACCCTTTAACGTATTGCATGACCTGCTTGATAATTTGCTCGAACAATTCTTGAAACGTGTCGGGTATAGAGGCGTCCTGAATAATTGGATTGTTGATAGGAACGAAAGGACCGACGAGTATGAGAACACGAGGTTGCATCTCGCTGACTTGTTCCATGAGTTTCAAGAGAGGCTGATAGCTCAAAGTCTCGCCGTCGGTAAATGGACCGGAGGCAATGTAGATTTGCAAATTTTCATCGATCTTCGGAGCTGGTGATGGCGCCATGTAACCGGAAGTAAAGATAGTCCGTACGACGATTGAGTTACCGGTTGGATTCGTCCCTTCGACAGCCAATATTTGTCCCGGGAATAAAGAATAATCCGAAACATTGGTCAGGTCGAGGGATACGATACCTTTGCGAATGCGTTTGCATCCCTCGAGCATAATAGCGTTGGAATTTAATTTTCCGTTCATTTCGGAAGTGACGCGTCCAAAAGTACGAAATATCGATTGCGACTGAATTCCCACGTTGGATATTATCGGCGTTGTATCGATTTCCGATTTGCACCATGTGCTGCATAATCTTGCGCCAAATTCGCGACAAACGCGTTGATAATTGGAAGATTTCTTCCGGAGTATTTCGAACATGTACATAGCTTGTGCCGGTACGTGAGGGTCGCTCGTTTTGGAAACCGGAACTTGCCACTGACTCGTTGATTTCCAGTTGTCTACGTCTTTGCCAATTTTATGAAGAATCATACCGCTCGGCTGATCTATCGATCTTTTCGGTGCATCGCTGTAAAATGTGAAAATTGTTCACCTTTCTTGTATCATAGCTAAAACGTGGGAGGATTATCGATCGTCGATCTACGACTCTTTGTTTGATTATTTATTTTCCTTACATTTCTTTATTTACTATTTATTTCTCCAAATTGTTAAATTTACATAGATCTTTATTTATTTTTCATAAAATCTTAAAAATTAATTATTTATTTTAATTCATATATTCGGTATCAATATTCGATCGTTCGTTAAATCAATAGAAGTACTAACGTTTTGTTGCTATAGCTAGCTGGTGAAAGGGTCGTGTGCAACGCTCGCATCTTATTCTTCTGCGCAACCGTCTCGCCGAACGAATCGGGACTTCTGCCTCTTTTGATCTGATTAAAAATGACAAAAATTTCATAAAATCCAAGAACGAAGCGCGAAAACACGATCTGTGTAGAGCTAGAACATGATAAATAAAAATTGTTTCACGACGTCGCGAGACTATTAGTGATCTTCCTCGTTCGATCAAAGTTGACGCATTCGTTACCCCGTAGACGAGTGTGTATCTAGTCACGGATATTTGAATTAACGTGCACCAAATTCATACTCGTCTATGGGATTTTGCCTCCATGGCTCTCAGGGTACACGTTCGTTCGCCGAGACGACTCGCGAGTCGTGAAACTTACAATGCCCGAGAATCACGAGTGAAGAGTCTCGCGGGACGATATAAATTCTACTCTAATTGAACAATTAAATCGTTCGATTCCGATGCTCGAGCGTCCATTTCGCCGAGGGAATCGATCGTGATTGGCTGAAAGGGCGATTGAACCGCGGACATTTCGTGTAAAAAAATATTAATAAGAAAAATATGAAGAAAAAAAAGTCGAGCGATATGAGCGCCACTGGTGGCGAAGCGTTGGAAACACCTGCGAGGTGTACGCACACCGGGCCAACCACGCCGTCGATTCTTCGTTGTTTACGACCGAACTTGCTTAATGAGTGTGGATCTAGTCACACTTTTGACACATGTGCACCAGACCATCACTCACTCAGCACGTTGGATCAAATCAAAAATTAAATCTATCCTCGTCCATATTTTTCCATGTTATTCTTCTTAATAATCTCACGATTATTCGAATTTCCTTATACGTATTATCATTGATTAACGATAGAAGCCTAAACACCGATCAATTTCAATCCGCGCATTAACGAAATCCGTTGAGAGCGTGTGGAGCGAGAACGCAACCACGCGGCATCTTTCTCTCCCCCTAAAATTTATTCTCAACCTGTTGCTTCTAACAGTGGTGATCAACCCGGCGTGGATGGAGAAGTTTGCCTCGCGCTTTGTCTTTTGTACGGAAATACTGTGGATAGAAGATTCCAAAGACGGCAAAATTTTTCTATTCGAGGAGAGGAACGCGATCAGTACGCGCACGAGTACTAACGACTTCTCTCGCCCTCTCTCTCTCTCTCTCTCGGGCGCGCGCGCGCGCCTTTCTAGTTGGCCAAGATGCGGGAAGGTTAACTGCCGTTAACCTGGGTAGAGAACTCGTGGAACGAGGAGAACGCGCGCGTTAGTTGAGAGAGCGTTGTTTTCACGATGAGACTCTTTACGAGACTTAATCCGTAACCATATATAAACTCCTTCGTGCAATTATTGTTGCACGTATCAAAGACCATAACTGCTATAAATAACCGCGGGACTCCTTTTACTCCAGACGTTATAACATTTATCACAGAACGTGCGTGTCGCGAGAGATTCGTATCGCGAATCGTATCGAGTAGTCGTGCTTTCCGAAGCGTTGCAAGCGAGCTATTATGGCTGATGACCGAGTGAAAGAACGCCAAAATACGATTAGACGCGAGAGTGACGCTAGCACGCCCTTATTCCTCGTTTAATTCGTTTAAAATTTTTTATATTTTCCGTTTGGGATTAAATCTCGAAGCCGAGCATTTTTTGTTTTATCGACGCTCGGTCCGTGTCGCGTAATACGTTGTGTCGTGCGTACACTTTTTTCTTTCTTTTTTATCGTAACCGAAACGATCCGACCAAACGTAAAATGCCCTTCATTCCCCCCACCCAGGGCGCAGAACGCCTCGCGGTCAAACGTTGAACGAAAAAAGAGCGTGCGCCTGGAACCAAACTCGCGAAAGGACGGCCCTGGACTGACCGCTGAGCGAGAAGCGAGCATAGTGGGCTCTCTCGAGCGGGGAATAGTGGGAGGGGATGGAGGAACCGAGAGCGGGCTGAGCGGGGAGCCGTTTCTCTCGCCGTTCCGGATCGTGGAGGTTTTCGGGCCGATCTCTCGGCGATTCTCTTTCCCCCTCTCCCTCCAGGCCAGTCTCGCGCGCGTTCTCTCACCACTACGGGCTAACGCTATTTGTCTCGTCCTCTATCTTTTCCGTTCGCTTTCCTCTCTCCGTCCTTTCATTCCCCGCTCTTCTCTTTCTCTTCGATCCTTTCTATAACTTTTCGTTCGTAATTTCTCGTGTTGTACCAGCTACCTCGCGTCGCGTCACATTCACGCACAAATCTACTCTCGTGTCGCTCGTGTCTACCCAGCGGGCGCGCGCGGGCGCCCCCTTCGATCGCTAGTGCCGTTCCTGAGCTCCCGCGGGGTTCGCGTACAACACACAACACCGTGGGAAATGACGTTGAACTTTTACCAGTTACTCGCGTTTCACAATGCGGGAACGGCCAAGCGGGGCAAATGGATGGCTTTACAAAACCTTCATCCCGGGGATTTGTTCACGGAACGGAATAAAGGGAAGGCCAGATGACTGTTTCGTGTGGCATGAGCGTCATTCTTGCATCGAGAGAATATCGATTACCCGAGAGAGTATGGAATCGCGTGCAGAATTTCGTATATGATGTATGTATGCATGAGGTATTTACAAGCGTACTCTTTTTCTCTCTCTCGCTCGCTGCAACTCGTCGCGTGCGTGACACGAATCTGCGGGCGAAAGAAAAGAACGAAGGAGAGCGAGGTTTCTGCGATGCAAAACGAGAGGAGAGAGAGAGAAAAAGGCACATCGGAGCGAGATTGGGCAGCCAGCCGGTTTCGCATCAATTGTGCTCAATTGGTCAGGGGGGGGGGGGGGGGGGGCGCCGGTTAAACTCCGATACGAACGAGACGAAGACGAGAAAACACGGAAAACAATTGGCGGGGACAGCCCGAAGGAGGACTTTCTCGTTATACTTCGTTTAAAATTCTTACTGATTGAAGGCCGAACTACGTAACGAGAGACAAAGAGAGAGAGAGAGTATTAGCGCGCACTTATTCGTAACGCAGAGTACGTAACGAACACACGATATCGCGAATTGACGTGAGCGTGCTCTTGCTGCAATACGACACGACAAAGTCAAAACGAAAGAAGCGATAGATAGACGCACTATATTATATGTAGATATGAAATATACGTTTGGGGAGACCTTGGGGCTTACACGACGAAAGCGTGGCGGCCACCATCTTGAACACTCTCTCTCGCTCTCTCGGTGCCTGTACAACGTTTATTCCCTTATTCCTCCCGCCCCTTCTGCCAGATGCGAGATCCTAGAATTCCGTTAAAGTTCCCCCCCACCCGTACCCTTCCCGATCTCCTTTCAGGTAGCAGCGCGACGGTGGCGTCGTCGCACTCGTTTCCCCGCAGCTGGTTCTGCAAAATGGCAGAATCCCCTCCTCGCCCCTCGGCGAGCCACAGGATTTGAGGAGTCGAATGTCGTCGTCCATCTTCCGTCTCGTTTCGCAAAATGAGGATATTTGACGCGCATGCGCTCTCTCTCTCTCTTGATCGAACAATTTTATTCTCGTCACTGTCGATAGAATAAATCAAGGAACAAACTAAGCTCGTTGGCGCACGATTTGGTGGTAATTCGATGACAAAAGGGCCGTAATATGGTTTCTGGTTCGAGCGTTATAATTCAAAAATTACCGAGAAACAATACGGAAATGCTGGTAGAGCGGGCAACGAGACGAATTGGGGGATCGTGCTTGGAACAAGCGAACTATAGCGGTCCAGAGAAACGTGGGAAACGCTATTTACAGAGAAGTAGCAAATATCAAAGTATCTTCGACTTGTTTTGTATGAGAGAAAATTTACGATTTTCGGAACTCTAAAAGGCGTTTCGAGCTACCAACCTCTCTGTAATATCACAAATGCTATTGACGTTCGTCATTAATCGAGTAACTAAATCGATTCGAAGAAACCGAGACGTCGTCGAACGAAGACTGCGAGGGCAAAAGAGACCCCGGAGGTAGGGGTCTTCGGTCGGTAAATCGAGATGAAACGAACAAGAAAATGAAAAAAACGTGGGACAGAAAGAGAGAAACAAAAAACATTGCTTTCTGAAAGAAAAACGTTGAGCGCGTCCCTTTTTTTTACACTCGACGATGCGAACTAAATACCACACGGGGAGCACCTTATTTGTACGAAAGATTTGCTTAAGAAAGAAGAAAACGATGTAACCGTCGAGGAAGATTGAATTGTAAATTAATGAATTAAGTTTGATTTACACTTGGGAAACGCGATGATGAGATCAAAGCGCGCGAGAGTGAGAACAACGGTTAGGGAGAGGGCGAGAGAGAGAGAGAGAGAGAGCGCTCCGAGTGAGACGGAAGAGAAGCTTGGCGTCGGCGTCTTCGCTCGAGGGAAGCAACAGGTAGCATGGGCGCTCGCGTGTGCGCGCGCGCGCGCGAATGCTAAGAGAGACAGCGGCGCGTCCCGGCGTCCATTGCGTCACAGAATAGCGCGTCTGAAAATTTCCTTTGCGAGAAAGTTGTATATACGTACATATAGGCACTTTCACTAAGTTACGGGTCTAAAAGTATCGCGATTCGGCGAGGATACTTATTACATGTACTTGTTTTTTCTTCTTCTCTCTACTCTTCTTCCAATACGTACTTTAATCACACAATTGCGCAACGTTAACTATGCCATTGGCGGAGTCGAGAAGGAAACTCTACTTTCTCGATAATAATGTGAATACCGGGATGATGATTCATCGCGTCCGTTGCACGTCTGGTATGGAGGTTAAACAATTTTCACTCGACACACGACAGCCCGACAGACGCGGTGAAACGAAACGTCCCAGACGTAACATGTGTGTGTATATATATATATGTATACATAGGCTTGTAGCGTCCCGAGCGAGCGTAAAGCGGGAGCAACAGGTTGTTGGAAACACACGCGAAACTTCGAAGGCGTTCCGACACGCGCGCATCGTACGTTTTAACCAACGCTTCTGCTTCGGAACGACGGGTAAAAACTCCACGAATTGTGTTCGAACGCACTCGAAGAACTCGAATAAAATTTTCGGCGGTTTTAGTGTCTCGATAATCGAGCGATTCGTACGACGCGACCAAATACCGGCGTGAGAGAGCATCGCGTAGAATTTTGCGTTGTAACCTCGTCGGGAGAAGGCACGCTACACGCAGAAACGCGAACGCATCGGCTCGGGGCGAAGCGTTTCGTTTTTTTTTTTTTTGAACGCTCGAATCACGCGAGATCACCGAGAGGACCGAAGAAATCCGAAGAGTCACGAGGGGTGGCCGGTAAAACGAGGAACGAAGAAGACGCAACACGCCGAGAGAAGACTACGACGCCATCGAGAAAACCGGATCGAGTCGACGGAGACGTCGTCGCAGGCTTTATCCGTTTTTGCAAAACCCATTGGGAAAACTTCCGCGACGGGCCAACGAGTGGCACTGCTGTTCTCGTAACGCGAGCGCGAGGAGAATCACGAGTTTTCTTATCACGTGGCACGACGAAAGGAGCACGATCTTCCTCGGACGCCGGAGACTACGATAATGGCGACGAGATGAGACCCCTTCTTCCCCTCCTCTAGCGACTCGTTGAGATTATCGACAAAGCGATATGTCGAGAAAAAAAGAATTTGCTTTGTCCGGTTTTGCGATGAGAGTTGGGGTTATGGGCGTCGCGGAGAGACGACGAGAGCGCGGCGCACGCGCTCGCGCATCCGAACGATGGCGGCTGAGAAGCGCGTCCTTGAAAACTGAAATTATGCCCTTTGAAAGAAATCCGGTCGGGTCTCGGGGACGGCGGTTGCGGGACGAAGAGTGGGGATAAAAGGGGGGGGGGGGGGGGGGGGTAGAGAGAGATTCTCCCCACTACTAATTCGCTTCTCTTCCGCCAACGACCTTTCTATCGCCATGTTTCGTGTCTTCTGTCTCCTTCTCTCTCGTTCACCGAAGCACAAACGATCGCCGTATTCCCCCACTACCGCTCGTGGATTAGCGGCAGCACCGGCGTAGAGAATTCGTACGGCGTCAGAGGCTCGCTCGTGTCTCTCTTTGTGGGAGAACGATTTTTCGCCGAGTGGTGGGGATAATGGCGGGCAATCTACCTGAAGGATTTTTGTGGCGGGAATTATGGAGGCCCCTTGGTTGGTATACGAAGCTGGGCCCGCGAAGGTTGTCGAACGAAGCGATCCAGGGAAAACGAAAGATCGGAGAGGATTGAAATATTAAGTAACGCACCTGCTCTTCCAAGGGAGATACTTTTCGAAATATACGCAAACTTTCAATAACCCGAACATTTTCAAACTTTCAAACTTTTACGAACGCGCGATGTTAGGCGGAAATTTAAAAAAAAAAGTTGCAGATGATATCACGATGAAACAGGAAACAAAGCGCATTATATTTTTCTTATTCCCACGCTACTTTGCGGAGAGGAGAAGGCTGCGGGTCGAGGGAGAGCGGTAGCAATTCTTACATTCTGTACCGAGCGGTGACATTGGATAAATTTTTGTATTTTTCTTTTCCGATGTAAGTCTCGCTTTTCCCCCTGACAAAGATGCGAAAGATGTGGCAACGTCACACGGCAAACGCACCTTACTGTAGCCGGTCTCTGCTACACTGTGGTTGAAGCAGGAGGTAAAAAAGAAAAGAAAGAAACCAAAAGACGCGAGAGAGAGAATCATCAAGCAACTTGCTTTGCTAGCGCTATGGTAGCGTGTGTATATATATATATATATATATATACATATATACATGCATATACATGATACTATGCCGGTACTATACGTCCCATATGCTACTAGTGCCGCTCGTGAACAGGGCCGTACACGAGGCACGCAGCGCCCCGAGACCTACGAGCGAACTCCTAGCGGGAGAAAGAGAAAGAAAGTTACATATACTTCCTATAATTTACGTTTCACAATAGCAAGGAACGAAAATTTAGTCGAGAATACAAAAAGCTTCGGTGGAAGAACGTCTCGTCAAAGTCGACGAGGTGTTTTTCTGAAGGCTTCGAGAAAGATGAAAAAGAAAATTGTAAGAAAGTCGAGTCCGAGCGAGAAGCGAAGGTAGACATAGACGGTACGATAGGGTGGGGGAGAAGAAAGGTTTCCCGAAGGGTAGGCCTCGTGGCGTGTGAGCAACACAACGCCGAGGCACAGGACCCCGAACCAAGAATTGGGTCCACAGGTAGAATCGTTACGTCATTACCACTATGCCTACCGCAAAGAATGTTCGAGGACAGCGTTGCCAGAGCTCTGAGTAAATCATCGCCGTTGCCCGAGCGTGGAGAGACACGAGAAACGAGAGAAAGAGAAAGGTGGGAGAAAGATAGAAAATGTCGAACGAGAATCGAGAGGGCGAAATTTATTGTCCTCTGACGGTCTATGGACGATTTTGCGCCGTTGGCCGTTAAAGAGCCAACGACACTTCGAGAGTCTCTCGTATCATTCTCGTCAACGGGCGACCGAGAGAGCGAGCGGAAAGGGGTTGTAATAAGAGAAAGAAAAACTTGGAGATTCTCGCGGTCGTTGTGCAGACATTTTCGCACGGATACACTTCGTTCTTGCACGTACAAAATATATATATATATATATATATATAGCGTAACGTACAAACTCCTTCCGCGGCACACATGCCATTGTTCATGTCCCCATAGTTATTATACATGTACGCGGATTTCGCGTTTTTACGCGAGTGCCTAGATATTTCGTTTTAATTACAATTTTTCTATCCTACGACAATTATTATGAAGGTTTTATTACGTCTACGTGTCCGAGAGTTTGAGTAATTTTGTATCACAGAATACAAGATGAGAACCATCGAGAATGAGAGAGACAGAGAGCGTATAAGGCAGTTTCTTAGACTTTTTAGAGATCTTTGGCGGGTTCACGTGGCAACGAAAGAGATTCGTGCCCGCACGGACACAGCGTTGCCATGCTGCGCAACGAGCTTGGTGCCGCTGGGAGACTCGTGCCACACACACACACACACACACACACACACACACACAGATAAATGTAAAATATCAGTAAGGATGTTATGCACGATTGTACCGAGATACGCGAGTTGCGAATCTATACTGGCAAAATCGACGATTTCCATCGATAGACATGCAAATTGTTTTTGCGCAAACATTGAACACAAACGTTATATATCTCGGCCGTTGGCAATGTCTGCTCTCCCCACTCCAACAGAACGCCGTACCCGCCATTTGCGACGAGACGAAGCCTATCATTTGCTGGTATGTCAACGACAACCCAATACGAGTAACAAAAACCACGAACCCGCCAGAATATCAACCGCGAGAGTCTCGCTTCGGTGCTGAAGCGACGGGGAAAAAGATCGACGACCAGCACAAGCGGCAGCACCGTCGCACGATCTCAATTATTCGAAATATGATATTTCACTAAATTCGCACCGACGCTCTGGCAACAATGTTTTTTCGATGAAAACCGCGACAAGCTCCCCGCCATAAAGCAACGGGCTCGCGTCACATAATGAAACGTATGAAACAGTTTGCAAGATTCTCGGATGTCGCGACTGAAAGGGGCGCCCCCACATGATACTGGAGAAAGTTTCAGGTCTAGATGTATATATATATATATATGTGTGTGTGTGTGTATCTCTCGTCCTATCTCTCTCGGATATTTAAATTCTCATTACAGTCGTCATCTACGATTTCCTCCAGCGTACAACACGGAAATGACGGAATTTTGTATTTTTCTTGCGAACGAAGGAATAAAAAAAAATGTACTCACGTTTGATGCGGCAGGTCCTTTGTAGCCGTACATCCCGAGAATATCTTCATCGTCACTGTGCTTTTTCGTCAAGGAAAAATATTCTTTTTCACGGGTGACACGATTTTGAAAATAGGAATTAAGGGCAAAAAATCTTAAAATTGGACAATGATAAATTCTAATCGCAATTCAAGGATACGCGTAGTTTTGATTCGCACGGGGAACCCCGCCGTCGTACGTGGAATCGGCTTGCATTACTTGAATATCTTGCGTGTTTTTGTTATCTTTTTTCAATACACAATGTTCCATCTCTACGAGAGTTTTCACCGTGGGTTCAAGATCGTTTTCTTTCTCGATCATGAAAGCTAACCACATCTCGACGAGAACCTCTTCACTGACATTATACAAGTCGCAGAGATCCAGACCTGCGTAACGATATTTAAGGCAGGCGTCGAATCAACATAACCTCAAAACATTTTTAACGCGTTTGTTCCAAAGCCGGTTAGAATTAAGGGGAAAATAAAGTATCGAGGCAAGTTTACAAAATGAAGACGCGGTGATTTAGAAAAATGTTTGAAACGTTAGTTATCTATTAGTCGTGCTTGCCAATACGGCAAAGCCGAAGAATTCGAAGCTTGGGTTAACCGAATCTTCAAAGCGAGGATGATTTTGTCAAAGGTGTCTGTAGATATTTGATAGAACCATCGGAGGAGAAATATAAACGTAAAAGCGACGAGGGAGAAACGATCGCACATGGGAAATTTCGTTTTCACACGTAATTCGTTCGACGCGTAATGCACCATTGATTACAATGAAATAAACCGTCTTTTCCGAAGAGAGGGAAGGGAGAAGAGAGCTTCGCGGTCGTTCGACGGCCAATTAACGATAATGAGACGCGCATCGAAGTCAGAATGCTCAATTATGCACCGGTTCGCTTCGTCGCGTCTTCGCATATAACCAAAGAGCTATGCGAATTCGAGATACGAACGGTATCGCGTGATATTTTCCTCGCGTAACATTCGCGTATGATAATATTTGTAATCAGGCTCGTACTTACATTTTTCAAAAAAAGCTTTGTCTTCGATGTCTACGCCGAGGGCCAGGAAATGTTTTCTCAGCGTTTCTATGAGCACCATCTTGACGAAAATGATCCTAAGAACGCGGCCTTCGCGCCAAAACTGCCGAACCTCGCGCGCGTCCCTTGCTCGACAAACTCGTTGGGCTCGTTGGAGCGAGTGTCGCGCGAGTGGCGCCATCTATGCCGGATCGACACAGACGACGCGCGTGGAGACGCGAGGAACTAATTTGCCCGCGAAATTTAAGCGTCGTAATATCTAAAGAGATCCTTTACATCTTATTACGACTGTAGAACACAATTTCGTAGTATTATCAGTCGTTGTTCGGAAGATTGGTTCGTGTTATTATGGAAAATATCATTTATATATTCGTATTAGTAGTTACAAAAATCTGACGTGTGTTTTACAAAACGCTTAGCCAGTACTTCGGTGGTTCGCCTAAATGACAGTGTGTAGAACCCTCAAAATCGAATAGTCGCGAAACTTCTTGATTCGATATAACGATTGCACGGTATTCAATTGAAAACAAAAATGAGATACCCGTCTGTCTTAAATAACGAAGTTTTCTTTTCGAAATTACACGGAAACATTACTCGGGGAGAAGTATCGTTGATCATTCTCCCAACTTTTCAGGAGATTCGACGGTATTTCCGGCGACGGGAATCTGTCGATCCACGATTGAATGAGACCCTCGAAATTAGGCTCGTAATTCTTCAGGATCACTTTGCCAGCATCGTTATCTACAATTTTACACAAACATCAATAACAATATTCGTAATTATTTCTCGTCTTCGTGAGAATGCTTTTTAAACCTTAAACCGTACATTTCGGCTGCCGATCTATAATTGCATATGGGATCATATCGACCCTTGGCATTTTTCAAATCCCGTTGTATCTCGGTAAATATGAATTTTTTCAATTTCTTCGTAGGAGACATTTTTTGCAGTACACGATCCATATTTTATGGGCCAAAAGTTAATTTTTGGCCGAAATGAAAAATTAAATGCCAAAACATTTGTGTAAAGTGGGACACAGATATAGTCGACGAAAGAAAACGCGTCGCGTCATATTGATCCGAAATACAGTTTAAGGATTAAGATCGAAAATTTCGAGCTCACCTTCGACGAAAGTATTCGATTGCACGAATATTTTTCTCGGCTGTTTATGAGCAAGAACAATATTCCTCCATTTCTCCCATGGTTCTGGTCCAGATTCCGGCACGTCGGTATATTTGTCGTACATGGATTTAGCCGCCTCGACATCACCCGTACTTTTGTAGACTTGTAATTTTTTCAAAAATTCCCCAATCGCGCGTTTGCCGACCGTTGGAATTTTCGTACGATCCAGACTCAATCGAAGATTCTTTCCTGGCTCGATTTCCTCGACTTTAACAAAATCTTCGCCAGCTTCGAGACAAACTCTGAGTAGAGCGTATCTAGCCTGCGAATGAGCCTGAAGCCATTTTTTCGACGTGGGCTGATACATCTCGAGAGCTTTGGCGCATCCGTTCCATAAAAGAGACAGCCAATTTACGTAAATAATGTCATCGGCGTCCTGTCCTTCGTAGCCAAATATCTTAATAACGTCTTTCTCAAGACTGAGATAAAGACCAACGGCTTCTGCTCTACATTCCTCGTAAGACGAGGATATAACGCCGAATTTTGAGTCATACGTCTCACCATCCAAAAACCATTTGTCGATCGGTTCGTTGGTCAATGGATTTTTAACTTTCGTACGATCGAAGTTAAATTCACCGTTACCGAGTTTTCTGAACAGTTTTCCACTGCCATGACCGAGTAACTCGTGAAGACCGACTTGAACGTCGAAACTAGCGATTCGAAATTTGTTCATTAACCCTTGATCTTCTTCAGTCAGAAACGGTATAACGTCCTGCTTCATATTCGCGGGTATGACATTGCCGAGACTAACGTTTTTGAAACCCTCGTTCTGTCTTATCTCGTCGTAATTCGGAATATTGATGCCAGCTGGAATTCCCGAACCGGCGTACGTTAGAACGTCCAGAGATGTAAAATCAGGTCTGAGAAATTGATCCTTCTCGAAATCGGTGCCCCATGGTAATTTTGGCAATAATTTTTCAGCTTGATCAACGAGAGTCGAGAATTTTCGGGACATGTCTTTGTTCACCATTGCCACAAAACCCTCGAACTCGCCACGTTGACCGGCTGGATCGCGATAAGTTTCTATAAAGCCTATGTAAACCTCGACAACGGGACCTTTGTCTTTTATCCAAAAACGCGAACCATCTTTATGATCGTTCAAAGATCCTGTTCTAAAGTGACTTATATACTTATCGATCATGTTTCTCTCCTTTTCATTCGCCGCATAAGTCTTTGCTTTTTCAAGATTTTTTATTACCGGTTCGAAAAGATTGTTATAATCGCCTCGAGTTACGCGAAATTCGGCGTCTTTGAATTTCTCATTTGGTAGCGTGATTGGTGGTTTATCGACCGTTTCCAACGATGCCAATTTAATATCGTAAACGTTTGTTACTTTATTGTCGGATGTTTTTGTTGTTTTGAAACATCTCGTGTTGTAACACTCTAAGCCTTTACTCTGCATATATTCATTTACCAAATCGGCATCTTCGACTGTACAATTTGCCGAGAAATAAGTCGTTATACCTTTATCGCCGAGTCCTAAAGACTTGACTCTCTCCTCGAGCGAGTACACGCTTTCTTGTATCTTGTTCCAAATATTTTCTATTTCCTGAGGATTCTTTCCGTACGCCTTAGAGGCTTTTACAATCGTGTCGAATTTGTCTTTTGGTAAATTCGGAACGATCTTACTGTCGCCGAAAGATTTATAATTGCCAGCGTTGGATAGAATGCCGCATACGTACACCAAAAAGGCCTGTGAAACATTAATCGAAGATTAATCGAAGAATCGAGCAAATTTTCTACGTTATCGAGGCGAGTCTAACTTACGGTAAATTCATCCGCGCCGACGTTGGACGCGAGTGCAGATTTTTGTAAATCTTCGATACTTTCGTTAGCGAAGACTTTGTGAAATAAGGCGAATATCAGCGGTGACTCGGGGGATGTTTGAACGAGTACGATGAGACCGCCGTACCAAGAAGCTTGGCTCAAATAATGAGCGTACAGCTTTTCATTGGGCGATAGAGCATTAAATGCAGTTTCGCAATCTAGAGCGACGACCGGTTGGTCGTTTGGTAGTATGTACAGCGATATATCGTCGCTCATTTTGTGAATTCCACGATGTTGACTAAGAGAAATAATTATTCATTGTAGACACGAATCTCGTATCGATATTATCAGTTTCTTTGCTCGAAGACAAATATAAACAGTAGCGGTGTCGCAGGTAGGAGATCGAAGGTGAAACTGTACGATTTATTACGATTTAGGATAGCGGACCAAGTTTTCACGATTATGAGACATAATTCTAATTCCAGCAGATTACGGATGGATATGAAATTCTATAATTATTCAGAATTGTTCTGTAAGGATCACATAAATGATTGGAAATAAAAATAAAAGGAGAATGAGTAAGCAAATCTAACGTAAATTTCTATATTTTGAACGTCAATATTTGATATCGGGTATATTTAAAAAAAATTAAAGAGTATTTATAACGATCAATTTGCACCGATATTTGAGTCTTAAGAAGTAATTTGGTTATCACATTTACACATAAAGTTGACCTTTCACTCAGCGAGATTATATTAGGAAATTGCACACTCATACATACATCTACAGGTTATATTATTTTTTCGTACTCAAGTGTTGTTTATCCTACCGCAAAAATAGCAAGTTTACGTAAGGCACGAAAGCGTATAAAATTAAAAGCATTAACATCTGTACGAGAGACAACATGCAATTATTTTTTACAAAGATTATCAAAGAGTAACCATTGCCGGAACAATTTTCATGAGTAACCCACTACGTTACCAGAAATGTGTCGATATAGTTGAGCGAGTGTCGACGCTTGTCGTGACACTCGTTAACGATTTTGTCCTACTGGAGATTCGATTGAGATGCTTACTCGTTATATATGACGAAGCACTTGAGCGTAGGACCTTTCGCGTACAGGGTGTATGAAATAACAATCGCAATTTTTGCAGATTGAACATCTGCTTGAACACTAGTGTACTTAGTGTACGTAGTAAATCAGTAGGGGAAGGGCGTTTCCGTCACCGGCCGGTATGTGGGGGAAATCTCACTATCGGAAGAATTAATAAATTACGACCGATGGGAGACTCTCTTAACTGTTAAGATAGTAACAATAAATAAATCTTTATTTGCTCTGTAGACGCGTTGTTCAGTATCGAAACTCAAAGCAAGTGAGTAAGGAATTAACGTTAGGCTAGCGGGAAAGTCGTTTTCTTAGAGCGTTACGCCTGGCTTGTGCAGGAACGTACACCTACATGTAAAAGCAAATTCGGTGGGTGATGTCGGTATTACAAGCGCGCCACAGGTAACCGTACAGTAGCGCCATCTACGATGCAAGCCACGATTGACATTGAACCTCGTACGCTCAGTCCCGTCGAACTTAGTCGGTACGTCAGTGCGCAAAGTTTTGTCTTTTGTAATAGAATTACATTAAATAAACAATTTCAATTGCAACAATCATCAGATTCGATCATTCGATTTCCTTTCTTCCCTCGATTCATTCTACGCATGTTTAATTTTGTATGCATCGCACAGTACTACAAATTTTAGATTATATTATATCTGAAGATATTTTACTAAACTCTTATTAAATATATAATCAACTAATCATTCTTTTGTCCATGAATAAACAAATAAAAACCACTAAATGAATATGTACCAAGTGAATATAGATATGCATAGTCGTTAAATAAGTAGAAGTTACCAGGGTAGTACTCGTGACGATACGTTTAAAAAAAATTCAGATAATCTACCAAAAATATTAAGATAAGCGGGGCCCGAAAAGTTTTGACCTCGTTTGCGGGTATAGGCAGAGTTCTCCGTCGTGCCTCGGGGTCGTCGACATGATACACGTTCTGTACAACGTATATGTGTTCGGACTTTCGAATCTTTGCTCCGCCTACTTGACCGTGAACGTCGTAAAGGCCCTCGTGTCTCTCGTGACGTGACGACCACTCTGGCGGGTACAGGCCCTCCAAAAACCATGCGAGATTGCTTGTTTAATATGCTGGACCCATTTTGACGGTCCCTCGAGAACCGGTATGGAGACTCACTCTATAAGACACCCATACCAAAAAAGAGTCAGAGGCTTCGTACGTAACCCACTACTCGGCCAGGGTTGTCCAATGCATCAGCGCGTAGCGAAGCATATAAAATAAAATATTTTTTTTCTCATACTGAAAAAACCTGATCGATTCTCATATTAATATTCATATTCGCCAATTAATTATCACGGTGTGATACTTATCAAGGAACGCACCTCATCTTTAGGTGCGAAATAGTTGATCGTGTTTGGCGGGAAATAACAGCCTACAACTGCGGCGCCTGCGATGCGGCAACCAGTCTCGCACCAGCGCACGCTGGGTTCTCACCATACGGCGTCCGACCACTTTCTAGTCGGATAAACCTAATGATCTGCCTCCGGTTCGACTATCGGGTAGGCATCTCGGGTCTCTACCATCAATGACGAAAACAAGAAACCACTGGAGAAATATAAGAGTCGGTTGAGAGCCTCGGTAGTATTTATAGGTAAAAATAATAGATTCTTCGTATATCCGTATCGGTTTAATGGTTTAGCTCCATCGGTCGAACACGGTCTCTAACGATGCTGGGTACGATCCTTTCGTGATCGAAACGTCATAAATATCGTTGTCGAGCTGATATTGATACTTCGAACGTTTTTCATATGCAAACAACGAAGCGGGCACGGCCATCTTAAAAATTACTTTTACACGAGACTCGATAGGTATTGTTTCTATATCGTTTCATTATTTAATGAATTACATTCCTTGTATTTTTTGAAATCGTTACAAGACATTAGAATTTGATTTATCACAAGGAAATTGGCGGAATCCAGGTTAAAAAATTTAATCTCAATGACATTACAAAGCCTTTGGTGACAGGATAGCAGTTTTATCCTGCTGTTCGTTGGTGTCTCGTGAGAGTCCTGCGATATTTCTGTTTCCTCTCTTCCACTCACGTGACACTTTGTGTCCGGGCCAAGGATGACTCTTGCACTCGACAATATTCGTCGAGTCCACATGCATTCTAGATACGAAAGTGCTCTGTTTGGAAAATTACCAACGTCCTCATATACCACACTAGCGGATAATGTAATTCTTAGTGTCTCGGGTGTTTAGGGAGTTCACAACCAATCTGCCCCGTCCCTACCTCTCTCCTTCTCTCCCACCACAATGTAATTACACTAGTCTGTCAGCGACGTCAATTTTTATAAATACCACGTTGAGCCTGAGAACGAGACTCCGGAATGATAAAAGTAACAAAAAAAAATAACGAAAACACAAGAAAACAAAATAATCCATGCGCGAATTCTTTGTTCTGTCAAAATGTCTAGTCTCCGTTACGTGCTTGTTCGAATCTCGCGTGCCGATTCAATTCGGACTAAATTATAAACATTACGGGGTGAAACGACCCGACGATACGCTCTCTCGGTGTATACGTGCCATTTATGTTTTAAAATCATTTGCCTCGCGCGTACGAGTATACCTACTCGCAAAGCAGATATGTCGCGCATTCAGGAGATTTCGAGAGCGCGGTAAACAAAAACGTTGCGGTATGATGATCCCGTGGAATTTATTATGGTGGATATACGATCGACGTGTGCTCTCTCTCTCCCGCGTTAAAAGTAGAAAATATATAAACTTTGTATACGCATATGTATATATATATATGTGTGTGTGTGTGTGTGTGTGAGTGTGTGTGTGTGTGAGTGTGTGTGTGGCACATATATCGTGGTCATGGTAGCGGAGATATGAGTCTCTCGCGGGTGTGCCCGATTCTCGTTATACATAGCGTTACAGAGTTCGATCGACTCAATGGCAACGAGTTATGGTAATGAGATACTACGTCGACCACGTTCGCTCTCCGATGATGTGTATAGGCGACAAGAAAAAAGAAACTATACGAGGAGCGAAACAATCGAGCGTCGATAATCGATGTCATGGTGTATAAAATTAACCGAACGCGACGATTCTCGCGATTGACTAGGTACACACCTGTTCGGTACATCGCGCGGCTTTCGTTGCGAAATCAAAGCGCGCGAGGCGATTGGAATCGCGCGATTCGCGATTATATCATTATTTCCATTGTTCGAGGATTGTCATGGGAACAATTTCTGAGTTTCGATCCTAACTAAGGAAATGTCGATCGTAGCTGTCGATTTAATTGAAAAAAACTCGATTAATTTTACGTTGATCGAAGAGGGGAGTTTGCTTTCTTTTTTCGACAAAAATCGGCGCGATTTTTGGTATCTTCGCTCTGATGACATTTTAAACGCGCGAAACCGCGGTTTAAAAATCTACGGTGTTTAATCTAACACGGCGTTATTTTTTTCACTCCCGACGCATTGTCCGCGATACCAGTGCAAATTTCCGGTTGCGTGCCGTCGTTGGTTTTGAATTCTACGCGTTCGAAAAAACGTTCCGTTGATGGCAGCGCCCGACTCTCGACAATTTCAGCCTTTCCCCGGAAGTCGATAATTTTCATTGATAAGCGCGCGAGGAGCTAAAAAAAAGATCATTGAGAAACAGGACAGGGAGGGGGACAGAGGACGATTAAATTTACACGTAGTCTCGATCCGTGATTCAAATCATACGTTGCTCGTTGCTCATGATCGTTCGATCGATTAGGAAACTGAACGAAATGCCTGTAGCAACAAAATACTCGTTATTTTTCTGGATGAAAATATTTTAACTCTCTCGTACATGCGTAGCTGAAGATTTTCCCGACGGTCACTGGGTCACGGTATCCGTCCATGTTCCATTCGTGTTATTAGACTTTCTTCTCGAAGCGTGCGAATGTGACTAATAAAGTATATTCTCGAGGGGGGATGAATACAATATTGCAACAAAGGGCGCTCAGTGAACAAACTGTCTCTCTCTCTCTTTGTCGCTTTCTCTCTGTCGCTCTGTCTCTCTTTTTCTCTTTCTCAGTCTATCTCTCCATTTTTGGCCGCTTCTGTTAGCTGCCGACTAGGAATGAAAGAAAGCTCAATTATGAATGAAAATTCTTGTCTTCTCATTCATTCGCGGTTTCGCACGTTCATCACCGTACACGGTAACGAGAATTTCGCATCCTCGTAGTGAATCGCGTCGAAGTGTTTTTCCTTACCTCGCAGATTTTCTTTCCCGATTTTTTTTTACATATGATCGTGAAAATATATATTTCTTTATAGGATTAATCGCTGTATTTCGCGACGTTCGAAGCATCGGTGAAAAAAGAGCTTCGGAGAGTCGGACGAGTGCGTATGAATAAAAAAATTAAAAAAAACAAGTGACACGCCCGTTCGGTCGCAGACAGGGCTCGATTATTTAGTAGCCAGTTACGAGCGTAAGCGTATCGCGGTCTCGTTTATCGCCCGAACGAAATGCAGAAAGCTAACATCTGTTCGGAAATTATACACGAGGCAGAAATCCGTCCGCTCCGTACCGAGCCAATTTGCGATACGAAAAGTACAAAGTTTCACAACAACAAAAAATCAAACGAACGAAATCCAGTATTCAATTTTGTTCGTATACATATATTTATTTTTTCTCCCCTGACTACTATATCGCAAAATTAGTGAATAATTCGATAAACGTCCAGAGATTGTCGCGAGCCACTCTCGCCCATTAGGAGCGATGTTCTCCTCTCATCCACCGTCCAGACTTTCGAGTGATATTAACGCCTCCCTCCTCCCCCTGCCCCTTCTCGCAAGCCCCTTTGCGTCGCTATCACGAGGAAATGGTTTTTCGCTTGGAAAATTGGTTTTAGATCCGATGCGACGTACTCTCCCTCGTTCGGTGGATGGGGAAGGGGAACAGTTAATCGGGTTAAAACCGCGTTAGTCAATGGAGTTTGAGACGACCGATAAACGCTTACACTCTCATCTCGGGCTTTTAACACGTATAGGAATTATCCCGTTTTGGTCAATATACATATATATCTATGTGTGTCAACTCACTATCGAGACACTCGTGGTGGTTCGCGGGTGGTTTTGCTTGTATAAATATACGGTGGATAGCCGAGGGCACGGATTTCTATACGTGTACCATACAACGTTATTATGTGAGATCGCGTGTTCGTGTTTGTGCGAGAAATAATGTGCTATCGTGGAATCGCGGACATCTGCATAGTTCGTTATCCACGTTAGGGAGAGGAAGAGAGAGAGACAGAGAGAGAGAGAGAGACAGAGAAGAAATAGGAAGCTGGAGATAGAACGAGGAGTTATAGAAGCCAACGCCCGGAGGCTGGATCGTTGTAGACTCATTGATTCCTGCGTCTGTGTGTTGAAGTCGTTCATATCGGGATCGTGTATAATACCCATGGTCGAACGAG
Organism: Netelia inedita; assembly: GCA_964017225.1. Classification (NCBI taxonomy): domain Eukaryota; kingdom Metazoa; phylum Arthropoda; class Insecta; order Hymenoptera; family Ichneumonidae; genus Netelia; species Netelia inedita. Next base: position 10,988,578 of record OZ024920.1, read on the forward strand.
GAAAGAGGAGATAGCGAGATAGACAGAGAGGGAATGAACGGGTGGCGGTGGGGAGGGTGTGGAGAAGGCGGGGGGGGGGCGGGGTGAGGGGTGGGTAGTGGTATAGTCGAGGTATTAGTGGGAAATGAGTTTGAATGAGAGTTCGTACGCCTGTTGATAGATCTATATATCTCTCACTCTTTCTACTTCCACTCCCAGCCTCCTCCTCTTCCTCCTTCGCGCTTATAGACGAGATGAGCGAGATCGAGTAGAACGACCAGGATCGAGAAGACCGGAAATTTGCAGTTATGTTTACCTGCATTCCTTTCAGGGTCGAACACCGCCACTCTCGCGGGGGTTAGTCGATCGTTCTGTCGTAGTCTTCGACCAGTTTCCGTCTCCGTACGTATTTAACGGTGAATAAACGAAGCTGATCGATTTTTTTCGAAGGGTTGCGGAAACGACGTGGGATTTATTGTATCTCTGACGTAACTGGGTCGTGAATAATCGAAACGTATTTTTTTGGAGAAACGAGGAATCATTCGTACGGGGGATAGAGCCCGAAGAGTCGCGGAAGGGAAACGATTTTTGAATTTTTATCGGAATTCGATCGTGGAAAAGTCAAATTGCATTTTCGACGAAATGTCGATTTGTTCGCGTGGGAATGGGAGAGGAAATGGAATTCGGGATGAAAATATTAAATTTGAAAAATCATATTTGGGAATAAATGCGTCGTATCGATTTTTTTACATAACCAATTATTGTCTTCGATCGATTTTGAATCCATCGATCAGAAAATGACTTCCCGTACCCAAATAATTTGAGCTATATCGATATTTTTATTCAATTTTATAACAATCGTCCGAGCAACGAAAATTAAGAAAACCATAAGATTAAACTTCATTTTTAAATCGGAGTTAACGTTTCGCGCAACTGCGTCTGCGCAAGTTTGATTATTTTCAAAGGGTTGCAACGGGTCTCCGCCCTCTTATCGGAATTTCTACGAGGTTTCCGCCTATCGTCGATGCACCAGGGCAGATAATTTTAATTTTATTTCCCTCGTAGAGTTCGAATAACGAAAATTTCCCGCGACGCGCTGATAAGGAAAAAAAGGTAAAAATGGTCGAGCACCTGGTTTCTGTTCGCGCGGCGCGATCTTTTCGTCCAATGGCGAACGTCCGCGCCTCCACCATCTTGCCGCCCGGTCTCTCCGCGGCTTTCCGAGTTTACACGAGAGTCTCACGCGTGTGTGCTGGCGGACCGCGGTCTCGTATGATACTTGCAGTATACTCCGACTGTCGAGCCGTGACTGCCGCGCGCCGGCACAGAACGCCCGCACACGCGCTTCTTCGTTCGACGCGCCGTTCCTCGAATTTGTATTTAAAAATTTCACAAACGCGCATTTAAACAAAACCCCCATCCCCAGTAACGTTACATCGTCGATTGCAAAAATCGGACGTTTCGTTGATATTTATCGAGACGTTATTTCGACGCTGTCAAAAATCGACGAGTGACAGTTCGAGATGCGAGTGGTATTTTTAATTTTGACGTTTGAAGGATAAATGCGAAATATGAAACGTTTCGACGCAGTGACGTTGTTCTCACGACGATAAAAGTGTTTAATTAAACTTTGTGATTTTTAATAACGATAAGGTTTAATTTTTTAATTTTTGTTTGTTTGTTATAAAAATTGGTCGCGAGTTGTCGGTGAATTTTTGCAGCGAAATGGAAAATATTGTGTTTATTGAAACGACGAGATGTTATGTAGAAGAGAAAAGATTGTTGCTGCGAATGATCGAGTCGAAGCGATTTAACTTTGAAAGTGGAGTGTAAATACTAACTATACACACATTTACATATATATACAAACTAAAGGCGGAAGTGCGACATATTCTTTGTTTTCAACCGTTGTTTATTTTGTATACTCTGTATACTTTTCGCAATTTCGTAAAAATTGTTGTATCTGCAAGTGTGTTGTATTGCTCGTACACCAAGAAGAGAGACAACGGAGAAAGAGAGAGAAAAGAGAGAGGGAGACGAGGAGAAGCGAAAAAAGGACCGAGGACCAAGGTGGGCAAAGGCGGATGTCTCGAAGGTCCCCCGGGCTCATAAGGCTCAGGATAATTCGAATTTCCGGTCGCCGAGACACCTCTCAAACAGGAAGAACGGTGAGTGACCAAAAAATAAAGTATAGGTACGCGTTTGTAAGTACGACGAAATTTTCTCGGGGTTCGTCAACTCGCAAATCGTCGTTGGATAAAAAAATATCAAAAAGTTGTCAAAACTTTTGCAGAGTCTGATTTCTGTGTTAATTTTTTTAATGAATAAATTCTAGCCATTTATGGGAGACAAATATAGTGAGCGTTTGACCCAAAAACAGGCGACAGTTCCGTCATTGAAATATTGATTAACGTAAAATTAATCAACGACAAATAAAGATTTAATTGTTAAGAATATCTCTTTATCGTGATAAAACGAGTCGAGTTTTTGCCAGGTATTTATGATAATACAAAGTTATAATTAAATCGTAAACATACCAAGGATTCGATGTTTTTACTGACTTAAAAAGTATCGACGTTAAAGGTAAAATATAAGTTCGAGCTGTTTTCATCCAAGATTGGTACTCCTTCCTCGCTTCCGGTTTTCGCGAGGCGAACGGTGATTTAATTTTTATGAACCGGTTGAGAAAGTCGAGAACCGAGCGGGATATTCAACTATACGTTTCAGCGTGTGACAGTGATCTCGTACTACGTCGAGCATTTCTTTTTTTCACGAACGTTTTAGGAATATTAGAAAAATAAAAGAGAAATGAGATCTCTCACGGAGATCGACAATTTTGCGACGACGATGGTTAACCTTGGCTCGTCGTTTTTCTTGGCAAGTTTACGTTTTTCGTGCGGGAAGGGAGGGGACGAGGGTTACTTCCGAAATTAACAAGGCGTGAACGTACATAATTATAGCAACGACGACGACAATAGAGCGAGAGTCGAGTGGCTTCGTCATTCCTTCGTTTCTCGTCGCGTTATCGCGTTGCAGCCAGATTTTCCGCGTTAACGAGATGCACAATCGCTTGGTCTTAAGCTATGAAATTTTTCATAGCCTACCGTATAATTTATTTAAGTGTGATGAATCGCGGATGTGACGAAGTATGGGAGAATATCGTCACCGAAAATCGCCCCAGTGGCAATCTAATTAAGACGAAATGGAATAATTGATCAAAAAATCCGATCGATTAATCGTCTGAAAATCAGTCGGATCGTTAATACTCTCGATCACCAGCAAATATAAAAACAGCGAATATTTACCGCGAAAAAAATGCCTAAATTTCACTCCGACACGTTGAAAATGAAAAACAATTCGATCGTATCTTTTTTTTGATATTACAATTAACATTTTTGCGATAAGGTCAACCTCGAAACGATAATTCACCGATGAACATTTCATTCGCCGAATAATTTTTATCAAATCTAACACGAGCTTCCCGCAAATTTGAATATTCGATTGGATCGAATATGATTTTCGTAATTTTCGGACATGTAACGGTGACGCGGATGAGCGATAATTTATGTTTTTCTCATCAGTGTACGTAACATCGAAGCCTCGGTATCGTAATATATTGTCGACGATTTCGACATATTCCCGAGAGCGTGAATTATAATCATGCATGTCGAGGGATATTAAACTGGATGGCCGAATGTCGCGGTTGATTTCTGCTGCTGTAATTCTCGGATACACGGTATATTATAATTAATATACTCGTGTGTGTTTGTGTGTGTATAGAACAGTAAGAGGATGGTCGCAGGCCGAGCCTACGGCAACAAAATTCTCCACGCGCCCCCCGTGTCTTGCTCCATGTTTCGCGCCACTTTCGTAATCGTCAATTTTAAACTATTTTTGTTACTTGCTTATTTTTTACTGTTTCTCGCTCGAGACATTTTCGAGAGTGGTGCGCGGACGAGAGTCGCGTCTCGAGAGTTTTGCCCGCTAGCGTGAGGCCCGTAAGGCCCACGCTCGTCTATTGTGATACCTACGTAGAGTCTTTCACGAACAATACCGCATAGCGCTTTTTATACGACGACGAATTAGCATTTTTATGTTCGCTCCGATTGTACAATTTTTTTTTATTTTTTTTATTCTTGCTTTTGATAAAACCTCACGAATCGAGTATCCTAAAGCGCGATAGCTCCGTTTCCCGAAGCTTTCGCTGTACAGCACATCGAACTTTCCGAAGCAAAGAATCATAAAAATAAAAATAATTTTTATTTTTTATTTTATAAATAAATTTTGAAAAATTAACACCTTTTATTTTCTCTTATTGTTAGTTTCTACATAACGATCGATCGACGAGTCTCGGACGCGAAACGTGACTGTTTTGTACGAAATTCCTCTGTTTCCCTGGGCACAATAAAATCTTATCGCTCCAAGGGCAGAGATAGATATCTCGGGAAGGTTTCTCCACGAGATCTCTCGTACACGATCTCGTTTAGAGATTCTAATAGCGTTGGGCCTATATATACGAAGTCGTTTTATTCCCCATCTCACTGTCGGTATATCCGACCTCGAGTCCTCGTATCTCGTTATCGTCGTTATTACATTTTCGTCTCGTCGTGGAAATAGAAGAGGCTGCAAAATACAGGTGAGCTGAAAATCGGCGTTACACATACGTCTGTTGATTGTTATAACCACGAACGTTATCTGATACGAAATGTGCTCAACCTCCCTTCTTGCCAACTTGTAAAATTCAACGAGCGGATTGACAATTTTCGTGCCTACCTATACCTATACACGAGCAAGCTATATATATATTTAACAAAAATAATAATATTTAGGCCGTTTCGTTCTACGACCGTCGATTAATTCGATCCTTTTAATACTCGGCAGATTCCTCCTTCTTCTCGTGGGCTGAAAAAGGAAATCGTCGTCATTAAAATGAATAAAGAATAAAAAAGAAAACGCGGTTGAAACTAAAAAGGCGAAGGAAAAACTGATGCCTGATATGTTCCATACAGAAGACACCTGCGGTTCAAAGTGATTAGAACATATTTGGGCCACTCTCGAGTTCTCGTGCAGAGCTCCTCGTCGATTATATATCCCCAGAGAGACTTCGAACTCGAACCTCTCTTCGCTCTATCACTTTTTATTCTTTGAAAAGCAGTTGGATACGCCACTTACGTGCGCAGTTTCTTCTCCCGTCTCTCCCTATTCTCGTTCGTACTCTACATTTTATATACGAATATCCGTATACGTGTAATAAAAATATACATACCGTGCCAGCTGATAAAGTTTGGTTCACAATGGAACAAAACAAAATATATTTTCGTCGATTTTTCAAATAAATAGAAGATTCGTTGGAGTTTGAAACTATTTAAAAATTTGGTGTTATTATTTTTAACTTATCTTTCGTATATTTTTATTTTTTATGGCTGAAATAGCGTTGAACGCCTCGTGTACGTTATGGAGAACGAGTCATTTTCGCCTGCTGTTTTGCTCGTATACATATATTCTCGTTTAGCTTGCGCTGTATAAGAGTCGAGTTGAACATCTATATATATATAATATATATATATATATATATATATATATATATATATATATATATATATATATATATATATATATATATATATATACGTGTACCATATAAAATTGTAGGTACATATATATATATATATATATATAAGTACCTACAATTTTATATGGTACACGTGTATGTGTCATGTATGAATACGAGTCCTACATAGACGCGCGGCTGTTCCGCAACTAGCTTCAAGGCGCTCGTAGAGAATACCAAAGTTTCGACGAGTTGTCAGGATTCTGATTTCATTAAAAGTTTACCAAGCCTGAGCTTCGCTCTATAGTACGATAATGAGACTCGAAAATATCATCGTTCGGCCGATGTACGCCACGGATACGTACGATGCTTTCTATATCTACGTGTCGTAGCTACGTATTCACCTCGATTACAGTACTGTAATAATAATTAACAATCGCGTACAAAAATTGATCCGCGAAACTTAATTCGTCGTTGATCGAGCTATCTTTCTTACAGGTGTCGTTCATATTTTGTTTAATTATTTCTTTAATTCACAAGCTCGTATCACTCGACTCTTCCGGCTTTCGATTACGCCTCATCACGATCGCGTGAGTCTCTCGCCCTCGAGGTTTCTTTCCTCTGGGATATTATATTTACATATATATATATATCTCGTTCATTCTCCCACTTGATCAAATATTTTCTTACGATCGCGCGGAAAGTCTCTAGTGTGCGTTGAACTGTTTGTTCGCCACGCGTGCACATATGAAAGTACATACTTACACATACGGCAGACTTCCCACCCCCGTTACTGGAAAATATAATGGGGAGCCACACGGTGCGCGCAGTGGAGTCAGGCTCGAAGATATACGCGGTAGCGCGAAGTCAGGCTAGCAACGATTTCGAATTTACGATCACAAACAAGGAAGCAGATATTTATGGCACACTGTGTATATGTATACATATATATAGATCGGACGTGCATATCAGTTATTCGACGTGAAGAATAAAATATTTGACAGTTCGCTTCACTTCGAGACCTTCGAGTTCTTTTTTTGTTTACGATAAACGCAATAAATTTTACTTGGAGCTCCGGTTCCACCGAAAATCATTTGTTGCAGACAGAAATGTACAAATTTTTCACCCTTTCGGTGGAAATTTCGGATAATTTGTTTTTTACCCGACTCACTGTAAATTGAATAAATTGTATTTAAATATTTTCAAATTAGGGATTTATTGGTTTTGTGTATAAACGTTATATTCGCAATTAGTTCGGCGAAAGATCAAACTTTGTTGTGGGGAATCTTTCGTTTTTCTTAAAAAAATAACATGATTATTTTTTTGTACGAATAAGTCGTTATCTCTTCGTTCCGTTGATAAGAAAAAGTGATTGAAACAATTTGGATTAATGTCAGGACGACACCCCGTAGATATCATGGCTCATCCGCATATAGCAAAAGGGGGAGTCCACGGGGGCGAAAGCGTGGGTGGGCGTCTCCCGGCTTAGAGACTCGTAGTTTCTCGGTGTGTATGCAAGCTCCCGTGTACCAAAGAATATTTCTCCTATACATATTTCCGTCTACGTTGCCCACGGGCTACTTGGGGTAAGTAAAGAGACCGCGGTCTCTCGCGTCTCGTTTAAATTGCCTCGATATAGTACACATCGTGTGACTCAAGCCACAAGAAGTTTGAGCTTAAGAGCGCTCGAGAAAGCAAAATAATTCGCGAAAAAATACGCGATTTTCGGTGATAATATATTTTTTTTATATTTCTTTTCTTAACTACCGCTAAAAATTAAATATCTCTGGAGAAGTAGACATTTTTTAGATTTTTATATTGAATTCTTTATTGATTTTGGTTATAAAATGAAGGAGATCACTTATAAAAAATTACACAATCTTTCTCCTTATTGCTTCGAGGCCACAAAATTTTGTGTTGCTATATTTTTGTTTTCTTTCAGGATGAATACCGTGAAATATCACGTGGCACGAAATTTTTAGGCGACAAAAGCTAAAAATAACATTTTTGAAACGCTCTTAAATGAAAGTACACGCATTTTCGAGTTATCTCGTTATAAAATTTGAGACGTATACACGTAATCGCACATAGGTTTAAAGTCCAGCAGCATTGTGTACAGTTCATCGACTTCTCGTTTCACCAAACGGCACAGCCTCTCTCAAAACCAGCATGACTCTGAATTTTCTCTCGTTCCAAACAAATAAATCTGTCCTTCGTCGTTCAACACTGACCACCACTCGATTTATGAACGATCATGAAAACGGCATGTGCGTGTTACGTGACGAGGTCAATCCATAAAACATATCTCCGACTACGCGATCTTCATCGTTGACAAAATACAATTTCCTGAAACGAGAGATAAATCAATTACTAAGATTCATTTTTTTTCTTTCGAAAAAAATTAATTAATTAATTGATGATTAAAAATAATTTAAAAAACTAGATTTTGACGAAGATGGTCAAATGTTTTTATTTTTTTTCTTACTTTGATCGAGCGCCGAAGGGTTTTTAGTGTACCGAGGAAAATGACAGGACTGACGATCGTGGATACTTTAGCGAGATAGTAACATATGTTCATCGTCAGAGGAGAGCAACAGATCTGTGGATTCTTGTGGTACAGTATCGTAACGATTCTCTGAGGGACCATTGTGACGTAAAAGTTCAACGTGAGAGCGACTGAAAAAGAAGGGGGCGAATTATCGCCGAGAGATTCAATGCCAAAAGCCTCTCAAGTTCGTGCATTCTTTCACGCATGCTCGCTAAGGTTCATCCAACCCCATCGGCATTTCGCATAAATAAGCACGAGATTTTTCTTTTTTTCTATAAAATAATGTAAAAATTTATCAAATCGAATGAAAATTTCTATAAAAAACGTATAAAATTTGACGTAACTTTTGTTTTTTAAGATGGAAAATAATGAGAATAATAAGAGTAAATACTTAATAATCGAAGACTCTCGATATCCTTCTCGCTCCACTTAACCGTAGCGATTTCTCGATATTCCGTAAATTCCATAAGGATAAGACCATCGAGAAAGAGAATTACGAGTGCCGGTAAAAGTACGTAAACCACGGTGGACCAACAGAAAATATTCAAGATCGTTTTATTGGAAAAATGTTCGTAGAGATTGAGCTCCATTGCCGATGTGACAGAGGCGTAGCACCATATCGTCACGATTCCTATAACGGCAGTTTTAAGTTTCGTGACATTTTTGTGCCATATCGAGTCTCTGTGGCAAGTAGCGATATATTTTTCGAGGCTGAACATGACGAGAGTGAGAGAGTGCGATTGTAGGGTAACTCGTCCCACGAGATCGAGATCCGGCTCGAATTCGACGGCGAACCAACGCAAGAGAACGCCGTCGAGAACATTGAGAAGAATCACGAGATTCGAGATCGACAAGCTTATCACGTAACAACCGAGGGAATTATGCATTTGTCGTTTAGTCAATATCACGAGAAGAACGAGAGAATTGAGAAAATAGCCGATCGTAAGAATCGATAAATCGACGATCGCACGAGTTTCATTGAAATTATCGTCCACCCAATCGATACTGTAATTGGGAACGGACGTTTCGTCCGTATTTTGATTTTTCACTCGAGGCACTTTCGACGTGTCGTAAGGCGACATAGTTTTAAACTTCCGATTGTACGCAAGGGGAACGTAGATTTTAAAGAGTTCACGCTCTTTCGCTCTCTCTCGATTCGAAGGAACTGTCTCGTGATTCGACCGGAGCGTACCGTCGATAAGCCGTCGCGGGAGAACTTTACCCTGTTTTTTTTTCTCGTTACCTCGTGGGAATTTTTCTATCGGTATAAACCGCGCGGAAGACAGACGCTCTCACGTAGGTATAGGGTTGGTCATTCCCAATGCGCGAGCGTTTCTCGTTAGCGCGAGAAACGCGAGCATAACACGCGATATGAATTAATTCAACTGACGAGTGGGAGTGTCCCTCGTCATGCTGAGAACCCGCAATGTTATAAATATCCATAGGCCTGGGTATAATTAAACAAATGAATTATAATATTTCTTTCCTAAGATTAGACTAAATAAATAAAGAATTAAGAAGCAAACGTGGAAAACACGAATTCTTCGCTTCTGCGTTAAAGTAATCGTTAAATTTTTTATCACGAGACAAACAATGAAGAATTTTATACGACAAAGTCGACGAACAACGCGAGGCGATTTTTTTACGATAAATATATATTTTTTAAATTGATAATAATCGTATGATTAATGAGGAAATGTAGGAACGATCGCATCTATAAATCGCATGTAACTCTTTTGAGCTAGTGAATAGGAGGAAAGTAGGTAATAATAAAAATGGTCCAGCGGTATTGATGATAAATCACCATTCATCACAGTGCCGTATTTTTATCCGAGGGAATAGTAGCGTCGATGCATTTCTCGATAGACTATATATCGAGAGTCCATACACAATGTGCAGGCGGAATATCGCGCGAATTCACCGAGAGAGAAATAGGAGATAGAGACAGAGACGGAGAGGTTCCAGGCGCTCAAACAAGCTGCGGAGTAGCCATGGAGCATCTCTCGATGCGCCCTTGGCAAATTGCCATCGGCCAAATATCGGCTCTGCATCAGTCGAGAAGATATCTCTCGTCGCACATACATACATATATGTACGTATCTCATCTCTCACCCACGCATCGTATAAATATCCCATAGAACACGCCCGATGGATTTATTTACGGAGATTTATAAACTTATGGCGTCGCGAGCGCCATCTGGACGAGCGATAAAATTCGCAACTAAACGACCCGAGAAACCGCGTTTCGTTACGCGATTGATTAAACGTTATATTTTATACGACCGTGAAAAGGCAAAAGGTATAATTCAAAAATTGCGCCTTGTGAGGACAAAAAATCGGTTGATCGAAGGGATATTGTTTTGGGACGAAGAGGGCGCGGCGTTCCAGGTACGCCGAATCGCCGGTACGAGTATAAACGATCGTCTTTGCTGCAAGAGGGTGCATCGATGATGTTTTTATTTTCGTCGGACATTTTTTTTACGCATTCTCGATGAATAGGCGATGTTTACCTTGCTGAAAACAAGTTCGGGAAGTTTCGACCACGTCGTTACCGCAGCGAGAGAAAGAAAGAGAGAGAGAGAGAGAGAGAGGGAAAGAAAGACTCGTGCCGTTTTTTCCGAACTTCGGCATCGCGCGTCTCTCGGTTTTCGTCCCGGATGGTTCCATCGCACTCGCTGCTTATTTCTCCCGAGATTCGAGACGTAAAACCTCACCGAGGCGCGCGCACCCGGTCGAACGGGTTTGGAAATTTTTCTTTTCTCTTCGTCCCAGTCCCCTCTACCGCGTACCTACGCCACTCTTGGTCCTTCTTCGACGAGTCTTTCGGACTTTTTTTTCTTCTTGCCTCCGGGACCACAAAACTGGCGTGCCCAACCAGGCATCACTCGATACGCTTACCGCAGGTGTGCACCTCTCCTTATATATATATATATATATTCATATATACGTATAGAATATTGCCCCAAAACCTCAAACCAACCCCTTTACAAAAGGGTTCGATATCATCTCGATATTCTAAACCTTTTTATTCCTCTTGTAACAAAAAGTCACCTGCATAACTCTTAATTCTCGAAGTAGAATAATCGATCGTACATTCGATGCCAAATATTGGTCTGACCAAAAAGTAATTGCGTTTTCAATACTTGTACACGTATGACCGTGTATAGGGGAAAAATGCAATTACTTTTTGGCCAGCTCGATATATACGGTGGAATTGCTTATAATCGATGGTTAACAAGTTAATGGGTTCGTTAATTCGCAACTTTTTGTAATTTTGTATATATATTATTTATTGTATATTTAACATGTGTTAATGAAATTATTTGTTTCGTCGTCTTTATAACGACTCTTAAACATTCCTCTTGGTACGCTCTCGTTCGCAAAATGTTCTTCGCGATTCTATTTCGGTAAACTCGAATCCAGACAGCTCTGTTATAGCCGGGTACTGTATACGAGTAAGTACCTAGCTATATGAACGACGATATAGTGCGTACAGCGGAGAACGCGAGAGCTCGAAACATTTATACGCGTACGTCGAGACCGATCCAGAACGAGAGACAGGACAGCCGTTAGACCACATGCAGCCTTGACACGATTGCTCGCGAGTCATTCACGATTTTCGGTTAATCATTGCGAATCTCACTCGATGAGTGACATTCGAAAATAACAAAAAAAGAAATCGAAGAATTTTCATTTTTTTGATATTTTCATGTTAGATAAAGAAATTTATTGAAGAAAACAATTAAATTGGCTTTGATCTCGAAGCTCTAATTTCGATCTGGTTTTTTGCTCTTTTTTCGATATAGTACGATAAGATAAATAGGGTTAGATTACGGGTCTCCGAGAATAGGGGATGGATTTCTTGGAAATTAGAACGAGGTTCGTTAGAAAATTTCAGGCGCACAGCCAAAATCATTAGTTCTAGTTTTGTGGGATGTTTTACACCGGAGTTTAGTATAGCGTGCGGCTTCTTTAGCCCTGGACGCACCTGCGAGCGAAGTGGTCTCGCTCTTGCGTTTCGGTAATTGCAGGTTCATGGCTTTTTTTCGCGCACGAATCTCATATATATATATATACGCGTGGGCCATCACGAGAGAGACAGAGTAAAAGATGATGGAGGAAAGGACGAGAGAGACGAGACGATATTTTGTACATGCGGTGCAGAACTATATAATGATTTCGACTCGAGGACCGGTCTTTTCTTTACGTGCAGGTGGCTGCCGCGCGTTGCCTCGCTTCAACTTTGCTTCTGATTCTTTTGCCACTTTGCCGGGATTTCGCCACGTCCCTCGGTGGGCTTTAATTCGCGAAGTCGAGAAGTGGTTTGCACTTCCCCTCGTACGCTTAAATATTATATATTTAAAAAATTTATTAAATAAAAATTCAGCACTATTTTAAATTAAATAAAAATCAATCGGAGTGATTTGTCCAAAATTATTATTCATTTTGAAAATATTGCAACTAAAGATACAACGATTTCCGTTAGATGTTAAAATTTGATTGATTTCTTTTTGACGAGTTTTTCCCGTGTTTGCATTAAAATTATATTTTTACATTTGAGAGCGACCAGACGAGATTGCACACTTTTTTTGGCAATAGATCAATCGAGGTAAGAGGGTCGCGATTTTCGTACTCGAGGCTTGACCTGTATTTCCCTGGCTGGCACCGCGTCCTACATCGATATTTTCACAGTCGAATTATCGTGACTTTGGGGTATGTATAATGTATCATATAAATTTCGTATGTTATATGTATATGTACGTGGCCTATGCGAGAGGACTCGTGCAACGGCGCGAATCAACAAAGACATCTATACTGTTACTAGTAGATTATACGTTAACTATTCAAGTACATGGAATATTATATGTCGCAAAGTCTATACTGGCATCTTCGTGCTTCGATCTTCATGGCGCAGGTGGCCCGACGTTATTTCGGTGCAGCATGCATACAAACCTATATGCATGTTGCACGGCGTATAGATAGATACTTTCCAAAGGTTTCCAGGCCAACGACGGAATAATTTAGTCGCAGTTCGCGAACTTGTATGTTTTGATATCAAGTTCTTGTTCTTCACCATTACAAACCAAAAAATAAACAACTAATATCTGTTTCAAGAAAATTTGATGATGGATCATTAATTTATAATTATTTTGAAAAATATCAATTTGACGTTAATGTAATATTGCATATTAATTTACTATTAATTTGGTATTTATTCCAGTTTCATATTCGTTTTTTCGATAGAGAATTATTTGAGGTTTTTTTTTTATTATTGTGAAAAATATTCACTTAAGGTCAATTTAATAATTGTTTGATTTTGTTTTCGTATTAATTTGATAATTCTTATAATCGTGATGCATATACGTTATTTCTTTTAAAAAATCATGTTTAAGGTTCATTTTTCAAAACACTAGCGCCATGTAATTTGTTGAGGTATATCTCTGCTTTTGGCTATTGATGCGCTTGACTTGTCAACCGGCAATACACACGTTAAGACGAATGCACACCCACAGCACTTGGAGACGCGTTTGCCGTGAAAACGATTCTTAAATCGTCCCGACTCGTCCTCGTGCTCAGTTGACGATCGCAGGTTCAAGGATGAACGACTCGAGCGTAGGAAAAGAGCGAAATCGGACGATACGAGAGAGGGGGAAGGACGGAAAGTCTTTGTTGAGCGACTGCGACGATGGTTTGAGTAAAAACAAAAAGGAAAGAAAAAAAGGTAATACTGTACGCGAGGCAGCATTGGTTCTTTTCGCCCCCTCGTACTTTCATGAATATTCTGGGACCTTCCCTCTCTCTCTCTCTCTCTCTCTCTCTCTCTCTCTCTCTCTCTCTCTCTCTCTCTCTCTCTCTCTCTCTCTCTCTCTCTCTCTCTCTCTCTCTCTCTCTCTCTTCTCGAGTACCTCGTCGACAGGGCACCTATTCTATCGTCTTTTTGTATTCTTTATCTCGTGCTTCTTCTTCATTGCTGCGCGAAGATCGAGAGGGATCGAGAGGGACAGGAAGAGAGCTAGAGGGGAAAAAGAGCGATAAAGCTACAGCGATGAGTTACCATACGAGGTGTTCCGTGTCATTTTGACCAAAATCTATTTCAATATTTTTTATATTTTCTATATTTTTTCTCCTTTAAACATTATCCAATCATCGCTAACAATAATCATTGTTTATTGCCATCTTTCTCCGCGCAAAGACACATCAAAATTTCAAAATTGAAGAACGAATTGTTTTTCCTAAAAAAAATTACTTTTGCAGAAATAAAAATAAAAACTTGAGGTAATATTAGTGGCCAAATTGCAACGTAAAAATATCAAAATGGAAAAATAGAAAAATAATTATTTCCTCTGGAAAGAAATTTTTTTGCAGAAATTAAAACAAAAATTTGATCTAGTTACGCGAATGAAATGGCAATTTAAAAAAAGTAATGGTTCTAATCGACGATGTTCGAAATTCGATGACTGGTCGAGTTGGCACGGAACGTGTCGTACACTGTACAAACATCTTGGGGTCTCATCACATCGCGTAGATATTCTTACTTCCTGGCTAGATTTTCTACCGCATAGGAAACTAGAAGTGGCGTGAGATCGAGAGAGAAAGAACGAGAGAAAGAGAGGGAAAGAGAGAAGTTGAGGACGCGATCGCCGCGGGGCGCGCTACGCAATATCCCAATAAAAGCGGAAAAAGCGAGTTGAACACTCCATCAGCCTCGGCGCTGTGGTGAATATGTACGCCGATAGAAGCAATTCGCAATTCTCACATAAATACAGACACACGCACGAACATTCATACGAGAATACGTGCATTTACGTACGAGCGTTTGTTCCAGCGAGCGTTTCGCACCGCGGGGGATGCAACCGAAACAATTAGCCGAAATCCGCTTTTTAATTACCGGCTCTGTTCCGAGAGAGCTCCGACGGTCGAACGAGACGCTCTCGCGGTCGGTCGTATTGGCCCCTCGATGGAAAGCACCATCATCACTGTTACATACTCACAGGCGCGAGAAAACAACAGTCGCGATTTCGTAACTCTTACACTTCGTCCCGAATTTAAAGCCTTCACTCTGATCTCCTTTTAACACTCTTCCTTTTATTTCCTCCGTCGTTTTGGCTTAATTCGTTTTGCTTAATTATTCCCGCGTTTGAGAAATAAATCTTGCACACTCGACGGGTCTGGAAGGGAAGGTGGGGATGGAGAGGGACAGAGAGAGACAGACAGACAGAGAAGGCGTTCTCCTTAGGGCACTGAGCCTTTCGAAATCGAGTGAACTCGGTACTGTGAGCACGCACGCGTGTCCGTGTCAATGAGGGCAACTTCTAATGTATAAATATGCTATATAATATGTACATACATATATATACGTCTTATGTCGTTAATGCACGAACGGAAATAACCGAACGATGGGCGAACCGCACAGTTGACACGGGGCACGTTTTCTTCCTCATGATTTCCTGGATCTTTGCCAGTATCGTCGTGCTGTATTGTCATGGGTTGACACTGACGTTTCGGTTGGTGTTGGTATCACTTTTATTCGCGTGATTTTTGGACGAAAAGAGGGAGATGGGCGTGAGAGACGGAGGATTCTATCTTAATATTTCGGATCGACTGGAAATGAAAGAGATTTAAAAATAAAACGGACATTTTACGCTTTTGTTTTCGCAGTCGAGAGCGCGTCGACTCGATCGTCGTTATACGGTTATAAATAGCCGAACACCGGCATTGTTTGTATTCTGAACGGGGCGCGCCTGTAAACGTTACGACGTACATGCTTGGCATGTTGGCACGCGCATGCATGTATATATATATTATGATTATAATATAAAGCCGGGAAAAATAATTTTCTTAGTTTTAGGAAAAATATGTATTAACATGAATGAATCGTATATTGTCGGTCACCGGTGTACGTAAAAAATTGAAAATTAGCATTTAATTTCCGGTTTGTTGAAAAAAAAAATTTCCGATACCGGGAATTGAACCCGGGCCTTCTGGGTGAGAGCCAGATATCCTAACCACTAGACGATATCGGATTGTAGAAACTCGTCTTTAAAATCAGACACTTAACTTCGTATCACTATTATTATTTGTAATTATTTGTAATTATTTGTTAATGTCTTGAAATAATATGCAATTTCTAATTTTTATAAAAAAAAACAGAATTGCTCGGTCATCGGTGGCCGACATCGCGCTTAACGTTATAACAATAAATAAATTGAAGAAAAATCGTACTTAAGGGCATGTTCTCATATTTTGTTTAAAAAAATCGATTTTTTTTAAAATTAATTTTTCGATAGTTTCGTACGTCAAGAATGTTGATATATGTTCGAGGAAAAACTGTCGTTCCTGCCGCGCTGCAACGAGCAGCAACTGTCTTGGTGCAACAGGAGAAATATTTTTTCCACGAACATATAACAATGTATGTCTCTGCAACGGAGACGAATTTTCTGCTGCGACTGTTGCGGCTTGATATGGTTGATTGAGATTAGTTTACATTCGTACTTTGATGAGAGCAGAACCCCTTTAGTTATAAATAAAAATCTTCACAAATGGGTAAAAATCAAGTGACAGTATACGTAAAAAAGGCAGACGCCAAAATAAAATTAGAAAAGATCGGCCAAAAAAACGTAAATTTCAAGGGACCACGGAAAAATGTACGAAAAGTACAAGTGCGGCAGCGAGAAAAATTAAAAAACTCAGATTATCTGGAAGCCACTCATAATACCACCATCGATTATGTTTTCATTTCATTTACCCATTTTTTTCTTACGTTGTCAACTTTCGTAAAGTGTAAAAAACACGCCAAACAATAACGAAAGTTTTAACAACGTAATCTGGTCTCTTGTTCCTAAACATAATTTTAATTCCAAAAATATCGTTGAAACCGCGGCTTGGATTAGTGCATGTGTGTTCAACGAGGGTTCTAAACCATTGCTAAAAAAATTCGAGGCCATGGATGTTGAAGTTGGCGTACATGCTTACAATTACGCCGAAAAACGCGAAGAGGAACGCATACGATTTGCAGAACACCAGAATGAGCAAGCAACTAAAGAAGCTCGAATGACCAAAAAAAAGAACATTGCAGAACAAGAAGAGGCCTACGAGGAGATGCATGGTCTATTATATGGTTCAGGGATTGCGGATTGACGATATGTAAGTATATTTAGTTCATATAATAAAAAATAATTGCCTTAAAATCAAATAAAAACTTTAAACGCGTTTTTCTCAGAATGACACTTTTTTAGTTTTATTTTCTCTTTCACTAGAATGCGTGCTACTTCCACAATTTTCCGAATTGTAAATTTATGCTACTAAGCGGACTAGATGACGTAATTTCTGATAAACGTACGTTTGATTTTTTTATTTCAGACGTCCTGGACCGGAGCTACGGTGGGAACAGTTTGTGATCTCTTTTTTGAGTCGTCACCGTCAATGCACTCTAAATATGTATTATGGCGCGAAAAAAAACGTTTTTGTAATATTTAAGGATACATTAACACTATCGAAAAAGTTTTCTATATTTAGAGAACAAACGTACTGAAAAAAAATTCTTAAAAATCGTATTTTTTGGTATAAAAATGAGAACATTTCCTTAAAAAATGAAAAGTTAACATTTGATTTCCAGTTCGTCGAAAAAAAAAAATTCCGATACCGGGAATTGAACCCGGGCCTTCTGGGTGAGAGCCAGATATCCTAACCACTAGACGATATCGGATTGTGGAAGCTCGTCTCTAAAATCAGACACTTAACTTCGTATCACTATTAGTATTTGTAATTATTTGTAATTATTTGTAATTATTTGTAATGATTAATAATTATTTGTTAATGCGTTCAAATTATTTACAATTTCTAATTTTTATAAAAAAACAGATTTGGGTGATCACCGGTGGCCGACTTTGTGCTTAACGCGTTAACAATAAATAATTTAAAGAACAATTTTACTTAAAGAAAAGAAAGTTTGTATTTAATTTCCGGTGTACTGAAAAAAAAAAATTTCCGATACCGGGAATTGAACCCGGGCCTTCTGGGTGAGAGCCAGATATCCTAACCACTAGACGATATCGGATTGTGGAATCTCATCTCTGAAATAGCATACTTAACATCGTATCGCTATTATTATATGCACTTATTTGTTAATTTCTTGAAATAACCTATACTTTATAATTTTTATAACAGGACAGAATTAAAATAATTTTTATAGTTATTTTGTAAAATGAAATGATGGGATTATTGCTCTTATTATAAAAATCGAAAACGTATAAAATATATGTTAATGAATAAATAAAATTAATCGTCTAACCATTCGTTAAAAAACGACTTACGATTACAAAATTTATTTCTCGTCAGTTTCTTGGTACGCGTAACTAGGCGCACGCCTTGTGCGTGGTACGTGTGCCTCCGTCTCTTATTTATTACCATTTTCATATCGTCCGTTAACAATTTGTATATAAAGTACGCGCGTGCACGACGTTGAACAACCGTGGTCGCGCGCGATTGCCTCGAAACGAACGAAAATCAAATTCAAAAGCCTTTCACGTAGTTACCTTCGAATTCCCGAAGAATATCATGACGAGCATACAGCTTTCCTGTACGTGATCGTCGAGATATTCCTCCTTAACGCGCACTGACGTCGCGTTAGAAAATTTCCAAGAATCTACGCCTTAACGATCAGTATTTCGAATCGATAATCACCCTTGGCATCGATTATACAGATCGCCCAGGGCTCCATTTTTTATAGTTTCTTTATTCAATATATTGTTTAATCGGGAAAAGACAAAATGAGAATTATAAAAACGTTTAAATTTTTCATCGCTAATTATTCGTTTTTGCGCGCTCACTTTGTCGAGAAAAAATAGGTCTTTTCTTCGCGTAACGAACGTCAGCAAGATCGAGAACAAGAAAACGTTGTCGTTGTTTTGGCGCCAGGCATTGTGCGCCGTTATAACACAAAGACGCCGCATCGGCGCGTTGTATAGTCCTCGAGCACGTATTCCCAGACCACCACGGTACGACCACTTTTCTCACTCTCTCTCCCTCTCTCGCCTCTTGAATTTAATGCTAACCACTTGGTCGTGCCATTTTGTGATACGATCGTATGGTACGTGGCTCGTAACATGCCCCGTTCGTTACTCTATCATAGCATATGGGGCATTCCACTCGAAATCGACCCACGACTTGACCCTCGGATGAAACCTCATTTTTTTACCCGGAGCTCTCGTTAGGGAGATTGCACAGCTCGAAACTGGCTGATTATACGAAAATAATGGCATTCGAGAAATTGCACGTGATTGAATTTTAGGGGGCCTAGTACCGAAAAATAAATGAAAAATACGTAATAAAATTTGTATGTAAAACTGTACGTTCATGTTCGATGAAGTTTAACACCATTGCGAAGTTTCCTCCTTGCGAAGAAATACGAGTTTCGAATTGCCGCGATGAGCGAGAGTCTCTTCAAGAATTCTCTATTTTCTTTCTCTTTGCCTCTCCTGCTCGCTCTCTCTCGGAACGAGACAATTGGAAAAATGACTCGCAATGTTGTTTTCCTTGGAGCGTCCACGGCCTGCTGCCAACCGCGACGACATACGCGTGTGGTTTTGTCCTCGAGAGATTCTCGTTAATTAGTATCGATGTTCGACTTCGAGACTGCACAATTATCGAGGTGTTAAAAGTCGTTCATTTAACATCTTGGATTTTTTCCACCTTTCGTCAAACATTTTCTGTCTTGAAATTGCAAGAAAAATAGATAATCATATTTTCTACTCGAAGTCGACGTGTTCATATAAATAAACGCACGCAGGAAGCCTCAGTCAGGTGAAGAGTCTTCGCCCTCGGAAAAACTTGGTGAACCCATTAGAGCCTCTCTCTCTTTCTCTCTCTCTCTCTGTCTCTCTCTAGTTTCGCACGCTTCTTTAACGAGGTCAACGATTTCCACCTTCCGCTGACTCGGCGCTCGAGTTTTGCGATGCATACACGAGAAGAGTTCAGCACGTCAGCATTATATATATTAGAGCATCGCAACCGCGACGTACGATCTATCAATATCAGACGCGTTAAAAAAATGCTTCGTAAGAAAAAAAAATTACATTTTGAGAGACACGAATAATGGTTTGGTAATCGCGATAAGACGATAATTCGCGACGAGCGATGAGATAACTCATTATTTTCTGACATACTTGGAATCGAAATTAGTGCGGACGGAAAGTAACTTCGCTCCAAGATGTGCACACTTTTCTTGTTGGTTACATAATACAGATAGAAAATGAAGGTAAAATTGTTCGGGAGGAAATTTCACGCTATGTTTCTTTATTAAAGAATTTAATTTGCGTGGCAGCCCCTCTCTGGGGAGATATATCTAGAGGGTATAGCGAGGGTCCACCGTAGAGTGAAACAAGTTGCACTTCACCACGACGTGGGAGTTTCCCAAGTTCAACAAGGGATTCGAGATTTTTGTGTAGGGCTCTTATTATCCGAAGAAGTTTTTATACCGAGAGTTCTCGACGAAGCGTACATGTACGAGGGAGAATTTTTACGTTGGATAGCAAGAGGGATGAATTTTGTATGAGGGCAGTTTGTAAGGCGCAACGTCCAAAGTTACTTATATTACCTAGCTTGGCAGAAACGCACGAGTGGGTGGATGACCATGTCGGATGGTTAAACGAAAAACGGGAGATAATGGATTAACACAGATTGTCGAACCCCTAAGTAATCTCAAGGGCATTAATATATAACGGTCCATAGCCGATTGTATTCTCTTTTGTTCTCTGGTGCTGGACGCCACGGTGAAGAGAACATTGTTTCCGTTATCCCGACACGAAAGGTCACTTAACAATATTTTCAGCATCGTGACTGTGAACTTTAAGATTCTCTTATCTCCTGCTCGATCCACCCTAAGTCCCGGAAATGAATGATCGCCTTGGACCATCGATAGAGAGGTCGAAATATTTCTTGGTTAAAAAAAAATTTAATGGGACGTCGTCGAAACAGACATTTCCAATTTTATCATTTCAAGTTGCTGTAAATATATTGACTTTCCAATTTAATTGATAAATGTTTTTCTGTCGAATAACTCGGATACATGAGACCGTATATTTTCATCAGAATTTTTTTGTAATAAATCCGTCGGACAGATCTTTTTGGTAAGACCCATTTTCTCTTATCTTGCAGATGATACGGGTGCAGAGTGACTGATGCCAGAACCGGAAGGTTCGGCGATGACCGCGGCGATGGGCTTGCCACAACAGCAACAGCAGCAGCAAGCTTGCGGTGTCTCTCAAGATACCGTGGATTACGCGGTATATTTGCAATCCACTCACGTCAGTCGGAAAATCCTCGGCAGCAATAGCAGCGGTAACGGCGTCGGTGCCAAGCACCAGCAAGCTTCGTCGGAGAATATCAGGCATCAGCTGCTACAGGGAGGCCAAAAGCCGGATTCACGTGACCACAACACGAGCTTCACCAGCACCAAAGGACTTCTCAATGGTCCTGGCCAGAACAATTGTTTCCTCAACAGCGCCGTACAGGTAAGTCGTCCTTTGACGTTTATCACGGGGCTAATCCAGATTTATTTGATTATAATTCGTAAAATAATAACAATAATAATAATAATAACGATGAAATGTTATTTTTTAATAACAATTATTGCCGACTATATCGTTAGAAAATGACGGAAATTGTCTTTTTATCCCAAACATGGTTTTGGATTTTTTTTGCTGCATGAACGAATGGCGATCGGTCCAGGGAGCGCCTGCGAGCAGGCAACACACCCGACGCGTGCGCGAGTCTCGCGTCGCTCGCAGCTCGCATTTCGCTAACCAAATGTTCCTTGGAACTCGATTCGAACATAAATTAAAAAAACTGTTCCATCTGCATAAGAGTTATCGATGAAAATGAAATTATCCTTTATCGATGAAATTATATCGTGTCGAGATCGAATAATTTCTGTTTAATTAAAATACATTCGTCTTTTCGTATTCGAGACTATCGCCGATTTTCACGGCTGGCCTCGATACGAAATTCAATACTCGACAATCACTCTATAATCCGATAGTCCTCCGTGATATTACGATGTAAAAGCACAACGGGACGAAGAGTGATCGAGCCTTGATCCCGTAAGTGCGAATTAAAAGGCCGAGTGAAAGTTGACCCGTTTCGAATCGATTGTAGTCTCGCGATCTCCTATCGTCGAGCTACGCGATACTACATATAGATAGCTATTACTCTACTACCGTCATTATTGTTGTTATTATGATTCGTCGGATCAACTTCTCGAATCAACAACCCAGACGGGACTTAAAATTGATCTGTGGTATAACTATGTTAAGCGGTCCTTACTCTCGTTCCTGATGACGTTACATACGAGCGATTGGAAAAAGAGGGCGAAACGTGTGTTATCGAGACTTAACGATAATGCCCTTTGCTCTCGAGCAGCTGCGCGGCGTGTCGAATTCGTTCGAATTAAAATTACTTATTTTCCAATGTACGATTTCATTTATTTCTTGCCACTCGTTATGAAAGAACCGCGCATGCGCAAGGCCAGAGAGGAAATTACGAACGCTCGTCTTTTCTCGCCGTACGTGTTTATCGAGTCCACAAACTCGCACGACACACGATATTACACGCGAGACTCGACGTCGCGATGACGATCGGGTTCCGGCGCGGATTTGCCACTCGCGAGATCACCCAAGGTGTGCCGTCGAGATCGAGCTACACGCTTCGCTATAGACGCAGCCACCGTTTTGCTTTGTCTCGGACCGCGCGACCGTTGAGAATGCGAAAAAGGAGAACGTAACACGTGCGTTTACGTGCGCGTAACGTGCAAGCCCACGAGGTGAACCTCTTTGGAAACGTTGCGCCTTTTCCTTCGGGAGCGTGGCATCACCCACGCGTTGCTTCGTTGAGAACGGATACAAGAAAGAACGTAGAATCGGTTGAAAAAAAAATTATACCCGCGATAACAAAGTTAACGAGAAATAAGTCAAAAACGAATTAATGAAATTATTTTTCACTCTATTTTTTCCAGCTAATTGAACAACTTTTTTCTCGTTGGACGTTACGTCAGTGTTTTCCCTCGAACTTTGCTTTTCGAAAATATAATCGAGGCAGATTTTTTTCTCGTCTCGTCGTTCGTTCCTCGCCGACACTTGAGAAATTCTCAAAGTACTCGAATCGCTGCGGGAAAATCACGAAATTCAAAATATACGTTTTAGCGTCTGGCGGCTTGGAAAGATTGTTGGCGCGGGAATCTTTTTTTCAAGTTCCGCATGTGAGGACTCGATCTTAGGAAAAAAAACCTTCGAATAAACAGAAACCTGATCTTTCTCGCGTTCTCATTGCGTACGAGAGTGTCTCTGCGAGCGTCTATTTCGAAAAAAAGTTCAAGAATGATTTGTGAAGTGTGGTTTATCGCTCTTTAGGTCGTTCTTTGCACGCGATTACTGCTCCGTGGAGCACTCGTGATGATTGTTTCTTCAGCCCAGATAACGAGAATCGGAGACGAAGAAACGAGAGATTCTCTCGTTCGTGTAGAACGTACAGCAACGACGCTGTTACACTAGCGAGCGAACGTTTCCATCTCGAGTTCCTCATCTGCCTCTCTCTCTCTCTCTCTCTCTGTCTTTCTTTCCCTACCCTGACTCTCGTTTATTTTTTCCTAGCAAGAGGAGAACCGTGTAATCTCACTCTAATACTCTCCCTCGTATAATCACTCGGTTATCGCTTTGATTATCTTCCACCACCCGATAATCCTAACGTCTTTTTACCAATCTCACCGTAACGGTTCTTTCATATCCTGCGTCGTCTTATTTCATCTTCTTTTTCTCTCTTGCCCAGCCATTAACCCGCGTGAGAGTCAAAGCGCAAAAACGAAGAGGGTCGTAACTGGCTGATGGAAGTCGTCGACAGGGGTCGTCGATAAAATGAAAAAAAATCGACGTCGACAGTCCGGAAGTTTTTTTTGTCCATTACAAACCCGATAAAACGAGATTTTTCAATGAAATTAAAAAAAAACTCGATCTTCTTTTTAATCGAAGAAGTTGTAATGAGAGGCAACCCCAGAGAAAAATATTCGACCGCGAAATCTAAACGTTTCCATTGGACAAACAAAATTTGGCTGCACTTCCGGTTTCACGCACGTGTGCGCCACGAGGGCAGGAAGCTAATATCAAACGTGGAGTTATTGCAACGTTCCCCACCTTCTCTGGCCCAGTCGAAGGTTAATTACGTATTCAGGGGTGAGAGACGCATTACTCGGGCGGCTTATATAGCTGGGTCAACCCTCTTTACTGAAAACAATGTATGCTAACGAGGGAGCGAGACTGACTTTGGGTAGAGTGAATCGCTGGGAACGAGAGAGTAAATGATATAAAGAAAGAAGGAGAGAGAGGCACGAACCTGCCATTGTTCTCCAAACACCTGCCACGAAAACGAACAACCTGCTGCTGGCTAATAGTGCGGCGGGTCTCTCGCGATAGCCCCATCGCTCTTCCGTACGCGTTTCCGGGAAGCTCTGCTATATCACCGTAATGCGACACCGCTCGTCACGTAATAACGATTTGTTAATAATTTTGACACTGAGATATGGATATATATGCATTGGGA
Source organism: Netelia inedita (assembly GCA_964017225.1). Taxonomy (NCBI): domain Eukaryota; kingdom Metazoa; phylum Arthropoda; class Insecta; order Hymenoptera; family Ichneumonidae; genus Netelia; species Netelia inedita. Next base: position 11,013,243 of record OZ024920.1, read on the forward strand.
TTTAGCGCAAAATTTTCTCAGATCGAAACGGATCGGTGAGCAGATTTTCAATTGGTTGGACGAAGAATTAACATTGACGTGAAGTGAAATAACCTGTTATACTCCACCGTTCACCAAAACTATTAAAGTCCCGCTGTAATATTCTCCCAAGTAGCTTTTCAATCAAAATTTTGAACGTAGACAATGGGAGATATCCTCCGATTGTGACGAATGGGGATCTCTCGTGAGATCGGAAGCGCCTTCAACTTCACACGCCTACCGAGCAAAAAACGAATTTTGTTTTATTTTTTATTTATTTTATTCAAAAATGAATAACATTCATTCGAAATTAGAAACGAAAAATATTTTTTGATTGAATGAAAATTTGTTTATTTTATAAATATAATTGTTTGCATGAAATTTAGGATAATTTAGTCGTTTGTTCGACGTGGGAGAGGTTCGCTCGTAGAGGAAAAGATCGAATCTTTGGACAGGAGACACATCGAGTGGCTGAAGAGTTATTGTTTTTTTCGTTGTTATTGACGCGTGGGACTGAAAAAGGTCTTCGCGTATTTGTACTGAACTCGAGACTACGAGCCATCGGACACGTTGAACATGTAGATGTCCGTATTTAGTACTTGAGCACCCACACAACGTTGGCCCAAAGCACGGATGCGAGATACGTACGCTGGCAATTTTCCCTGGTCGAAACTCTCTTGGTCCAACCAACCATCGAATGTTAAGAGAGAAAGAGGTAGAGAGAGGTGGAGGGCGAGGGAGAGAGAGGGGTGGGCGAGAATATCCGTTCCCCATACGAATCCAATCTTCCTTTTCTCATTAAATTCCCATGGCTATACGGTCGTGTCCTAATCGAAGCGAATCTCGACTAATCAAGATTTTAGTTCGACCATGGAAGGCTCGAGAATAATCAATGAATTACCAATTTCTCCCACGTAATTTCATCCTGTAACAATCGTCGATCGTAATTAAAGCTTGACTTGCCCAATTGCCACTATACTTTAATTATATCTCGTATCGTCGTGAATCAAGTAAAACATTGATCATTACGAGTGGCAAAAATGATGAATTTATTGAAAAAGATACGTTCTTTAAAATATTTAAAAAAAAAGAGTGAAATATCTAGGTGTGAATCGAGGGTCGTCGGGTTCTCGAATTCGCGTCGTGGCACACGACCGTTGGCACGCGAGCGTTCCACTCGCCATCAGAGTCGATAATCTCGATCCTCCCGCGCCCAGGTGGAAAGATCATTCCCCCAATTTTTTTCCAGAGCCAAAAAAGGATCTTCGTTATATTGCAGGACGACGAGGATCCGTGAGGCACGTGCCTCGTCTCGCAGCTGCCTGACTTATTTTCCTATCCGAGCTCTCGCGTAGCGCACATGTCTTCGCAGCTGGACCTTTACGTTGCATCTTAAATATCCGCAAAACGCGAGTCGTATGAACATTGTGAAAATATGTTGCTTGAAAAAATGAAAAAAATAGCATTGGTCCAGTGGACACGGAACGCTGCATAGAAACTTGCAGTAGAGTCTATTTTCGAGCGTGATGTATATAATCTTCCGACTCCTATAGACACTGAGCAGAAGGTGTATCGTCGAGGCATTTGTTCATCCGAACGTCCCTGGTGAATTTACGACGAGAAAGCTTTCAAGAGACCGCGCAAAAGTTTTCCTAGACAGAGGTCCGACGCTTCGAACGTCGAGAAAATTACAGCTGGTCTGCGATATTCGCACAGTACGATAACAGTAACCCGATAGACGAAGAACCGAGAAAATCGTTAGGCAATTTCAGTTGTAAAGTCCAAGTATTATTTTTTATTTTTATTTTATACTAACGATAAATTTTCACAGTCGGGTATAGATGTGGTCGGGATACGGAGAGTGCGTATTGCGCTTTCGTTGCAGCGAAATTGCATCGTCCTCGTCGAGGGCTTGCATCGAGGTAAGGTCCGGTCAGGCAGGTTCAAGGTAATTTTGAGCTTTGATACAACTATCTCTCTCTCTCTCTCTCTCTCTCTCTCTCTCTCTCTCTCTCATTCTCGTGATGGGGACGAGCAAGCAGGAAAGGTTCGAAGGTCTCTCGACGATGTCGCGTATAGAGCCGACTCGCTGGCCCATGCATCCGGGAGTTTTGTCGCTCGCAATGTTCGTTCCGAGAAAAAGAAGCATATTAAAATAAATACACGCGCAATTACGCGTGAGCATTAATATCTGAAAAATATTTTCGTTAAATTCATTTATTTTAAACCCCGTAAATTTATGTAATTTGATTAATGATTATTTTGTCATACAAAATAAAGAAAACGCGCGTCGATGAAACAATGGTAAAATAATATACGATTTCTTTTTTTCGTCTGTCGAATATTATAGGTAGTGCCCGGATAATTTACTAGATGCACCGTGGTGCATAATGCGCTACGTGCATCGTGGCAGGTGTATCTCGAAACCAAAAGTCGCTTCCCTGACTCATCGCACTCAGTGCCAGGTGTTCGCGGGGTTGGTTGTCTGTGTGTTGGCTCGAGCTGTAAACGAAGAAAGAAAAAAAACGATACGAAGAAGAGGAACCGGAAGTAGCCGGTGTACGGCGAGATATCAAGACGCTTTCTCAGCCGTTTCTTATGAATTTACGGACTGGCGCTGAGGAAGAATCGTATAACGTACTCGTCATCAAAACTTTTTCTTGATACGTGTGTGTACTTATATTATTTGGCCAAGCTGAAAAAAACGTTTCGAGTGATCGACAAGATCCTTACTTAGAATTCACGAGCTAACAGTCTTCTCGAATCTTTTTTTTACTACGTCTCCGACGTATCGACGACTTCCGTTTTTTATACGAGGTTCAAGGTTGATCGAGTAAATCGCTGATTCGCGACGACAGAGCTGCACAAAGATTTATTAATTACTGACGTATATATACGTATATTTATTTACATATTAATAAATAAATAAAACAAATTAAATAAATGGAATAAATTGAAATAAATTAAATAAATAATAAAATTGTATAAAAGAATTTAAAAAATTGTCCATAAATAAAATTAGGAAGAGGAATGGAGCGCACCTCGAAGGGAGACTCGGGTGGATCGACGTAGGTGTCGCGATTCCCAAACTTAGCCATGTGCACTCCGTCAAAACGTTTTTTTCCTTCTTCCGCCCCACTCGCTCATTCTCGGTTTCGACTTCCTGACCCCACGGTCCCGTCTCGTTACGCAACGTTAGAGGCCTACTTAATGCATGCGGGACCTCGGTACACAGGGTACATACATACGATAGGAGGAATAAGAGGCGAGAAAAGTGGAAGAAGCGCGGAACACGAAGAAGAGGGGAGGGGGGGAGGGCCTCGTGGCTAACCACGCTCCACCGAGAAGCCGAGTCAACGAAGAAGGCAAGGTATACCCGGGGAAAAAGACATAAAGGGAGAGAGAAAAGAAGGTCTAAGTGAGCCCCACTGCTGTGTTTTGCCCAGAAGTCTTTTTCGAAGAGAGAGAGAAGCCGGGAACCACGTGTGGGAAAAAGCCACGATGCGAGACTGAGAAAACGCTCCTTCGTTCGATCATCCACCCTGCCTCGAAGAAACCTCGTCGTTCTTCGCACACTGACACGATATATATATAGATACGTAGATCTAGACCTCGGCTGTATTTTTTTACATTCAATATACAGCTTAATTTTCTTATTTTTTTTTAATCCACATCTCAAACAAATTTCATCCGCCAAAATGGAAAAATATAAAAAATAAGATATTTCTAATCATATTAAATTTCAAATAAATGCAATTTTCCAGAATTAATTTTTTATCTCGTTGATTTTTGATTTTCATTACGATCGGTCGTAACAAAAATTTATAAAATTTTATTACCCAGCGTCTTTCATTTTTAATATCGACCATCCTCGTGCACGTTCTCGAGGTTACTCACTCATGCATGCTTCTCCGAGACTAACTCGTCTTGTCCATATACGCACCGATGCTTGGTAGCACCTAGGAGACTGGCGCCAATGGTATATACGTTGTATACCATTGCTCGCGAGCTAAACGAGCGGTCTATGTACGTATCTACGAGCCCGAGTAGCTCATGCAAAATCAGTATGCGAAATCTAACCCCTCGTTCGACCGAGCGATTTTACTCGCTTGTCTATATACCGTAAAACATATACATACACGCGTATATATATATATGTGCGAATAATATACCCGTTCGATCCAGACACGTTGCGTCCAAGATCCGGAACATTTCTACGTGGATTGACTCGTCTCTTGTAAATACGAGCCGAACTCGAGTAGCCAGGACTCGAAGTGTATCTCGCTGGACCATAACCGTCCCACTGATCTCATGTTCTAAAGCCACTATGATACCAGAGATTAGGGGGGAGATCAGCAACGCTCGACAAAAGTTGAAACCTCGTTGGTTCTGCGACATTTGAGCGGCCAAAGGGTGAACTTTTTTGTATCCACGTTAAGTTGGCCACAAAAGCTATCGTAGTCATATATATGGCGAAAGGAACATATACCTATGTATAATCTTGCAGTCAGTACACGACGCTCGAGTGTTTTCGTGACTGACGAGACAGACGCCGTCATAGCGGGGATTAGGGGGGATACCTCAAAAATTCTATGAGAAAAATGCGGAAAAGCCGAAATAATGATTTATTTACTTGCATCTTTTATCGTTATCAATTTAATGAAACGATCGTTTGAAATATCGTACTAATATTTCAATTACCGGTCGCATGACCAACGACGATCATTGCACCGCGCAGAGCGTATTATCGCGATGACGCAAAGTTGTCAGGGCACACCGGAACCCACGCGCGACATCCCACTCGTCTCCTTCCGCCAGTGGCTACCGTCTCGTGCTACCGTGTGGCATAAATCAATTCTTCATCTCGAAAAAAACAACGAAATTTGACAGCGATCTTTCCGAGATTTCGATTTAACGATCGGTCTAATATTTAGTTTTAACGTTCGCTGCGAAGAATTTGCCGCGAAGTATAATATAATTCTCGGTCCATTTACCGTTAAGGTTACTCGCATTTGCCAGGCATAGAGGCAAAATCTCCGCCTAGATATCGCGATACAAGGAAAGAGAGTGAGAGAGAAAGACGAAGGGGAATAGATCGTGTTGTGAGTGGAGTGGAAAAAAGAGGGGTGGCACCCGTTGCATACAGAGAGAGAAAGAGAATTAACGACTTCTCTGTGCCCGGTAGCCTCGCGCGCATTCGAGCGCAGGAGGTCATCGTTGTTCCAAGTAGGAAGAAACTATCGCGTTTCTTGGGCGTGGTTCGCGCAGAACGATATAGACTGTGAATATTCCATATTCGTAAATATGAATATTCGCGTATACGCGTTGATGCATGAATATGCAACGATTAATAAAAGAAATTTTTAAAATAACAAAAACATCGATGAAGAAGAAGAGAGATGCTGAGAGAATGGAAAAACGTGGGGGAAAAACGACAAGAACAAAAATACATGCAGGGATTAAGTATCGAGGACTATTCCGAGTTATGAGAGAAATGCAGTTGTTTTTCACCGATTCCTTTAATAACTGAACGTGAATTAGATCTTGAGTAAAACAGATGAAGGAGAGCGGAACAATTGTGCTACCGCGACCGAGCGTTAGTTCAAGAGCTTTTTTTTACCTTGCACACCTTGGCTCTTGTGCACCCTCGCTACCGTTTGCAATTCCATGGATGCTGAGCGCTTGCTCTTCTCTCCCTCTCTCTCTCTCTCTCTCTTTGCCTCTTTGTTTCTAGCTGCGGTAGAGTTTATCCCTAGAGCATCGAAGCATATATATATCTACCTTGAGTTCCTCGTATAACCAATTCGCGATCCACTGCAGCGGACGTCGCGCATTTTCTTTCCGTTCCTACTGGCACGTCACTCGTTTCTAGTCGAGATTCGTTTTTCCTCTTCTGTTTTTAATGACATTTCGACTCTCAGTCAAACACGACGAGAGTTTCCACCTTTTCTCGCGAATGGCGCGGGAAAAATTCTCCTACGAATGCGAAACGAGCACGATTAGTCCGTTTGAAAATTAAAAAACAACCGTTAGTACGTAAAATTTGTTTATGTCTGCGGGTTGTCTTCGAAAGTGGAGAGCATTGTAAATTATTTACGCTAGAATGCGATGCGGCAGCATCGATTATTATTACCGTGGCTTTGCAATGATCCGAAAGGTACCGAGAAAAGTCTCGAATAATTCTTGCTGCCGTGGTTATTACGCATCGCCAACGGCCTCTCGAGGTATGTCGAGCATTGCGACTGAGATCGTCGAGAGATCCATTAGCTTAGGCGAAGGTATGTTCAGACGCTGATACCTCCGTTCCTCGGAGTATCTTTAGTTGCTCTCATTCGGTAGCTGCTATACTGGAAAATGGCGATGGGTACTTCGTGTTTTTCTTCCTTCGCAAACGTTAATGATAATAATAAACGGCGAGGGAAAATTGTTAGTATTCGAGGTGAAACTAGCGTTGGAACGCGTGTCAAATCCCATCGAGGTGTTCGGTTTTGGATGCAAAAAAAAATATTAGAAAATTGTGAGAAAATGAAAAAAAAGTTACCAAAAAGATTACTGCGTGACCTTATAGTGTGTGTAGGGACAAGGGGGGTGGTTCTGGTGTATATATGTTTTTTCATCGGATTCAGTAAAAAAGGATTTTTTTCCCGAAGATTCTCAGCTCGAAGCTCATTCGTCTTTAGATTGTTAAAATCGTGGATATTTATTTTCATGCCACTTAATTACACGATTCATTGGCCATTGGATCACTTAAGGTTTATCCGGTAGGTCGTAAATGCGCGAGACTCGAGCTCGATCCTTCCACGGACGAATATGGGGAACATCTCGAGCCAGGGAAACCCCGCTCCCTCATCCCTTTTGTGGTATTACACAATTTTCCTCATTGAACGATCGCTCGTAGTGTACCTATGGGTTCTACGTGGGGGGAAACATCTAGTATACTCGCCACTTTTATATGACGGTACTAGATTTTATTCGATACTTTGGTCGTAACTTTTATTCTCCTAATCGTTAAAGATGGATAATGTACGAGCCATATACAGTTTTTATGAACATTAATTGTATGTATTTTTATGAAACCGTAGTTGAAATATTGCACAACGAAATGAAATACAAGATGTTGGTGAAGGTGTAAAAAATTGTGAAATCTCACCTTTTCGTGTCTTTGACCGACTAATTAAAAAGAAAACGAGGTTACAAATATAATATTCGTGTTGTACGGGAAATTTTGGATTCCGTAAATACGCTACGAAGTCTTTTTGAACGAAATAAAAATTTCGTCCTACCTGACCTACCGTAAGTCTCGGAGTTTAATTACGAATGTCGACACTTGACGAGAGTCGAAATTTTTTTTGCCAAAAAGACTTTATTGTCGCTTTATGGAATCGAAAATTTTCTCTAAAACGTGAATATAACGTTTTCGTTTTCGGTTGTTGATAAATTCTCGTTCAAAAGTTCAAAATACTGAAAATTTTCACGTCTGACAAAATTATAAAATTATGGCCTAGGAAATACGTTCGTTTAAATAAATGTTATACTAGTTGTCATAACTGTGGATACGTGCAATTAGGAATAAAGGTCTTTGTTGTACGAAAATTCGTCGGCCAATGCCCTCGCGAATTATAAAATTAATCGAGTCAAGAGTAACGAGCTTTTGCCTCCGGACACGGTGACTGCGTCACGTGGGAGTCCTCGATAGAAACTCCAACTCGGCTTCTGCCCTCTGGGATACTCTCGTTCAAAGGATTTTTTATTTCACTCGCGAGATATACAGTCGGTAATGCTATACGCTTGGGGAGCGACCGACAAAATCTACTCGTTACTATCCCGTCAGTCGAGAGTCGTAACTCCGACGAATTGGCTGTATATGCAAATGACACGTGTATATCTTCCAACTACAATTTTTGACCCTTATACAGCTGCACATACACGAGATCTCGACGCACCGAAAAAGTAATTATTTCACAGTTCTTCCATATTTTGTCCAAATTATAGTTAAACATTACGTTACATTTTTTCTGAATTATTTCATGTTAAACATTTAATTAAATATTTAAGTTAATAATTTGACAATAATGTGAACGAATCCCTTTCGATCAAAGCAAAAATCGTTATGTCGTCAAATCGTACGAACTCTCACGAACTTTGACCATGAAAAGCCGCATGCGCATCGTGTAGCTCCGCACCAATGTTCGTTTAACAAGTTTTCATAATTGTCGGAGTTAATGTAAACGTGAGTTTAACTCGGTTACCAGGCGTGTGCATCCACGAGGATCGTTGCAGTACTTTGGAAAATATATCGTTGTATACGTACCCACGGTTTAGTGCATACAGATGAACATAGTACCGAGCACGAATGAGAGTTGCAACCTGCAAAAGCGAATCCCGGGTCCCATCATAACGCGGGCGCGTTAAGACGAAAGGGAAAACAAAAGTCATGTCGTTCCATGTTGCACGGTAGTTGTGGGCGCGGGAATTCATGGTTTCCACCTTGTACGTACAATAATATGGCGCAGTCATTCTGTTCATAAACTATGGCACAGCGACCGTACATAAAGCAGAGAACTACCGTGCAATTAAGAAAGGAGATTACCTTTTCTGATGGATCTCTCGGGAGTCCGAACCTCCCGGGGTTTACGAAGCCCCCCGCCTCCTTGACTCTTTTTTTCCTTTCCCGGTCGAATTTCCGTCAGGAACGAAGAAAGAGTGGGGCTAAAGTAGAACCAAGACGTGAGAGAACAACGCGTTGTCCTTCCATGCAAAAAATCTTTCGGTGCGTCTCCTGATCTACTCCGCGTCAGGACTCTCGAAGGGCTCTGCGATTCGTCATCATCGCGATCCACGACGCCGGCGCAATGATCACCTCTGCGCGCACGGCGTCGCTGACGCGACGCGCCGGCTCTCCCACGTGGCTCAACCACCGTGACCACATAGTAAAACATCTAGTAAAAGCAGAGTCCCAGGTAGGACGATAAAGATTAGTGTACCGGGCGAAGAGACTGACATAGGAGCACGAATATATAATATACCATGTACCTACCCTGAATGATGATGTCTCTCTCTCTCTCTCTCTCTTGAGTGAGAAGGGGGAGGGAGCAGAGACCAACGACTGGAGGGCGCTAGCGAGAGGAAAAGGGACGAAATGCGGCAATCTTAGGCGAAACCGGAAGTCGCCACCGGAACTCCTACCGCTCGTGTGTAAGCCGGAGAGAAGGTTCACATGGGCGATGTACGCTTTGCTCTTGCTCATCGCTCGAGGTCAGGATAATTTTCTCGTGTCAGACGGTGAGCCCTATGGAGGACCCGGCTTCTCCCTCTTTCTCGTTCTAGCATCCAGCTCTCCCGGCGTGTTACACGCGTTTACATATATATTTATATGTTCCGGTACTACCGCCAGGATCTCGAAACTGATAAAAGGGCGGATTCGCACTGCCCGGAATGAATGTGTGTATGATGTATGAGCGCATACACTCGGCACGGGTCTCATACTTTCGTTTCACGCATACAGGAATTCTTATTTCTTGGGTACATATCTGATGGATGAGCGGGGGGTGGTTTTCTCTCATTCTTACTTGTTTTTTCTTTTAGACCACTCGATCAAGACGATTCTCTCATGGCGATTGGAGATTATTTTATTACACCATATACGGACAATTACACGGTTGGGCGTCTCGTGTAATTCGAAACGTGTGTGTGTTCTGAGTCCGACAATGGTGTTCCTTGAGTCAATGACGAACCAAAGTTTCATTCGCTCGTCACGATATCGAGCCCGTCCTATATGTACGAATATATTTAGGAGTGTTCGTACGACGATTGTATGAATTCTTAATGATCACGATTATCACACGGAGTACACGCTGTTCACTAATTCAATGTTCGCGTTTCGATTCTCGGCCCGCGCGAACGGTTAATTCGTCGAATCTTTCTCGGGCCCCGCGTTGTCTCGGCTTGATCTTCGGACTCAATGAGGTCGAGTACACGCGTGTTCGTCGTTCGTAACCAGATGTAGAAATCACGGAGGGACGAGAATCACTCGATCGATGTTGCCATCTTCTATCGTTCGTTCGATATCGCAACTTTTTCGATCATTTTAGCCTTAGAAGATATCGGTTGCAAAACACCCCCGGGCATCTGTAATCAAAATTTCATCTCACGTACATCGCGTCTTTCGATCGATATCGATTGACGCGAGATCGTCATTGTTTTCGGACAACTGCGACTTGACTGGAAAATTCGGTTAATTTTTTCCACTTACTCAATAAAAATCGGTAAATTCAATTTATTCGTAACTTTCAATTTCTTTTTTTCATATTCAATTTTTTATTTTAACTATGTTTACTTTTTAATTTGTTCTATATTTAATTTTTGATGGTATTTATTAATTTTTTTAGTGCTTAAAATAAGCGGCGAGGGAATGAGGTTGATAACAATATTATATCATACGTATATCTCGCACTCTCGCAATAAAACAGCGACATATTCCAAGTGTGTCACTCGCGTCATAGCGCAATCACGTTTATATCGCCGGAGAGTTTTATTACTCCATCTCGGTGAACGTTACAATAGAAGTCAGCTGTGCTCGTAGTACTACGAGTCTATGGTCGCGTACATTATAAAGATAGGTACACTGTACCACACAGCGCGAACCAAGATGGCGTAGGGTCAACATCCTTCCATCAGCATAAGAGCATACTCCTCTAGGCCTCGTACACTTTTGCATCGGTTTGCACAGCGGGAAGTGCGAAGTGTATGTATTTATCGAACGAGGATTCTCGTGTCCCGATAGGAAAAACGAGATCGTCACGATTCTTCTCGCGACTCAAATTTTTTACCTCGTCGTCTCTCATTTTTATTTCCAATTCTTTCGAAATCTACGTTCGCGATTGGACGTCCGGCAGGAAATTCCTTTCGCGAAAAATCCTTTTTCGTGATACACGGAACATCCCGCGTATATGTACCAGTTGCTTTCTCCCCCGCTTCGGTCGATGTCTTTGTGCTCGGATATTTTACTCTTTTTTTTCACGGAAACTGGTTCCGCGCGACTACTCTATAGACGTGCTCCTCCGGTGCCTAGCGAGATGCTGGATGGCGAACGGGGGGTGAATAGTCCTGTATATATCCTTGGCCTCGGTTATCCCGCGGGCGCTCTACGTCGCCCGCGACGTCGTCCGAAGAACAAAGGAACCCTAGCTAGGTCTTCGTCTTGTGAAAACGTACCTAGCATGTTCGGAAGTAAATAATCAAGTATCTTAATAATTGTCGACAACGATGATAAATTTTTTTTTTAATACCAAATTTTTTAATATAAAAAAATGTGTCGATTCGAGTGATAAAAGTTTAAAGAAAAATGGAGATTCTGGTAATTTCCGATGAGAAATAAGTCGAGATCCGGGGAAGATAACAATCGGGAAACATCGTCTTGCGAATGGACCACCGGATGTCATCCGGAATTCCATACAGTGCGTCAGCCAATGTCCCGGAGCCCACCAACGAATTTCACGCCGACTCACCGACTGTAACACCGGTGTGGTGAAACTCTCTTTCCACGAACCCTACGCGCTCCTCATTCGCTCTCTGCGTGTGGTGCCAGCGATATATATTACATCTCGTTGCGAGATTTAACTTTTATGGGCCATTCGAGGTTGCGCTGAAAGTGCCGAACGCACGTAGATCTATCTGCTTATGTATATAACTCGCTCCATTCTCGACCACCTACGCATATATATATGAGTGAACGTACTACGCCGAGGGTGGTCGCCGTTTGAAAATTCCATGATTATTCATTACCGGTCTATGATCTAATCGAAACTTCATTTCCCGCGATCGGATACGATTTCGAAATTCACTCAATCGCCTCGGTCCCATACGGAAATAATTAAAATCAGAATGCGAATTCATTTCCTGAAAAAAAAGAGAAAAAAATTGTCCCTTGCTACGATCGCCTCGAAGGAACAAGACCACCCTTCTATTTGTAATAGCCCGGAGTCTTACGCCGGAACAACGTTTTGACGACAGCCAGAAGCGTTTTGAAAATGCGCATACGAATTTTACGAGGGAGTTAAAAGTTCGTTGCGGTTAAACGAGATCTACCAACGTCCATTGCTTACATCTGTAAATTTACGAAGTTGGAGCAAGAGATTGTGGGTTTTATACGTGATCTCGTACGAGGCTGTGAGTACGACAAAGACGGACGTCCGATTGGCGAATCGCCGCGTGGGGGCGACACGAGCGATACGATAAACTTTTACTCCAGTTTTCAAACTCTCGCATAACCGGTTTTCATCTCGTAACAGAGAGAGAAAGAGATGGAGAGGGAAACGCAGCTAAAGGTATGATAGGGGGGAGAAAGAGAGAGCAAGAGCAGGAGCAAGAGAGAACGAGAGAAAGAGATAGAAAGAGAGAAGGATAGGACTTTAAACCAGCACACGCTAAAGTCTCTTTTTTTATTACATACCTCTACCTACACTCCTGTACGCCACGAATCAGCCACAGCAGCGTCCCACTGTATACGCAAACAGCAGCTCTTTACTATAGGTACACGCTTATAGTAATACTACGGCTCTCTCCTTCTTCTCGTCCACTCTTGGAAAACCGGTTTTATCCTCCATCTTCTTTGGGTCCGTTAAAAGTATTCCTGGTCGCGTCTCTTTTCATCTCTCTCGTACTTCTTGTCAAACCCCCACTCCTCGCTCTTATCCCCAACCGAGTCGCGAGGCCCTTTGGGCCTTTTATCGCGGCTTGGCGCGTAGGTATACGCTTTTCGAGACGCGGCGCAGCGTCTTTGGGCGCTTAGCTTCTCTCGTTCCATCGTCTTCTGGCCCAAGAACTCGACGAAGATGGGGTTGAAAAAAATGATGGTGAAGAAAAGAATTATTCGAAGAAATTTAAGTAAAAGTACGTTTTCATTCGATTAGCGTATATTTAGTAACAAATGGTTGTATTTATAAATAATATACCGAGAAACCTAACGATAAGAAAAAGTTTTTGAAAAGATCTTTTAAATGGAACGAATCTCGTTGCACTCGATTTTACTCGCTCGCCTTTGTAACACGTGCCGCGTTATAAAAGCGATAGCCAATCGGTGTAAATTTCGTTTTTTGTCCGTTTTACACAACGCCGATACACGCCACAGAGCGAGAGGAGAACGTTGTTGGCCGTTGCCATCGCCAATCTGGCTCGATAAATCACCGGTAATTCTCTCTACTACGATGTATATCGTCCAAGAGCGTGGCGTACGTCGTTTTGTACGATCACGATTTCTAGGCGCACACGCGGTATACCGCTCGTCAGCGTGTGGGCTAATTTTTTTTTTTTTTTTTCCGCACTCTCTCGTCATTCACGTGATTAACGTGGATTTTGTGTGTGTGTGTATGTGTATGTACGATTGCTTCGAGATGTACGAATATAAATCTAGATATTTATGTATAGGTGCGATAAAAACAAACAAATAAATAAATAAATAAATAAATAAATGTACAATACCGAGAGCTTCTTGCACATGGCTCCCTCTACGTCAGTGAACGTTACAGGCATCGAGTTTGTAAGTGAGTAAAACCAGTTTTGTGCTTCTCTCTCCTCTTTCTCTCTCCTCACTCTTCCTCATTCTCGAAAGAATCGTTCCTTGCTTCTCTCCTCGTCTTCGCGTCCGTTGGATGTGACTGGCTCTGGCAATCCGTTCCCCCTTTCCCCACCACGTCCCTTTCCTATTCATTTCTTTTTTTTTTATACGAACATCTTTTTTTTTCTCCCCCGCCTATTTTCTCTTATTGGATGCCCCGTGCGGCGCACGTGCGCTCGCCACCTCGGTAAATGGAGGTTCGAGGCTCCTTGTACCGAGCCCCGAGAGCTGTATTACTCTCTGTTTCTCTTCTCGTTCTCGGTTCTCTCTTTGTTACCCGTTTCTTTCTTTCTCGCTCGTTTTGACCGTCGCGATCGAAGATGCTGCGACTGGGGAGAGCACGATGATGTCTTCGAGGGAGATGTAATTTCGTACAGTTCCTCGAAGACTGGAGTCTTTCAAGCTCGACCGTAAAATTTTATTTTTTTCCCGAACGTTTTGCCACTTTTAGAAATTTTATTTATTCCGTTTTTTTCCTACATTTGATGACGATGATAAAGCCAGACACGAGTTCTTTGTTGGAATATTATTGCGATGTAAACAAATTATCGAACTGAAATAATTGAATTTTCAATTCTAATCTTGCCATCGTTTAATTAATGTAATTAAGAAATTTGAGGTGCGTAAGCGAAAAACGGATTTCTCCACTCGGAACTCTCGGGAGATTGTTCTTATCTCGATCATCTCGAGATTCTTGGCACTTCTTTATCTTGTCGGAAGAAGCTGGGAGGGATTGAAATTAAGGATGTGCAAGGATATATAGCGGTAAACATATATATATATATATATATGTATCTATGTGTGTGTGTGTGTGCGCATGCGTATGCAACAAGGCCTCGATTACCGCTTCGCCCGAGAGTGCATGCACCTGCATAAATTTCCCTAACGAATTTACGCGCACGCACGCACGAACAGCCCGGAAACGTCATGAAACTTTTGTGGCCCCTAACACCTCCCCCGGTGACGAGACCGCAATTCTCTCTCGTAGCTCGTACCTGTTCGCTGCAAAAACGTCATTTTCCATCCCTTTTTCAAAAGACTCTCTCTCAGAGATTCTTTCTGATCACGATTTTGAATCCCACCCTTCGTCCCTTTATCTAGTCATTAACAAATATATATATTGATTAAATCGCGTTAATGCACAATTTTATTCGCAATATGAATTTTAAACTATAATAATTGAAATTTGATCTAAGTTTCGCTTCGTCGAGCTACGAGACACGAGTATGACGAATTTTTAAAGAACGACCGTGGATGTATGTCATCTTGTATATCTTTAAAAGTCACGGTAGCCATATACCCTTTTATTCCTCGTGTGGTTATAATCCTCTTTAAGAACCGAGGAGTATACGCTTAGAGATGCCCTACGTCATCGAGGCTTAATATTTAGCGACACGTAAAATCTTCCAGGGACCCGTCACTTACAGTCGGCACATTTTTTTCTTACAAATCCGACAGCGAGTAAAATTTCGGCTTGATTATCCCTTACAATAATAGCTCGTACGAAATAAAATTTTCCATAAAAAAATAACGTTATATGTAGAAAAATTGAGAATATTAATAATACAAAAGGTAGGGTAATACGCGAATAAAATAATAAAGGGATATGAATTAATTAAATTTCTTTTACGTGGACAGATCTCACCGTATAATTTATGAAATTTCGTACGAAACGAACGACTGGAGATGATCGTAGTACGATCGAGTCCTCGATGAGATTGCGCAAGATTGCTCTTCTGTACACGCAGTCGGGAAGACGAGTCATACGTTCTTCGTCGTAAGATTTGCTGATGGTATTAGAAACACTTTCCTTTCACCTGCTCGTTGATGCTTCTCTCGGGTAACCGCGATCTTACGTACTCGTTATACCTTCGTACGTTTCTATGTATATATATATATATAAACAGGCAGAATCTTCGGGCCAGAGATCGCGAATACCAACGATGCATCGTCTCCTTTCTTTCTTCTTTTATTTTTGTTCATACTCGTTGACATTTATCCGCGCGCACGAGCCAAATACACGAGTATGTACCACGGAGCGGGTATCATCCCCGCTACGTACAGTGGCAACTCGTGCTTTCAGACGTAAATTAAGATCGATGATCTGATCTTAAAGCCCTCGAATATCTCACTATATGTATATATTGTGCATAATATTAGTTCATACTGTTTCCAATAAAGTCGCGGAAGATGCAATTTCTTTATTGGTCACAAAAAACGTGGTATTTATCAGCTCGATCGTCGTATGATTCAACGCGCGTCAAGTTGATTTATTTCGTCGATAAATACGAATATACCAAGAAATGCCGCCGATTGAATACAAACCCTTACCAACATACCTACATATATTTATATGTTTAAATATATCAATAAGTAAGTATATAAATAAAACAAAACATAAAAAATAAATAAATAAATGGAAATATTAATATTTAAAAAATTTATATCGAAAAATGATTGTTGTAAATAAACATTGAAGTATTTTTGCAATAATAAAAGAAATTACGATTGTCGCGACGAATTACATTAGTCGTACGTATGTGGGTTGATGTTTCTGGGCCAGTGGATTCGCTTCTGGTCACCCCTGAGTCCAGAGCGTGGTGAGAGCACACCTGAAAAAAACGTGGCTCGGACCCACTGTGGTTTCTCTTCCTTCACGGATCCAAACGTCGATGCTTTTACATACACTGCTGTGCATATATACGCGCCTATACATATATATCCTCGCTTAAGAGGCACCCTCGGAGTTTGCCTGTACAATCGTCGGGTTACAGAGGGATAGAAGAAGAAAAAAGCGTGGTGTAGTCGAAGTAGCAGGTAGTAGGTAGCAACCTTTCTACTCTCTACGACCCCAAGATGCTAGTATAGGTTCTTTTTCTATTCTCGCTCCACGTGAATTCGACACACTTATACTTCGTTGCCGAGAACGCGCACTGGCCGTCCACCTGCGAAGGGTCGCTTAATTCTCCGGAGAACCTGCGGAGAGACCCTTATTATTATTTTTTTCTCACTCAACCGGCTCTCGCGGTCCCGCAGCATCCCTTTTCATCCGCTGACTCGTCCAAAGAGCGATATTGTGTGCCACCTGATCCGAGGATGCGCGCGACTTATCACGGATTAAACGCGATCGTTTGTAATAAAAAAAATACGATGGAAAAAATAAAATAAAAAAATACACCTGACGAAAATCTTCCGTGAGAACGAATCTTTGTTCGACGTTTACGAGCTGCTTCTTAACGCATACGCCATTAAAACGACTGGTGTCGTTAAAAGGTAATCTCTTGACGCCCAGCGACAGAAGATACCAGCTCGAATTACGTCCCGTTCGCGCCCTCGTCACCGATATAGCGATCTCTCTCATCTCGCTTGAAAGCAAGCTCGCCTCGTTGTGTTATACTTAGGGGCTTGTACCTTGTATGTAGATACATACATTTTCTTATAAAAGACGAAAGCAGCGATGCAATAACTCGGGGTTGAAGAGTTAAGAACATCTGTGGCTCGTGCTGGGGCGTTTCGTCCCAGAAAACGGTAAGACGTCGCGACGACAGATGCCTCCGGGAAACCCTGCGAAAGAGCGCCTCTTTTTTTTGGAGCGTGAACCGACCACCCGTTCTCGATTCTCGTAACCTCCCTCGATTTTACGGGGCACGCGCGCGTCGTCCCCGATGAGAGTCTTGCGTATTTCACGAGCCACGAAGTTTTCGCGAAATTTTTACGTTACGCACGAATTGCCTCGGACAATGCGCGAAGGAAAAGTGAGAGTATGTAATCATTTAAAAAAAATTTATTCATTTTTCAAAAATTTCATTTTTTCAAGATATCTTGGTAATGTAAAATATATATTATATATTTGTATATTTAATATAATATATTAAATATTGACATAATATTGTATTGATATAAAGTTTTATTAAATTTTTATAAAATTGTATTAACTATATTAGTTGTATACTTAATTTTATTCATATGATAAATTATCCGTTTTTATCATTTTTCATAAAAACTTATCAATGCTTACAAAATTTGATTAATTTCTCATTAAAATCAGGGCTCGGTCTTTCAACCCGAAGTCTTCTTAGAATAGCAGTCATCCGTTCAAGGGTACTTCTGAATCCTGAAAAAGGACGAAAACTTGTTCTCATTTTCCTTGCCCCGAACAGAAGATCGAGTTCGAACAGAAAGACCGCCTTATCTGTTGTCGCATCTCTCTGTGAAGTTCTGTAGGTTTCAATGCTGGAGGCCTTCGGCTGCTGACAGAAAATGTCCCGAGATCCGACCCACGTGCTGTGACTATTTTTCCACTTCGTCGCTATAAGAGATTCGCAATCACAGTCACCGACATAAACGCTTCACCAGACAATGGAACAATTCTACATCGAGCATTCGTACATATTCCACATACAAGTCATTCAATGTTGTATTACACTGTGTATAGAGATTGTACGTTCGCCTACAGAAGGGAGAGTCGTGAGCAGTCCTCGCCCGACTCCAACCTCTTTGTTTCAATTAACATTGTAAAATACACGACAGTTTGCGTTATATACCACGCAACAGTTTCTCGAGGTGTCGAGTAGTGCGGGTAGAACTGATCTGCGTTTATACCTCTCGGTACATACGGGACATCTGCGCCGACTTGACCACCCCACACCTGACGTCTTGACTGACTTCCATATTTTTATTGTTATAATTAGAAAAAAAATGTATAATTTTATAATTTTACTAGACAAATTTATATCTAAAAAACAGAATCCCTCCCCCCACCCCCATAAGGCCCTTTTCTGTGGGCAGCGATTTTCTACCCTTCGCCATGGCGACGAAAACTGAGCTACCCATTTCCTCCACGGACAACTTTTAGAATTCACTTTTTCGATACTTTTCGAGAGCCGGACAGACCGTTTCTGGCATATTCAATACGGTCAGTCGGCTCTTTGTTATCCTCGCGAATGGCGCCAGAACTTCTAGTGCCTCCCTGCTGTTGCAGTACGCCCTGAGCAAGCGGGAAAATTATGGTTGGCCTTACTCGCATCTCGTGAAAGTTCTCTTCGTATGCAAGAAAAGTTGTCTGGACCGTCTGGAGATACTCGAGAGTATCTGGCATGGGCGAGACAGTGCCTACCGCGCTTTTATCTTTTTTTTCGTGGAAAAGAGGGTAAGAAAAAAGATCTCTGGTCAATATCATTTTGAGAACAGTGCAAGACGTATCGTTAGAACCAAAAATTATCATTCGAAATCATACAATGGTGAGAAAAGTTATTTATTTTATTAATGTAAACAAAATTATTGATTATTAATGTGAAAATATAATTCTGTATAATTGTTATTATATCACGATGATCGCTGATATTATCATTTTACAATAAAATTATTCATCATTAAAAAACAAAGAAAAGACTTGCACTCTGAAATGCTCCAAATCTTTTTCGCGAGATAAATAATACAAAAAACTCTCTCCGTCACTTTTGTTGCCCCGATTTCCCCGATGGAACATAAAGCAGGGTAACAAAATTCAGAAATACAATTCCACTCATGTTAATGGAGGAACGTGATTATCATAAGTCAGCGAACCGAGAAAAGACTTTAATACGCGAAGAGTATTGAGCCAAAGAGAGAAAAGAAAAAGAACGAAAGATGTGCGATTGGCCGAATCGGGAGACGAGTTTCCATACACGGAATGGAGGTTCGTCGGGCGCGTAGTACTACGATATTTGTGACGTTGCGCAATAAAGTCACCTCTCGTAGTAGGAGCGTGTCGTAAAAAATTATACAAAAAGAAGAAGAGAGCGAAAGAGAGGGAGAGAAAAAAAAGACTTGGCCCTGTCCTAGCGTAATAACCGCCCGTCCCCTCTTCCGGCTTGATTCCTCCGCCGACCCATTATTATTAGTCCTCCCCTTTACTCCTTCCCCCCCGCCATTTACCCCCACCGCTCTCCCACTCGGAGGGGTTCACTCTCCGAAACCCGTTTCTTGGGCCCGACTGACCCCGCGCGCTCGTTCTCTCTCGCTCTTTCACCCACGTCGAGCGAACGTCGCGTGTAGTAAAGATGGCCGACTTATAACCGCGCTCGCGTGTACGTACTACGGTCTTCTCTTGTAGTAAACCCGACCTAACCTCTACTGTCGATCCACTCTTTCTCGTTTTTTTCTTCTTTTTGCTGTAAAAAAAAATCAACCTAACTTGTACCAGAATATACTCGCTACCACATTTTCTTACCATTTACCATGCATATTTTAATTCTTCATCTGTTGGGTCAATTATGGTCGGGGGTAATACCGGTGCCCCTGATTACAAAGAATCTTGGTACCGACGTGCAATTACTCGCATATTTATGAAAAAAAAAATAAAGAAACAAATGTGCTATTTGTATGATGAGGCTACCAGTGTACTCATGGTGCCAAAATTCTCACGGTAAAAACGATAAAGTTTAGCCGCGTTTTTATTCCAGCTGAATAATAAGGAAGATTATTGAAACCCTCGATATCTTCGGATACGTTCGTTATAAACATTTTATCAAAGCTTCTTTGAGGTTTGATTTATTAAAGCTTTAGTTTGTTTTTATTTTACTGAAAAACACAAAGTTTTACGATGAGTGACCATCATTGCCTCGTTGCTTTCCGAAAAGTTTTCTACTACGTCAAATTCTCTTCCGACCTCAGGCTACGTTCACGCTGACGTGAAAGGAGTACGAGTGAGAGACGTGGAAAGAAGCAACAAGCAATGAGAGAATAGTAGGTATAGTACTCACTATCGTCTCGAGCGCTTACAATCTTTCCGAGAATATATATATGTATAATAAACGGTGTGTTGGGACTCCGGCAATCACCTCTCCTTCCCCCCTCTCCATCGGCGCTGTCGAGAGCTTGGCTACCTGTCCGCTCGGGCCCGTGACGGCGCTGCGGTCGTTCCCTAGCCGGTCGGGCCCTACCCAGGCATTGTTGCATCGACGCCCGCGTCAGCGACTACGGGAACGCATCTCAAACGAGTTTCGAAGTGTCTTACACGTATAAAGAAAACTTCGCAATTTACGAGTGTTTTTAATTTGTTATAAATAAATTTAAATACACATACGAATCGATGAAACGATGGACAAACATGTGCGCGATTGTGCCTCGATCGGGCTTACGTGTCAGTGACCCTCGTTGACAACCGATAATAATAATAATAATCGACGATAAATCATCGTGATTTGTAACGATTGTGGAGAACGCGCAGCATCATCGGTGCGCGCCCGGATATACGAAATAATTCATCCGCTCGGGATCTTCGTAGCCTCCGAGGAGGAAACGCGAAGATGAAACAGGAGAGACCGAGAAGACAGGCTCTCTTTCAGATCGCCAAGGTTCGTCAACTTTTCCAATTATTTCCAGACTTTTTTATATTGTTGTTTTGCGAAACAAAGCACCGAGCCAAAAACATACAATTAACGAAATAAATTGATGACAACGACATATATATATATATTCACCGTTTTTTTTATAATAAAATCAATAATAATATAAAGAACTCGATCGTTTCGCACCGTCGAGTATAAAATGCAGCTAGACGTTACCCACAGCCCATCAGAATTGTACGAAGTCGACTATTATATAGTTTTTCACATGGAAGTTGTTGTTGTTATTGTTGATTGTTCTCGTCGAAGGGGAATGTGGTCCAGCGGCCTCGCGGCTGACATGGCCGCTGCGAGGAGCGGTCTCCATTTTACTCGCGTCTCTCCTTCGAGCCGCGTATAATATCGATACGTTCGTATCGATAAATACGAATAGCTTTTTACTTTTTACACGATGATTTCTCCTATTTATCGGGAAATCGAATAACTATCTCGAATACAAATAAATCCCCATGAATACAGACAAATTTCTCATCCGGCATATCTTCATGGCCGTTGCTCTATCAAGCCATTCGTGACGCTTTCTTCGCGAAGATCTAAACCGTGGTAGAGCGCGCGTAGCTCGCGTCCCCTCTCCGCGATCTTGGCAGCATCCCAACCGCGATCCGTTATGCGTTTGACCACAAAATCCCTCCGCCCGCGTAAGATGGTGAAATGCACAGTTTGGAAAATGATATTACTTATCAATTCCACATATGAAATAGATATAGATGCGATTATTTTATCGCTTGATAAAGTCCTTTTTCCACGACAAATCTCCTCGTAGCTTCTACCATACTTGTTTTCTCGTATTCCAAGCGTCTCGATATTACGGCCGCGCGTGTATTACCGCTCGAAAAGTGGTTCTCGTCAACCGGTTCGCATATTAATGTTTATTTTATTCGCTGACATTAATGATAAATATAAAATGTCTCTGGCCTACGAAACTCTTTCTATGTCAGATTCTCCTTTACAAAAAAATATTCGTATGAATTAAGACACAAGTATATATGTGTAAGTATATATATATATATATATATATTCATCGACATGGGAAATCGGACATAAATTTAAGATATGATAAATAGTCTCGACTTGTCAATCTTTAATTACTTCTTAAATTCATCACTCGATTATTCGGATCTTATAACCGCGTTGTCAGTTTTCTTTTTTAAAAATGTTTAATACTTTAAAACACATATTTATTATTTTCGCATAATAGTATTTCGAAAAGAATAATATATCGATAACAATAGCAAAGTTGTTGAAATATTGGCGAAAAAAAAAGAAAAAATTTTTTCTACGACGTGTTGCACCCCCCACCCTCTCCCGACCGCACATTTTACCAGCACTCGATAACGAGTTACGATCGAGATTTATGTAGGAACAGGCCGCGCCTGTCGATACGTACGTTTTTAATTGGCGCGATAAGATGTGGATGATTCGCAATTGCAATTAACGAACGACGATACGTTACTGTAACATCCCCCGCGGCCATATTGCTGCTATTCCGAGCTACTCAAGCCACAACGGTCGAGTTCCGATGCTTATTACGTTAATGACTATACTCTCTTGGTTGTTCCTCGCGTCCCAAAGATCTTTCAACGTGGGCTTTCTTTTAACAAAACTTTTCCCCTTTCTCTCTACTCTCGTATACATAAATATTGCATCGAAGTATATCAAATAATCAAAAAATTACGAATGCAAACTACGAAAAGCGGAGGCGTCCTCGCGTTCCATCCAGCCGAGTCCCTCAAAACTTCACCAAGACGAGAAATAACGTACGCGTTAAAGATCGTTTCGTCGAGCGATCGGTATTGTTCGCCGATCGCGTTGGCGTCTCCAGCGAATCGTCGCGGTATTCGACGTGAATTAATCGCTCACCAGGCGATTAATTCACGTCGATGAAGCGAGAGAAAAGAATCGTTGCGCCACTGATCGACGACGCGCCTTGAGAAACAAACCCCCCATTGTAATTTTCGATCTTACGTACATTATTCATATTTATAACTCGTGCGCCTATACACGAAGGGCGAATCATCCCGTCTTCCTTTTCGATTCGCATTGTGAACCTTCGCTCATTCCTCCTACTCCTGTCTATCGCTTATTTGTATCGCGGAAGGAGCCTCTCTACCAGGGAGCGTGTGAATTTTCCAAAAACTCATTTTCGTCACGAGTCGTTTCACTCCACTTAACGTAGTCACCCTCACTTTGTTCTACTGTGTGAATATATATAGGTATACATAGGGCTATTAGAGCGCATTCATAAACAATAAAGTACAGCGAGGTCTGCCTAACCCCCATCGCAAAAACTTCATCCATAGACGTCTATATATATATATATATCGTCGATTAGAATTTCAAAGCGTTTCGATTGCACGCGTTTTCACCCCTGCGTGACGAAGCGGTCGAGATTCCACGGTGGTTGGCTTACCTACAATACCAAACCCTTAATATCTGGACAAACACTTTTGTTCGCGGCCTTGTCGAGGGGGCTGTACAAGGCAAGTGGCGAAGATTCGTATGGAAAAACGATGGGGCGTTTCGCCTGACCTCTCGTCTAATTTTCCACGTCGTTCGCACCATTTCAGGGTCTTGCGCTCGTTTACTTTCCCTCTATGTTTTCGCACCCTCGCACGTTTCACATCGGAGAAGCGTGAAGAAGACGTATCCCCATCAGGTATACGAGGAAGAATTTATTTGATTTAAGTTTAAACGGGAGGTAAAGTCGCTTCCTCTTTCATTTAATAAATACGATTCGTACGCGTAAGAGTCGTTTGAGCCAGCTTTAAATAATCAAAAAGAATATCCGGAAATACGAGAGTCTTGCTCCCGTTTTGTAAAATGTCGGATCTCGTTTGTCACGTAGGAAGAAAGTAAGTCGAGTACGAGTCTCACGGGGACGATTACCCGTTTATCCGGAAATATTAACATAACGCGTGCACAGTGCGCCGGTCCTTCTGCAGTTGCATCTTGGTAGAAACTATGACGCTAAGGGACGATATATTCGAGAGCTTCTCGTACAAATATTCATCCCGGAACGTAGTGCTCTCCGGCACTTGTTGATGCGGCAGAAAAGAGAAGCACCGGAAAAAGGGGGGTGGAAAGGACGCCTCGAGAGAGGAGGAGAACGCGTTACCTGCGAGCGTGGGGCCCCGAGCTCGTTCGTGACGGGCTCGGTCGAAAAGGGCCCGAGCGAGTTTGTACAGCCCTAGCTCTCTTTCTCTCTGGGTGTGGGTTCTCTCTCTCGTTTTCTCTCTGCCTACGTTTTACCTTCGTTCGATCCTTCCTCCTTCCTCTCTCCACCGGCCTGTCTCTCACCTGTATTTCGTCCCATGAGATTCTGTTAATCTATTTTGAAACCGGTGCAGCACGGTCGTACACAACGAAAAATATAAGCTTTTCTTCGAAATTACTTTTCGTCCACATGGCTCGATCCTCTCGCCCTCTGAATACTCCGATGAAATTTTCAGTGGTTGTCAAATTCATTGTTTAAATTCATTTTTGAAATTTATTATTTCCAGGCTATAATTTTATTGGAAATTAAATAAAGTTTTTAATGCTTGTCGACCTTGATTTAAAAAAAATGACAACTG
This sequence comes from Netelia inedita, assembly GCA_964017225.1. Classification (NCBI taxonomy): domain Eukaryota; kingdom Metazoa; phylum Arthropoda; class Insecta; order Hymenoptera; family Ichneumonidae; genus Netelia; species Netelia inedita. The sequence goes on from OZ024920.1 coordinate 11,037,836, forward strand.
GTTAAACCACGAAGCAATTTTTGTCAGAATTTTCCAAATTATAAATTCGTCTTATTTCATTATAAATACTATTTTTTTTTGTAAAATTTAAAGCTTTCCATCGCCGAATAATTTAAAACAGAACAAAAATTATTTCACCAATCCCGCGTCACCGGAAAAGGGAGAATAACGCTCGGCGACTGCGTCGGCACTGGCGGTGTTTGGACACGGAAATCGTGATTTACTTTCCCTCCGCATAATGCGCAGGATACGTCGGGCTATCTTGTATGGTTAAGCGACCACCGCCATACGTACTATAGCGTACATAATATTATTAGTACCTGTAGTTACACGTATCCATGCTACACTCAACGTTATAGCGTTGTGTTATCACGCGTAATGCGATATAGTCAGCCATGCGTCCAAGAGACATCCACACAACGTGAGGCGACTACCCGCGAGCTCGAGTGAAGGGCTTGAATAACAAAATGTCCATCGTTGCTGCGGTCAGTTTGAATTGATTGATAAAAAAAAAAGAAAAAAAGAAACAAAATATCTGGCTATCGTACTGCAGCGAGACAATCGCACGTTTCCGATTCCAATCCCGATTCAACATGGCACAAGTACTTCGCATATAAATCTCGACTTGTCGAACTTGTAAAACATTACCATCCCATTGTTATTATTGTTATCATTGAAAAAAAAGAACATCGTTCGTATAGATAAATACAGTTGTAATTCAATCGTATCGAACTTCTTCGCTCGATGAATGTTTTTATTGTCTTTGATTTTTATTTTTCAAGTTTAAAATTTTTTCTTGATCTGATGGTTTCAGGTATTATGGCATCTCGACATATTCCGTCGAAGCTTCAGAGAGCTGTCCGGCCATGCTTGCATGCGAGAGTCCTGCATCTTCTGCGCACTCAAGGTAAGCGACAAGTCGATATATTGCGAATGAGTAAAATCTCGCGAAGGCACGGTGATAAAAAATGTCGATAGAAATAATGTGTAAAAAAAATATATACGTCGTCTGTCTTGGTTATTTGTTGATGAGAGTGACGGAGAGAGAGAGAGAGAGGGAGATAGCGCGCCAAAGCCGCAAAAGCGTTGACTAAGCACACGCATAGCGCGAGTGCGGCGCGTGTGCACACGTGACGCGGTGCATAATCGCAGCATCTTGCAATCTCCAATTCGGAGCAAGGCCCTCTCTCTCTCTCTTTATTTCTCTCTCTCTCTCTCTCTCTGTAATGAACCCCATATATCCGTGGCTGTGGTACACGCATATCTCTAATGCAACCAACGGCAGCTCATTCGTTCGAAGAATGTATATGTTAGAAGGAGTTGCTCGAACGAATCCTTACCGCATAATACAAATCTCGCAGTTTCTATTCGCTGTTATGGGCCGTTACATGCTAACTCGTCAATAAAATTATATTCACACATTTTATGGAGAATTCATCAATTAATATTACGTTCCATATTTTCATTGAAAATTCATGATATTCAACGATTTTTTCGTAGGAATTGATAAATAGAAATATTTACGTAGGTAATTAATTTTTATTATTTTTCTTCTTGCGAGGGCGACAATTTGTTAGATTAGGGGAACAAAATGAAAGATAATGGGAGTTCTGGTCAGAGTTGAGAGGGCATGAAAAATAATAAAGTCGATGCAAGTTAATACGGAACGAAAAGTTGACTGAGTCGGCATGAAATATCCCGTATATATATGCATATGTGTATAATAGGCAAAGCACGCTCTTAAGGGCCCCGTGAATAATTTGAACGATATACCCGTCATACCGAGTATTTTTCTTCTCTTGGCCTTCATCTATCAAAAACCGAAGAAAAATCTAGTTCCCTACTGTTACAATGACGCGTAGCATCAACCGAGGAAAACTGAAGATGGAATAGAGCACGTATTAGCATTTAATTCTAAATACGATTAGAAAGCTGAATAAATTTGTTGCGAACGGTATAAATCCAAAACCCGGCAGTGAATTTAAATATCCGAGTTCATTGGGACGAAATCATCGATAGAAAAATGATTCATGTCTCGTCTACAATTATTTTCGATACATTTTTACTCTCATCCTTGGGAACAACGGATACGCGTTACGAAAGAAATTGTTTTCGTCGCCGTGATTGTGACTCCACGAGAATCTTACGATCTTCAACATCGTACGAATGTCGTATCGTGGTTTCTCACACCTATACGTTTAAAAATTGACTCGATCGTAAGACGCGCACATCCACTTTCCGCCTCCTATAACGGATCTCAGCCCCTTCCCACCGGTCGTGACACCAGTGAACCTTTCTCCATCACCAGGACCAGAATCACGTTGTGGCTCTCCCATTTGATCGGACCTCTATCATCTTCCGAGGTTCAAAGGTTTTTTTCCCCGACGTATCTCACTATTAAAAAAAAGGTTAACAAAATCACTCACGAGACATTTAATCAATTTATTAATGTTACAATTTTATAGTTTTATTTACAATAATATTTCCCACATCGTTTAAAAAAAATTCTATCAAATCCGAGTGGCGAATAAAATTAATATCGAAAAACCTTTTTTTCTCAAAATAAAATGATTATTGACAATTTTCTGCATTTATCTCTGTAGTCAACGACGAAGTTTTTAGTTCCGGTGAATTATACTCCGGATCAAAATTGTTCCATGGTGCTCGCACTCGAATCTTCTTTCTTTATCGAATCACACAACACCCACATGGGAAGTAGGCACAGAGAGACTGCCCCTTGAGTAGTCACATTGAAAAGTCATATATACACGTGTATCTATGTACCTGATGTGTATTCCATTATATACATATATATATAAATCTAAGAAATCAAGCGCGGGGGAGAGCCTTTACTCGGGCGTTCTCACGAGTTTAATTAGCAATCCGGTGAGCCGCCGGCTTAATTGCCGGGGAATTAAGGATGCGGTCGCTCGAATTACGTTAGGAGAGCACCGGAGTGTTTCATTCGGAAGTTTATTGTAGCTGAGATATTATAAACACGCGTATACACTCGCACATAGATAAACGTAAATATAAGTGCAGCGGTGCACGTTTTCACTGTATGTAAACGTATGGAAAAATTGTCTCGTGGTTGAACGTATGAATACGTCGACCTGGATAATGCGTTTAAAATTGTACGTTCGTCTGAATAGAGGCGAGTTATTCTTCGTGCAGGCGCCATAGTTTTACGTAGTTTTGTTTCACATCGTCGAAGTTTACGGTTGAGCATCACTGGACAGGTCGGAGGGTTGGCGTATGACTTCTCACGGCGGAGGATCGTGCCCAGTCGAGGCCTCGAGAGACTTTACTACCTGTAATATATATATACACAGGTTTATTCCATCTGTTTCTATGGACTGGATGGCACCCTCTTGGTCCCTCGTATAGCTATGTATATCAAATTAAGGAGAAGCTAGGACTCTCTCTCTGTCTCTGTCTCTCTCTCCCTCTTGCAGCCTCCGGTAGATGAGACGGTCCTCTCTTGGATTTCCCATTGCCAGAGTTCTATAGCCTAGTAGGGATTTCTCCGACTGTACAGAGAATATAAATACCTGTTGCTCGTCGGACAAGGGGTTAGACAAACGCTGGAATAATGCCTACCCTTATATAGTTACAGTTATCGATACGCTTTTATTTCAGATTTTACAAAGTCGCCTTGTGATCTCTTGTCTAAGTGGATTAAAAATTAATCGGTGAAATACTATTGGTTAATTGAAATATTATTAACAAGTGTACATTTAATTAGTCAGGTCGAACTATGGATTTCTGAGTTATTTGAGATATATCGAGATTGTACGAAATTCCAGAGCATTCTCGAGAAAAAAATAAGATAAAAAAGATTGACCCTTGAAAATTCCAATGGGATGATTCACTTGGGAATGCATCCGAGCACCCTGGTCTCCGGTGAACCCTTTTTTCTCTCCTGGACTCCCTCGTGCTCTTTCTACCTCGCGACACGTATGTTAGGACGCATTTTGACCCGAACTCTTTTATGGGACGCCCTTTGATGGTATTTGATAGGGATGATACATGTATGAGAACGTTATGTAGACATGACCCCTGCGAGGACTATGAACGAGGAATTTTAAACGAGTCATCAATTTTAATGCTCCAGCCATCCACTCATCCGGCAAATTGCGTCGAAGATTATTCTTCATGCACATAAAGGGTGGTTTATTGAATGTCGAACGAAGGTTTCGCCCGTATTACGACACCTTTTTGAAAAAAATCTTTATTTTATTTTTATTTTTTATTAATAAGTGCATAAAAAAATTATTTTTCGCTTTGATGGGAAGATTATATTGTTATTAAAGAAAAAAACATGCAAATTATAATTCCGGTGTGCACCGGAGCAATGGTGACGTAGCCTTCGTTTACTGCAAATCGAATCATCGCTTGGTAATTTCTGGCAAAACACATTATTCGTCTAAATGCCGAGCGTATTATTACACGTTACTCCAGAACTAAATTGAGCTCGTTAGCTCAGAGTTCAAATGACCTCTTTAAATCGTTTCTAACTTGCAACTCTTCCAAGCTTTACGTTTACTACGAGAAACCGAATGGTTAACGAGCTTTCGTAATTACCTGCCTTTCGTTACAGCAAATTCTAGGGAGATAGAAGAGTACCCTGGGTACATTAAAAATTTAACAATATGCCGTAAGTTCGTCATCTTCGAGTACAACCGTTAATATTTTCGATCAGTCGATTACGACTTTCCACTATGACACGACAATTCGGACTTCAATTAAATGCAAACGATGTGTAACCTTTATATTTTATCCAAAGAGAAATTTCCTATGTCGAGCAACAGGACGTTTCTATTATTATTTTTTTAAATCCTAATTAATAAATTTGAATTCTTATGTTAATTAAATTTTCAGTTGATCAAATAAAAATTTGTTTTCCTGGCGTTAAACGAACCGGATTTTTATCTTGTGTTTTCTTCGTATTTCGCGACAGTAAATATGCCGTTGCTTTCTTCGAAATTAGCGTCTAACCATGTCGTCGAGATCTCAGGCATTATTCACGGACAGGATCGGCGCAGTTTTTGTCGGTAATTCAAATCCCATGGCATCGCGAAATCTTCGTGACTTTTTCCTGGATGGAACGTAATTATTGTTGCGATCCTCGGGTCTCAGGAGCGCCCTGTATTTCTTTCTTCTTCTATTTTTTTTAAATAGACTTTTACTCGAGTAGTCTTCGAATACCTAATACAATACCGGACGCCTCTTTATGATTATTTTGCTCAAGAGAGGCTTCGAGAGCGCTTCTCGCATGAATTCACCTGAGATGGTAGAGTTCATCTCCGACGAGATGTTTTTTTATTCGCTAATATTTGTCAAGTAAATACACTCGATTACGTAACCAGCGATTTACCGTATAAATGTTCGACAACAAAGAAAAAAAAATTCCGCCATTTCCCGGTCCCGCAGTAAAAATCTTATTGGTCCGTAAAAATCTCGATCTACAAATATCGTTTGATCGGATTTTTTTTCGAAGTACCCATAAAAGTATTCAATGTAAATCGATCGAATCTGGTAAATAAAAATAAATCGAACCAACGACGAATCGAATAAATTAAGCCAGGATGGCTGCGGCACTGGTAGCATTTTTTACCGGAAAAAACTCAAATACGACTGAATGTCTGTACTGAAAAAAAAAATCTATATATTACAGATTGTAAAATGCCCATAACAATCAATTTTCTCAATTTCCATATGAAGTAAGTTTATATACGTGCCGTAGTGACAATTATCCATAATTTTTTACGAGGCCAGAGGGGGTAGCGTCACGCTCGTATATTTTCTCCTGTCCCGCGAAGTCTGATGGAGTTCGCGGTTGGTTCGCCGGACTGTTGAGTCGCGGCTTTGTCCCTCGGTTATAGTCTTGGTGACTCTGTGGCTTATCCCATTCCTAGGGAAGCAGCGAGGTAGTTGAGACACGTGTGTACCAACCACCGTAGATGCGAGTTGAGTGCTCAGAGATCCAGAATATGAGAACACGTATAGTATAGGTATATATACACCTATACCTCACGAACAAGACCACACTCACCCTCACGCACAGAAATATACCTATATATATGCATAGACATTATTCTTCTCACTAACATAAGATCCAAGTCACGTTTCATCGACCCCCTCCCCGTCTTCACTATTTCTCCCGGTCGGTCTCTCTCGCTCCTTCTCCCACCTCCACGTAGTACAACGTACACAGTTACACGCAGCAGCCCAGGTACGATCATACACACATACACACCGAGGCCCCAACTCACACGGAAACGACTCACGTTTCCTTCTCTACACGTAACGTACTATCGAACATACAACAAGCTGGTCTTGGGCATAATAGTCGGATTAAGTGGTAGAGTGGTTGGCCACGTGTGGAGTTTGAAAGAGACAGTCATTGGCATAGTACAGTCTTCACGTATATGTATGTCTCTATACATATGCCTCCTTCTTTCTTATCTAACATATACTTCTTTCGTATTCACCGGCGCTGGAAGAATATACAACGTAGTATATTCGCTCCAAGCCAGCATAAGCGTTTACAGCATCCAGCACACCAAGCTGACTCACACTTGGTGCGCTTTCATACCCAAGAGCCTCGATTTCCTCCTGTTCACTGCCGCTCCCCCTCTACTCAGTGACTCTCTCTCTCTCTCTTTCGTTCTCCGTACCCAAGGCACCTTCTCTCATCTCTCCAGACACACTCTCGAGACGCATTAATTCACTACGTTGTACAAGACGCACATACTTGGGATACACAGACACCAACTCGACCAAGTAGTTTCTCTCTTCCTCTCTCTCTCTCTCTTTGTCGCACTCGTCCAAGGTACAATTTTGTCTGCGATCGAGAGAAAGAGGAAAGATGCTGTATAAATGCACGTGCACGTATGCATATACATACGAAGCTAGCGTGTGTATATATTGGTGAACACGCAGACACCTTCCTTTTTATCTCAACTCAGGTATCTCTCTTGGTCTTCGCTCCTCGGGCTCTCCAACATTCATCTCTTTCCTTCCTGAAGGCAAACCTATGGGTACGCGGTGAGAGGCGCACAGCATCAACGGTCCAGCTTCTACCGCAGTCAAGCCCTCTCCCCGCCCCTAGCCGCAGCACACCGATATGAACTCAACCGAGTTCTTCCCCCTCTCTCGTTTTTCACTCAGTCAACTTGACGGTGTGGTGAATTCAACATAAACACGTATATGTATATATCACGTATCATACGGTAGTAGGTTTGTATATGTATATGTGTAGTGTATGCATATAGTGTAGAGGAGAGACACGGCGAACACCGACGATGGGTGACGTCATCGGTCGGACTTCTAAGATCTATCCGACAGGACATAGGCTAGTAGGGGTCTCTCTTTTTCTCTCTCTCTCTCTCTCTCTCGCTCTCTGTCGAGAGACAGAAAGGCAGAGAGAGAGAGAGAGAGAGAGTAATAGGAGAGATCTTTCTGTTGGGCACTCTCGTGAGCGTCCCTCCGATCTTTCGTTCTTGGCTTCACGATCACTGCCTCTCTCTCTCTCTCTCTGTCTCTTTCTTTCTCGCTCGCTCGCTCACGATGGAATAAGGGTGGGGGCGTTCGCCATAGGACTCCGCAACTCGCTTTGGCTTCAGGTACGCGCGCGGACACACGGTTGTCGCCGGCGTGTACAGGTAGCTCGACGAGACAGAAACGGCGGTCTGCGAGAGTTCTCGTCCCCTGTGGCGCTCGCTCCACGATAAAATCCTGTTATCGTCTCGTTTCTTTTCTTCTCTACGATATCACGCGTTTTACGGTGAAAGAAATCACGTGGTTCGTCGTTCCGTTTCGTGAATAATAGAAGAGAAAGAGAATTTCTACGCTGTGGAAGTTTTCAAAGTGTTATCGTGCTTCGGGGGTTCCAGGGTGAATAATGTGAAATTTTTAGGGATGAAATTTTATGGAGCTGTGACAAATTATCGTGTCTGTGTGTGTTGTTCAACCGAGTTTAACGAGTCCAATCGCTCCTAAGGATTTTTCGAGTATCTTTGAACGTGACGCGAGGAGAGTAAAAGAAAAAACAAAGAAGAGAAAAAAAGAAACGGAATCGTCGCGAGATATCCGGGGCTCGTTATCTCGCGCGTGTACAACCCGCGGTGTTCCGGAGACGAAGAAACAAGAGAATAGCTGAGCTTTGCGGGACGTTGTGGACCGTGAGCTCTCCGTGTGTGTTCGCCTGTGTCCTGATACGTGCGTCTATATACATACCCGCGGTGTCGCGAGATTAACGGCATACGGTCAGGCAACACGAAATACGAAAGACGGAAACTCGAGAATTTTTCGTTCGTGTGTATGAACACTGCAAATAACGTTATCGAACTTTCCGGTGTACGCTATTTAAACTCGCTGACTCGGGGAGACGCTCTCTAGCGTCTTGATTTTATTACGAGGGAGTGAAAAGATCGTCAGGGGACAAAAGATGTCGAGACGAGAGTCGAGAGTAAAACAGTCGAAACGTGAAACGTTTCACGGAGCGAGAAGGATCGCGAGAACAATGAGAATAAATTGTCTAGACTGACCCGATTATTATTATTTTTATTTTGTTTAATAAACTGACTGACGTATTTCTTCAACGCGAAGACAAGTTTTGCGACGCGGGTTGATAAAAATAATTTAAAAAAAACAAAATGTTGAAGTGGATAAAGGTGAGACAAGATCCGAGTACGAGATCGCTCGGCGGAAGTAGCCTCGACTCGGAGAACGACGCCGGTATCGAGACGCGAGTCGATTACAAGGGCGAGTACGAGGATGACAGCGGCATGGAGCGAGAAGATTCACCGGGGATCGATTTGAGGGATTTGAAAAAAGTACGAAATCATTCATTTTCTTTTTTGATTTTTTTTCTTCCATCATTGTGCGAGATGAAAAAAAAAATATTTTTTTTGTTTTTATGCAACCCTCGCTGTCTTTATTGATCGAGAGGAATATCGAGAATAATCGATCGTTCGCTGATAAATAAATACAAACGTTTTTTTTCACTTCTTCATTCTTCGTCGCTTCGAAAATTTCTCGAGCCACTTGTCGTTGCGTCTGGTACAAAAAGGCTGGCCCGAGAAGATGTTTTCGAGGACGCTCGAGGAGGAGAGCTCGACGTGTGAAAAACACTCGAGGGTTTCACGTGGCCGGGAAAATATTTCGAGTGGTCATCGACGATTCTCTCACGCTCGCTCTCTTGAGCGATACAACGACGATTACGTCAATTTTCCTATCGTTTAACTTGAAAAAATAATAATGAAGGAAATTATTTACATTAAGTATTTAGACAAATGAACGAAAGTTCATTTTTACTCGTAAATAAATATACAAGAATTGATACGCTCTTGTGCGCGTATAGCCCGAGGCCTATTTCGTTGATCGATTTCACTCGACGGGAAGTCACCTCGTTCCTTCGACTGCAATATGTTTTTGCAATGCATATTTTTTTTTTCATCCGCGTTCATTGATTTTTTGTTCTTTTCGTTCAAGCTCTCGCAATAATGCGACCGGTCGTTGTGTTCGACAGCTCCGATACGATTCTACGGTTTCTGTTTTTTTTTTCATCTCGAGTCTCGACGATACTTAACCGGTACGACATTAGTATACCCGCTTTGGCAATCTTCCTTGTTTTTTCATCTCTCGACGTGTTTCTTCGTTTTCCCGAGTATACATCGCCAATCGCTCCTCGAATCGTAGTAAAACTGCTCGGCAAGAGATACGAGAGAGTGGCGCCCTCGTTAACAGTACACTCTCGTGTCTATATAAGCGGCTCTCCCCCCTCCCTCAAACCTCACGGAATCGCTTTCATTCAAGAAAATCACTCGGGAAGTCGATTCCGCAACGAGAATTCTCCGATCTGCCAGTCATCCGTTCGAAGTAAACAACAAATTAAACAAAAATAATAATATAATATTTCTTCGCAACATCCGTACGAATTACAACTTTTTCGACCCACATACGTATGCCTGACCGCAATAAAAATTAAGATTAAAAATGAAAACACAAAAAAAAACTAAATTAAAAAGTTTCATCGAATCGTTCGAGCGAGATTCGAACGAGCGTATAGTAAATTTTACGGTACAATATTGAACTCGAAATACATATACGTATATTCTCGCCTTGCGCCACGAATATCAACCCTGACAATTCCGAAATACCCCGAAGCGTTGTCCCTACCTACTTTCTATAGTTACTATACGATATTATATACATATAATATACATATATATACATATATACCCTCGAGTCCGTTCACGTGACCGTTATTCGCGCCGACGAGGTACCGAAACCCGCGCTCGTTCTTACGAAACTTGCTGAGCCAGTCACTGCGAGGAAACGTGCGCTCAAAAAAATATATATACATATATCGTTATCATCGAGAAATTCACTCATGCTGCACTTACAGCTTTTCTTGTCATCTATATATACGCCATATATGTAAAGGAGATATACGTATTCAATATATATAAATATATAAATGAAATGGATATATTTGTCATCTTCGAGGTCCTCGGGTTACGAGCAAACTCGACTGGAGTCGAACGGGGCACGTGCACGAGGTTGTCGCGGGTCGTATGTCACTAAGAACTGCATTGGAAAAGAGAAAAGAAATTTTCTTCTTCGAGCTTTGGATATTTTGCTTGGGGTCGCGATAGTTTTGAAAAAAATGGGAGAGAGAGAGAGAGAGAGAGAGAGAGAGAGAGAGAGAGAGAGAGAGAGAGAGAGAGCGAGAGACAGAGAAACCGACAAATATATCGCGTATATAGAAAGACGGATTGATCGAGCTGCGTGCTACACCACCACTGCAGCAGCCTCCACAACAGCACGGTTGACTTTCCCCAGCGAGAGATTAAAACAGAATCGAAGTGACCTCGGTATTTCTTGTTTCTCCCTCCCGCCCCTCGCGGTCGTGTGCTGTCGTAACTATTTTTATGAAGTATTCGTACGTACATCATATGCGTATATATCTGTTAAATTCTCATTAACGATACATACGTACGAGAGATTGAAATGCATTAGAGAAAGAAAGATGACGATCTCGGTGCAGACCTTCGAAAGATGACGCTTTGTTCGTACGATTTATCCGACAGATTCGCGAATTCTTCGTTCCAGTAGGGGTAATTACTTGTCACTATATTCGCTTCGCAAGGTTGAATAATTTCATTAAGATTATTTGCACGAGTGAGGTTTTTATACGAAGAGACAAGGTACATTTTGACGAATTATTATAGCTCGGTAAAAATGTGAAATTTATTTGGAATAAAAAAAATAGTAAATAAAAATGTTTTTACGAAAAGCAATTTCCGTTCGTTCCTCGAAACACGTTTTTCAAGGTTTTAACAGTTTTGGGTCTTTTTCAAATCTGCTCTAGTTCAGCCATTATCGATCCTACAATAATCGAGGATTATCGATGTAATAATCTATGTTTTATTATTCTAAACGCGTTTTGTGAGGGAGAATAGGAGTTGCTCGTGGAAGGGACCACTTTGCTTTTTTTTTTATTCTTCTTTCATTTTTTGAGGCCCCTTTCTTAAAACTTCAACCAAAACTCCCCCGATCTCGTTGTACGTTCGTCTCTATTCACAATGAGCCTCCAGTTTGTATTCATTATTGGGTATCCCCCATTGTGTACGTTTCAGGACCTGTTTTCGCAGCTGCAGTTTTCGCAAGAGAGCGCACTACCCCCGGACGCTCTACGTCGCGCTTTGGCCGAGAGCTTCCTCGATCAGCAAAGATTTCAGCTGGGCTTTATGGACGATGCGGCAGAATGCTTCGTAAGTTTTTTCCATTTTTTACGATAATTTAATTATTTTCAAAATACGTATACTCATTATCCGTTAAATAATTTTGTAAACATTTAATTCCGATTTCGTGATCTATAATTGATGATATTTCGTTATCTTAAAAATTATATTCGATATAAAAAAAGCGATAAAATTAACTTTTTTGTTTAATCTTCGAATAAAACGAGATCGTATTGAGAGGCGATAGATAATGTTCATTGGTGATGAAATATTGAACGTGGTGGACGGTAAATAAAACGCAAAAAACGAAAGGAAAATATTTTTTCACGCAATTTTAAACGTTCCGTGGTAAGTTTTTATACGCGATATAGTATTTATCTATGGTGATAGCGCAGCAGCACGAATGCCCGTTCGAACGTTACTTTCTCGTTTACATTACGATCACGTTTACGCCCCGTTCGCATAGCTATGTTCGTAGATGTGTAAACTCTTCGCGCAATATGTCTACACGGGGGTTTACAACGAACGTTGCATAGAGTGAAATATATCGGCATGTGTGGGATAAGAGCGCGAGGACGAGACTCGATGTACGAGGCGAACGATGTTTTTGTCATCGCGTATGAATTTTTATCGATTTTTATAACGACGATTATTGGCAACGAACCAAAAAAATCTGCTAATCGTCGATTTTTTGTTCACGTTTTCATCGATAATTGTTTTATTTTTATACATATTTTATATTAATGTATTGCATTTACATCTTCAGGAAAACATATTGTTGAGGATCCATTTGCACATCGCCAGTGGCGAAGCCGAGGATATGTGCAGCGCGAGGCACTGCGTGCCTCACCAAAAGTTTGCCATGACCCTCGTCGAGCAAAGCGTCTGCGGCGCTTGCGGTGCCACGTCGGAGCCATTGCCCTTCACACAGGTTTGTAAAAAAAAATCTTACACTCAGTTTTTTTAATGAAATTAACCGGAACCGACGTTTTTTATCGAAATCTTCATTTTCGCCAGTAATGTAAAGGGAAAATGATCGCGACGGAATAAAATCGCTTCGAGAATTTTTCAATTGAAATCGACGTGTATATTATACCCGGGGCTTTCGCACCGTAGTGTCCGATGTTTTTTTTCCCACGACGAATGCGGACACAGGTATAGAGGAGAGGAGAGCGAGAGCCCATGAATTTTCGTACTTTATTTCGACCTACCTGGAAAGTCGGAGTTCTGGCCCATTGCCTTGGGCTCTCTCTCTCTCTCTCTCTCTGCCCGACCGTTTCAATGCGAAGAATAAAAAAAGGGAAAGAAAAAGAACCATTCGCCTCGGGAAATTTCGGCACACGCGTGGGAGAGTCCCGAAGCGAAAAAAGTCTCGAGAGTACAATTTGTCAGGGCTAAATTTCGGGGGTGGCTGGTAAAGGACGTGGGAAATTTGAAATCTTTGAATTGTGACTTCGCGTTCAAATTCACGTAGGAACACACACATTCATATATCGAAATAGGGATTCTCGTGCGCAAACGATTCGTGGAACTTGAGCAGGAAGCCGCGTGCCGGATAATCGCTGAGTGCAAAGAGGCCCAAGACGCCGCCCTATAAAGGGATTACAATTAATCGAGTTTTTATCGGCTCATTGAGCGCGATTAAGACAAGCGGATTTCCTAGGGTGATATTCCGTCACAAAGGGCGGGAGAAGAAATAAAGAAGATAGAATTTTTCTATAAAACTTTAAATACTTGAAAATCTCATTAGAGAAATTAACGGTCGCCTGAATTAATTGTCATCTTCTATTGGTTCAAGTTTTCCGACGTTATTAGTAAAACATAGAGAAAGATTTTAAGGTTTAAATTTAGAAAAATAACAGAAAGATTGTGAACACGAATTAACTAAAAGAACAAAATTAACACAAATAAAAACAAATTGTTAAATACCTGTTATTTTTTTCAATTATGCAGATGGTTCACTACGTGTCGGCATCGGCATTGACGTCCCAAGCTCGGCAGAGTCCACCAGCGGCGCGATCGAGCCCGGATCTATTCGGGCAATTATTGCGTCGAGCGGGAGGAATGGGTGACATACGCGACTGTCCGGTAAGTACCAATCCCGATTATATTTCGTATCGTTAAATAATTTCTCTGAGAAAAATAATATAAAAAAAAACGTCAAGACCGTGACATCACTGTAAATGTGAAATCGTTGGAAGAACCGATGAGTGGTTCTCTCGACGTTGTCCCCCACATTGCGTGACGATGTCTTCCTCGAACTCGGCTCGAAAACGCGAGATCCTTTCGCCGTATGGACACGTTTGTTTTTTTCGTCGTTCTCACCCGAGAAGAAAAGAATAACGTGTGACCGAAGTTACTTTCACCGCGTTTTAACGAGATGGCGACGTACCGCTTGCCGATCGAGCGAATTATATTCATGAATATTAATCCTCGTTGAATGTTCAATTGTGATGGGGGATTAGGAAGATAATTAGGATTCGTCGGCTAATGGAAAAAGTGAAAAGACGGTAAAAACGAATCTTCGACTTTACAGAGCGCATGTGGGGCGAAGATACAAATATGCAGGACTCTGATGAATCGTCCGGAAATCGTGTCTGTCGGCGTCGTATGGGATAGCGAGAGACCTTCGTTGGAACATATTATGGACGTTTTTGCGACAGTCGGAACTTCCCTCAGACTGAGCGACGTTTTTCACAGTGTGGTTGACTCCCGATGGGGTGCGTCGACTATTCACAATCTTGTCGGTGTCGTCACTTATTACGGAAAGCACTATTCGACGTTTTTTTTTCATACGAAATTGAAGGTGAGCCTGTTTAAAATTGTAACTTATAAAAAATTAAGAAAACGAAAAAGAGAATATGAAAAAAATGTTTTCCGAATAAAAGCTAATGTAAATTGGTGCAATTTTGTCATCAAGGTTTGGATATACTTCGACGACGCGACAGTGAAGGAAATAGGGCCGCGTTGGGAGCAAGTGGTAGAGAAATGTCGAAGGGGTCGTTACCAACCCCTTCTGTTGCTGTATGCTACCCCTGGAGGAACTCCAGTGAACACGGAAAATGCACCAAAGACAGTGACGCCATTCCCGAACGGAAACGGTCTGAAGACACCTCCGAAGAACAATGCGAGAAGATCGGTGACTCCGAGTCCGGAAAAGCCAGCGATGAACAACACGGCGAGACGAGCTATTACCCCCAATCCTGACAGTCCGACGCATATTTATACACAGCGAAGGATATACAGCGATTACCAGAATCTTGCTGACATTCAGAAAAACATATTCGTTAATCAGACCAACCCTGTGCCGTCGAGGGATGTCGTCGACGCCGAGACGGAGTCCAAATACATAAGTCGTCGAGCCGTCGAAACGGTCATGCAACAACAGAAGAAACAACAGATGCAACTGACTCGTAGTTTGAGCGCCGGCTCGACACCTCAGGATGGCATTAGCATTCCGGATCATCTCAATGTTCCGCGGAGACGAGATTCCGGTAATTGGTCGGGTGATCGCAACAGCGCATCGTCCAGTTCGTCTACCACTATGGACAACCCTTATCTTTATATCGTCAACAAGATGCAGAGAAATTCCGGCGTGCCGAAGAGTCCTACGAGCAAATCTGGCGAATTATCGAGCAGCAGCAGTGGACACTACGATGCAGGCTACGATTCGTATTCCCTCTCATCTACCGACAGTCTACCCTTGCAGCAAGGGTTGAAGCATAATTTACAGGTATGGGGATCTCTTTATTTTTTTCGATTTGCGAAGGTTCTCTCTCTAAGACGGCCGTGCGCGTGAGATGCAGTAAGCACTTACGAAAAAATGATATCAGTAATACCGTCAATTTCTAATTTTCATTTTTAACGTTCTCAAAAATTGCAGTATTGTTTTATTGATTAATTTTGTTTGCGTTATCGTTTCAGCTTGCCCAAATTCCCGAAGGTTATCAGCCCTCACCGGGCGATGATTGCGAGCGTCTTTGCAAAGAGTGCGATGCCCTCATGGACAAGTCAAGGGCGGCTGAGGTTGCCGGTGACCTCGGAACAGCCGTTGCTCTTTGCAATGCGGCAAGTGGAAAAGCGAGAGCAGCGATGGATGCACCGTATAATAATCCGCACACAATAACGACGGCTCGAATGAAGCATAATACGTGCGTGATGAGAGCGAGAGGTTTGCACAGGAGAATACTTCAGGAGCAAGCAATAGCGAACGGCGAGAAGGAGGAGAATGCTCCCGAAGGCAGACACTCCAGGGAAAGCAGCAAATCGGGTCAGCACTCCAGACAGGGCTCGCGCGACAAAGGCAATCATTCTCGGCAGAACAGTCGTGAACTTCTGGTGAATACACCGGTGGTTATCGATACTAAACCGGTGACGAAGAGCATCGAGATTTATGCAACACTGCCGAAGAAGAAGACCATAAGGAGCAAAGCTACGGCTGTAAACGTCATCGAAGATGAGGAGTATATGCTCTACGACAGGCCGACTCAGAGAACAGGACTCTTCGGTCGTACGAAACGCTGTGACGAAGACAAGAAGGACAAGAAGAGAGCCAGGAGCGAGGAGAGAAACAAGAATGTTTCGAAAGATTTTTCCATAGCTCCTTCGCGGATGTCGGCTTCGCCGAAAACTGTGAAACAGGACAAAACGAACAAAGACGCATTGATAGACGCCAACGTGGCCAGCAAGAACGCGCAGAACGTGTCAAACGGGACTTCTGGTGATCAGAAACAAGGCAAGAAACAGCATAAGATTCGGAGGAAACTGCTGATGGGCGGTTTGATCAAGAGGAAGAACAGAAGTATGCCTGATCTTAGAGAGGGGCAGGATGGTACTCCGGTCCCCGACCAAGCTGGAACGAACAACAACAATCTGCCGAAACAATCGGTCGATGACTCGAGCGTCGGTTTGAAGGGCAACGAGGTCGGTCAATCTCTGAGCGGTTACTTGTCCGAGGGACATCTCGAGTTTGCCGGGAACGGCAACAGCACCCCTAACACGGGCAACCCCAATCTCGAGCGTAGCCGTCTTATGAGAAAGAGCTTCCACGGGAGCGCCGGCAAAGCTTTGCACGTTGCTAAGGTTCCACCCCCACCTCCATTACGTACCACTTCCCAGCTTAGCAAGTCTAAGCTGCCGATCGGTGAAGTGCGAAACAATGAGCATCAAACCGACAAATCGATTTACGGTATGACGACCGAAAATGTCGGCCCTAGCGTCGTTTCGCAGGATCATACGACTTCTTACTGGAACCACACTGGAAATGGTAACTTTACGAACAGTGTGGCAGGTAGAAATGGAAATTATGCCGATTACTCCTCTGAGCCTCATTCGCTTCCGTTTTTACCATCGTACACCGTTGAACCCGTTGGCCAAACGACTTCTTCGACCTCTAGCCAGCAAGGTTACGGTCAGAAGCCGCGAATTCAGGACGACGTTGTCCAATACGCTAATGGAATTCTATACGAACCGACTTTCGTCGTGACTCGTGCCGATGTTCATAGCGAACAGAGTCCTGGCAAGCAACCGCCTCAGCCGCAGCAGCAGCAACAGCAGGAATCTTTGCCACCTTATCCTGAGAATGGAAACGTTTCGCACTCAAGACAGCCTAGTGAAGAATTTCCTCCACCGCCATATCCATCGATTCCGTCGGTGACGCACTCGAGACAACCGAGCGAAGATTTTCCTCCTCCACCGCCAGAGGTCACAAGTCTTCAGGAGGGGCTTCAAAATCAAGGTCAAATAAGCGCTCAGCAACACCAGCAGAATCATCAATATAGGCAGCAAGCGACGAACCCTCAACAGCGCCAGCAACAACAGCTTGAAGCGCAGCAGATCGGTAGCCTTTTGGCTCAGTTGCAGCTGAAACGTGAGCAGATTTTAACTTCAGTTGCTACCGACGACAAAAGAATCCCGAATCAGGAGATCGACGACGATGATAAAAGTGCTACTGAGACTTGGCTGCGGGAGCTGCAGGCGAAACAAGCCGAGAGAAGAATGAAAAAGCAAGGTCCGCTCGACGGTCAAGATGTGCCGAAGATAAGATCTTCGACGGCAACTTCCGGTCCGACCGTTGTGAGAAGAACGAGCGATCTCATGATGAACAACTTGGGTCAGGTGATGGAGCAACCGGCAGGTCGCGACGTTACCGACTGTGCGAGGACGGCCGTTTCGTCGGTGAAGGACATGGCCGCGCGTTTCGAGCAGATAAAGGTGCAACCACCACCGAAGAATGAGCCTGATGCTAAGCCGCAAAACAAAATGGCCGCTACAAGTCGCTCGGTATCCTCACCTGCGACGGTCGAGCCACAAGAATTTCAATTCGAACCGCAAGACGATAATACGGGGAGACAGTCAGCCGTATCGAACGAGAATCTCCCTGCTTTCGTAAAATCGGACGCTCAATCGGTCATGAATTCGAGTTTCGAATCGATTTCGAGTCAGCATACTTTCGTGGCACCAATCGCAGCACTGCCATCTTGTCCAACCCCGCAAAATGGTGGGTTGAACGCGGCTATACTGTCAATGTCATTAACCCTGCCCCACGAGAACGGGCTACCGATCGACTACCCCGAGGACGATATAAGCGAGGTTGCTATGCAAAATACGATTCAAAACACCACAATCCTGCCAAACGAGGATGATATTGCGCCAAGAAAGACAAAGCGACGAATCGGAAAAAAGAAGAGCGTTTCCTTCTGTGATCAGGTTGTCCTCGTTGCGACGGCCGAAGACGACGAGAAGGATTCTTACATCCCCAATCCGATTCTCGAAAGAGTGTTGCGCTCGGCGATGAACAAACCGGAAACGGCTCAGGTTCTTCGTGAAATCAGGAGTCTTCAAGAAGCTGAAGCGAATCGCGACAGCAACGCCGCTACGAAATTTCAGCAGCACACCCTTCCACTGAAATCCGAGGCTGACAGTATTCCCGCTACTCCGTTTCAAGATCAATTGAGAAGCGTTAATCCCGCCCCAGCCGTTCCTGGAGAAAATGGACGATTGCCTCTGAGCCGACAGAGTTCTAACGATTCGGTTGGTTCTCTTCAGGATAAGAAAATGTACTATGGGAATGATGGCAGAGATCCGATGAAAGAAGCTTATTCGTGCTCACCGACGAATCAACAAATTAAAACACCGATGTCCTACTCGCCCCAGCTTCAACAACAGCAACAGCAAACACAACAACAACAACAACAACAACAACAACAACAACAACAACAACAACAGCAGCAGCAGCATCAGCAACAACAACAACAACAACAACAGGGCAAATACGTTCAAAATGGATTTGCAGCTTATCATCAAGCTGCGAACAGTTATCCACAAACTCAGACATCACATCCTCGAAATCAAACGATTCCGGTATCACAGACCCAGAAACCTGCGAGTCCGTATCCAGCTCAGGTACACAATCAATATCCTCAGACCGTCGTTCAACAGCCGAAGCAGATCAATAACTGTCCGAAGAACGGTTATCAGAATTATTATCATCTCGAGCAACAGCACAATCAGATGAACAAACAAATTTCGTCTCAGCAGCCGCAGTGTCAGCAGACGGTTTTGAATCAGAGGATAGCGAGTCACAACGCGAGTCCCATAACGGTTCAACACTCGCAGCAGTTTGCGTACCCGTCGAATCAATCGCCAAATCCTTATCAGCAATACGCAACGCAAAATCAATATCCCCAGAGTTCCTATCCGGCTTATCCTCAGCAGAACGGTCATCAACAACAGCAGCAACAGGTCAATAGGCCTAACCAACCCTTGCCGCAGTACCAACCTCCGCCTAATCCAACCGTTTATCAGCAACAGCACGTGCAACTTCATCAAACCCTCCAGCAGATGCCACAGAATTATCAACAGCAGCAGCAGCAGCAGCAGCAGCAGCAGCAGCAGCAACAACAACAACCTCAGAGGATCGAGAATTATCAGAGACCACCCCAGAAGGTCGAACAGCAAAACGTTCTAGCTCCGAACCAGACTTATCCAAATCCACTGCAAAACTGTCAGATTCAGTCAAACATGAAATATCCTAATTATCAGCATCAGACTATTTCTAAACAAGCCAAGCAACCACCCTTTCAACCACCCTCGAAGTGCATGACACCTTCGTTGAATCAAACAACGTCTTCCATGCAAAAATCTTCAGCACGCGCAACTCCGTGTCACTTGTGTCGAAAAAAACAGGTGATCGAACCCGCGACCTATTGCACCGATTGTGACTTTTACATGTCAAGATTTCGACCGAAAAATTAGAATTTCTCGATCCGTAGGTTGGATTTTGTTTTATCAGAATTTGATTACATATCACGTCAATGTGTGTAAGTGCCATTCGACTTTTTCGTCACTGTAAGATGAATGAATGAAAAATGTGTCAAGCCGAAGAGTCGACTGGTTTTCTACGTGGATATTTTCTCCACATCGCTATGTACAAAAATCGTATAAAATTTAATTAGTTCTTAGAGATATCGTCGTCGAGCAGCTTATATACTTATGATATGGAATATATACACAACTCCACGAGTATTTCAACTAGCAAGCTATGAACGAGGTGTAAAATAGCGAATTATTTACAAGCGCACGTTATAGCATTGCGGTTGAACTGGTAGATTGTTGTATGCGATATTAATTAATAATCACGAAAAGAGAAAAATGATTTCTCATTGTTCTCTCGTAGGAACCTGAAAGAATCTTCAATTTATGCATCGTCCTTTAGCTTGTGCTAGTGTCAATTAGTTGCACATATAAAAAATGAGATTAATTTTTAGTTATTTTTAATTATTGTTGTATGGAAGTAAATCACATAGAGACCGCAGATCACAGACATACATACCTAGAGTTTCTTGACTTTATTACGATTTAAGTTGACGTATATTATCATCTGTACGAGATATACGAGTGTAATGTTGTTTCGACGTAGTATTGATGACGTCAGAATTGTGATACTAGACATGCTACTTAGGATTCTTTTATTCGTTGAATAACGTATTCATATAGAAATATATATATGTGTAGAAATATTTTATACGAAAAGTATAGATCGGAAGTTACAGCGAGAAATAATTATAAATTAGCAATTAGAAAGTTGATTTTAAGAAAAAAACAACAATGATCTCTGAGCATGCGTGGAGTCTTTATAAATATGTTGATAGAAGTAAATGTTGCATATGAATATGGTATTTGTTTTATGTATTATATTATTATCTATGTGCTACGTCGATGTACAAACTATGAATCTTTATACCTTCATGCATGAGTATTTTGTTTTAAAAATACTACATTTTCGCGAGCCCCATTCCTCCAAATGTCTCGATAATAAAATTTCTCTGAAAATACATGTGTTTCTTATTTGTTGTGCGAATACCATTTTTTAATTTGGGCTCTGAGCAGCTTATCAAACGTGGACTGAGCTAAGCCTGCATATTTAAATTAATACGTAATCGATATAATTTTTAATGAAAAGAAACCTTTCGTGGATTAATCATATTATCATTTTATAATCGAATCAATCCGATAAGATAGAATTTCTTGGGTATTATCTACCGAGTGCTGCATCGTCAGGGTTCGATATTATCTCTGAGGATAATCTGTTTTACCCGCACGATCGACGCGCGAGCGCTGGTAAGTACGCATTTCGCTCGTTGGTTCAAGGCGCCAGCGTCTAGCGTCGCGGTGTGGACCCTTAGGTCAGTCGCGAGTTTGCAAGTCTGACAACCAGATCGTGCCGCTAGTGCATCACAGTAATGGCGTGTGACGGCTGAGAAAACGCCAACAACAACGTTTTGTGTGTCACGAGTCGTGTTTTATCGTCTTGGTTTAGTCGTAACGTTTCGCGGTGTCTGTCACGTTTAAGGACAAGGTGAGACAAACGTACGGCAAGTTCGTGTGACGAATAATCGTTAAGATGACGAGTACAAGCCTGTTGCCGTCGTATCAACGTTTTGTCAATGGTGTGCCGGTTCCGTTGTTTTCGCGACGTTCCTTTCGTCCTCGCGAGAAATACCTCATACTCCTTGTGTTTTTGACGTTTGGTGTAGTGTGCTTCGGTGCGTTTTTCTTTTTGCCCGATTTTCGTAGTGGCAATGCAGGCGGCGCTGCCGTCAACAGTGTTTACAGGGTTTATCAGCGTATACAAAAAGTCGGACCGGAACTACTGATACCGGCGCCACCTCACACGATTATGGGTCCCATGGACCCTCATGGGCCTGGTGGTGTAAATGTTAATGTACCTCCGCCAGGTTTGGCTGGCCACGGTGATTATCAAGATCAGGATGTACATGCCATTGCGGACAAGCAGAAGCTTCAGGTTGGTATTACCGTTATGAAAATAAAGAAAACAAACAGGCCATAACGGAAACAAAAATAAGAGCAACGTCTCAGTACTTCGAATCGTTCTCGTTATCAGTTCGTTTCTCGATTCGTAAGAATTCCTCTCTTATCGTTCAAACGCTCATTATTTTCTTATTTTTGTTATTTTATTTTATTTTATTTTACTCGTTAAATCGATTACAATTCTTAAGAATCCGGAAACATGGCAACGTTAATCGTTCAAATCGTATCGTTGAGACGATAAAACGAAAATCGCTTCCTACGTAATGCCGACGTCGGCACAGCTGTTCGTGCGCCGTTTGTTTACACGCAGCCATGCCAGGCACATCTATATATCCGCATGTATACACACGGACTCGGAGCACGGTCGACTCTCGGAAATAATGAACGTGTGTATAATCGAGATTTGCCATCTAGACAGGTTTCAAGAATTGTTCGTTGAGGTTAAATCATTCTCCAAGACGATTAACATTTACTGCAAAAGTAAAACATTCGATCTTGGGAACTTAATTTCGCGTATTATATCTTTTTTTTCGCAAAAACAATAAACGGTACGGTTAGTCGATGGAAGCGACGACAGGGGGAAGGGGTGCTAATGCGTCGGTGCGGTTAGATGGTGCGCGCGCATCATTAGGTTACAGCAGTGAAACATTTAAATGGTATAGAGGAGTTACGAGACAGAGGACGCTCTCAAAATTTCGTATGATTTTTTTCATAAGCACAGAAGCGATATATGTACAGTCGGTCACGAAAATATTCGGACACCAACATAGAGTTGCTTTTCTGTTCTCCATTTGAACCAAAGGTTCGAAATACCATAAAATTATGATATGGTATGTTAAAACGTACTTTTCAGGTAACATGACAGCAACAAATAATTATTTCGTATGTACGATTGTTGAAATAA
Organism: Netelia inedita; assembly: GCA_964017225.1. Taxonomy (NCBI): domain Eukaryota; kingdom Metazoa; phylum Arthropoda; class Insecta; order Hymenoptera; family Ichneumonidae; genus Netelia; species Netelia inedita. Next base: position 11,060,825 of record OZ024920.1, read on the forward strand.
TGCGAGAGATACAAAGAATACACAAAAACATTCGGACACGATTGCTATACTGTCCGTAAATATATACAATAGTCGTTGAATAAGAGTACCAGCGCAAATTTCACAAACATAGCTCTCAAATGACTTATGAAGAATGTGAATGATCGAATATAGAAGGAAGAGATTAGACTTTGCACAGGCCTATATTATCAAAGAAAATGAGTGGTGGAATAACGTAATTTTTGCTGGCGAAAACATATTGGATATTTATGGTGGTGGTGAAAGAGGAGTGTGGAAAAAACGAAAAGAATAATGAAATCCAAAACATTTGCAACGCACTGTAAACCACAGTGGTGAATCGGTAATCATATGGGGTGTATTTCATCGCATGGAGTGGGTCAGTTAGTATTTATAGACAGTATTCTGGATAAGTGTAAATACCCGACCATTTTACAAAACAATTTTCAAAAAGTGCTGATGAAATGGTGGTTGGACAAGGTCTTAAATGTAATTACGACAACGATTTGAAGCATAAATCATGGATTTTTCACGAAAATTCAATGTATACATGTGCTAATGTTGTGCGCCCACCTCCACAATCAACGGATTTGAACCCTACTGAAAATTTGTGGCACGAACTGGACGGACAAATTCGAAAAACCCCCATAACGACGAAGGAGGAGTTGAAAAAATGACTTGTGGAGGAATGGGGGCATATTAGCCCAAATTATTAAAAAATATATATTTCCAACATACCAACCCATTTAGCCATGTTGTGCAACAACAGGGATATCCAATAATACAATATTAATCTTAAGCTTAGAATTATTATTTAAACCTTGTAAGCTTAATTTGCAAAGTGTCCGAATATTTTTGTGATTGACTATATATCTATAAAGGCGACTATTTGAATATTCCAAATGGCCAGCATCGGTTGAAATCCAGCGGAGCTCGATAAAAGTTGTGATTCAGCTAAATTTTCGAGATTATGCGAAGTTGTCATATCGAATTACGGATTCTTTGTTCGTTTCGATTTTGAACGCACTTTGTGTAAAGGCTATCATTACACCCGATGTTTTAATGCGTAATCTCGGTGGATATTTCGTGAAACAGTATCTCATTTTTTTAAGTATTTAACTCTCGGTCGCGTTCAAAACGCTCACGCACGTTCCAAGTTGTATACGCGAAGACACATAGAATATCTATATATATATATATTTATACACATACGCACGTCCGGCACGCGTATTCTCGTCCCTTCGTTCGAGATACCAGATAGCCTTGATAAAGATGTAGGCCTCCGTTGCTCGTTCGTTTCTCGTTCCCGCTCGAATGTAGATCGAGCGTGAAGCTCGCCCCCGTCTCTTCCTCGACACGTTCGTCAGTCGTGCTCTTGCAAATGCGATTATAGTACACAGCGGGCTATAGTGTATACCATGCACATGTACAGGGTGTTCCATATCGATTCGACTAATCCCCGACCTGAATATTTTTCGCAATGTTTCATAATTTTGTTCTATAATTTTGTAAATAGCATTTTCAATTTTCGTTAAATTTTTTCGATCAAAAGTTAATTAAAAATAAATAAAATTATGTAATGATTTATAAATCTTATAATCTTTCTTGAAACAACACGGTCGAAAGAATTCAAATTGGCATTTTACCGTATGAGTCCAGAGATTGATTAATATTTCTCTTTTTTATAAAGTGTCCAATTTTTTTTCGACGATTAAATATTTGTTTTTCTTTCCATTGGTAAAAGTAGGTAAACAATGATGGTACACATTGGTGAGATTGATGCATTAGCTAAATTAGCACGGAACGCCTGATATAGTTTAGTGGTACGTGGGACAGAGCCGTATAGATCGCGCTACTTCGTTCATATAAGCGAACGTATGACCCTCGACAGATTCATTGTACGGTAGACGAGACGACCGATTAACAACGGCGATATATGTATCCATGAGCGCAAGGGTATAATTTGATTCAACTCATTTGCCATGTACAAGTTGATCTTCGTGCCCGTAATGTGTAAAACAAAAATTATATATACACCTTTGGCGTATAATTAATTTATTATAAATGAAAAAATCGAGAATTCTCTTAATTATGCTCGTTTCTATTTTCATCAACAGGAGAAAATAAAATAATGTTATTATTCGACTCGAGTTCAACTTTTAGAATTTCTTATCGTTTTGAGAAATACTTTTTCGTACTTACCACCTATGTGCATTAACGATAAGGCATAGCGATAATGAAGCGTAATGATAAGTAAATTGGAGCAGGTGGCGAATTTTAAATTCGAATCTTTTGCCACGCATTAAAATCCTGATGCAATTTAATTGATCGTATAATCTTCCTGTATTGCGTATTTTCTTTCCTCGCTCTTTTTTTCCCTCGAGTGCGGTAATAACGATAGGAGAGGAAATTACAACATGGCTGATTCTAATCCGATCTTTTTTTTCGTAATAAAATTCTATATTCCACCATGTTGAGAAAATGAAATTTGCCCATTCCTACGTAACAGCGGGTCTCGCATATTTATTTCTCTCTCCTTCTGTCTCCTCTCTCTCTCTCTCTCGCACTCACTCGAGTGCTGAGATAACGAGACAAGAGGAAATTGGCGTGCGTATGATTTTATTATTTCATTAAATGAAATTGAATTATTTTATTTCGCACGACGAAGATCGAATTTTAATAATTGCCTTGGAAAAGAATTATACCAGATATATTTTTTATATTATCCTTCATCAGTCTATTATTTTGTTATTATGAAAGATAAAAGAATAGTTTTTTAAAGTACAAATTTTACGCAATAACGCGATTTTTTTACACATTATTTTCTCGCTATTTGAAATATCGGGCTCGCTGTTCAGTGGGAAACGAGAGTGGGCATAGATAAAGATAGAACGATACGAAGTAAAGAAACGAAACGGCGAAATTATTATAGGCAAAGATAAACGAGGAATATCAGCAACAAAAGACATTGGAAAAACCGGAAGTGGCGGGTAGTGAAACGCGAGTGATCGGTACAAGCAGTGAATCGATTATTAACGCCGCTGATCGACGAGGTCATGATCAGGAATTACTGGAAACTGTGCCACCGGCGCCTGCGGATGTATTGCCGAAGACCGTTGGCGGCGAGGACAAGGATCCAGTAGCCAGGGAACGACGCGACAAAGTGAAAGAGGTACTGTGTCGACGATCCTTTTTCGCATGTTTCTCGCCATTCATGGCATGCACGACGACTTCCATGTCGAATTTACATAACTACCGATTGATATTAAAAATATTTTTTAATTTTCTTGTCGTTAAAAAAAAACTTTTCGATAAATGATAAATGGTAAGTTAAACAAAAATTTATTTGATGACAAAAATATGTTTTTTTTAAAAACATTTTTTAAGATTCACGGGGTGATTTTCTTGCGATATTTCGTAATGTATTCGTTAAAAGACTATCTTTTAATGAAATTCACATATTCCGAAGGTCATGGGTGGATCGATTTAGTCTAAAATAGCCCATATATATCTACGTACGAATAGCGAACGGTAGCTGTTCGACTTTCGTTTCCGTTCTCTCTTGCACGCGCACGCTTCCACCCCCTTTTAGTTCGCTCTTCCTTTCGCATTACTATACACACACGAGCTGGCGTTCTCATTAACTTGGAAACTGGATCAGCCCGGATAGCGCGCAATCACGGTATTCGTTATAGTCAAACGAAAACTTTGGGCTCGTTAAAGCGAGAATTCGCCTTTTTCGAGCGTTTTTACGGTTTTTTTTCGGTCAATGTTTTTCGACGAACATTATGTGTTATTCCCATAAATTTGAGCAGATATCTCTATTAACGTTTTAATAGGACGTGGGCATTTCTAATTTGGGAATATTCATAGCTCGAAGATGCCTCAAATTTTGTCGATATTTCAGATAAAATTTTGAGAAAAACTTTTACTTTCAAAATCATTCGGTCATTTATTAAAGTGTTTGTGCAATTCCAAATCAGTTTCTAAAATATTGAATAAAAATAAATTAAATACGAATTATGAGAAAAATAACAAATTATAAAAAAGTAAGTAATAAAATTGACTTTTTGTTTGTTTCGATCATTCTTAGCTATGCTCTTGAATGGTCGATTTGTAAAAAAGATTATTTTGCAAAATGGCAAATTTCGACTTTGTCTCGTATTAACATCGATTCGTTTCGAAATTGTGCCAGCTTCAAGGCTCGCAGTAATATAATGCATCTATATATATATAGGAATGCGGGTATGAAATTATTTTAAAATGTCAAGGATTCATGCACGAAATCTTGGTAAATCTATAAAGGACACGCTCGCTAGCCTCTTCGTAATATACCGGAGAGCCAACTTTCTCTTAGCAGGCGGTGTACATTTAAAAAAAAAAGATTTTCGCTTCTTCATCAACAAAATTTCGTATTAGTCGATAAGATTCGATTCCTTTGATTAAAAAAGATTCTTATTTCGCGAGGATCAATGATCACAGACTAAATTAACAATATTTATAGATCAGAAATTTATACGGTCGGTTGGTATAATCGATTATAAATCTTTTATTGTCTCTTTTCTCTTTCACTTTTTATTTAGTTTTCAACATAGGAAAATGTCGCTTTTCCGGCTTTATACGTATTTAGAATTGTGAGAACGTTACGTAGGAAACTCGGTAAACCACGCATCGATATAGCGACCGGTCGCTGACCATATAGCCCACGCTCGTCGATCGGCCACTGCACCGACTGGAAGCGGCGCAGAAGACGCAAAAGTACTGTGATACGAGTTGTTCATAGTGCGGGGCCGTTATAGCTATCTACACAATTCCCGTAAAATAATGGACCGTGATACGGATTCAAATTGACCAACGAGTATCTGGTAGTAGTTCAATATCCCAGGACAATAAGCCCTACCTATTTAGTATGCAAATTGGCACGATGAAAAACCAGAGTTCCGCGTTTGGTTATCTCGCTCGGAGGCGGTGATGATCACGACCAATATATGCATATATATATATGCATGGTTATATTTTTTAACTCCGTTGGTCAATTTCTCTCGCATCAATAATCTCTTTTATGCTTTAGAGAGCGGATACGAAATATATGTGGATACGCAGCGAATCCGCAGCCTAGTTTTAAGATTTTTTTAAATTCGTCGGACACATTAATTTTAAAAATCATCGACCCGATCGTTGCTTAGAAAAATGACACGACTCTCGTTAAGGTTATTAACCGCTGACGTCATTTCTGTCTGAAAAAAATGATTCTTTGCCATGGACCATTCTATAGCTGCAAAGTCCAAAAATATTTTGTTGACCCTGAAAAGATAATTTTATATGTTTTCAAGTGTGTTGAAGATGGCGAGCCCTTCAAACATTTCGGTGTTTTCTCGGGTTTCGACTATTAATTTTGATCTAACTAACCCCCCTCCCCTTTTTTGCTGGTATATTGGATCCGCCATTTTGTATTCGGAGTTTCATGAATTTTGTTGGGATTTTTATGATATTTTGTGAAAGGCGAACGCATTTTGAAGACAAGGCACTTTTTTAAATGTGGTAAAATTGGAGGCGTTTTCGATACCAGTGCTCTCAGCTTCAAAACGCATTGTTTACAAACGTTGCAATTCTTAAATAATCCCCATGTGATTGATGGCTTACTATCAACGTCTATAATTATAAGAAACGCAAAATAAAATTAACGTATTAATGTTACGTACCAATTGCTGGTAAAAAAAATTGCGTCGAGCACACGATTCAACGAGCAAATCGATGTGGGGGTGTTAGTTTGCCGGGTCTCGATATAACATGCACACTCGGTCAACGGAAGGAGCGAGGAAAGAGCGAACCGTGCGTGTAAAAATGCATTCACAGTACATGCAGGGACGGTATTATAATAACGAGGCCAACCCGCCGTCATATAATCGATAATGACTCTTGGCTGCTGGTATAAAGATCCCCCACTCCATGTCTATTGTGGCTTACGCAGCGGATGCAGAGATCGAAGAATCATCGACTCGTGGCACTGAAAGCTCTTAATACAATTACACCTGTAATCTTATTTCGTCGCTGCAATATAGAACGAGTGGGAAGAAAAATGCATATTTGCTCAAATATGTATATATGACGTGTGCGTTATCGTGACTATACATCAGCGACGTAGGGCAATTGATAAATCTATGAAACGATTACTAATGAAGGAAGTCGACACACACCGGCTGTTTGAATTATGATTGATGATTTTCTCCCCGTGAGTATATAACATGCTCACTGCATAAATACAAATACGTAAAACCTATATATATATATGGGTGTGTATATGGACATTTAGCACATATTACTTTTCTGCATATGTTATATATGTTATGGACTATCGAAGGAGAACCATTGCACTGTAATACGCAAACTTCCGTTTCTGTGGGCCGTTCAACGCAGATTAATTGGATAAAAATCACAATTTAACAAAATAATATTTCTTGTCGAATAAAAATATATCTAAAATTATCAATATGGTGAAAGTTCGAAAAGTAAACTCGAACACGAGTTAACAAAAGTATATTCATGATTTCAAAAAATTTCTTCCACCTAAAATCTTCCTTTATCACGCTTGACAATATTTTAATTTTGATTTCCAGCGATAAGAATCGAGATTTCTGTTTTCATTGGTTTGAAAAATATGCAAATTAATTAACGTCGGATGAAAAAATTATATCGCGGTTTGTATCGAACATTGAGTCAAGAATGAGGTGATGGAATAAACAATTGTACGTTAGGTCCAAGAGTGGGATGAAATTTTCGTCGAGTTAGCATGAAACGTCTCGTTCGCATGTGCATACCTACATAAGAAAGAACTCGTCTCTGTCGTATTGCACGCAGCAACACTCGAGGTACCGCGTGTTTATTCTCGAATAAATTGATCGTGTCAGGTGTGCAGTTTGTATATATAGACGAATCAACGTACGTAGAATATAAACTGGGATGTGTGTACAATGTGCATGTACGTACATAGGCGTTTATCGGTTTGCTACCGTTGGTGCCGTTGCTACTTTTACAGTTATGTGTAGAGAGGGAGAACAAGAGAGAGAGAGAGAAATACTCGTAGGTTTACCCGTCGTACACCCGGTGATAGATCGACGCTACGTGGCTTTTATATGGCGTTCAGTCGTTTCACGACGATATTATCAACCCCGGCGCTTCTCTCTCTCGTCGACTCGTACTTAGTCTCGTCGTCGCCAATCCCCTCTTCTCCGGCAGACTTTTTTCTTCCTCGGCACAAATCTCCACTGACGAGCTTTTTCAAAACAGATTTTTCGATAAGCGCCTTACGATGGTTTCTCCTACCTCTCGGCACTCGTAGACATCGTCGGAAAATGAGATATATAAATAAATAATAAATTATCAATTTATTGTTAGAAATAATCGTATTTTATTATTGGCAGCGATTTAATTTTTGCGCTTTACGTATTGTGCTCCGTTCGAAATTCGTTTTGAATTCATCGAGAATTAATACATGGACCGTTCGTACAAACATGTGTAAAATATTTATATATTATTCGTTTAATATCGATCGCGGATAATTATTTTTCAAAATATTCGATATGATAATTTATTTTTATATGTTTTTTATATTTCGATCAATTCGTAACTCATTTTTGATGCATGACAAATTTTATTCATATTTTCTTCTCATTTAGTTAATGCTCATTACGCATACACATACACATTCACGAAGGGAACGAAAGATGAAGCGATTTTTATTGTTTTAAAGGACTTCAGCGTTAGGAACGGCCAGTCACGGTTTCTCGAATGGCAGAACGTCTTTCGCCACGGTCACGCGCGTCCATAATCGAAGCTCATTTGGCTTTCAGGTTGTCGGAATTTGTAATTCGTTTCTGCAGAAAAAAATGCGATTTTTTTTCATTTTTTATTCTCCCGCTTCATATAGCTTTTTAGTCAATGACGGACTCGACTCATCGAGCCAAGGCTGTGCGGAAGGTTGGCTACTTTTCAGATGCCACATCAGAAACATTTCTGGACTTATCAGATCACTTTTTTCCACGAGTCATTTGTCATCGTTTACTCCGAGTCGGCTGTGGGACAAAGTAAAACAGAATGAGGCACGTAGCGCGTAGTACTGATGAAAAATGCAATATTTTCATAAAAATTTGTATCAACGCAACGTTAAACAATTTGAGTTAAAAATGATTCGACGACAATTTTATACATTTTATTTTTCAAATAATATAGAATTTATTTTATATCGATTATTTGCACAATTTCGTTATCATCGAGCTAAATCCTAGTTCTACCCTGATGATTTTTATTGGAAATGCGGAGAGAATATAAAGTCAATGTTCGGAGGAATTTGTATAAGCCAGCATTTAACGAGCATATTGAAATGGCACGGAGGGGATAATATCGAATTTCGACTCGAATTCTCTAATTCCGATTGCGCAATGCTATAAGCTTGAATTTTATTTTCGAAATAAACGCGTACCAGACACCCTCTCGAGATAAACGAGACCAAATCTGCTCAGTCCATTACTTGATATTCGAGCTTGCAATTGTACGGGCTTGTTAATTATAGGATTCAGTTTCCATAATGAATCTCCACGCCAATATTTAAATGTACGCTGGTACAGGTTTCAAGTACGGTCAATGAGTATCAATTAACGAGCGATAATAAATTAATTCCCGCAAAATATACGACGTTGGCTATAACGTGGTCTGGCAATTTCTCCAAAATAGATTTTATTTCATGGCGTTGACATCCTTTTATTGAGCCAGACAAATTTTCGAAAATGATTTTGCATCGCCCTCTCGGTTATTAAATTCTCCATTAAAATCCTCGAGCTTTCAGTGTCCATGTACGCCCAGTGTGCGTTTGCAGAAAAAATATCATTCACAAAATGATGACCGGCGAATTAATTATTGCTGTTCACGTATTATGCTTTGTTCGTAGTTCGGTTCGAATTCATCGATAATTAATACACGGAGCTTATTTAAAAAAACGTAACAAATATTTATATATCATTCGTTTAATATCGATCGCGTTTTTCAAAATATTTCACGAGTAAATTTTCTTTATATTTTTTAATACTTCGGTCGACTCGCAACTCGGTAAAATCTACAAAATGCGTTTCTCTTGTATAATCGATCATTAGAACTTGTCTAATGTACTGCGCACTTCGCTTCGATAATTACTGCATTATGTTTTTAATTAAAGTATGTAATTTAAAATCCTCGCCGAACGGAAGAGAATCCACGCAGAATTATTTTTTAACCTTACCACGAGAGACAGAAAGCGCTTGATTGCGGATACTTGTTGTTTCATCGAAGTGCGATTGTTTCACCGCAATTTCAAAGCTTTGGTGATACGAATACGTATAACGCATCTATATATATATATATTCGTCTCTGTGGCTCGTACTCGCGATATTTCACGGTTCGTGAATATATTACTTTGACTATATCGCCTCGGCTACCATCGCTGTTATTTCGTACGCGGGGAAATTCTGCGAGTGAAGCGCTCAAATTCGTATAGAATTCATGATAACTCAGGAAACGAACGTTGCAGACGCAGCGATGCGTATGCCTCTGCGCCTGTAATTTTCGTATGCATTACGCCCACAAACACTCGCAAACATGTACGTAGCGATTCAGTTTGGATTATTCCTAAATTCTATCGAATTAGGAGCGTACAGTTGGCGAACCGTGTTCTACACTCTACAATGACACCATTGATTATCATATTCACATATGGTAACAAACAGGCTCGAAAGTGTCAGTTTGCGTATCTGGCTGGAACAAACGAAAACTTGCATCGTCTCGCAACTGGCGTTAGTTCGGAACGTTACTTATACCTACCGCTCTGTAGTTTCGCAACCGCGCGAGACCGTGGGTTTCCAAATCCATTGGAAATATCATTCGAAATAGGTATATATGAAATTTAATGCCACCTGTCGCGTCCCACGCGACCACTGCATCTGATAAAATCCGAGGCACTAGATCGTCGACGAATATAATATAAAGAAAAAACGACAAAAAAATAAAACTGGTAAATCGACAATTGCAGTAAAATCACGAAAATCTCATTCGAAGTCATTTATAACGGTCAACGATGGCGAGCGAGCAACGGATTAAACAACTGACATGTCAGAACATTATTTAAAACAATGACAATAAAATAAAATAATTAAAACTAAAGAATTTAAGTTTTTCGATTGTAATTCTCGTAAATTGTTTAGAATTTTTTGTTTCTATGTTACTCGCAGATAATACCAGTCCTGAACGGGCGCGCAAATTGTTATCCTTTGTTGTTTTTCAGAAGCAAACGATTTTGTTTGAAAAAATGAAAAAAATGGATAAAAAGCACTTCATACTCGAAAATTCAATCAAGACTCTTGCGACTGCATCGATCGTTACGTCGTTAGTAATCAACGTGAGTTAAAAGGTACAAACAATATATATATATATATTTTACGCGGCAGCGCTAGCAAACACCGAGTGCGGTACATAGCCCCTTTTATACCTCATCACCGCGTACGTTCGTTCCCAGAGAGAAGAGAGCTGTGGGTTGTGGATCGTCGATTCTGCAGTATAAACAATTTTGTCGAACGATCGAGCTTCCAACAGGAGTTCCGCCAGGTTGTTCGGTCGCCCGTCGACGATTCGGGACACACGGGAACGATGGAAATTCGAGTGGATCCACTCACAATCGAGAAACGAGGGGTTAACGACGTTTCTCGATAATTATTTGGTTCGAAGTGTGCGCGAGAGTTTCGCGAATAAAAAATAGAACGAATGGGCGTTCGTAAAATGTCGAAACGAAGATATTTAACACGTGTAGAGAGTTCACAGATCGGGCATAAAAATAAATAATGAAGCTTTCCGTCTCAAAGTCATCCAACCATTTCCCTCTTCTTCCAAATTATTCGTAGAGATAATTCGCAATTTCCGGATCATTTTGGGAAATTGTTCAACCGTCGATATATCGTTATTCAATATTTTTTTTCTTTGTAATTTTGTCATCAACGAATAAGTCGTAATCGAATTATATAAATTTGACTAAAAAGAAGATTGCGATGATTAATTATAAGATTGGGACGTCTCGACGCGAAACGCCTCGTACCTAGGCGTTCACACCGTGAACCAGACGGCTGGGAACGGCCGAGAGACAGATTCATTTGTAGTGTATTGTCGGCATCGCTAGAGATGCGTTAACGAACACAGCGGCCTCGGCGCATCGTCGATAGCCGGCCAGAGTAAGCATGCGTGTGTGCACTTGCTTGGATCTGGAATCGATCATTGAAGCTGAAGAGGCTGTAGTGAACGATGTTGTTCCGGCGTGGAGAATAACCGAACGAGCTGATGTCTGCGCTATCGGTTTCTCCGCCTGAATTAGTAAAGGATGTACACGTTGTTGGCTATCCTGTGTATGCGATCGTTATATCGTTTCGATATATAGATAGAGGGAAAAAGGTTGCAGAGCTCAGTGAGAGAGACATAGAGAGAAAGAAAGAGAGATCGCCGATGAAATTCCGATCGGTACGGAAGACTTACAGGGGTGGTACAGTAGCTATAGAGTCGTAGCAATGGCCGTGGAGCATGTGTCGAATTGGTTCATACTGCAGGGATGAAAACAGGTTGTTCGGTTTCCCACGAGACTCCCCTATCACCAAGCGTATCTCACTATCTCATCCACACCCGTAGAGCTTTGACCGCGAAGCGAGTAAACACGCCACCACAATGCGCGCCCACGTGGATGGTTTTTGTTCACAGTAACGAGACTCGTCCGTCCCAAAAAAGTGCGACGGGATGGGCTGATTGTTTTCTCACGCAATTCACATGCAAAATGTTTTTTGTTTATGCAAGTATTTATATATATAGTTTGTTGTGATTGATGATTTTTCTTCTCAAGCGGAGAAGTCTCGACAGGAACGATTTTTTGAAATGGCGAGGGTTGGATACAAATCTAGGATTGTTGAAAAAATGTGCAATTCGATGAGTATAAGCCTGAAAAGGAATACGCGACGAACAATGTTTTATCATTCCGGATGAGATACTTTCTATGCCGGAAAATATTCCACCATTACGTAGGATAGCTTCTTGATCTTCCAACGAGCGCATAAAGTCTTGCTCGACTGTTTCTCATCTCTTTTCTGCCACAGCCGACGCGATTCGGCCCGAATTGATCGACGATACCGATATTGGACAGGCTTTCTATACAGGCATTATACGTACGATACTCGAGAGAACGAGGTCTCGGGTCGAAGATGATGGCTCGAATATTTATAGATGTAGATCGTTGAGCTAGAAATTTATCTCTCTGTATGTAACTTTAACTTCTTATTTTCTCTCTCGCTCTTACTGTACGTGTGTGGCTTCCCTCATCCGCTTCTTATTGTTAGCTTTACTTTTCTCCTGCGGCTCGAAAGGGCGCGTGCCCGGGCAAAACGATAATATGATATCTCTCACGTGGTATATGTACATTCCGATACGTCGAGGCTCTCTCGCGCACGTGTGTTTAGGTACAACCATAAGAAACATGTGGCATTCGAATGAATACATATGTATATGTGCATAGCAGATATCTCGGACGTTTCTCTCTCCCATATCCCATCTATATTACAATATTACATATGCATAAATCGCCCAAGGGTACTCGGCAAAGATATCGCTTCGGATATCCCGCGAGACTGTTGGTATTCACCGACCTGTGTAAACACCACACGCTCGTAGAGAATCTTTTAAGTAGAGAGCCAAAATTAAACCATGAGATTTGTTAAAATATATTCCAGTTTTTAATATATTAAAATGTATTTAAATATTTGGGAAAAGTTGTTGGTAGCGTCGAATGATCGAAATGAGTGCAGCATCATTTTATCGCGAGATGATTCAAGGAAGTATGGAAAAATTGACAGGAAATAAAAGTAGGGTACTGTCGCCATCGTCGCTCGAACGTAATTACCGACAAAATTAGCACAACCGAAATTACCGCAGGGAAAATAAAATAGGCCTTACAACGTAAATAGTTGCAACTTTGTTTTCCTTCGCAATTATTCCATTTCCTCTCTCTTCTCTTTTCGGGTCCCAACGTATTCCTCCTTTAGGAAGAGTCTCATTCGTATTTAGAATTAATAAAGGATTGCTAGTTTTCCTACTGAACTAGCTGGCGCCCAATATTCATTAATTATGAACCATAATCAGAGCCCTGGCAGTCAAAGGACCCCGAGCGCACCAGGTGAAGTTGTTTTCTCAAATAAAATAAGAACACCGTCTCCGTATCGTAAACAAATTCGGAAGCGTTGGTACTGCACAAGAACGAAAGCATCGAGACAGTTGAACGACACGAGTGCGAAAGGGAAGTACACCGGGTGCGACACGTCGATTCTCCAGTAATTTGTTGACATCCAATCGTTCGTGCGCGAAAAGAGTCAATCGCCTAGATCTCTTACGTTCGCAAAATCTGTGTATTAAGCGACATCGCGTCTCTGGGATACGTAATGGGATTTAGTAGTAGTCGTGCGGTAACGATGTACGTGGAAGATTTCGAGGTTAGTCGTGCGTCGCTGTGTCTCGGCCTTTGTTTACGTTCTGAGCATTTGGACCTTACTTTTGCGGTCGCCGAGGGAAAATAGATCGGTAACGCGAGTAAGGAATATCAAAGAGAAGATGGTCTTCCAGTCCATCGTCTCCCGTCGCCACAGAATCGTCGCGCGACTCTCGAAAAATATATACAGATTTCCGATGTCTGTAAACCGAATCCTCGTATGAATAATGCATAACCTATAAATCTTTTTTTGTCCCTTCGAACAAATTAGGCGTCCCTTCGTGACTTTACGCACTCGTTGAGCATTCGTTGTCTCTCGCACTTATTTACAACTCTGTCTACCTACATATATACCAACTGATCAAATTTGATCCGGACTGGACCATTTAAACCGCACGTGTAAACCGAAACTGTGCTGGAAAATCGCCGTGTTGGTATTGGAGAGATAGCAGAGGCTTCCAATATCTCTTATGGATCGACTCAACACATTGTGGTTGATGTTTTTGGGTATGAAGCGCGTCGCCGCCAGATTCGCACCGAAAGACTTGAATTTTTTTGGAAAAAGAACGTCAAGTGGAGGTCGCAAAAGAGATCCTTGCCAACGTGGCTGATGACCGTACATTCATCAACCGCATTATTACTGGTGACGAGGTGTGAGTTTATGAATATGACGTCGAAATTGCCCAATAATCTAGCGAATGGCGCGCCAAAAATTGTCCATAGTAAAAATCATCAGGCAAACTTTTTGCGCCGTAAGCAAATGGTTGCCAAATCCACACTAATGGACGTATCCCGCTCAAACTTTACATGAATGTCAAAGAAGGTTGTACTAACTAAGAAACAAAAATGTTATCAATTCGGTTTATATATATGTGTACACATATTAGTTTGCGATATTAAGGTGACACGAAGATTACTGTTCGGCTCAACCATATGCACGCCTACGTCTCTGTGATATAGCTAACGTGCAAAACGTAAATATTTTCATCGCACGTTATATCCGAGTGGTTATAATGGTTTTTTCGTAAAAGAGGTGCACAGGAGTGGCCTGGTGGCGTTGCATATATTGTCTCCTTTATATTTACGCTATATGTACATTTTGGCGTGTGTGTGTGCAGGCGTGTAAACATATATATACACGAGGATAGTATGGCACGAAGGAGTATACGGAATTTTATAACCATATATACGTGTTACAACGAACAGGGCAAGGGCTGCGGGGATTTGCGGGGAATTGAAAAATTGCAAATCGAACGTATCGCCACAGCGCGCGGTTGCCGCATAGTAGTAGCGGTACAAAGCGACTTGTGCCGTACCGAGGACGAAGGTCGAATAGGGGTCATTCAAAGGACAATTAATATATTTCTGTCACAAACAAACTTATTTCAGTGAAAAAGAATAATACTACGAATAAACCTTGATCGTCCCAGAGATGAGTGATGGAATTGCTATTTTTTCCGGGTGGATAAAGAAAATGGACCGTGACCCTTATTGTCGGTGACCTGTAGTAAACGGATATCGGCCTGTTAGATCGTATCTCGCATGGAAAATATCCCAAAACTATTATTCTTGATGAAATACAGTCCGGTGTTATGTTATTTGAAATTATGTTTAAATTTTAATGTTATTTTTGTGACGATCGCAGCCCACTGACTCAAATTACCCCCGGACCCCGTTATACACGCCCCTTGGTTGGTAGGCACGGTCGAATAGGGTTTGAGAAAAAGCAACGTTCGTTTATACATTCACGTTGTATAACGGATCAGAATGATAGCACCGGGTTGCAGAAATGAAAATGGATCGAAAAAGGTTCGATCTCTGCACATCCAAAATGCCATTTGTTGTTACAGGATGGAGGCGGCGTGTCGTGGCAATAGAGCAATGCAACTCTCGTGTAACGAGAAAACGCGCCGGAGGGAGGAGGGAAGGAGGGTTGGAGGGAAGAGCGAGGGAACGAGGGAAAGGGAAAATGTGTGCATTTTAATAATGCACTCAGGGCTTCATGGGGTGATTACAGTATCACTCTGTGATCAACTTCCCTCTCCGCCTATTCGTCTGTTCGTCTACGTATTTCTCTCTCCCTTTTCCCAGCTTTTCCCAGCTTTTTACACACTTTATAACGTTCTATACATACGAATCCATCTCATTTTCTCTCTACGTATATTTCTCCCGTGCTCCATACATCAGCGAGCCCGAACAATCCCTCCACCGAACGCTGGAACTGATTGTTTCCCAAAATAGTCGTGAGAACGAGCGACCGAGGGTCGAGAGCGGCAGCGATGAACAGGGGGAGAGAGAGAGGGAGCGAAAGGGAGGCAGAGAGATATAAAGTTTTACATAAAATAGTATTTCACATACGAGGGATTCGGAACAAACTCATTAAGCGCGTATACACGCGAGAGGGAGCCAGTGTACGTGTTTTCCATGTACGACCGTTGGACGGAGCGAGTTACACGAGTTACCGAGAGTTCCATAGAGGGCGCAGTGTGCACTATATAGTAGTCGTGCGTTTATTGGCAGTACCGAGCGTTAAACCGGGATTTTCATATTTATTTTACCATCCATCGGAAGCTGCCGTGTACTCGGGAACGTAGATATAAATCGTGGTCTCGTGCAAAGCGGAAGGGGTGGTTTTTCGGGGTAGGGAGGCGTTATGGTGGCGCACGCACGAGGTGATCCATACACGACTATGTACTTATGTACGAATATATATCAATACACATATCAACGCGTATACACATATATATGTGTATACATTCCAGTTACATACATAACTCGGTGCATGCACCCAGTTGCCGGGAATTCGCCGGAGGCTGACCGCAATGCCGTCAATTAAATAACGCGTCTGTATTGAATGAAATTTGTACTCTGTGTCCTTCTCTTTTTCTATTTCTATGCACTTTTCTCAGCGCGAGTTAGGATTTCGTTATTTAAAGATCGCATTTAAGTTCGTATGAATTTTATTTATTTTCATTGCACTTGTATTATTTTTTTAATCGGTAAACCAATTAATCATTGCCCTTTCATTTGTTTCAACACGAAAAGAAAAAACGTTGCAATGAATCGATAATGAAAATATGATTAGATCAAATGAACGATGGAAGATAATTCGATAAGAAAAACATTTTGATTACGCCGCTCGGATCTTCTTTCGCTTCGGATAAAGTGAATTAATATTGATTAATCCATTAATTTGGGTGAATTAACGAACGAGATTCTCGGTCGGCTTTAATCAGGGTTCGACGTAGGATTATTGACAATTTTAGGAAATTTCGCTGGGATGATGAATCGTTATCTCACGTTTCTCTCACGGTCTTGCGTTTTACCGACCGCGGGTCGAAAGCATCCCTGCGGTAGGAATTTTGTCGGGAGGAGCGGTCGTAGTATCGCCTCTAACTACCGTGTTCTTGGGGCAGGGTCGAAAGCACCATCTGGGATATTCGCGGAGAATTTCATCGGTGGAGCGATTTGAATCCCACGCAATCCACGAGATATTCGAGAGATGGCACCTGGACCGCGAATTCTCGTAGTCGAAAATGTGTGTACCCGTACATATACAATTGGTTGCAGTCTCCGAGCGTCCCTTCTCACCCTGTCTTGCAACCTCTTCCTTTATACCTCTACACCTATGCCTTTACTTTCGATTCTCGCTAGAATATTAATGACTATCTTTGCGAGGGTGATAAGCGCCCAGCCACGACTACGACACAATCTCCCCCCCCCCCCCTCCCTCTCTCTCTCTCTCTTATCGGGCTCGACCTCGTCCTGGGTATGTGTATAGCCTCGTCTTACACGGCTGTTCATTCTACGAAGATGCGCCGGCTGGGCCCTCTTGCGTTATATCTTCTCTCGTCTTTACCTCGTTATCTTGATAACGTGCGGTATTATCTACTATCTTCTACCATCGCTCGACTATCCACCGCTGTATTAATATTGGCTCATCGATTTCATGCAAAATTTGGTCTGGGCCGATATCAATAAACCCTAAAGCATCTCAACTTCGTGTAATTAGAACGAGGTATTATAATGCACGATAAAATGGATCGATACTTCAAAACTTATTTCCATTTAATTCCGACAAATTTGGAAAAGGTGGGGTTTAACGAAAATTTTCTAGAAGTATGCGGTATCCGAGAGCGAAGATTATACGGCGTACCTTCAATCTCGTAAGATATTCCACCAGACTAGACTTTGCTACACGCCCTCATTCTGAGATAAATATGAAGGAAAAAAGTTCTACTTTGGGAGAAGTGGGTAGGTACATTGATACGCCACGTTTCGTTATTCACCTTTATAGTATGCAGCAACAAGATTAACCACTGAACACCTACATATATCTGTGTACATACACTGTTATATACAGATGTATGTACCTATATACATATATGTATGTATACACTCTATATGCACAGTGATAAAGCAGAGGAAGATCTATGAATATTCGAGAAAGTGGATGACCCGAGAACCGAGTATGTGTATCAACGAAACGAGCCATTGCAGCAAACGTTACATAGAACGATCGTGGATGGTCTTGTAGGACTTGCCTATACTATCCGAAATATCTTGAGTTTCGAAAAAATCGATGTAAGGCAAAAACAGAGCATTAGGTGAACAACGTTAGTCTTAGAAGCTGGCTAACTGTTACAGATGCATCATGATGATCTGTAATTATTAAATTACGTACGTGGTCCATTACGTTAAGAAATGTGGATTTTGACAAATTTATTTTTTTCAATTTCGCCAATAATAGAGCGATTTTTTATTTTCGGAATGTACAAGTAGTGAGTTGAGGGCGAATATCAATATTTTCGTACAGTCTAGAAATTATAGGCCGATTTTCTCGTCGATTTTAACGGATTTCAATGATGTATATGCTTGAAACTATTACGATCAAAGGTGTTGGGTGATGATGGGACGAGCACAGCGAGCAGCGCGAATGTTATTGGATTATCGTGGCTGAATGGACGTTTCACCCTATAATTCGAGGTCCTTTAGCCGTTAGCCAGAGGTAAGATAGACAGAGAGCCGTTGCTCGTGCTCGGCCCTTGCGGTTCAGGCATAGCGTATCGCAAGCAGTACGGTGTTTCGCAAGCACATGCACTCGGTGGTATCCTTGCCCTTTCAATAGATCGATCGAACGTTCGGTCACGTCGGAACATCGAGGAGAACATACAACCAATAACAATCCCTTGGATACTCGCGGATTACGCACTAACGGGTCGACATATCTATACATACGTTATGGCACAGACCGGATTTCGACGACGAACCGGCTATCTGCATCATTGAAGTTCCGCGTATACCCTGGTGGAGATGCGGATA
The DNA here is from genome assembly GCA_964017225.1 of Netelia inedita. NCBI lineage: Eukaryota > Metazoa > Arthropoda > Insecta > Hymenoptera > Ichneumonidae > Netelia > Netelia inedita. The sequence goes on from OZ024920.1 coordinate 11,079,678, forward strand.
AGGCGGTTCGTTATATCGTTGCATCTGTAACTTATATAACAGAAGCGTAAAGCTTCCACGTTATCAAATATTCGCAGGACCGACACAAATTTTATCATACAACTCGATTGAAATTCGTCCGGATAAAACCTTGATTACAATTACGTATAATTAATACAGCCGAGATTTAAATGGCTCGATCAACGTTTCTTATCGAAATACGTGCAATTAATTTTCTTCTGTTGAATTAGATTAAAAGTAAATTATACGAACCGAGTCCAGTTCACTCGAATAAAAAAGAAAACCTTGATTACAATTACCGATAATTCATACAATTAAGATTTAAATGTTTAGACCGACGCTTCTTAATTAATTAATCAATTTTTCTTATTAGTAATCAATAATTCATTTTTCTCGATCGAATCAAATCGTTTTTATGATTCGATCAAAAATAATGTAAAATTCTTTATCGAACTTGCAATTATGAAGAATATTAAGGCAGTTTGAATTCACTGCCGCCTGAAAATTATGTCTCTCTCTCTCTTCATGTTCTTTTTGCGTTTCATTCGTACGGGACGAGATGGACGAAACGTAAAGCCGCAAATATATATATATATATTATATTTTTTTTTCTCTGGGCAAAAGAGCGAACGAGAAGAAAAGGAGAGGTAATAATAACGCATACTGTTCCGAAAACGTCGTTTCAAATACCGTGTATATTGGCTACCTTCTGGTTGGTACCATAGCGTCGGAAAGGGAGTTTAGTGTACGGGAACGAGAGAAGCTGCAAGGACAGAAAGATCGTTCGCTCGCGCGTCCTAAAAGCCATTTCTCAACGTCGGATCGGTACGTCGCACGTCACAGAAAACGAGAGATAACAGTCCTGCCTTTACCCTCCCCCTCCTCCCTTTCTATACACCTTTCTCTTCTTTCCCGCGTCTCTCCCTCTTTCGCCTTTCTGTTCTACGTTTTGTTTTTTCGATCTCCCATTCCACGCCATTCTCCCCTTTCTTCGTCTCGATGAGAATATATAAGAAATTACAAAATGCTTACCCGAGTTGCGAAGGCTAATGGTTACTCTGCGATTCCACGAGGCACACCGCGGCCCATAAAGAGCCCCGCGCGTCTCCGAGGAAAGAACCCTTTCGAAACAGATCGCGCGCATTTATGTGTGTGTTTGGTGCGCGTGTGTGCGTTTGTGTATGTGTGTTTCTGTGCCCTGAATCACCAGCCGACTGACAAGTGACGTATACGGACAGACGCTAATGCTCCTCTTCTCTTCTTCTCCCCCTTTACCCCTCATTTCTCTCCCTCTCGTTCACCCTCTCCGTCTCCCTCCCCAACGGAACATTCCTACACGAACTCTCGTGTGTAACAGCAGTCCAAGGAACACATCAGAAGTATCTCTTGGGGTATAAATATCCCGAACCATCCTCCCCCAACCCCCTTTCACCCACCACTCGGTCTCCACACGGATATTTTACGAAATCTTTAAATATCGCTGGACCATCGATACCCCGCGTGACCTATCGCTGTGATGATTTTCACTTTTGCAATAAATAATCGGTCTATAATACGTGTATCTTTTACTCCGTATTATCTACTTTGAATCCACTCATTTTTGGAAATTTTCATCCCTTATTTGGGAATATAGGAGCTGAATGCTCGTAGAATAGCGAGAATAACGGAAAGGAGGGAGGGGGTCAGTAAGATTTAGACGCTGAACGGCAATCGCGGATAAGGGGTGTACAACGCTCTATAGTAAATGTCAGAAGTGACAAACGATTTACCGGAGATGGGGACGAACCTGGCTCACCTTTTGGTAACCCTCCGGGTTAACGGCGCGATCCCGGGAAAAGAAGGATACTTCTTCCTCCTCGTCCTTCTTCAATCGGAGATCCATGTGCCGAGGGTAAACGGGATGACGGGGATTCCCTCGAGTCTCTTTTGTCTCCTTTAGTCGACGTGACAACAAACATCCATAAAAAACGACATGAAAACAAAGAAATTTATGAAAAAAGGACAAATATACGTCTGTAAGGCAGGTATATCTGGGTAGTTTGATAATCTGATGGCTTAATCACGGTCTTTTATAATTATCATTCGATTCATTCATTCGACATTTAACAAACCTTCGTCATTTAAGAACCCTATTTTATCCCATTCCAATATTTTTGTATCTACGCTCTCGAGAGAGCATGGCAGAGTTGAGCGTAGGTAATGTCTTTTCCTCGAAATACAAAAATACTTAAATTAGCCAAATCCGACTGTTCACCAGCGGAGCGAACTACGATCGCCCTTTTCTCACTCTCTCTCTTTGGCCTGGCTTACACCACAGTGCATAGACCACAAACATCTGCACGTGCATAGAAACACTGGACCTCTTGGCGCGGACAGTAATACAAATTCTAAGACAAGAAGCACCGGAAGCCTTTTTAGCAATGGCGCACTTTTGACACATCTTCATTTGGATCGTTATTCTCTCAGATTTCCGATCTTCTGTAGAAGAGTGTAAACACGAAATGTACGATTAGTTGTGATAATTGGATTTCTCCCAATCGTAATCGTAGTGAACTCATGTCTTCGGTAGAAGAGTGTATTCTCTTCGAATATTTTATCCAACTATTATGTCGATACGTGTGTAAGTGAAAGCTCAATACAAACGGTCATCCCAATTCAACTACCGATCCAAATACATACCAGTGCAGGAGAACATGCCATCAACGAATCGCACGACACCTCTCCGATAAGGTAAATTGAATAATTGTATTATAAAGTTGTGCCACTATTTTTAAGCATTGGATGACGATTCAATAAACTTATTGTATGCATAAAATTAGGTTGAACCGCTTTCATTATTATGCAATTACTAATTTCACCACCGAAATTAACAAGACTTCTCGACGTTTCTCAGCAAACGAACCCACTAATCTTAGTGCCCGTTGCCCTTTTCCACGACGGACAATAAAAAGAGTCAGCGTCAGCCACTCGACGTTCGACTCAATTTTCCCGTCACTATCCTCGAACGGGACAATTGTAAAAAATCAACTTTCTCGGTACTCTTACCAATTTCGTTTCAAGTTTTATTTTCGCAAGAATCTAGAGGGATGGTGCATTATTTCTGATAGGATTTTTATCGTAGGACAATCTTTCGCACCTGCTTCGACAAGGCCCTCAATAAAATGCATCGATCGTGGCGATTTCCGCGATATATATAATATCGTCGTTCTCGCCTCTCATTACGAAGGGATGACCATATAAGCTCCGGGGGTATTTTGTAACCAATTGCTGGCCCGCGAGAGGATCGACCGCGATGTTTCTCCTTGATGTTTTACGATATAAATCTGATCGATTGGGAAGCTTTTAAGCACACACATCGGTTCGCCGCTCAGTTCTCCTTATCGCAAGGAGAGGCCTCCCTTAAGACATACCTCGCAGCTGTCTTTTCTATCTAGCGGACCAGGTATCTCGATGGATCTATTATACACGGTATAAAACACACTTGGATCGACGCAACACCAGCAACGTCAAAAAGGCTTTGCAGTCGTTTTCTCTCTCGCACTTGGATCGTTCTCCATTCTCTCGTTTACCTACCTTATGTCTCGTGGCTATACACTTTCAATGTTTCTCCTCGATCGTAAATATGCTCATAAATATCGTCTGACTGGCGTGCTAGTCGGAGAGCCTTATTTACCAGTGAGAAGCACGGAAACGAGTCTCTCGCTCTCTCTGTCTCTTTCTCTCTATCGCGTTTTCCTTCTTCGCGAACAGAGAAGGCTGCGAGAAGTTCATCACGACGCGGCAACCACGAATAGCGAAATCTCTCGCGAGTTCCTCTCGTGTATGGATTCAGCAAAGAGGCAAGCTTTTCGTAAACGAGATAGAACGTTGATGGACTGCCGAATCTGCTCACCAGCGGGTCCGGGTCGAGACCGCTCCAATAATTTCGGAGAGCCCTTCCTCCCTCCCTGTCTCTCTCTCTCTCTCTCTCTCTCTCTGTTAGTTGATACATAAATTTACGTAACTGATTTTGCTGTCTGCGTCGGTGAATCCACGGAAATTGCCACTCTCGTCTGGCTGTGGGACATATATTTTCATGTATACACATGTATGTATGTATATATTCGTTTATAACTGAATGGGAGAACCGTTCGGTAGCCTCTCTTCGTTCCTCGTGCGAATTTTCGAGCGAATGAGATTTTAGAGGTATCCACCCACACCGGCGCCGATGGAGTTACAATTTTCTATCGCAGAGGTAACGCGGCCGAAAATAATTCGTTTCACAAAAATTCTGAACCTCCGCGCTTATCGATAAAATTGCAAGGCTTATATCTGCATAGCTGCGTCATGGAATCGGAAATGTCACGTTGAATATGAATATTACATCCTGGTAACGAGTTTCTAGAAATTTCCAGTCGGATGGCAGAAAAACTAAAAAATTTCAGATTTTTCAAATTTGAATAAAGAAATTGCGAACAATCAAGAGCAAAGGTACTAGGCATATACGTGATCCATGGGAAATTTTAGATTTTATAATTTGTAAAAGTTGAATTGGATAAAAAAAATTGCTGATGACGTTGTGGTCTGACGCAAATTTGTAATTTCATTCGTATGACTAACTTTAATCCACGTTAAACTTAAGACTCGACAGTTCGACAGTTCTTATTGAAGCTTCAAATTGATGCTTAATCCATCAGACTGTAACAATCTTTCGATTTTTCACAGATTTTTAACGTGGACATATTGAGTTTTCACTTTCCCGTGGGAACGTTTTTACGTGATTTTCAAATGGCTTTCACAGCCCCATAAATTGAGAAATCATAATAAAGCCAACACCATTTTTCAGATCAATATGAGAGTTTTAAAAACGTCCTGTCATAAATCGAAATTGCTCCAACAGGTCCATAGTTACACAACCACTGATGATATATTCGATATTTTCACATTTTCGAGTAGACCCCGCGAAAACACTTTTCCGCCGGGTTACCTGAAATATCTCGTTTTTCATATTTTCCAACATTTCACGCTCCTATCCCATCGAAAATTTTCAGTGCGTCGCGAAAACATTATCGTTATTCCTCATATATTCAAGCATTGACCAATAAATAGCAGAAAATCCAGAAACTTTCCAATGTAATTTAATTTTCCATTGATCTATGGTAATCTTCTAAATATTTTTAAAAAAGAAGCGCACACGATTGAAAAGTTCTACGAGACAAAGCGAATCAAAAGTGTGCACTCCGATGTGAAGAATTTGTTAACGGGAATAAGAGCGCCATCGCACTTTCCTCGTGTGCAAGGTGACGTTTGTAGGTAGCGCCCTCACGGTGCAAGAGAGTAGTGTTCACGAGTGTGCAAGCGTGCTCGGGGAAAACATCCCTCGTTGAATTCTCTCCTCTCCTTGTATCCCGGAACGCATTCTCGAGAATTTGCGCGAAAGAGAGTAGGAGGAATTCTAAAGGCCGTTCATTAGTGTCCAAGAACCGTGCGAGCAATCTTAACACGTACGTATATATATACATATATACAATGTGTATAAAGCTCGGATAAGCCATATAACGACGAGTGTACTTGCCGCGCGATTGACTCGAATCTGTACCGTTTCTCCCTCCTATTTTTTCTCACGTCTTTTCCATGCTTTATGAGTTCTCTCTCGAGTCGGTATAAAATATTTTAGCCGTTGGCGATTCTCGAATTGACCTCCGGTACGAAACGCGTCCAATGAAAAATGCCGAGGGCAAATGCGTCATTGACAATTATCGCGGTTTGCTTTGAATGAAAATTATCGCGGTATTTTGTAATAAGCTCGACGTGACAAAAGCCTGGTTGAGATCGGAATTCGGGCGACGATATATATTTTCAAAAATTAATACAACCTTAGCCATATACCGGGTGATCATCCCGTGATCGTTGGAATGTTTAAAACGGCCTCGACCCTCTTGATTTTACAAAATAAAACGTATATATATACATAGTTATATATCGCCGCGATACACCCTCGATGGTGTAATAGCGTTATAGCGTACGAAGCAGAGGGGTGTAGAGGGATGGAGAAAATACAATGGTTTAACGAGGACGAAGAATGCGGTCGCGAGCAGATCGTGTGTTTGTGTAAGTATGTGTGTGTCGTACCCCGTTTCGGATCGATAACGAACTCGGTTGCTGAAGTAGGAAGGAAGCGTGGCATTAGTTTCTCCTCCATGGAGAACATACCCCCGCGTGTACGTACAGCGAAAGAGAGGAGAATAGCCGTGTATATATACCACGTGGTGCTTTCAGGACAAGTATCTCCGGGTATAGTCGCATCTTACTGCTGTAGGAGGGCGCCAGCGTGCACGCCTCGCGTCGTACGCGAGAAGAGAAGCGTAGGTGGAATTCGAATACGCGCGTCCTGGAATGCAAAGTGGCCGCGCGGTCTCGGCACACTCGACAATGGAGGAGTATATATGTATACGTCTCTTTCTCTCTAAGCTCGCTTTTGCTTTTGGTCGACTGGTTTTGTGCACGGGAAGAGCGTTATATCCCTTTTGGCTACCGCTCGGCCCTTGCAACTGTCGGCCCGCATTCCCCAAATGGAGATGTTTTTCTTCCGGGTCGAGAGACTCGGTTTGGTACACCGACCGAGGTGGTACGTGAATATCCCGAGTTCTCCTTTCATCTCTCACTCTCACACACTCTCTGTCTCTCTCTTTTCGCCTGTATCTATCTTTCTCTCTCTTTCTCTCGCTCTTCTTTCTCCTCACGTCGGTCAACTGAAAAATCGACTTGGCCATGTACGAATTTCATGTTCGCGAGAAGAAACAAAGACGATCATCGTCGTTGTCTACCTTTTCTACCGCAGTCTTTTCACGCTTCAATCTCATCAACGCCCAATCTTCCTTTTCCCATATGTACGAATCGGAGAACCACAAAAACTATCGAGAATCATTTTATACGGATATAATCGAGTTAAACGAAATATCCATTTATATTCATTATGGAAAAACGACGATTTATCATGTATTATTGTTAATTATTATATTTCGCAAACTTTTGCACATTTTACTATTTTGTTCAATCATATCGAATGATTCTCTAGTCGAGCGTGTCGCAATCACCCGGAAGAATCCTGAATTTGCAAACGATAGTTTGTAACGAACTCTATTTTCGCGAGTAACTTTTTTTGTCTCGTTTACGATTTTTTTTCCAATCGGGTGATGGTTTCAGCGATAGTGGGAACTAGCTGGAATAATCGAGAACTGGCGTTGAAGAGCTCGTGAATGAGCCTCGAGCCAGAGTTTGCCTGGGAAATGAAGGGGCGGGGTAGACGATCGCAGGGGTGAGGACGATGGAAGGGACCATGAGCGCCGAGCCTGAGGAGGCAGTGCACTACTCTCGTTCTCTCTTTATCTCTCGCGCTCATTCCAGGAGACAATGAAGAAGAAACGTTGCAGCGAGGCACGCGAAGGCGCGCTTTAATATTCGTAGGATATGGCCGGCTAGCTGCTTGGCTCTCGTTCACTCGGGCAAACGAGACGAACAGGACGACGAGGAATATATATATATATGTCCGATGTAACATCAGGACAGAGGGAGGGGGAGGGAAGCTTTCGCTCGCGCTCGCCCCGAAGCGGCTCGTGTGCCAGATTGCGATCGCAACAGCTTCGTTAATTACTAGATCCTCGCCGCTCTCACTGCTTTTCTCTCACTCCTTCCTTCCCCCTTGTACATATACCGTCCTTAGAACTATCGCCTCATCGTTGCTCGTGGTACTTCTCTTTTTTTTGAAATCCTTTTCGGTCTTCCATACTTCGTCTCCTCCTCCCCCACCCCCTCGCACGTTTTTCTGTTTTTTTTATCTCGTGCGACCTGAACACACACAGAGCTTGTCAGTTCTGCGAGGGCCTTCCGGCGGTTGTCTTTCACACCACGGGACCATCGGACGCTGGACTTTTGCCGATTTGCACGTATAGATATGGCGCATGCGCTTTGTCGAGCGCCACGGCATCCATCGGGACTTCCCGTGGGGCTGCGGTGCAAATTATTTCTGCATACGCGCCGCTCCTTCCGGCACAACGCTCGGCTAAGATTACTCGGGCCGTGATCAAAGATTCTTACCGTTTGTATTTCAAAAACCAAAAACAAACATAAAACTCGTTTTCCTCGGTAATCAAATTGTCATCGATAATCGTAACGAACAAATTCATCTTTATTTTTATTATTTTTTTAATTTAGCTGAAAACCGGTTTTTGTATCAAATCGTTGAACACCGCGGACTGCTTCATCAATCGATTAATTAGCGTTAATATTATTAACGCTAAAGAAAAAATTCATCAAGGAATTTCAAGATTACTATTTAATTTTTATTCGTAGTCGAAGTTTTGCGAAAACTGTCGAATTTCGGGAAATGATCGAACGATCGATTAATCGATTAATTTACGTTCATATTATCGGTATAATTCGATGAGTCGATAACAAATTTATATCTACGATATCATTTTTTTGTAACAATTCTTCCTTCCCTATTTCTTTAGTAATTCGATTTCTCCAGTTATTATACGCGTTCTTTTTCTTCTTGATTTCACATTAAAAATAGTCTGTTTCTATTTGACACGCGTGTTTTTTTTCCGTAGCATAAAGTCGCAACTATCAGAGAGCCGGTAGTGTGAGAGATTTATAAACATAATGTTCAAGTCCTGTAGTTTTTTATCCAGGTGGGGCGAGGAGGAGGAGGAGGGGGGGGGGCAAGTCGCAGAACCGCGAGCCGATCGTCGATACAAAACTTTTTGTACGTGCCTCTGTTGCCGCAGCATCTCAGTGCCGCGCGAGGTCTCTCGACACGCTCTGAAGTCCCGCGACGCGCCGCCTCTCGTTCTCTCTTCTCTCTTTCTCTCTTTCGCTCCCTCTTGTCCTCATCTGTACAATGTTGCGGAGGGTACTACATTCAACAGGTTGGACCGAGAGAGGACCTCTTCTCTCGCTTATTTCGTGCTTCGCTCGCTCCTAGAACCCGTGAGAAAGAGAGGGAGAAAGAGAGCGAGAGAGAGCGAGAGAGAGCGAGAGAGAGAGAGAAAGAGGAGGGCGAGAACCGCGAATTTAATTTATTTAGACCGCGCCGAGAGCTAAGAGGAGTGTAAAGGCACCGCGCGCTACAACACCTCGTCATCACCTCTCTCCATTCTCATCCGCGCCCTCCTGGTCATCCTCTCCGTCCTTTTCGTTTGTCTCTGTTTGTTCGTTGAATGGATCGAAAAGGCTAATGAGATACCAAAAATCTCGACCCTCCCATTTACTTCTTTCCGTTATAATCGTCGATTTACTTCGGGATTCTTGAGAACGAACGAATTACGACTGCAAAAAAATGTTTCCGGTTCGCAATTTTTTGAAGGCTTCCTTATTTCACTCACATTTTTATTTCGGTCGTTTCGTTACTTTTTTTTTCTTATTTTTTGCGAGGTTTAATACAGTTTCGGAAAGTTGCGATTGATATAGAATCCCAACTAGTCGAAGTCGTTGGATTCTACGAAATGGACGAATTAGCAAAATGTTGTTTTGCCACCACGATATTTTTTATAAATCATGAATATCGAGGTTTCGATGACGGGGGGGGGGGGGGGGGGGGGGTTCAAATATCTACTGAGAAATTTATTCATTGTGCACATAGACACAACGGCAGGTATCTTTCCCTTTTGAGAGATACTTCTATATTCGTACAGCGATGTCCTCGCGCTTACTTCACCTTTGAACGGTGCACCAGTCGTGGAATTTGAAATCGAAGATAGCAAGAGAGAGAATAAACCCGAAGGAGAGGATATGAGAGTTTCGTAAAGCGTGCTATATTTTTTTTCTATACATACATAGTCATAAGAACATCCTGTATTGCTCACTGTGAGTAAATTTATACCATTGCGGTGCACGCTTTAGGTAGATACTGTATTCCACGACGAAGTCTGTCTGGCAATATCATTTCGAACGGGACCTGCTTATTTCTTTTCCAGATTTTTCCAACCTCCTTGCCTATATTATTCTGGACGATGTACATTTATTTTTACAAACAGATATACTATACGAATGGACTAGTCGTGGTAGTGGAAATGTAAGTCGAAGTAACAATATCAACTTTCGGTCACGATATATACGATATACACCACATCTGGTTAACATTCCAAATGGTCTACTGTCTAAACAGATAGCGTATTGTGAGTTGTGATTTATTTATATTTGTTATTAATTAATCTATTTACATTATTCATTAGACAACGTGGGAAATCTATTGTTAGAAATCTATTGTTCTACAAGTACTCGCAAAATATTATAATAAATCTCATGGACAATCGTTACAAGATACATACAATGTTTTTGGATTTGTACAATTTTATTGAGCAATGTTTCTTTTTCATCTATTTACCAGTATAAAAATTCAACCTATAACTCGTAGGTTACTCGTAGAACAAAACGCAACCGTATGTTAAAAATAAATTATTAAAATCGTATGTGATTTTGAGCCACTAAAACGTTGGACTTTTGTATCTCTTACTTATTTTTCGTTTTTATTCGCAACATTCTCTTACCCAGTATCGCTTAACCTCTGTTTCATCGGCAACGTGGTGAAGGCAGTCGCGCCAAAAGATGGCTGAGAAAAGAGGCTGTATAAAAGTCCCCGTGCTGCAAACCGATAATTGAACATACATCAAGGGTCGAGAACGTTAAACACGACGACGACGAAGAAAAAGAAGAAGAAGAAGAAGAAAGAGAAGACGCAGAAGAAGAAGAGGAAGAAAAGAAGAAGGATAAAGATAAAGAAAGAGAAAGAGAGATAATTCGCGTTGGAGCAATTTGAGGCTTCCACGTCGGCACGACGATATAAATTCAGTAAACGCCGTCATTAGGTCCAATCCGAAATACCGTGGTGTCTATTAAACCTGGAACTAAGATAATTATCCGTACCGTGTGCTGATGCGCGCGTGAGGCCCGCGCTTCGGTTTCAAAGTAGAAAGAGAGAGAGAGAGAGAGCGTGATCGAGCGTCTCCCTTGCGTACAACGAAGAGAACGGTCCCCGTTCGGCCCGCATTGTTCAGTTTTTTTGCGAAGCTGTTTTTTCTCCGTCCTCTCTCTTTCTGTCTCTTGAGTTCTCTGATATTCCGGTCTGATGATCCGCTTTGCGGAGACCCCTCCGAGCCGAAGTTGTCTCTGGATTGGCAACAACCACCAGGCTCTTTCTGCTTTTCAGCAATGCCTTCTCGGTTTCATGATCTCTTTCGGACTCCTGAAGCAAACCCGACCTCCTCTCCTCCACCTCCTCTCTCGTTCTCCTCTCCAATCTTTCTGCTAACTCGAACGATCGTTCCTTCTTGCGCATCCCATCGCCTTGTTCTCCGCGCGCAAACGTGTCGTCGTGTCCCTTCGAGTTGTCCATTATGTTGCGACCAATGCCGCTAACAGCCTTCGAGGGACGACTGTTTTGCGGTATCATATGTGCTGAAACTGTTAGTACCAGTGGGGAATTTTCTCAGATTACGTACATTTAGAAAAAACATTACTATTCGGCATTTGCAACAATGATTATAGTTCTTTTTTATCGCGAAGTAATAATTATTAATCATTTTATAACAAAAATGTCGTCAATTATTGCACGATAAAATTAATTATTATATTTATTCAAGATGCATCCTAATGAGAATTAGAATATTATGATTACAATTAAAATGATAATTTAGTTCAGAATTATGATTTAGTTATAATTATATATTCTATTTTCAATCTTATCGTGCAATAATTGCGAAAATTGTTCTCTCGAAATGTATACAAATCTCATCTTTCTTCCCTATAATTTCGATCTATGCTATGGAATTGATTAACAACGATATAGTCATTAGGGAATGAGAAAGTTGAGTCTCCCAGTTAAATTTATCAGCTGTTCATCTTTTCCTCCTCGTTTGATCTCTCTCTCTTCTCTCTCTCTTTCTCTTTGTATGAGAAACATTTGAGGGAAAATCTCATCATCCGGTCCATTCACTGTAAGTAGTGATAAAAAAAGCCCGAATCAAATAAAGAAACGAACGAGTGAGTGGAGCTTTTCGAGTATATAGTGGAAAAAAGAAAAACAGCGCGAGCACGATGAGTTGTACTAGCCGATAGAGCGAGGTTCCTCTTGTTTCGTGTTCCGTTCGCCACTCGGCTCGGATATCTATTCTATGCGTGTGGATATATATTTATATACGGCGTTATATCCCGGGTCATGATCCTCGTTCCACGAGTCCCTACCAAGATCCTCGTTACTCCCTCGGACTCCGCCTCCTCCCATTCTTATCCTTGTTCTGTTCTATGGGCTCTCCTCCTCTCTCCCAACCGTTTTCTTTTCCTTACACAAACACGTAATATACGTGTATACTCCATTTAGTTCACGTCTTTCTCGAGGATTTCTTCGCGCCCCCGAACGCACGGATTGGTCATTTCTTTCCTTCCTCTTACTCTCGATAAAGCTTTTTATGGTATGCCCTTGTTTACCGCTCATAGTACTTTCCGTCTCATAGTTACGAAAAATCTTGTCGTTCGGAGTAACGATGAATTACCCGTCGAAAAATCGAAATTATTCCGATCACGAATTTTCATCCCCGATCAAATTGGCCGGGTTGCAAAGATGAAACTTAAAACGAGACATTTCCAAACGCTTTATTGTAAAACAAAATACCAAACAGTGAAAAATGTTGAAGGATACGTTTCGTAAGCAAGTTCACCGATCCCAAGCGACGGACAATATCGTTTTCCGTAAGTTCATGACCTCGAAAGCTTCCGCGTTCTCGCATCGACTGCAGCCGCAATTCGTAGAATCCATCTTGCGTTATGCGTCTGTTGCGCCAGCACGTGCGAAGATACCGCGTACACGTCTGTTGGTCTGTCCGTCATTGTCCATTGCGTTCGAGCGATCGAATCGTGCTGGTAGAAAGATAACTACGCGGGGGGTCATACAAAGGGGTCAGGAACGAAGCGTTAAACTTCACCGGCGAGATGTTCGACAATAAATATATAAGTACGTTCATGCAAATTTAAAACTCGACGAGAGAAAGCTAGAGGGAGCGAGAGAGCCGCTTGGTGTCTCAAAGTCCGAGTTCCTTCAACGAGGTAGCAGCAGTGGTAGAGGCCAAGGCGAATATGGCCGAAGCTCCCACCGGGCCATTACTAATGGCTTACCAGCCTCGTAGTGTTTGCTTTCATCGAGCTTACTAAAGTCAGTCGCTAAACTTCCAACGTTGAAATTCCCACACCAGCAAACGTTATCGCGATGGCTTGCGAGTCCAAGGGAGTGTCGACTTCTCCAACCTTCGAAGGTGTTCCCTTTTAGCCCAATTTATATACTCCATTCAACCGTTGAATGAAATTTCAGCATGTTGGGTCAGCAAATTCGAGGATTCTATTAAAGGCTAAGATTTCGTCGACGAGCACATTTCAAGGGTTTCATTGATTGGTCGCGCTCGGTACCTTACCGTATTCGAGAACTTCTAATCCAATTAAACGTAATTGCTGGAACCCCAAAAACCAAGTTTTCGAGTAGGTATTCCTTCAGCTTCGTGCTTATTGCATTCGTTTTTTTTCTTATACGAAATAGAACCCTGATATTTTGGTCGAGAAAAATTTCAATCGACGCCATATCCCTACGAGGTATATGCTAATATAAATTTGAACGAACATTTTACAAATGTTATTGACAAATTTATACAATGTGTTATATTGCGATAAAAGACAGCGATGAAATAGGTGGCTGACCTTGAGCGAGCGGTGAACTTTATGAAAATTATGATTAATCCCTTTCGAGCCGAAATAATCGCTGGTGAGTCAGCGCGAGATATAAGTAATGCTCATAGAGAGCGGGGATGAATGAGAAGTGTAAGTAATAAGCGTATGCTTTAGATAACAGGCCCTGGAGGAAACAGAGGCTTGTCATTATGAGTGAGATGGAATGAGAAACGGTCGGATTTGTACCAAGTAAGAACGTAACTAATAATTGAGTCGGGAAGCGAGGAGTATTAGCTTACGGGGAGCATGAAATGGTAAGAAGTGAAAAGGGAGTGGTAAGCAGAAGGGGTGTTACGCGGCATGACGCGTAACAAGAGCTTTAAGTGATAGAGATTAAACTGAACTTGGGCCCGAGAGGGAGATGGGGGGACGGGGCAAGGTGGCTGAGAAGATTATTGGTTACCTTACAAATACCCCAATCCTTCCAAACTCTCCCCATTTTTTTGTGTTTTCAAAATCCACCCCTTAATTCTGTCGTTCTCCGTCTCTCGATAGCTTTAACCTTCGTTGTACGCTTTATCGAGATTTCAATTGGCACCACATAACTCGTTGTTGCGCGACGTGGTGCACGCATCGGATCGTGCCCGATTCACAAAGTAAACCACGTACGCCTCCCGTTCGTCGCGTCCCATCCTTTTCCGTCGACCATCGACCACGCGAGAGTCTTGTTGAGCGCGTTAAACAGTGCGGAGCCGACCGCAGGCATGTTTTATCGAATGGTCATTCTCCCTTGTCCTCGCTTGAAAACCCCGACTATGAGTCTGTCACCATAGCTTTATCGCCGAAGTCCGGTGACCCGGGTCCTACCGAGTTTACCGTAGCGTTCGATAGTCCACCGACACACCAGTTGTCCACTGTCGTTATTTTCGGTGATGCGAAGAGTCGATAGCTTTCGGGCAGGCCGGGAGAGGTTGGGGTAGTGTTCACACTCGATCACCGTTAGCGATTAACTTTGCGAGGGTCGAGCGCGAGAGGACTCTTTGTAATCGGTAGCCTAGGTTACTGTGTGAATAAGCGTGAAAATACGTGGGTAAACCCTAGGCTTATTCAATGGAGAACATTGCGGGAATTCGACAGCAATGCATTGACTGTCGCAGGCCTAGATCTACGGATGCATACAGTTCCATTGACAAACAACTATGTTTCCCATAGTCGGTTCGATAGAAAAGAGAGAAAAGACGAACGTCGAACTATTGCCACGTGACTCCGGCACGGCATCGATGGGAATACCCCCGCACATAACCAAATATCGCAAACATCCTGCGGAGCAGGTTCGGGGGATTTGTCAGGCTGAGCTCCTTCATCCTCGTGAATTCTCAAAACTCATCCACGAAGCCAATGCCTCAGTATGCATCTTAAACGTGACTCGAAGCCTTCGTTGTTCATCCCCTCCCGTTTCGTACTCCGATACAACCGATCATTCGTTCAATTTCATTCATTCCGCTTATCAACTTGACAAACCGTACGCACTAATAGATACATCAAAGATGGTACTCGTTATTTACTCACAATCGGATCGATATTATTCGATTGACAAAATATGCTGAACAGGAGTACCTACTTTAGTTCGATCGCAAAAACAAGATTTTTTCAAGCTCCCGTGCCTAGTCTCACTTTCCATGAGAGTTGTCCATTATCGTTCACGCATATCCGTCTACTCGAAGCGTTGCCACTTAAGCAAGTAAGGATCACAGACAACAAGGCGAAGACGACGAGATCAGAGTGCCATCAGGTATATCTTCTCGCGGGATAATCTACTCACGCGAGGAGAGAAGGAGAAAGAGAGAGAGAGAGAGAGGGAGAGAAAGAGAGAGAGAGAGAGGCGGAAGAACGAGGTAGCTCGTTAATTGGCTGATACCCGGTGGATTATGTGCCAGCCCAGGATTTTCCAGCTCTCGCTCGCGAGAGAGACTCTCTAGGAGTTGGCGCTATCGATCTTCCAACTACACGTACACAAACGCGCCTACGACACGCGCGAACACTATTCACCAGCGCGGTATTGGCGTCGTCGGTTACAGCCAGTACTGCTGCTGGGAGAATCGATAAGTGTGTTTACTTGCGGGTCGACACTATCTCGCCTCGTTGGATCCTCGTTCGCGGCTCGTTAACGCGTACGAGCGCTTTGCCGCGCTTTAGTTACGTAATTAAACCCGGGGCAGCTCTCGTTCTGATCGGCGAACAGCAAGTGCAGCACACACCCGCTTCCCTCGGCTTCCCAATAGATTTGAAATCCCGAAGCACTTGGGCCAGGGGCTCGCTGTGTACTTCGGCGTTTCGTAGATTGGTACGGGGAGGAAGGCTTTTGTGCTCGAGGATCATCCCGGTACAAGAGCGTCAACCACGAGATCTGGTACTTTAATCCCTTGCATATAGGATAAGCCGCTAGAGTGCCCGGTCGTTAAAGGAAAAAATAGATCTTTGCTTTGTTTGTTTCGATATTTTGCTGGTTAATTGGCGAATGATTATATACGAAAATTGTAGTGAAAAAATGGGTTACTGATCACTGTATTGGATGGATTCATCTGTTATTATTATAATTTGATTTGAAGAAACTTAAGGAACTCTCTTTTGGTTCAGTTTGGCCGTTTAGTCTTAGTTTTAGTCTAGTCTTCCCTCGAAATCGAAGTCTATACGGATCTCAGGGATTTTTACTGATGATTTATTCTTCTACCGAAAAGCGACTATATAATAATATTCATCGACATACTAACTGACTAATATCGTCCGGTTCGCTTTTTATGTACCTATTTGTTATAACTGCTCTTTCATATTGTTCTCTGAGATAAATATATAATTAAAAAAAGGTTCAACTACCGGCCGATGCAATTTTTTTTTCGTTTCAGTACAATTTTAGATTTTAATCCTCTCTTAATATGTATAATTTTATGTTTACACACGGAGCCATAATTGTAAGAGTATCTGAGCATATTGTTCGTTTTCCTATTTTTATCTGCTGTTATGGAACGTTGTTCGGATTGTCTAAAACTTAATTATACATTTTGATCGTATCCTATTTATCCTCAACCACAGTACACGGTATCAAATACAGATGTGAATTATTCAACTATTTCCTCAAAGCCAAATGCTTCCAACTACGTTGTCGATACATATTGCTCAAACTCATATCCATTATTTGCGGCTTTCTGTTGATTCATGCAAATTTTGGCTGGTTTCAGGAGGAAACTTTCATTCACATGCACACGCGTATGTTCCTCCGTTCCACATATGCTTTGTTCACGTGCTCTTTGCGAGCTTTCTCTGGTTTCCCGGTGCAATGATACAAGTGTGTTTCACTCTTCCTTTCTCTAGCTCCCCCCATCTCACAACCACTTCCCTCTCTCTTTTTCACCGTTCACTATCCCCGAAAGTTTAGAATGGCATGTTGTGGGAAGTCTATATATCCATGGCTCGTAACTCGTAACCTCGTAATTAGAGTAACAATGCCGAGGCCAGTACTATACTGGTACCGCAAACTTCGCCAACGGCGTGTTATGCAATTATTATAACTCAACGGAAGGCGAGGGCTTTATAACGATCGAATTCAGGAGACGGGAGAGCGAGAGAGAGAAAGAGAGAGGCATGAATGAGTGTGAGTGCGTGTGTGTATGCACAAGAGAGCAAGTCACTCCGATGCTATATGGTACGTGTAGCATATTTGCCCGAGCTGAAGGTTTGTGGTGAACTCTAAACTAGAGGAACCAACGATGTTGCAAAGGATGCCGTGGACTGCGGCAATGGCTACGTTCAAAAGCCACAACCAGGAACGAAATACGATGATACCATGATAAAGTTATTCCGCTCGGTTGAGTACCCGGAGGAGCGACTGTTCGACGACCCGCAATCCTTGGGAATCGTATGTCGACTTTTGGACTACCTCATATCTCTGAGGAATCCTGCCATTTTCACTGACTTCTTTCGTTTGATTCAAGAAATTAAGTCAACGAGGGCAGTGAAGTAATACATTTACGGCCATAAGATGAACATACTTGACCACTCTTCTTTTGGAATAAATACATTTAATAATAATTTATAAACATATATAGGTACTAGGCTAGGTATAGAAGGTCGGGGTTGGTGGACAATGGATTCGAGAACTCGATCTCGCGCGAACTAACGGCTCGAGCGCGTCACGGAACACAAGAAACAAAGTGGGGGTTGCCATTTGAAATTTCAAAGTCACCCTCGCCCCGGGCAACGGGATGAATCACATGGTGTATCTCTATATATTATATTTTTCCCTCTGTCTCTCTCTCTCGCTCTCTCTCTCGATTATGTAAATTTATTATATTGTTATCATTTGTTTTCTAATTTATGATTTTGTCTATTCGTATTTTATATTTGCATTATGCCAGTATACCTCAATTGCGCGATACCACCAATAATAATACTTACTGATAATTAGGATTGCGGTAATAATATATGTGCGGTCGTACCTTTTCATGTATAATAATAATAATGTCTGAATTGCGCCGCCCAAATTAATAAATGGCAAAGTTGAAGTGATTGATGGAGTATAGAGAATAGCAAAATAATTTAATCATCATATATATATATATTCTTTTCGTTTTATTCTTTCGACTGTCACAAGTCGTTGAATACATGAAATCAAAAAGAATGAAAACGAGAAACATCAAGCGCTCACACGTGAGAAGACGTAGAAAACGCGAATATTGGCGACGTGAAAAATGAGATAAGAAGGTTAATACGCGAGGACACGGGCATGTAAGCCTGCCAAAAGTCTCGGCGAGATTCCGTTCGTTCGATGCTGCGTGGCCGGTTTTCGACTCGCAGCTGTCGATCAGCGTAAGCTTCTTTGGTGCGGCTTAAGATCGTGACCGTGCTCGTAGAATTCTTTTTCCTCCATGGGACACGATATAGTTGTAGGATCGTAAGCGACAGTGACAATCCGATATCGTGAACATCGGTACAGACGGCATAAGCAGAATCGCGAATGGAAAAATCCCGAAACTGCGTGCTGATAAAATAATGAACTGAAGTATGTTGGAAGAATAAAGTAATAGAAGTCACTCGAGAGATTTACAAGTTTTTATCATGGAAAGTGACGTGAAATTCGAAGTGATTCATAAAGCGTTTTACTACTAAGATGAAAAGCTGATTTATTCTTACGATTCTTATCGATCTCTTTCAAATTATTTCGACATTAGTTTTATTGGATCGTATTTTATTGATCTATAAATTTATTTTTATATTATTAGTATTATCCCCAATCCGAATAATGTGAATATTATTGTATACGAAATATGAATAATATTTTCATATTATTCATACTTTGGGAAGATGGAATAACCGTGATTTTTTGCACGATTTGTAGATTCCTTATAACCAGACTGATTTATCGCGTGGTGATTCCCTTTGCTCCCAATAAGAGGGTTCAGAACAGTGAAAAAAGAACGAGGTAAGTACTATTGCCCGTTCCGGAGACCCGGCATCGGTGTGAATAATTTTTTGTGGCACACCCAGCACCATTCTCCCGCACACGAACTAATATCGCCAACATCCTTCGGAGAGTGGTTGGGGGGATTTGTCAAGCTGAGCTCCTTCACCCCTCGTGAATTCTTAAAACTCATCCGCGAGCCAATACCTCGGTATGCATCTCAAACGCGGCCTTAGCCTTTCGTCGTTCAACCCCCCCCCCCCCCCCCCCAGTTTAGTACTTTGAACACAAGCGTTAATACGTTAAATTTCATTCGTTCGGAGCATCGATTTGAGAAGGCGTACGAAAAAATATTTGTCATCAAGATGGCGCTCTTTATTTACTCAAGAGCTTGTTCGATATTATTCGATCGAAAGAATAAACGAACAGCAACCAAGGTATTGTCTTATTGTTTGCTATAAAATCTTGTTCATGGATCAATCAATTTTGGAACAACCCCTGGGACAAAGCGATCCTTCGGGAGACTTGTCCAAACCGAATGCCTATCGTTTCTGCGCTTTCGACGAACGACGTCGACATTTATCGATCGACGGGTTGTACAAAGATTATTTTTTGTGCTCTACGGATTGCCAAACGTGGTGAAAGAGGAAATAGAAAGGAGCGGAGGGTGCGGCGAAAGAGAGGCATCGCTTGTATAATATATGGTAGTCCGCACTGTCACTCCCCACGATTGCTTCCAGCGAATGGAAGCGTGACGTTAAAAACTTTCGACGCTTTTCTCGTTTGGCATCTCGTTTCGTGTATATACACTACACGACGAGGTAGAGAACGGCGAGAAAGCGGAATGTACGAAAAAATAGAAAACGAAAAAAAAAACATACCACGGAAAAGCCAGGATGCGGTCGTGGACGTCCGTCGCGTGGGAAGCGCGAGACACACGTGAGGGAACCCTGTCAATGTCCATTACGACCGTCCCTTATAGGCTCGTGACGGAGGTTTGACACTGACAAATGCCGTTTAAAATCAATCATCCTTCTGGCTACCGGCTTTCAACCCAACGACAGAGCATTTTCCTCGTTTCCTCTTTCTCTTTTTTTCTACTTCCCTCTTCTACCTTTTCCGCCACTGGATTTTTCACTCTTGCAATTTACTCAAAATGTATTCCTTCCAATTTCGTACTTCCGGTGTTTCGACACCTCGCGATAAGCAATCGACCGCTATCACAGTTTGTTTCGCTGTTGGTCTTTATGAAAATTGTCTTCGATCTTTTATCGTTTTTTCTGTTACCGTTTATTTGCTGCAAGAACGTAAGTCCTATCTGAATTCATAATTTTCAATTGTGAAAATAAAGTACGCTGTTTTTTTACAATTATTTCGTTACAAAATCATTTGAATAATTTAATAATGTAATTCGAACGCCGTAAATTTCGACTGCCTTTTACTTTCGTAGTTGTTAAATTAAAAATAGACATATATACATATAGTACAGGTGAACGAAGCAGCAGCAATTTCCTTCTTGCAGTAGTGCCAATTTGAAGTTTCATTTTTGCAACATTACGTTCATGTTTCCCGTTTGAGCCGCGCAATTCTCCGTTCTTTCTACAGTCTTATATGCCGTTATTATCGAAGCTGAGGTTAATTTGCAACACGAACACGCCTTCAATGAACCGACCATCTCGTTCTCTCGTGCGGAACGTTCATTTACGAAGTTGCACGCAATTCTCATTCACACTCTTGGTTCTTTGAGCGGCATTGAGTCATAGAGAAACAATATTATTACGGTTTTCTTCGTGACAGTTGTCGCAGTACGTCCGTTCGTACCGTTTGGTGCGTGTGTGCACGGTTAATTACCGTATGGACAGTGACTCATCTGTGTTGGTATTAGCGGCAGTTCCGCGGCCTAACGACTACTGTTCAACCGTACTAATTGTACACCAGGAACTGTTTAGTAAAAGATCCACGCTTTACCTCTTTTACGCAGTTGTTGGTTTCACGACCCTGCGAGTCAGCCTCGTTGCGAAAAAGTAACGAGTGACGTCAAAATTACGCCTATTCCATCTGTTGGGTCTACAATTTTTGGAATTCATTTTATTTTATAAATATCATATAAAAATATCGATACCACATTTAGTTTATTTATTTCAAAAATCAAATTTTTCTGAAATATTTAACCGAAAAATGACAAAATTTTATTATTGTATGTTAAACATGTTTTCTGGGTTAAGTGTTTCAATATTCCTTATATGGTTCCAAGGTTTTTTGGCTTTTCCACCGTAAAGAAACATGCATCCTACCCCCATACAACCCTGCGAAACGATGGCGATGCGATTATCGTGGCGTAATTTCGCTACTGATTAGATTATGAGCGACAATCAGGGGGGGGAGGAATAAGAGCATCATAGAGATCTAATTCTCGAATTTTCGGATGGCTCTACCGAGAGAGCCGGCTGAGAATATTTCACTCCCTCAAATTGGATACCGTCACTCTCGGTACTCCCTACACCCGGTATTTCCGGCATAAGCAATCGTGGTTATGAGAGACCGTCCTGTGCATAGTTGTAGGTATGCGAGATATAAAACGTACGCTCGTATCTGTAACGGCCGCTTGCTCGACTTTGCAAGACTGTGGAGTTGTAAAATTGTACACGCCGGTATTTTCTTGCATCCAACAAACGAAGAAGCATCAAGCAACAAACCGAGAGAGGCTGCATAGAAGTGTCGACAAAGATGAGACGAACAATATTCTAGTACTTCATCCCCTTGAATAAAACCACTCGGTGGCGGCGAGCCGAGAGGAAAAAGAGTGGGAGAGAGAGATGGATCTGAAATGAGATGAAAAACTGGCTTTACATGGTGCGGGCATGCCGCAAATTTAATATAGCCTCGTTATGCTACGGAACGTCGCGTCTCCGAGCATCCGTCTCTTCTTCCATCTTGCGCAATAAAAAAGAAGCAAAGAAAAAAAGATCGAGCGGGTGGAGGTGCGCGTCGTGTCCCACGAATCAAAGTCTTGTTTGAAATGTTCAGCTGGCTTCCTCCTCCAACGTCTGATAATGGGCACTGCAATATCGCCGACAGACTACGGTCGAAACTCGAGGAGGATGAGATGCGCGAGTACGCGAAGAAACGAGTTTGCGAACGATTCATCATAAAGGACTCGGAGATTAAACTTTTAATAGATTCGAAATCGTTCTCTTTTTTCATAAGGCGATATATATATATAGATCTTGAAAAGTTTCCGATTGCTGGTATAAGCATAGACGAGGTGTCGTTTCTGGAGTATTTAGACGAAGGGTGAACGAGTTGGACGAGAAAATGAGACGTTTTGAAAAATTTGATCTCTCTCTCTCTCGCGCTCCCTCTCTCTCTCTCTCTTCCTCCTGTTTTTGGAGTGGAGTAAAAGTGCTGCGTCAAACTCGTAATGGCATATATTGGAAAGCTTTCAACTTTCGAAACGTTGAGAAAAGCAATAGGGCGATGCGAGGGTGAGACAGGGTTGACGTTAATTTTCAACGCAAGAGAAAATTTTCTTCCCATAAGCTTATATCGCTTTCAATCACACGGTCTTCGTCCAAGCCCTATATTTCGGATCGATTTCTCTTGACGTTGTCTTCGGTTTTCCAACACACCCTATAACCCTCGAGAGATTATGCTCAGGCGATTTTTAACGAGAGATGGAAATGAATTGTGCAAAATTACGGAAAGAGCGGCGGGAGAGAGGAGAGAGAGACAGACAGATTGTTTAACCCTGTGCTCATACATCCTGGAGACTCGAGACTCCCCGTAATAACCACCTACGATGAAATATTTTATGGATTTAACATGCAAAGCTCCCTTGCTCAGCGTAGATAACACCGTTTTAACAATCTTCCACCTTACTATTATATGAAGGCATAATAGCGACAGCAAAAACAAACATATCTCTTCCCTATTTCATTGTTTGTCTTTTCGAGCACCTATGTGTTTTTACATTCGATCGTGAATAAGACTTGATGTATAGTTTATGGACTGAAAATGGACGGTAATTATTATCAGTCAGCCGACTACAACCGAGGTTTCTAATGAAAACCTAAAAATGAATGCAATGAATGGCAACGTTCTTTTCCAATATAAAAGATAAAAAAATAAGAAAAAGCGAATACTTCCTGGTTTACCAATTCGAGTCACGATCGAGTGTTTGATATGTACTAGAAAATTGAGCGTATAAATCTGTAAGATAAAAAAATAGGAAAAAGAAGAAGGATCGTGCAGAGGCAAATGAGAAGTATCGAAACGAGAGAAAGGTTTTCACTTCATGATGGCCGCGCCATCCAGTCGATGGATTCCGTCGTCGACGTACAATTATCTCGGTCTCTTTTGAGGTGCCCCCTCGTGGTATTAAGACGAACTAAACGCCCCGCTGGCCCAAAGGTCTCTCTCGCACTGTACACCGGCAAGAAAGCTTTCCTGGATTCTTCGATACGGTTTCGTGAACGCGCGCCCTCTACCAAGGCGGATGTCCGGCAACGGCGGGAGCGCCGTAATACGTTCTACCGCCGCTGCCGCCACCGCCGCTTCTCGTCGAGTCTAGTATCTCGAATGCAAATTTCGTTCGTTGGGAGTAGATGGCTGGAACGAAACGATGAATAAAGATATCTTGCCACGACCTCTCGCGCATAGCTGTACACGCCGAACGTTTTCTTTCTATGGTTTTTTTCCTTCGTCGTTCCTGTGGCCGATCCTCCTCTTTCGCCTCCGCTCCTTCTTATTCGCCGTCCGCGTTTTCAGTTCTACCTCTTGCACAGCTTTATATCTTCTATCCGGCGCTTTATCTCTCGACCGTGCCTTTTTCTTGCTATTTTTCCTATCTTTCGTTACTCGCCTCTGCGTGTCGTGCGTGTTTCTACGGATTTGCTTTCGGGGAAATGAGGATGGAGAGAATATTAGTAGGCTTGTTTTCTTGGTAAAATAATTGAAAAAATTATTTAATTATCTAATTAATTATTCATTATAAATATATTATTGTTATTATTATTATTATATGTATTATCAATAATTAATCAAGCAATTAAATGGGTTTCTAATTTAGTACTTATTATTAATATAATATAATTATTAATTATTGATCATGCGATTTATTATTATTGTAATTATTATTTTTCTATTATTCTTATTACTATATGATATAATTTATTTGTAAGACTAATTGAATATTAAACGAGTAGTTAATTTTCAATAAAGCGAAGGATCCAGCTTTACCGGAAAGCTCATTTTATATTTACCTATTATAACTGCCCGTACCTACATTCTTCCATTGATATAATTAGTGAAAGTTGTCTGGGAAATAAAATTTCGATCCGAATGACATATACAATACACTATATGTATCTAATTGGTCTGGACAATACAGATATTACCTAGAATGTGTTTTCTTCCCATTAAGTATTAATACTTCGCTAACGAGTTTCAGACTCATCTCGTTGAATAATACAGCCGTGTCTTTTGTGTCTCTCGAGTCCACTTGAGGTTGTCATTCCTTACGTTTTCTCTTGTCAGTATATCCTCCCGTAGGGAGTTTCCAGACCGAAATGTTGTCTTTACTCGCAAAAATCTCTCGTGTACAATTTCGCCCTCTCTCCGTCTAAACCCAATCTTGCGAAGTAACAGCACACCAACATTGGGGTTCTCGACTCTCGCTCTTAAGCTGCTCGTAGTTCCTACCCCCGGTTCATTAGCTCTCTCATCGTTTGCCTACTCTCCGGGCTATACGTACGTACGGCTAAAGTCGCGACGAAGCACAATACCAGAGCGAGGGTAAGAAAACTAACGAAAAAGAAAACATCTTGAATTTCTTCTCTTCAAGACTCGGGGCAGTCTTGTGCGAGGAATAAGCGCCCTCGAAACGATAAACAATTAAAAATAATTCTTTACCAAGATAGGTATACAATATTTTGTCCGACTAAATGGTTATAAACAATAAATCGAGTACATATCACAAGGAATAATTCTGAATGCGATGAATTATAGAAAAAACCTTGAACTAGCCGGATTAAAAGAAACATCTCTCACCGATTGAAATTATTCAGGACGTGGCGCGTTGTATAGTAAAAAATACATATTTTTAATATCGATGTTCCTCGTTTCCACGACAGTCGGCTGGATCTTCCATATTTAAATGAACGAAAACAATTCGGGTAAAGAAATCAGCGATGTGCTTAAATTGATTGATATTCGATAAAAAAAAAAGTACTCGAGAAGTGTGCTGACTCTAATACGAGAGACAGCATTTGTATAGCTATCCTATATATATGTAGTATACATTTGTATCGGTTTAAGCTTCCTCTTTCCTTCTTTTTCTCACTCTATCTGTTCGGGTGTAAGTTTTATGTTAATCGTCCTGTTATATGTACCACGCCTAATTGCCCCGTTTCACGCAGTTGCCCAACGTGAACCCCCCTCTCTTTTTCTGATTCTCTCTCTCTCTCTCTTTACATCTCTTCCTCTCGCGTGTTCGCTTGCAACAAGACAGTACAAACAAATAAAAGAGTAAAAAGGCGGAAATGGCGAGACGGAGAAAAGAAGCCTGTGCATTAAGAAAAATGCTCGGTTCTCCGTGAAATTGGAATCACGATAGTTCGGGAAGGGCTCACCGACGAGATTCTCTCTCTCTCCCGCGGACATCATGAGAGAGCATACTCGAGCGGGAATACTCGTGGATTCTCTGTTATTTCTTCCGTTTTCCTTATTCCTTTCAGTTTTCTTAACGTTACCGGGTTTTCTCTCTGTCTCTCTCTCTCTCCCTCTTTGTTTTTAATTCTTTTTTTCTCTTTAATTCTTCCTTTATTTTCCTTTGCTGTACGCGGTTGTGAATTAAACAAGGTGGAGAGAGAGACAGAGAGAGAGAGAGAGAGAGAGAGAGAGAGAGAGAGAGAGAGAGCGAGAGAGAACAACAGCGATGCGCAGGCGATGCTACGGCACGAAATTGGAAAAGCACTATTGGCGTATAAGTACAAAATACGTAGAGAGCTGTATAGCTGCCTACTTTTGCGTACTGCATAGCGGCGGTAAATTTCTAAATTTTGTATCCACTCTTTAATCTCGGACCCCAACCATCGATGACAATTAAAAATATAAACGTAATTAAAAAATTTATCCTCGGCACGCGTAAGTATATCCATTTATTCTAAAATAATGGATTCCGCGACAAAAACGAGATATTTCGTGCCTTGAGTTAAAAAATGGGACATGCTCATGAACCGAGGTCTTTCACCTTAGCACAGATTGGATAATACGGCAAATTTCGATTTAACCACGTATAAATAATTAATATAACTTATAACGCGACTAGACCCACTCGTAATAATAAATTTATTCGATACAGTGAAAACACATTTAATTTGCAATTCTCCTCGTCACAGGGTAATCACGTCCATCGATTGTACATATTACATCGACTAAAATACGCTCGACCCAAATTTGGAGATTGATACGAAAGCAATCTCGAACAAAACGAGAATCCGGTCGGTATTAAGCAACTACAACATAGTGAGTTTAGAGAATATTCATGATTTTTGGTGTCAAATCGAGAGTTAAGAGGTCGCCCGCTAACTTATCGGAAAATATTGGAAATTGTTTACGTTCACGTGTATTTGTGTTATCGTGCGTGTCACCGTTCAATTTAGGCGCTAGAACGCGTTTGTTTTCTACGGGTGGACCGAGCGATGGAATGGATGATCGCATCCAGGTGACGCCACCCTCCCTTTGTCTGCGTTATGCATGCATGAATACGTGTATGATAAGAGTGAGCGCCGTAATGACCACGAAATTATGCGATAAAGCACGAGAGTTCGATGGCTATGTATTGATGGTTCTGTCAATATTGATAATTATAGCTTTGACCACTCAACTCGATTTACAGCCTTTTCGAACGGCGGTCCGTCAAGGTGGAACTATAGATGAATGAATCTCAACAGGACAGTCCCTTTTCGCCCTTTTTCTCCTTTCCCCACACTTTATCCTCTTATACTTTCCATCTCGCTTTCTCTGTTCTTCTTTTGTTCCGTTTTACACGTTGATTTCCAAGTAGCATTCAACCAAATTGAACGAGTAGCTGTTTTTCAATCTCGCTCTCCTTTTTCGGCACTTATCGCGTACTTCACAAGAGTGGCAATTCCACGGACGCTATGCATTAGGTATTATGCAAATGAGCCTCCTCGTGAATGGAAATCCAAACGTATCGATTGCTCGGCACTCCCGAAACTCGTCAATTATTCGACGCGATCCTCCCACTGGAGCTTTATTTGCTGACAAAAAAATGGGTTCCTTCGAATCGTGGTCATTTTGTCAGTCGAACGGTAATTTATTTGAATCGATGATTAGCTCTACTTGAATCGACAACCAATCTGTAAGGACAAAAGTTAAGCATGTTTGTCGCTTATACGGAAAATACATTTTATTTTATCGGTATGAAGTTAGTTCGAGACAAATAAGCTTTATTTATTTTTATCGACGGATAAAATGTTGTTTTGAAACTGTTCGTAGTTGAGAAGTTGGGAATAGAGCGCTGTGATTCGGCAGTACCGCGAAAAGCACCTCGTTGAAACTCGAAAATATCATTCTCCTCTTCGATCGAAGATACAGACAAGTTCTGCACCGTGGGTGGTTAAGCCCTCGTAAGTATGGAAGGCGACGGAATAGAAGTTTCCGAGGGGACGTTGGGAGCTTTGCGTCATTTGTTGAGATCATTCATTGAGCAAGACTGTTGCGTTATTTTTTACAAAATCTAAACAATTGTGAGAGAAAAACGGAAACAACGAAAAAAATAGTTTTCCTCCTTCAAGGCCGATAAATGCTGGACGATCGAAAACGGGACCGTGATCTTCTTATT
This sequence comes from Netelia inedita, assembly GCA_964017225.1. NCBI lineage: Eukaryota > Metazoa > Arthropoda > Insecta > Hymenoptera > Ichneumonidae > Netelia > Netelia inedita. The sequence continues at coordinate 11,107,691 of OZ024920.1, forward strand.
GTATAAAAAACCTCTGATCCATCATGGAAGCCCTTGGAGCTACAGAAATTATTTGAACACGAACGAATGGCTCGAAGTTTATCCGGAAACATTAATTTCTGTGAACACGAACGAGGGAACATCTCAACATTCATGATTCATCGAAATTTTTGCCGAGAAATAATTATTCGTAGTGTCTTGTAAACAGTAATTTAATAATCAACTGAAAATATTTGTCTCGGATATTTGATACACAAACAATATTTTTTAATTGTATTCTTATTCTCATGATACACATAAATTTTCGAAAAAAGAATTATTCATTATTTATTGCAAATATTCGTTTAGCAAACGCTTATAATTATTTCAATAAAGTTCCCAATTGTTATTGACAATGAAAACGATTAAGAGTGATTCTTTTTTGTCGATCGTAAGTGAATATCTTCTTCAAGATTGTTAATGCTTCATCGGTCTTCGAAAGATGCGGAATTTCGTGGTAGCAATACACAAAAGCCTATGAAAAATAACGTGTCACGTGTGAAGGGGGATGAAAGACGCTTCTCCAGAGTCTCGTCGAGCAGTAGTTGGCTCACACGGTTTTCTCGTGGGATTCCGCGAAAAGGAGACCGGCATGGTGCCCGAAGTGGGAAGAGATAAAGACGGAGAGAAAAAAAGTGTCTGAAACTGTCTTTTTCCACTTCCGTGACCACCGTCCCGACCTCGGGATCTTCGAGCGCTTTTCGCGGCACACACGTCGCCTGTTCTTCGCCTCAACTGTGCTTCGCATCAACGTGAGATCTTTCGAACGCGAGAGTTGCACGTTCTTCGCTCCAGTCGAAGAAAGAGGGCGAAGAGAGAACGATAGGGAGAAAGCGAAAGGGAGCGAGAGATTGAGCCAGTGAACTACGCGGATACACATCTCTCTTCGCCATAGCCGGAAAACGTTTTCACGGCGAATTGAGCCCCAGCTAGTGCGAAAGTAGGCGAGAAAAACTCACCTTTCTCATTCCTCCGTCTGCATCGTTCACCCTCTTTCGTTTCATTCCCACGTCTTCTCTTTTGCCTCTCTTTCCTTCTTATCCTCCACTTCGCATTTCCCTTTTCTTCGCTATCCCCAGAAACAGCTTTTCTTTCGTTCTTTTCTCACCGTATATGTAATTTATGTGCTCGAGTCAAGAAATGTGGGGGTGCGTCTGTTTTTCCGTGCATGTTAAGAGTCTGGCTCTGCTGGGGAAGAGTCAGAGATGGAAAAAGCGAGAAACCGAGTGGATATGAGAGGAGAGGGAAAAGTGTATTCTATCTCTATTTTTTCTCGATCTCTCTCTCTCTCTGTAAGATGCTCTATCCAGTTGTATACACACTTGCTTGAATCGTCGTAGATTTTCTATAGGTTTCCCAACAGGGACCAAGCTGTCTCGATGCTGCCAGTACTGCCGAGTGAGGAAAACCTGTTTACACGTCTGCGCGAAACGGTAGGAAAAATCGTGCAACTTTATCTCTCCTTCTTTCGCCCCCAGATGTACCCTCTTTTTTCCTTTTACCCATATTTTTTTTCTCCTTTCCTCCCTCTACGTCTTTCCTTCTTTTCTCCAACTTTAGCCGCCTTTTTCACCACTTCTACAATTTTCTTTGCTCGCCGCTCGTTCCGTTTGATCGTGTATTTTCTCTCCCTCCCCCTCTCTCTCTCTATCTCCCTCTGTTCATGGTACATCGTGTGCATCCTTCCAACATCCAACGGCTCTTTCCGTTTTCTCTCTATCTCAATGCTTCTGCTTCTTTTCGCTCCAAAGCTTTTCTCTCTCTCTCTCTCGCTCTCTCTCTTTTTCTCCTCTCTCCATCCACCTTTTCTGCGTTGCACTTAATTGTGCCTCTTCAACCGTGTGAATTTGCTTCTTCGTGAGTTTTCCTCGGAAAACGCGAGCCCGGGCTTTTGGCTGTTATAAGGCTCAAGGACAGCAGGCGGATCTGCATCAAATTGCGAATGGTTTATCCAAGAGGAGGGGGGAGAAAGCGAGCGTTCAAAGTTCGAGCGCAGGCTCGAAGTCGAATATTTGCAATATTTCTTACTTCTGTTGCGAGTGAAAAATGGCGTTTCAAATAATAATGAATGTGAATAATTTTTCAACGAAAAAAAAGCGGAAAACAATTATTCCTTCAAAATATTCACATATTAATGCAAGCACAACAATGAAAAATATGAAAATAATTAATTTTTCTCTTGCTTTCTGTTACAGGTAAGTGAAGGAACATAGGAGCAAAAACGTATGAACGGCAAACTAGTAAGTTTAGATATTGTTCCGTCGCGGGCGGAACGATAATAAAAAAACATTTGTCAAATCATATAAAAAGAAGAGAGGGACAGAGATGCAAACTTGGTGGTGAATAATTCCAGCCTATTAACAACCAAAGCTGCGCTGCACATTTTTCGTCGTTTGCAAATGCATTAACCTAGCAAAAATTGAAAAGGTTACGAAGTGGCTTCATAAAAATCCTCGGTCGAGTTGGTGATTTTCTTTCGGGTTATAACCATTCGTTGCAGATGTGACGTTAATTACCACGTCAACTGTTCGATCTCCTTCTGCGTTCCACTGGGCTTAAGAGATTATTTCTTAGTGGTCCAATGGTAATCATCCCTTCTTCATATTTTAAACCAATCAAATGCAGCGACAGGTAAATTTAGTAGTTTTCCGAATCTCCGCACCACCGTGATTGTCTGTTTTGATAGTCTCTTCCTTTTGTCGAACAAATGAATCGTCTTACAGCTTTTAAATTCCACGAATCTTCGCAAAAATCTTCAAACTGACGAGTCTTGGTTTCAGCCAGTCATACACGTTCCATATTTTAATGACTAACAAGGCAATCCGGACCTTCAATTAATTCAAGTTCTCATCATTTCTTCCATCCCTAATCATAAGACATTACAGTGTAATATCAATTTGCGACTTGAGTTGTGTTTTATCAAAGACTGTGTTTCTCATTTATCAAATCATTTTCACCACATTAATTTGTCGTGAAGAGTTCTCGGGTTGTGGTGTCATAAAATATTTTGGTGCCCAAATTTACGACCTGGGCTGACTCATCCGAACAGAGTGGTATCGCAGCACGACGATAATACAGATATGAAACAGGAAATAATTTTTGTCAGTTGGGGAACACGCTCCTGCCTTCAAGTATTGTGGTGGGAATAACCGCTGATTTATCAAGTTCCTCGGGCGCCACGCGAGAATTTTCGACAAACTGGTTCGACTGGTCGATCGCGTCATCTGCCAGTGGGCTTAGGTTTTCGTCGCAAAGTTTTGCCATCGGACACGAGAGAAACGCACGCGTGCACGAATAGCGCACGAGCTATATCATGACACACGTGTATATATATATAGGCATCGTATACACACTCGCATGTGCAACCACACTGTGTAATACACGTAGCTCTTATTAACGGCACGATGGCCGCGCGCGAATCGATGAATTATCGCACGGGTTACATCGGATTTTTGTGTGCGCCAGTCGCGAGCCAAAAAAAAAATTTGGATATATGTATATATACATATATATTCGTCTACAACGAGGACAGAGGAGAGAGAGAGATCGGGTGGAAATATAACCCAGGCTCGAAAATCCCGCGGTGATTTTATTTACGTCGCATGATTTATCACCCAACGGAAATGTACGTGCGTTCCTCGTTGCGATATATATGTGTATATAAATATATATCGGTAAATGAATCATGAATCGGCGCATTTATTTATTTTTTAAATTACCCGTTGCATTTAACGACGAGTCTCTCTGTGTTTTTTATTCTCCGGTGGAAAACGCATACAAACATTTTCATCGTTATTTTTTGGCGCATGGTTCTTTTTTCATTTTCGATGACAATTTTGCGGTTGCGATCGTTGTGGTCAATTCTCGGCTATTTACCTAACCCCCGTGCCCCCCATACTCCATTCCTTTAACGCCCTGCGCCCCCACGTCCGCTGAATTCATTCCCGGCTTCTCCATTCTCACTGTGGCGAACGGCGAGCTTTGTTTGCGCGTGACCGCTTTTTTTCGTTTATTATTCGATCACAGAGGCTTCTATACCGAATTTATTGGAAGGTGATGTAGCGCGAGATACACTGCAAGCCACTACCGGTCGCTCCATCGCCAGTCCAGTAGTTTTTGGGCTTCGACCGAAAATCTCGGCCACGTACAGATTCTCGTCGAAGTTGTCATTTTTTTAATATCTCGACACATACTTCTGTAAATCTTGTTTTTGTATCTTTGTGTTCGTATATTGTACCCTGAGAAGCTCGCTATGAATGTGTATTTATGTCAACGAGGATACGTGAATCGCGAAACGCAATCGGCTCGTTTTTAAAACTTTCGTCACTATTTTTTTTTGCGACGATGAAACAAAAATCAGCGATCCAATTAAGCGTGAAATGAATGACTCGGTGAGTGACGCAAATTTGCGAAAGATCAGCCCTGGAGTTTTATATCCGCGGACGAATTTCACCACGTAAACTATATATATGTGCGGGAGTGTGGTCGTGGATAAGCGTCCCTAGCATCGTCTGCCGATTTACGTATTCGTGAGCAGCCGCGATTCGTGAAATATTCCACCGAGGCTGGCGAGTTCGCGCTCTCCTCTCCCTCCGTGACCCTGCCCCATCCGCCTGGTGGAAAATTAATGAGCTTCTAATGGCATCGAGGCTCCAATTAGGCGATCCTCTCACTTCGGGGGTGATAGTGGCGCACAGATCGAAACTTCCCCGTTGGTTGTCGCTCCGAGTTCCACAGAGCTTCGGCTGTGGTGAAGGTGACGAATAAAAATTGGCGCTTCCCATACCGGGTGTAATATAGTTCGCGACATGAGGAGCTACCGCGTTGTTTTGTAATCAAACGTATACCTATGTGCGGAAGGCCCGTTCCCGTTGTAATAAATGCGAGACTGGGAAAGGACCCCACGCACTTTCATTAAAAAGGATGGAAGCACGACATCACCGATGGTGTTGCTTTTTTTTATAGGGACAAAATCGTCCTGCAGTAATTTCAATACGGCGATTATTATTTCGATTCGCAAATATTATACAGATGACAACCGTATAAAATGGACTCTGAATTTCCACTCACGGAGCACACGTTCGTGCAACGAGACAGACACGATTTCTTGGGGGATATATAAGAGATTCCCGGAGCCTCTTTTCTTGGCAATTAATTGCGAGATCAAGCGGAGCGAAGAGAATAAAGATGGGGTGAGGGAGAGTGAAAGAGAAAGAGAGAGAAGGGAGAAATCCGCTGGCACGAGAAAAGGAGAGGAAGGCGAGATTAGGAGGCTCGAATTAATCCGGTTATTAATTGAGTACACCAAAGCTTCCTTCGCGGCTACTTGGGAGGTAAGGAATCGCCCCTTACTTTATACATGATCTTGCCTCTTTCTACCCCTTTCTTCCTTCTTTCGTCTTTATATAACTCGTTCTCTTTCACTCTCCGCTTGCCTGTCCATCGCTCTTTCTCTCTCTCATCCTCTTCCCCTAGAACTTAATTTCTTTTTTGTCGTGAAAGAAGGTTTCGAAGGCTCTCACTCACATTCTCATTTCTCTCTCGACACGGCGCCTTCGTTGCTCGCAGCTCCTTCTTTCCTTCGGATCTGACAAATTGGGGACTTGTCACTTTTATTCACTTCCTCCTCGTCCATTTTCCTTTCGTATCTCGACCTGCTGAAACTCTCTTGTCTGAACTCATTTCGGGAGATTCGAGGGATTCGCGTAAACTCGAATAATCGCGGGCAATGACACAGTCACGTACCCGTCTCGTTAATGCAAGATGGGACGAATCTCTTATTCGATAAATCCTGATTACAATCAATTTTAGCGCATCGTGAATAACAATTCTGGGAATTACGAAGGGGTTTCTTCGTAGAGGAACAAGCTTATGGTAACCTGATTGAATAGTCACGATTAAGTCAGCTTTGTACGGTAACGTGTTTTTTTTATTAATTATTTTGACTTTTAACCATCTTTTTTTTTAACATTCAAAATCGTAATTCGCCCAAAGAAACTAATAAAAATCAAGCAGAAATTCATCGGCGCAGGTAAATTCGACAGCGAGATCGTGAATGGAACCAGAGATGTCGAAATGAGCAGGAATGTCCCATAGCTACGTATGCGTATATTGCATCAGCAAGCGAGAATATAAATTCAAGTGAAATCAGAGTACGGGGCGATATTGCGTTCGTAGGACGAATTGCTCTCTCTACTGCCTCTACATGCGACCCGTTTACGCAAATCGACTGAATCTTTTTGCTCCTCCTCCTCCTCCCTCCCTCTCTTTCTCTTGTTGTGCCTCTCTTGCTCTACCACGTACACACGTTTGATTTATTCTTCGCATATACAATTATTATTCGCAATTACTATTTCTTGTCCGGTTTTCCATTCCCGATGGTCACATTAAAAACACGGGGCGTAGCAAATGAAATTCTATATCCTGCGCAAATGACAGGAGAATAACTTTATGCAACGATAAATTCTCGATAGAGCGAAAAAGAGACGAGCTCACTCTTCGCAGAATTTATCTTGACTATATTTCGAAATATTTTCTCGTTAGAAAAATATTTCCAATTTTGAGACTTGCGGTTCACTTTGAGTCAAAGGAAAACGAATGGAAGATATTCGATCTCGTCGTTGTCGCCGAACGGGTCGGACAAAACGGTACAAGCCTCTTTCGCTATCTCTCTCTTGCTTTCTATCTCTTCCTCGGCAACAAATAAGAGAAGCCTTCGGGATATCCCTCGACCTCCAGAGGGATCCTTATTTCCACCATCCATTCGATCCGCGGCTCAATTTCACGATCCCACCTATAAATACATACACACGTATACACGTGTCTCACCAGACATCTCTCTTTCCCTTATACGCGCCAAGTCCGCGATACGCCTCAATTATTTCCGGGCCTGGCCTGCTCTCACCCGTGTCTTTTTCTATATATGTATATACCATATATATCTCTCTTTCGGCTTGTATTCCCTCTTTTCTCTCCTGCCCGTGCTTGTTTCGCCGGGAGAACGAAATAACAATGCAACGTAAGATAAACACACGATGAACGCTCGGATGTGGAACGAAATGAAATTGCGAGTGGGAGAGAGAAAGAGCGAGAGCTTCCCGACGCTCGCATCGAGGGGGCGCGTTCGACGGCTGCGGCTGGTTCCACAATCGGACACAAAGCTTCGACCGTGCGCATTGCTCTCGCGTATTCATTTAATATCAATCGGTGTTCTCTGTCTCTCTCTCTCTCTTTCTGTCTCTCTGCCTTCAATCTCCTCTCTTTCTCTGCCTTTATAGCTTCGTACACACACCTCCTCTTTCCCGGTACTCGCTTCGATCTCGCACATTGTAGATCCTTCACCTATAAAGCACGTATGCGCATATGGCGTGTGTGTGGTACCCTCTATCTCCGCCTTTTCCTCTTCATCTCTCGGGGGCGCACCGAGCCGAAGCTCTTTGGCCTGCTCTGTCGAAATGTACCCTCTCTCGCACACGAAGCGACGAGAACCGACCTCGGTCTCGCGTAGAGTGCACATATATAGGTGGATATGAGAGGACGGTGGAGGAGGAACACACTCTGGGGCAGAGTCCGATAGTTTCCATTAGTTGGTTCTGGATGCTGGCCAGCAAAGGGAAAACAAGATAGACAATGCCTTTCCTACGTTTCTGACTGCTAGCTGGTCGTCGGCTGGCCAGAACGAGAGTATTACAATCTCTCTCTCTCTCTCTTTCTCTATGCCTATCTGGTACGTACGTGTATTTATGAGAAGTTTAAATTCGTCGGTCCGTGCGATGTTGAGCTCGTCTGGTCAGTCGCTTTCGTCGGCGAACGTTCAAGTGGCCTCGCCGAAATGGTTTCTCCGTGCATAACGATAAATGTCGATGAGTATACATAGGGGTGGGTCGGATATTATACACGAGCATTAGATATTTTTTTAAGTGGCTAGAACTCCATTTTACTTGGCACAGTTTTCAAATTATGGGGAAATAGTATCGGACTGAATTTTCTCGTAGTCATAATGCGATTTGACTAATATCGACATGGTGTTGCAGAAATGGTAATAGTGATAGATCTACATAAATTGGATCATTTCAGTTTCCATCTGGCTCGGCCGTAAGCCGAATTCGGATATTGCACTTGCCACCACCCTGTAGGATAATAACGATGATTGCATATTGCGATTGGTGAGACATCGTCAGACGAGCACCAACAGCAGCTTTTCTCAAGGGCTGGGTGAACTACAAGTCGTTCTCGTACTGTCCTTCTCTCTCTGTCTGTTCTTCTTTCGCTATCTCACTTTCTCCTTTGACCGCCAGTTGGCTCAAATAGAAACTCCGTTCACGTGCTGTACGCGTATCGAGGTGGAATAATCGAACGAGCCATTCTCCGCGTTTGGAAGGGAATAGGCGGTTGGGTAAGCACCTCGAGACACCAAGTTCTGCAGGACTCTCTCTTCCATCGCTCTCCCTCTCTTTCCATCTTCGTCCCTTTGCAGGTTCTGCAACAGTTTGTCGAGTGCCCTCGTTGAGAGTCTCTCCTATATACCTATCTCGCTTCTGCTTGGTAATTTCAACATGCTGAAGACGTTTACGATGATTTCTCGGCCCTTTCGTTCTCTCTTGCCATTGCATTTTATACCACATTGATATATCTATATAACGTCAAGAGACTATCGAAACTCCTTCAGCTCCTTGCACGCCAGCCATCTTCCGTTCGGATACATGTATATAGAACTAGAAGAGATCTTTGAAACGTATAAACTCGGAAGTATGACCCATGTGGACTTCGCCCCTTTATCATTGGTTCATCTCTTCTATATTCTCGTCTTCGCGAGAACTGTTCAATTTCTCTCGCGAAGTGCTTCCCACTAACTCAGTTTCCATCCATTCGTCCATTGAATTCATATCGTCATAGTAAGCATATCTTGCATTCCACAATAATCATAACTTACCCTCTATACCTATATCGCAGTGCCATTAATATCATCGATAATAATAATATTATTATTATCGATATACTTTTCGAAGGATTTTCGGCGATAAATTTCCACGCTTCGTTCCCTCCTGTCTGCCCTCTACTACTTAGCAATAGTTTTGGCTAGGCGGCGGAAAACTCTGGCCGATCTCACCACTCTGTGGGACCGCAACAATCGGTAGAAGTAAAGAGATAGAGAGAAAGAGAGCGGATGAGAGAGAGAGTGAGGAAGGAGGAGAGCGAGAGAGATGAAGTTAACTGGCGAGAGATCGCGGCGAGAATTCGAAAGGATCGAGGAATTATGGTGCGCTCCTCTCTATAGCCAAGTGGTTTTCGAGGTCTTCTATTCCGTATATATATACAACTATATACCTACCAATTCGGCTCCAAGTACGGGCTATATATGCTTTGTAGATAAATGTATAAGAGCTATATATATATGACTGTACAGGTGAATTGCCCGAGAGTGTACATTTTACTCGTGCTCTTCACATCGGTATCCCCGGAGAAATACAGAGAAGGTAACAAGCAATCCCTGGATTGTCTGGAGGAACGAGAAAAAAAGGGAGCAACGTGATATATATAAAGTATAAATGCAGAGCTCAACAGTAGCGGAAAAGGAACTATAAGAGGGATAGGGTGGGAGGGGCGAGCGGGAGGTGGCGGGGAAATGTAAGAATTAAGTTGAATGTACAGCACGACTGGTGGGTCCCTAAGCGACCGAGGCAATGTACCACGATGTTATAGCTAACCACATCGGGGCACTGCCCGAAGTCTTTGTGCTCTCTCGCTGTGCTTGGCATGATTACTGATGTACGTTTTCTCTTCCCACAAAACCTTCGACCCACCCAACTCTCTCCCCCGCTACCTTCTCATTTCGACGAATTCTCTTCAGCGCCATCGTAACGAATGGAAGACTAATTACGGTTACGCGCGGTGCAACCACAAATGGCGAAAGCATGCCGAAGGAAAATCGTAATTGGAGCAGGGCATTTCCTTTCCACTTTGATCCCCTCGTGTTTGCTTAGAATAACAATTATCATCGTCGAGGGAAACGATGGAATAGATTTAGGCCAACTAGTTGGAGAAATTGATATTTTTTTGTTGGAGTAAATATTGAGGGTAAAATTCTCGTCTTGTTTCTACTGCACAGTTTCGATCTTCAGTGTTAAATAATGCAGGTTGAAATTGTGGAACGATTGAGCGTTAACGAATGAGGGATTCAGGTGAAAGCAAGTGGTATTATGTTTTTGTGCATAGTGAACTAGCCGTTTAGGCTGCTTCTACTTCCGGTATAGAATCTTGGCGCAGTACATCGTAGAAACGTGTACGTTCGCGACGTGTACGATGATGAAGAACCTTTGGGTGTTGTATAGCGTGATATGGCGAAGCATACGTCGTATCGTAACTTGGATTACGTATATATATATGTGTGTGTGTTTGCCGTACGTATAGACATACTAATGGTTTGTAGACAAAATCGAGACGAAGATAGGAGTATGTAGAGATGCATGCGAATCGGCCTGTCACGTACCATGGGGGATCCCCAATGGACTCCTTAAGAGAACGCTGATAGCACAGCAGCAGCAACGGAGCAAGCTGCCCCGGCCATTGTCTTACATGTCGGAGGCTTGCGCGCAAAGGATCATACATCACGAGAAAGAGAGAACAACATGTCCACATATATGACAGAGAGGAAGACCGACAGAGAGAGGGAGAGAGCCATGAGGATGTAGTAGACGACGGAGAGTCAGCGAGCTTCCGTTGCCGATGGTGGCGCTGGGGTTTGTACATGACGTCGCGGTGAATCATCGGGCCTCTCAACGTTTGATATTCTCAAAATTTATCGGGTCGGCGTGACGACGCCAGAGGAGCGATTTACGATCGATCGAGTGCCAAAACGTGAATAATCCGAGGACCGTACTCTGCTTTATTGTCAATAACAACGACGGAAAGCGAGTAATTCACGTTTTTGGTGATAAAATAAAGGTATTCATTGAAATTGATTTATTGCGAGTCTAGAACGAGAAGAACGAGCATAAGATAATGGGTGAACAAGTGGAAAGAGTGAGGAAAAGTATACATAGACGCGAGAACAGTGATGTGCTGTAGGATTGAGAGACGAACGCCGGAGCGGTGATATCGACTAACCCCTATCTCTCGCCAACCAAGACGGTGTAGGTATACGTAGCCTTCTTCGTAGCTCACCAGCAGCAGGGAAATTACGAATATCCATCTTCCTCTCCGGACGTTCGAAGACCCGCTCTGGCTGGGCCGCTCACCTCTCGTTCGTCCTATCTACTCTGGTAGAAGACGAAAGCTCCTTCAGAGAGAAGAAGGCATTAGCAGGAAACGCGGGTAACACCATCAATCTCGACATGCGAAATATCTACGGGATGATCCCAGAGGCTCCGGTAGGGCCTCTTACGGATATACTCGGGCGTTTTTACCTACGAACCTTTCGAAGCCGTAACGTCGAACTAACCGGTCTCTACTACGTTCCAAAATTTTACGGACATCTCTCATGAATTTGGTACTATTATATTATATATTACTCTCGATATTTAGAAGGCAAAGGAACGAGAAATGAGATTTCCGTTTCGTTGTCGAATAGAAATCTGTATATCTGGAGTTCGAGATATATCTTGTGACTCTTTTTTTAGATCACTCGAAATTCTAAAATATTTAAGTAATTGTGTTAAAAATGTTATAATTTCTTAGTTTATTAACTTTTGATCGGGAAATTGCAGAAAAATGGAAATAATAACTGTATTTGTGTAGTGCAGGAATTTCTCGATTCCTTAACGCCCCATCAAGTCTTTTTCTACGAACATAAAATTCGATCCTTCTAAAAAGTATACGTACACATCCTATACATAGTAAATTCAGTGGCTCAGTATTTATTACAACCCAGATGCTGTTTGCTCGCTTGTTCTTTTACCATAACCGAGTACGATAGAAGTATGAGAGGCTAGCGATTCGAAGTGACAAACGTCAGATGTGTCAATGCTTGGGAAATGATGCATGGCACTTTCAAGGCACTCAACCAGAGTAAAAGCTCTTGCGATAAAACCGAACCAAATATCACTCGGACGTCGGATTATAACAACACAACGCTCTCTCCTGCATTCCTCTTTCCATCCGGGTCTCTGATTTTTCTCTCGCTTTGAAAAACTCTCTTTTTTTCTCTCGGAAATCTTACAGTTCTCTCGTATAACCGTGTATGGGCTTATGTATTATATCTTCTTTTTATTCCTCATAAAAACAAAGCATAAAGATATCGTGCTTCTAGTCTCCTATCTTTCCACGTCTCCATCTCCGCGGCTTGTTTATTATTCTTTATGTGATTCGACTCCTTGTTCGACGAAGCACAGACGATCGTTGAAAACAAAGTTGACTCTAGAATCTCGTTGACTTTGTGAGAAAGTGCGCTGCTGTGTGGAACATCAACTCGATCAGGCGTATACAACAAAATACGTTACTAGTAGAATATCCATCTGTTTAAAAGAAAATTATCGCGACGGAGATAATAATTTCCCAAAAAAGAATAAATTACTGCTATTCACGTGAGTTTTTTGCGTCCTCTTTGAAAAATATTATTTGTTATTGTCTTTTAAATGAGTGGGATAGCTGGGGAAGTGAAGATAGTAAAAATAAGGGGTGCTCGGGATGAAAAAGCCGGAAGGACGGAAGCAGTGGCCACTCACACTCGTGCGGAGTAAAAAGTGCGCTGAGCGAAACAGGTGACCGTTGAGGAGAGAGCCCATGGGAGGGTGGCTGAAAGAGCCGGTGGAGGACGTGCGAGAAAAAGTAGCGAGAAGCTTCCGGTTTTCGCGCACAAGCTCGGGCTCCACGTTCCCCTCGACGTGCACTCCATACCGTGCTTAACAATACTACGCCATACATATATAAATATAAAAGTGTATATACGCGAAAGTAGCGCCGTATATATAATCCTTCCTCTCTTTTGTTCACCGTCTCATCCTGCCAAGCTTTCCACGCGCGCTGGAAACTCCTAATAAAAACTGTAACTTCTCGTGATCGCGTTGACACCGCATGAGCTCTCGTATCCCTCCGCAGTAACGGGAAATAAAAGTTGCGACCCCCCACGCTCGCCTCGTTACTCTTGTCTTATTTTTAAAATGCTCGAGAAGATTCTCTGTCCGGTTTAAACAGCATGGCGTCTCCATTGTTCCGCCATCGCGGTTGCTATCAATGACACGGCCAATTCTCGTTACTTCGAAACCCCACGCACGTTGCTTGTACGTCATCTCATTCATGAAGAAATAATTTATTTCACATAGCAGCCCGCAACGAAGTTTATCCTCGCGACGCTCGAACTTCCGATTATTTACATAGTAGCTAACTCATCTATTCAATTATACTCGATATTACATTTTCATTAATTAATTTCTCAGAAACGCGTAATGAATTATTTTACATATATACAAAAAAGAAAGAGAGAAAAAGATGCGCTTTCGGTATCGTCAGACAACAATGTCCTAATTACAGACTAGACTTTTCACCGTGTGACAGTATATCAATTTCCGCGCTGTATCATTTAGCTCGATCATAAAGTCGAAAGGAAGGAACAATGATTCGATTATATGCGTCGGTACGTTAATGAAACAGAGAGCGCACGTGGAATTGAAAGCCTGGTGGGTAATAAGTCAGACTACGCTCTGCATTACTGATAATTTGATAATAATCCAACAGGGCGTTCCATTATATCTTTCAGCGGGTGTAGCGTAGAGCGGAGGTCGAATAATTTCCAATTTATCAAGTTGAAGCGCAGTGAATTAGTAAAACGATTGGTGTGGCAGATTGAAAGATGGCTTCGCGGTGTGATATATGATTCTGACTAATGTCAGACGTCTCTATCTCCCTCGTATAATACTTCTTGGTCCTGCGAATTCACCGAGCGGGCCAGAGTTTTTGGGCGAGCCAAGAGAGAGCGAGAGCAAGAGGGTGATAGGGGGGCGGAGTTGGAGGTGAGCTTTCGGTCGAGCGAGTCGATTCACGATCTCAAGAGAGATGTGCTACTTGAAGCTCAAATCGAGAAATGAGCGCGAGGGGGAAATATATATACATATGAAGAGGAGGGGGGGGGGGGGGGATCTACTATTAATATATAGTCGTATATATATTATAGATTCTCGGGTCACACGCTCGACTGCCTTTTAATCCACCGACTTCGCTCCTCCAGCGACGATCGATTATCTCGCTTCAAGAATCCCGCGATAACTTCTCTAATAGACCCTCTCTCTCACCCTCTCTCTCTCTTCGTTCTTTAACAATCTATATACGTATACTTACGCGAGGCTGCGCCGAATGAAAGCAATGAAGGGAAAATTTCACACGAAATCGCTCCCTTCTCTTTCCTCGCAATTTCATTCGCACCAATCATTCTGCATAATATCGATGTGTAGTACATCCCCACCCAGCTCTAGTTCGTGCCACGAGCAAATTATCTCGATTGCGTCTATCGTCTTCGACAATTATATAGAACCAAAATTTAAAAAAACAAAATGGTTTTTGTGATCAATCTTCAATTAGGAGAGGTGGCCACCCTGACGCTTCTTTCGTGCTTTTTTATTTCGTATACAATTTTGCGATTTTCAATACGAACTACGACTTAAAGTGTTCGTAACATTTCAAAATTTATTAGGAAAAAAAAAGAAAACAAAATTTTATGGTGACCACCCACCTTAATCATATTTGCAATTATTTCCATTGCGGGGAAGAGTCAAGCATCTCGTACGTGACCAATAAATACTATTTCCAACTTTAAATCGGTAGGAGGAGCACATGAACTTATCGTTTGGGTTTTCGATTTAAAGTCTCGACTTTCAACACGCGAGTATCACCTGTGTGTAGTGCGTGTGCTTTCTAAGTCGATATATCGATATACATATAAGCTTAAGTATTTCACATACGTTTTCCATTATGTACTCAACTTATCGATACATGTATGTTGCCAACGATCGCACGTGTATATTCACTTGTTATATTGACACAGAGGATGTCCGGACGTACCTACCAGGCTAATGATAGGGTGAAGGGAGAGTGAGTGAGGCGGGTGGGGGTACGGCGTATATAGAGGACCGTGCCGCCCCGTAGCCAATTATATCGAATCGGTACCCTATTAGCGAACGGTCTCGACGTGCAGACCGTGAGTACGACGTCGACGACAACGGTGAAGGCAGAGAGATCAACGCCTTATCTGTGTCCTCTCTCGCGCTGTACCAAGACTCTTCGACCTCGACGACGACGACGACGACGACGGCGACGACGACGACGACGATGACGACGACGACGACGACGACGACGACGACGACGACGACGAGAAGGACTACGCTACGGAGAAATCGAACATTGCGCCGGTTTGATCGGGGAGAGGAGCGTCGAAACGACGCGGTTGTAGCATCACGCTTGGCGACGTATAACCCCTCGCGAACTCCGAGAATGTCCGCTTAATTGCGGCCTTCGTTATATCCTCACCAGCAGCGAGAGGGACTCGCTCGTGGCGACGAGATGTGTCTTTCGTTTTCCCTCCCTCCCTTTTCCTCTTTCTGTCCTCCCTTTCTTTTTCTTCGCCCGTTCTGAAATATAGCGCGGTGTCCAACGCATCGGTTCACGGGTGTCGTAATCGTTATCGAAAATCTCCTGCGCTGTCTCTTTTCTTCACTGTTATTTTCCTCTAACGATTTTTATTTATTTATATTTGTCCAAGAGACACAACAATTATTCGTACATCGAGAAAAAAAATTAAATAAAAATCGAAGAGGAATAAATGTATATTAAGGGAGATGGGAAAAGCTGTTCGACAACGCGGGCCAAAGATTGTTGTGTACAGTGAACGCCTTTGGTGAAATGCTGGAGGAATGCGCATGTCTCCTTTCTTTAATCAATTTGTGTCAGACGAAAAAAAAATCCAATAGCCGGCACGATCATCAGCGTATAAAGGGGGTCGTAGAATATTTCTCGAGGCTCACGCGCCGTCGGCGATAAAGAAACAGGCTCTGATTAACTTCCGGCGCCACGCGTGTCAGCTTCATAGGAGAAATCTTTCGTTCTCGTTCTCATTTTGTGTCTCGTCTTTCGGTCTACGAGAAACGCGATGGAGCAAGCACGTGCTGTTAGACTAGGCTAAACAGAGTCTACCTTCATTCAAGGAGTTTTTTAGCACGAAAAACAGTCGAGTTTTGCAATGGCGAGTATAAAACACTGCGCGAAAGCCCCACCGGGGGCGAAGAGGAAGATTAAAATCAACAAGACACGGAATCTTCCGAGAGACATTCTTGAGAATCTGCTGCTGGTCTGGATTCTTAATTATTAACAGGCAAATGTTTGTTTAAGAATTTTCATGGTAAAGCCACCCCCGAATGCTTTCCACTTAGGTACTCTCCTTACTTTTCTGCAGACTTATTGCAATAGGAACTTAATTTGCATTTATAAATTTCGATAAATGTAGTTTACGAAATCTTATAAAAATCGAAATAATAGTGATACTCAATAAGTAATAAATTCATTTAATTAATGCACTTTTTACAATTATATTCTCTTATTTTTCGTACACAATTCGTACAAAACATCGAACAATATTATACGACAACAATTGACCCAATAGATTAAAGCAGGAAAATAAGGTTGGTAAAAAATGGCAATTATCTTAAATTGTCGTTATTTGACTTTCCCCGTTCCCCGGAGAATAAATGAAGCAAAAAGGATGAGAAGACAATCATTCAATGGTTGACGGTTACAAGGGATAAAAGAACAGTCGACATACGATGCGTTAACAGTTTCATTCCATAGTGCCCTTTTTATCACGAATTACTAGCCTCGTTTATATCCTCGTTCTCGCCATTTTTTGCTATTCCGTCTCGGATAATCCGTACAAATTTTCAGATCATTCACCCGAGCTCTACGCTCGCGTGTATAGCGACAGTCTCAGGTATCAGCCAAAAGACAGGAAGCCGCGAAAACTTTTCCACGCGATAAATTTCATCTCATACAGCAGGGCAAGAAAGGGGGAGGGGGCGAGGAATAAAGCTGAAGAAATGGCGAGAGAGAATATCCCAAGTGAGGACGGGATATCGGGAAGCGTGTGCGAGCTGGGATTTGGTACTGCCAACATATCTCCATTAGGACGTTATAGACGTATAAGTATACCTGTATATACGACAGTTTGTGGGGATAAATATATAGGAACGTCGTAGTCGTCGGTGAAGGTACGCTACGAAAGAAGAGAGGGGGGGGGGGGGGTGGGGGGGCCCACGTGTGACTATCTTCTCTTTGGAGACAACGGGCAAAAGCGCTGGACGGTTCTTACACTTTTCCGGTGCTTCAGGCGCGGCTATATCCCCGGAGACGAACTTCGAGAATGAAGATTAACACCGGTAAGGTCTAGCGTGGGAAAAACCTCCTTCGTCATTGTCTAGGCGTTAGCGAAGAAAGATTGGACCGTATACGCGCCCTAGTCCCTCTGGTGATGGTACATACCATATACCGGAAAGCCTTACAGGACATCGCGATGTGACCGCGGTGTCACAGGAGGGAGCAAGTATCGCAAAATCTTAAGGTATTACTATCGCAAACTGGGTTGAAATAGGATTTTCTTAAAATTTTTTCTAGATATTCTTGACATTAAAACGAACAACTTTTCTATAAGACGAAACATTTTCTGACGTCTAGAATTTGAGATATTTAATTACCAATTTTTTATTTTCTCCATCTAAACCCGTATAAATTGAAGTTGCGTTTCATTTATCATAAATTACAAGAACAATGGATTCAGGATTTTTCTGAAAAAAATTGAACTCATAGTCAGGAATTTAAAGAATTTTATGATACCAGAATGGAATATTTCTGACGTATAGTTTTTAAGAAAATAAATAAATTATTAATACAGATTATAAGAGTCCATCGGGGAGAAGTTGGCGATTATAACGTGTGGCAACACCGATCTGCCTTCTGAAAATTTCAACACGGTAGGCTCACGCAGTGTGTATGTATGCAACACGACAAAATAGCGTCAGTGACCAGCGATGTTGCCACGTTTATGCCACTGAGTGTCGGACATTAGTGTACGAGCATGCGTATACGTCCGATATCAATGTGTGCAGTTAGGAACGTATCAAAACTTTTACTGCCCGATACTTTAAAAAATATTTAACTAATATGTGAATATTTTTGTTTTAATTTTACTATACACTATTATGTTTTTATTCGAGAGTCAGAACTATTAAGATTGCATAGCATTTTAGATAAAACAATTTCCACCTCTTTTGGGTTGTTCGGGATAATTTTTCTCTGACCTCTCTTGCCCCCAATCTTAGTGGTGATATGAGCGATAGTAATACCTTAAGGACGCGCGTGAATAAGAAACAAAAAACGCGACGAGAAATAAATAAATAATGATAAGCCGCAGAGGATAAAACAAAATAAAAGTTCCTTGCCGTAATTTCCTTCTAGCGAATGTTCGAAGGAGGGAACGTAATTACGGTTCGTCGTGTCTCTTACGCATATTGCGCAAGAACGAACTCGTGACTAGTTTAAAAACGAGAAAAAGTCCATCTTTCTGCAGTGTTATCCGAAAAGAGGGAGAGCGAGGTTGATAGTGAAAATGAAAGACGACGACGGAAAAGCAACGAGAACGAGAGGTTTGGCGCCATTGATTTATGAGAACTAGAAAACTTTAGTCCCGAAGTTCTCTGCTCGGTGTACTCTGCGTTCGTACGAATGAAGTGGCGAGAAAGTCCGGGAAGGGGTTGAAACTCAAGACTCGGGCATTTCTCTCGGTTGGATGCTGAACGCTTTCGACGCAAGGGTTGTTCACGTATGTTTAGTCAAGCGATGCCGTTCTCCATGTCACTCTGTCGAGAATTTGGTCAACTTTGAGGAAATACGGAACATAAATATTTGTACATTCCGAGAAAAAGCTCAAAACGAGACAGAACCAAGCTTTCCCAATTCCGCAGCTTCTCCGGCTCTGCTCATAGGGGTCTTGTGTGCTTCTTGGAGAAGACGAACTCGTCATTAGTCGGATGCTAAACGAGACAGACGAAGAGACTAAAAATACATCCTATTACACCTTTCTGGAATTTTGCCAGACCTTTTTTGTTACGCAGTCGGCTCTTAACATACCAAAAGTTTCTCGTCAAGACAGCCAATTTTTCTTTTCTTTTCCACCATCGCTCGGACATTTTTCATCTCACGTCCGTTTCTCGTGCTAGTAGTTTGGAAAAATCTTCTACGAATCATTTGGGATTTGTGAAATTAGCGAGCTCTTTATCACGTCAACGTATCGCGGAAAGTGCACGTCGCGCTGACAAGTCTAGGCACCCCAGTCCACTTTTAGTTCTCAATCAACCTCGCAATTTCTCAACGAAATTTCACACCCGACCCGACGAAGATATGAGATTACTTAGCGCGCTTGAAGAAACTTTTCAGCACTCGGAATAGCTCAAAGTCTAGCTCAAAGTCTAGCATGAGTGTACATCGAAAACATAATTATAGACTTGGGTGTTTGTCTTCTGATTTTCTATGAACGTAATTTATACCCACCGAGTTTATTGGCGTTAATTAAAAATTATTAGATTTTTCGTCACTTGCAGCTTCAGAAAAACATTTCTTCAAAAACTCCTCGCTCGGGCTCAATGTTGTAATGATAATTACTTCATTCAAAAAATCTTGTTCACCTCCGAATTTTCTTCTACCACCCCGAAAGTCTTTATTAAAATCTCGATCGATTCGTACGAATATTCGCATCCATCCCTTAATGAAAAATACCGTGTAATGGACGTTTCGGTCGGTCTCTTCGGGTCTTGCCAGACGAAAACAGTGTATTTTGTTTCTGTGGACAGGGCAATGGAGTTAAGTCCTCGGGCAACGGGATGAAATGATCAAGCTCGCTCATGTGACGTGGGTGGCAACTAGAAACGCCCCCGTGCACTTTGGTACGAAGGGCGAATCAAGTGAAAACGGTGAACGTGCGAGTGAGAAAAGAGCTCTTCTACGTCAACGTCCCGAGCCACCCTGAGCCCCGTTAGTCTCGTTAACAAAATAATAAATTTCCCTCTCGTTAATCCACACGCCAGACGGGATGGAAATGAAACTTCAGAAGCTTAAAATCTACCCGTGCCGCTCCTGTTGCTGTTTTGCTGCCCGGCTGTTACAGCTGCCATGCAATACACTGTAATGAGCAAGGGGTAACACCATTGCTAATGCTATGAGATCATTTTTTCTGAGTTCTCTCGGTACACCATGCGTTTACCGATTCAACCGTACGGAACATGGAACAAAACAGTAGCTAGCAAAAAATAAACAACCCGTATATATAGTTGCTCTTTCTGTCATTTTTTTCATCCCTCGTTTCTCTCTACCTCTTTTGCCTCACGATAATCCTGAATAACGGACGAGCCTTGTTTTTAACGCGTCATCATGAAGTGCTGGGACGCCGTTGTCAGAGAGCGCGCGCGCTGCTTCGCGTCAGATTAGAGCGAAGAAAGAACGACGATCCTTCGGCTTTTATTATTTCTTCGTTGATATATATAAGCCACCCTCTTTCGTTCAGTCGGACGTTCATCAGAAAATTCTACGTGTTTTATTTCGCTTTTAACATTCTATCTGGAGGCTCCCTTCACATTATTTTTTATGCCTCGCCGCTTCTGGGCTTCTGCCACGCGAATATACTTCGCGTATACATGTAGCGCACCCGCTGGATGAACTACCAAGCGTTTCGTATTTTTTCCTTCTCTATCTCTCTCTGCTCTCGGTTCTGGGCGGGTCGTTTCTATATCGCTTCATTTCTGCCCTACGAAGTATATAAAATAATATCTCGGAGGCAAAAGCTTAATATTTGCCATGCTGTCGCGTTAATAAAGTTAGCGATTATTTTTTCCCATATAATAACCGAATTCCTTAAGGCGTCTTCTCACTTTGGAAATTTAAAAAAATCGATTTTTTTTTTTTAATTTTGAAAGTACATATCTTCAAAAATGTCATCTCGAAATTTCATAAAGATCGGACGAGTCTAACTACATTTTTTGGCGACCGTTAGGTGACTACCTGAGAGTACCCGGCGATCCCTTTCACGCCGCTCGGACGTATACGTATTGTTCAGACTCATGGTGCAAGTACAAGAAAGCAGTGAAAAACAATCAGATAGAAACTTTTAAACATCCTCCTGCTCTAGCTGATGATGTTCAAGAGGTTTTGAAACCGATCTATGAAGAACTGACGAAGGACGAGTTACTGGAACGATGCCTCGGAGGAAATACCCAAAATAACAACGAGTGTTTCAACAGCTGTGTCTGGGCAATGGCGCCGAAACACGTTTTTACGGGAAGAAAAACCGTGGAAATTGCTTGCCAAACAGCGGCATGCATTTATAACGAAGGGCTACAACCTGTTTTAAAAATTTTGGAGGTGATGGGTGTCAAACTAGGCCCTATCGCCGTTCAATACGCCGAGAAACGCGACAGTGATCGCGTACGCGTAGGGAACCGCCGCAGCTCTAACGCTTCAAAAGAGACTAGGTCGAGACGAAGGGAAGCTATTTTGGACGAACACACCTTCTACGAAGAATCGGAAGGTCCATTGTATGGAGCAGGCATCGCTGATTAACCCGAGGTAAGGTTTTTTCATGATTTTTCTGCAACCAAAACTTTAAACGCAGTTATCTCAAAACAAGGTTTTTCGGTGCTTTGTTGATGAAATTTCGGAAACTATCCGGCCGATTGTCATGAAATTTGAATGACATATGCTTCATAGTTATGGCTATAGCGCATATCATCAGATTTTTGAAATTTTGATTTTAAGAATTTTTTTTTTACAAAAAACTGCAAAAAAATCGTGGTTTTTTTTTACTTTTTCGAAAAACGTGCGCCATTTTGTTATTTTCGCGAATATCAAAAATCTGATGATATGCGCTATAGCCACTGACATACTGAATCTAAAACAGTTTTATTTTTTTGTTTCAGACGACCCGTCTCGGAGATACCATCAACAAGCCACGACCATAACATTTTTACACGGGTTTTTCGATGCTACTGATGTATTATAATAATTGTTTAAAAAAATTAAAAAAAAATTTTTTCATGTACTTGAAAGATGTGTTTATTACATAGGATCCGTTTTATCCCATAATTTTAAGCAAAAATCCTCGAAAAAAAATCGCAAAAACAGCCTATTTTTGAGGCGCTTAAAGTGAGAAGATGCCTTAAACGTGAGAGCACATATTTGTCGTTTTTATGCATTTTCATTAGGTCAGTTAACATTTATCGCACGATTAATGAAAAAGTCTGAGAATGAGAAAATTGCTTTTTCTCGTAATTTCTTGTTTTTTCTGTTCACAGACATTTTCCAGTATCTCTCGGCATCCAAGAAATTACTATATTTTTTAACCATAAGAAAATAATGAGTAAATTTACAATATTTAAAGTCTTCCATACCTTTTATACCTTTGATCAGCGAAATTTATCGACTTATAATTGATGTATCCGATATATTCCGAACGACATCTAATAATTCAAGTTGCAATCGTTTGAACAACGACGCTCAACGACAACGTCGCTAAATTGTGCGCAATTAACCCTCGCGCAAGCTCAGAAATTGATCAACCGGCGTTTATTAATTTTTTTTTCGGGTCAATTATTTTCATTTTCACGAAAACAAACGATAACTCGCTTCGCACCGTAAATTCATTAGTTCTTGGAGTAAAACGGAAATGCATAATCTCTGGCGTGCGATATCGAGCGTTAGGCGCGCACAGTGCGGCGACGGGCACGAACCGGGGGTCAGAATTTTGGCAGCAGAGGCGAAGCGCACACATGCGGTTCCGGGGCATGGTAATATAATCATTGTGGTCAGTCATCGCCTCGCTCCAGGCACGAACCAACGCAAACATTGCTCCTGCCGCGAAGACAAACACACTGGGCTTTCTCTCTCCTCTTTGGTTTTTACCTCTCTCTCTCTCTCTCTCTCTCTTTGTCTGTCCCTCTTTCTCTCTCTCTCTCTCTCTCTCTCTCGCCAACCTGAAGTTGCCGTTGCGAATTCGTTCCTCCCCCCTTTCTCTCGCACATTCTCTCATCCACACACATAAACACACCCCCATCCATATATACCTCTTCAAAGCGATGTTTTCGAACCTACCTGCTGATCCTGCGGGCATTTTACGAAAGTGCAGGAACTCTCGCAGCTCCTGTGTAACATATGGCATATATAGACGTGCTTCTGTATGTGTAGATACGCATTTACTACGGTTATATACACATGGATTCTTTCGTAACATATATATACATATAGTCGCTATGTGTTCAGCTGTTCTCGATTAGTTTTTTCACAGCTTCCACCACCGCAAGCCCTCCTCTCTCATATTCGCGCACCGCTTCCATCAACACCCAAAGCCCTTCGCTGATAGTTTGTTCGCCGTGTTTCTCTTTATTTCGCGCGCTCTTGGCCTCGGCCCCCTCTGAGTTCTATTCCACTCACACGCACACTCTTATCAAGAATAATAATAATAAAAGAGACTTTGACTCGTCTCTACCTCTCAGCCATTTTTCTCTCGCCCTCTTCACATCCTCGATGATCCAACCGAGTCAGGCACGCTCTTTGCTTATCCGTATCTTGTATATTCTTTTTTTGATTTATGCACGTACCGTGAAACGTTAAAATGCTCTTTGATATTATTCAATATTTGCGCTGGGAAATGTTTACCCCGAGGAAATCCATTCGAGCAGTACCTACACATGCAACGGGAACATGGCGTATTTTCGTTGTACGCTGTATATTACTGACTATTACTGGTTGCTGTATATTATTGACTTGTACTAACAAATTGTAATCGTTTTTGAGAGTCTCGAACATTTTGACGTTTCACCTTTGAAACAAAACAAAATGGATGGATATTAGAAATAATAAATATATGAAATTTTGTTGTTAATTACAAATATTGAAACTTTAATAATGTCGTATAAGTTTCCGAGCGTTGCGAGAGAAGAATGGTTTTTATGACACGGAGACAGGATATACCTACTGTAAGAATTTCTTCGGTAGCTCCCTCGCCCTTCAGTCCTCGCTGTCGTCATGGTTTATACTCTTTTACCGCACATTCCAAACCGCAAACTCCTCGCGCGCGCCCTTCGCCAGCCTTTTACCCATTCCTTTCCCAGCATTTCTTACCGTTGCATCCGGCCTCTTCTGCCTACCGCGTCTTACTAAAACTCGGCGTAAAACCGCGGCGTCTCTTGCCGCCAACGGGAAAGGATAAAGAAAGAGAAAGAATGAAAATGAGAAGACAGAAACAAGGGTGGTTGCAGGAGGGTGGGACAGGGAGAAGTACGAGGCGAAGGAAGGAGTGAAAGAAACGCGAGAGGTAACACAGGTTCGTGGTCCGACGACGACGACGACGACGACGACGAGTGTTTATCTATCCGTTGTAAGGACTTCTCTGTGGCTCAGGTCGTCTTCGAGAGAAACTCGTTGGCTCAAACCAAGAGAAAGAGAGAGAGAGAAAGCACAATGTGCAACCACGAAGAGGTTTCTCATGCAAATCTCTCATTCCACGCGAGTCTCTTCGCTGGAGGGACCGGAGAGAAATAAGCTCGACCCACACTCGTCCCCAACGGCTCTCGTTCCTTCATTCCCTTTATACCCAAGTAGAAACAGCATGCACAGACGTGCGTCTGCTGTTGCATCCCCGCTACTACTCCTTGCACTATTTCTCACTGTAAAAGCCTTTTCATAGCTCTGCGAACTAGAATATAAATTTATGTATCGCACAAACATACACGTATATGTATATATAGGCGAGATGATAAACAACAGGTAACTTTAGGAAAACAGTATTTATATATCGATACTTTAATGAGCCGAGAGTACAAACAAATAACTAGTTGATCGATAATAGATCGAGAATACAAATTAAATAAGAAAGCGATAGGAAAACACGCTATTTGCAACAATTTTTAATTTATGGCTGAGTTTAAGTGGTCCATAAAAGAAGAAGAGCAGTGGTGAAAGGAGAAAAAGTGTCAATTATCGGTCGGAAGAGAGTGAACGATCCAAACGTGTTTCAAATTTTTTGCGGTTTGATTAACGATGGAAAGGCCAAATCTCTGAAGAGTCATAATTGTTTTTATCGCCCCTAAGGTAGAAATTGTATGAGTCGACAACGACCATACGTTGTATATGTGAATTCGTGATTAAAAAACAAAAGTTTTGAGTCGAAATGTATTTTCTCGGTTTCCTATGTGAAACACGATACGATTTTATATCCCAGGGGACAACAGCCACCGGCATGTATACGTTTGTTTCACAATCGACTCGATAAGTTTTGGAATATCTCCCTTCAGGCGAATCATAATACATCGATTCCCCGTGGAACTTTATTTTTCCACCTCGTTACGAATAGAACGAAGAGCACAGAATTTATTACAGAGTGTGACAAGAGGATTCATTTTCCCCATTGGATTCGGCGCGCAATCTTTGCACACTCCACCTCTCTCTCTTTCTCTCTGTCTCTTGCGCTTCCTCGGTATAAATAATTTTCCGGCTGCACGGTTTATCAATGTCCCGATGCGAAATTCGTGCGAATCTTCTCTCGTTATTGCGTTAGCGAAATTTGTTAAATAATCAGAGAAACGGATGAGAGAGACAGAGATTGGTGTATGTATATATACAATATATAGGTTGAAAGTGTCGTGTCGCGGACGTCGAGGAGCGTACTGATTGAATGAGGAAAGTTTCGTAAACGTGGACCAGATGGAACGCCGGGCGCCAACGTAGTAGAGGCCTGATGGTTTGAGGGAAAGGGGACGGGAATTTCGAATTACTTCATCTCTAATTGGGCGAATGAGTTGTTTAATTGTTGAATGGCACGGGAGGCGGTGAAAAGCGCTTTCCTCGGTGAGTTATATAGACCGTATCTTTCTTCTCGCTCTCACTCTCTCGTTCTGTCGTTCGCGAGATAATTCTCGCACGAGACTAAGGAGAACCACTCGGAATAGCTCCACAGCGCGGAATGAAAATTCTTTATTTCACGCGTGGGTGAGACAGCACACGGAGGAGAGCATCGGTTCGTCAAGTGCGATTTCTACGTGGTCTCTGGGGAAAGAGAGAGAGAGAGGGAGAGAGAGAGAGAGAGAGAGAGGGAAAGACTGAGCTCTACCGTCAGCAGACTGTTGAAAAAAGTTTTTTGCTCGACTTTGATAGAAACAACAGAACGGAGTACGAGACGTGACGAAACAGAGGAGATAAGATAATGCGATGGATGAGAAAGAGAGAGAAAAAAATATATAAATATACACAGAGTATACTAAGGATGTTTAGACTGCTGAGACTCATTCAGCTTCATTCTCTTCATCTCTCTCTCTCGCTCTTTCTCTCTTTCTCTCTCGTCATATTTATTCATGCATCGAGATGGTGCGCCATCCCCTGTATGTAAATCCGAGTTATACGGTTAGCTTGCTCGTCGGTACTGCCAAGTCTCCCTCGCTTATATATTTCCCCAGCAACCTGAGCCTCTCATCTGCAACTTTCTCGTATACCTGCACGATGCCTGTATTGCCTCTTCCATATATACCTGTATATAGCATTCCTCCCACTGCTTTTCGAGCGCAGCATCCGAAACCACGGTCACGTGTCCTGGACCATTAATTCACTTATTAGGGCGAAATCTTCTTGTCGCAAAGTGAAAGCATGTGTCATTTGATTTAAAGAACTAATATTGAAATGATTTATAGACAGTTTCGATACAGTATCATACTGCTGCGTACCATTATTATTTATTAATAATAATCGTAATAATATTATTATTAAATTTCAATAATTTATAATAATTAAACCCAACATACAGACATATATATTATACGTACCTATAGTTAATTTATATAATTGGTATAGAATAATTAATTTCTTCTAAAAATAAATTTTACTTAAGCTTCCTGAATTGAGTTTTTACAATTTTTCATTTGATTTTTGGATTTATTTGGCAATTCATTGCTACGGAAAAAAGAAAATGGTTTCGAGGCAGAGCCAAATTCTATTCACCCAATTATCCACGATATTGAGACGACCGCCGAGTTCAGGATGGTCCCGAATCTCCTCGAGTATTTATTCACATGCCAGAACGGTTCGAGTTAGTACGCGTGTATATTCGTGTGTTCATGTTTTTCTTCCTTTGCGAAAGAACAGTCGTTAATGCGCGAGTCACGAGACTCTCCGGACGCCGCGGCGTAACGTATGTTAAACATTCACGGCTAATAAAATTCCGCGAGACTTGCGCCGCGGCGGGTAGCTCGGGTTACCTTCGCGTTGCAGCAGCCGGTTACACCCACACACGGGCACATACATGGACGATCACTCGAGTGTGCCCACACGATGCGCAAAAGTATGGGTTTGGTTCGTGTGTGCCGGTAGAAAACGAATAGTTGGTATAAATAGGGCATGAGAGAACAACCGAGACGAACACACGAGAAGTCGTTTCTCTCGCTCTCTGGGTCCAGAGTGAATGTACAGGGAGCCCAGAAATTCGTTCTCGCGCGCTCCCACTGAACAAACGCTCTCGGCCGTATACGACGCGGACCTTTAGCCATCTCTGTCTTTCTCATTCTCGAGATTGAAGGGTTTATGCGACGCGTCGCGTGTTATAACACCCCCACCCACTCCCAAGACCGTATGCCATTTGAGTGCCTCGTTCTCGCCACCGTGTACGTATACCGAAGCAACTTCCGCCGTCGTATAACTCTTGGTCTTAAACTCCTGCGCGAACTCGCCCGTGGGACACGAAATCAAAACTTTCGCGAGAGAGGCAAGCACGGCCCTTAATTACGTAGGTATACCGGGGATACGGTGTTATATCACACGCTGCATTACATATATATGATATTGCGCGCGGAGAGGCGCGTTCTTGACCGCGCCACTAGGTACTGTAAACGAAACAACGAGATTAAAGGGTAGAGTAATAAAACTACCCTTGAAATCTCAAGGGATGTTCACACAGAATTATCATTCCGAACGGTCATCATGCTCGATCATAGTCTGACCAATATTTTAACACTGCTGGTTGCTCATCCTGCAAGATATATGAAATTCGGCACAGATTTTCCAAAGTACTTTAACATTGTCTCAGATAGTACTTGTGAAACTCACTACGAAATATGTATGTATTCCGCAATTCCACAGTCCCTCACCCAGAGACATCGAGGACTACTTGACGAGCCGTTAAATATTATTCTCAAACGTTCCTTGCGCCCATGAACAATTCCCAGTGATCGCAAAGTGGCAATAAATAAATCTTAACGTCTCCTCCTCTAATACCTTTCCACCTCGCACTTTCGGTTTTGCACTTGCCTTTACGTGGTGCGTCCCTCGCTCAATCGCTTCTGACAAAATTACACTCTTCGTTCACGACGCACAGGAGAGACACGGAGAGATGGAGAGAGAGGATTCGTCGAGCAACGTCGAGCAGCGTCGTAAAGCAGCGTCGCGTTTTTCACGTGCGATCGCGAAACTGCGCCGAGAGTTGGGATCTGAGAGCCGCGGCAAGACACTGTACGCTGCAGAAACACCGGTATATAGAGGATATATTGCTTCGAGGTAACACACGAGAGCTATGAAAATGTGCGTCTGTGCGCGTCGTTCGTCACACTACCCCGATATCAGAACGTATCACAGGGCTCCAGGGTTAAGATCTTCCTTCGTGATATACATACGACGAAGAGGCTTCTTTATATACCTCTTCGCGCGTCACGAAGTACCCTGTGTATGTCTCTCGTCGTATCCTACAAACGCTTCAAACGATGTGCCAATGTGGTTTGTAACCGTTCGTTACGAAGGATAGCGCGCGCGCGACCGAGCTTATTTGCAAAGACCTTTCCATCTGATACTTCCTCCTTCCCTCATCCCTCATCGTTTCTTTGAGGGAATATCGTGTAATACGATGAGCTTCAATATATTATACTTGAGCATGTTCACCAGGAATGGACAAATGTGGAAAGGCTACTGGGATCTCGTGCTCTTTGCCAGTATAAATAAATCTATTTGAAACGTATCTATGTTTCTTGCATCGTTTTTGTTCAAGTATATTGTGAAATCTTGTCTTTTTCTACGACACACGCGCAGGAAGATTTTTTCCTGAGTGATTCGGAAAAGCAATCTTTATAAAATAAATAC
Organism: Netelia inedita; assembly: GCA_964017225.1. Taxonomy (NCBI): domain Eukaryota; kingdom Metazoa; phylum Arthropoda; class Insecta; order Hymenoptera; family Ichneumonidae; genus Netelia; species Netelia inedita. The sequence goes on from OZ024920.1 coordinate 11,136,839, forward strand.
CAAGATACGGCGGTGGTAAAGGTAAGTTTATTCGAAGCAAGTTCCATCTGCCAGAAGTCGGAGTCTAGACCATTTGACTATCCCGTTTATGATCGAAAAGTTTTTTTGGGTACTACCGGCGGGAGATCGAACGGAAGCCGGCTTTACTGTCGGCGATCGTGGTGAACCATCTCGGGAGGTACCTACGTTCGAAGATCAATCCGACCGCAAGTCTTTCCCTGTCTGTAATAAAACGAAATACTTATTTATAAAACATAAAAATAAAATCGTTTTTTATCGGGCAGACGGGAAGGCAACAAAGCTGCACAGCCTTTCGGTGAATTCAGCTTCGAGGCGCGTCAAGTACATCGTCTTTTTTTTCTCGTTAATTTCTTTCCCGATGATAGCCAGCGGATACTTTATAATGCTCGTTGGATCGATGAAACAGCGGCGTATGAACGAAAAACCAAGCGAGGAAAAAAGAAATCTATAAAATATAATTACGTTTATCTGGATTTGGATAACATTTTTATCAGTAACGAAAGCGACGGAGAGAACGACGCGGTGGAGTTCGCCGCTACTTAAGGGAAAAGAGGATAGGGGCCAGTTGGCAGGTGCCTGCCAAATCAACGTGAGGAAGAGGCGAATAACGAGGGAATGAAAAAAAAATGAGCTGAAGAGAAACCGAGAGATGAAAGAAAGAAGAAGAAGAAGAAGAAGGAGAAGAAGATGAAGATGGAGAAAAATAAAAAGGAACATCGATGAGCTGAGCAAGAGAGGAGGTATATTCGATCCGCCGGGGGACGTATAATGCTATCGGAAAGAAACGATCCGTGAGGGCGAGTCGAGAGCGAGAACGGCGGGGCGGAGGGGTCAGGGAGGGGGTTGGGTCACACAGGGCGGGGAGAAACGAAAACGCGTGTGTCCGAGATCTCTGCACGCACCAGAAGCGAGATGAAACCGCGAATGGGCCTCTCCTCCGTATCTCCTCTACCACGCACCGCTGATGCAGCTTCTGCGGTCGCTTTTCTGGCCTCGCAGCCGTGAACGAACTGACCAACCGGTGCTTACGTGCGTGCGTATTGGTGCGTGCATATTTGTATGGGTGTGTACCCATCACTGCCGCGAACGCCGAAATCCTCGTGCTTTCAATAATTTTCCATACGATAATCTTGACTATTTATGTCACTTCGCTCGAGCATACAATTGTAATCGATGATAAAACTTTGTCCACTATCTCTCGTGAATAAACGAGGAAATTCGGTCCGCATCGCGTACAATACGGCGCACCAGAGGTAGACAAACGGCAAACACGCGTCCGAGGCGATCGTGTAACAAGTTCCACTTTACGAGTACACTCACTGCTTTTCTCGTGAGTATCTCACCTTGTGTAGTGCAAACTGCTGTTTATATCGTATATACATTGTAGGGAAGAAGCTCTTAGCAACGGGAAGAGACGTCAAGCTAAACGAGGTCTATGCCGTTTATGCATATACAGGGTGCGTCGGAAGTCCCCCACAGGGTTGATATTTGCGGATAGTTGACGGAGCCACAAATGTAGGCACATACGAAGTTCGCGCGATTCATTCCCGATGCTTTTTAAACGGGAGACGATTGGAGTTGTCCAATCAGAAAACCGGTATTGGCAGGGTTCGAACGCGGTCAAGAGGATAACAGCGCATATCCAAAGTTGAGTGGGACATCGATTGTCGCCGGTGCGAGACCAGGCTGTGGAGACTGTAGCTATCGGATATAAACTATAGCTTGTAGATCGTAGTTTGTTGGGGCTTTGCTCACGCACTACTGCCATAGTAGGAGGAATGGAGGTTCGATCGCGGCCGATTCCTGGTCTGATTGGACAACTTCGATCGTTTCTCGGTTAAAAACTAACGCCAATTGACCGTAGGAACTTCGCAGGGAAACTCGTGGCACCGATGGTTATCCGCAAGGATCAACTGTGTCCGGCACTCCTGTGACACCCTGTATATACATATGTATTTATTAAACATACTACATATATGTATGTAGTCGTTTTCTCTTACAATAGTAGTAGTAGTAAGGTACGACCTCGCACAAACAGATGCTAGCTAATAGCAGAGGAAAAAGAGGTGACAACATGGCTCACTACGTCAAGTTAATTACATCAAGGAAACTTTACCGAGCTCTCTCGTCCAAGCGTAGGTCCTGTTACTCGGCTCTTTCTTTCTCTCTCGCTCTTCCTCTCTTTCTCTTCCTCACTCTCCATTCTCTTCCCTTTTCAACACTACTTCTCGCTCCAGCATGTACTTACTGCTCGGGGTAATACTCAAATTCTCGCGTTAGAACGATACAGATTGTTCATTCTCTCTCTTCCTCTCTCTTGCGTGCTCGAACACGAGATGCAAACAAGTCGTGTGTATAATAATATACCTATATTATTCTATATTATTCCACATATACCATAGGATACATATTCCTGTTACAGTTTATACAATATACACGGCGGTTGGTAATACGCGACGGTGAACACACACTGTACGGTGAAACCTCAACTCAAACAGGGTTGAATTCTCGCGCGTGGGATCCTACTAAACGAGGTGGTGCGCGAGTTTCTGATGGTTGAGCTTCTTCTCTCTTTATACTCGCAAATTCAACGTTTTCCGGAGATTGCCCCCACCCCCGCCCTCTTGCCGTGTGTACTGCGGAACGAAACTAACCGTGCTGCGTATCGTTACGTACAAACCGCCGGTGGGACAAACAATAGAACGGATTACGCAAGTTTAGACATTCTATTTGCTTGTCAGTATTTTGTGTACACAATGAATGTATGATACCAAAATATGATTCTCGTCCGAGATATTTTTACAAAATGCCGGGAAAATTATCGATATTCACTTGGCAAAATTTCCAAATTTGGTCAAATAAAGATATTTGTTTATATGGCACTGGAAAATATATGTCGTATGAATAAAAATAGATTCGCGCTTCTAATTGAGATACAAAATAGATATAATTCCATGGATAACGATCCTTTTTTATTTTAATCAAGGGACGAGTCGGAAAGCTAAAAATCCGCGTAAATCGCTCGGTGAAGTTGAAAAACTTGAAAATACTACTTTCGGGAAGTGCTCTTTTTCATCGATCTTTTTAAGCGCTTCGGCATCTCCGCGGAAGTTTTAATATTGCATAGGAGCACGCACCGAGGTAAAGTGTACGTACCGCAGTATTTTAGGCGCGCGCATATACGTATATACAGCTGAAAGAAACGATTGGATATTTTGGCAGGCATTTCATATCGGGGCTTCATATCGCGTTCTCGTACACTCTCTGGATGGGGCAGGGGTCCGTCTCTCGCTCCCGTAATTACGGTAATGTTATGCCAGCTAATTGGAAGGCTTTTTGTCAGAGCCGATAAAGAGGAGATTACACGCGGGAGATTGGCCCCAAGTAGCTCGTGCGTTTCGAGGCAAGTGGCTTCGGCGCGTTTTCGTTGAGCCGAAAGTAAACGAGAAATTGGTTATCGGCAAACTCGACAGGACTAACCCGCGGGGGCCTTCGACGAACCGCATCACCACGAGGTTTTGATGCCTCTTGCTCCCACGTTTCTGTGCAAAGGAAACTTAAAAAAAAGGAAAGGAAAAAGACTAAAAATAAAAGATTTTTCGACTCGGATAGCTCGCGTATCCGCACCGGCCCGTACGTGAGTCGATGCGCTATGCAATTACAACGATTTGCGCCCGAATCAAAAAATCTTCGATCCTTGAGTTGCAATCCAAGTGGGCAGCAGCAGTCGAGATCGAGACCATGATTTGCGGTTACAATAATAATAATAATAATAATAATAATAATCTTCAAAACGGTTACAATTTTCCAAGTGATGAATATCGCAATTGTTTTTATCTCGTTTCATTCTGCAGCTTGTTCTTAGGGTCCTTCTTGATATACAATGGGGACAAGGGGCCAGGATAAATGGCCGCGTAGGGTCTATACGCATCCCTCTGACAACTAAGTGGCTTAAACCGGTGGTTTGCCACGAGAGCTACCGGACAACGGAAGGTATATATATATAAATGTACATATATATATATGCACATATGTATGTACGTTCCGACGAGGACGAAGCGCAGCACCAGCAAGGAGCGGTGTTCGCGCAAATGCACCGGACTAGCACAATGCGCGGGATATAGGCCGGGCGTAAGTAATGTATGCTCGCATTGTTTACCGTCGCCTTGGCTGTGCTACGGGGCTATTCCGCCACGTTACGCCAACTCTCTCGCACATTCTCACCCCCGTTACCTTCCGGTATACTGGCGTCTCCCTTGCATACATGCAACGCGCAGAAGATACGGTCGTACGCTTTACGGTTATATTTTTCTTAATCTCTATTCCTATTTTATCGTAAATGTTTTTCTATGCAATGAATATTTACAATCACGGGGAATTATCGCTCGAACAGCGTACGTTTTTCGCACGGATGAGGACTTGTCTGGTAGGAAATTCAATAGATCAACAGCTGCATCGGGTTATCGAATTTCGTGGCAATATTTGAATAATTAATGAGTATGTCAGCCTTGTTATTCGACTTTATGGATTCAGGTCGAACATTTGGTGGATGATTTCATTTTGATTAAATATAGCCTAGTCACAACGAGATTGCGTATAAATGTTTGAATAAGAAATATTGATTTTGGGGATTGATTATCAATTCGAATCTGTCATAATGTTACGAGACAAATACAATATTCGCAATTGCGTCGGTGAAGGCCATCGTCTGTTCCCTATTAACCATGCGGTGCATAGATGAGAGTAGTATAGTCATTTATAATTGTATTTCAGCATGAAAATAGAATGCGTCATGCTGATTCGTACCCCAACCGATTGTACATCTGCGGTTTTCTTCAAATCTCCGAACTGGCACGAAGTCACGAAATCACGTATGCCTCCATGTGTTATCTATTTATAGGAAGGCGCCGCGATTAAAGACTAGCGCCAGCCTTGCGCCGAGCACGTGTACGACCTTCGCTAGCCCGAACGGTCGAGTAGCGGCACTGCGATAGCTTTGGACACTTGCCGCTAGGTGGCTACGGCGCTGAACGTTTCTCACATGCGTCAACTGTCCCTGATGCTATAAGTACCCGGCGAATTCTCAAAATTATTAAGATCATACTTCACAGGATCATTTCTGTAGTATATCTTCACTTCCTCTTTACTGTAAAGTAGAGTCGATGCAGCCACGATGAGGAGGAATAACCCTCTTCCTTGAGCGTGAGAACGACTCGGGATTATGTTTTTAACGTAATCCCAGTCATCGATGATCGTTCACCTTTTGTGCTCTGCACAGAAGGCATGGGAAGTGGGTTTTCTGAGTGGTTAACTCATAAATTTATTTAAAAATAATATTTAATAAATTGCAATTTGTAAAGGTCACTTTTACCAAATGGACTATCTAATTATAAAACGGTCCGCTAAGTAGTAATATTGCAAGTTGAATTCATGTTGTTTCCAAGGGCGACATATATCGTGGCTTTTGAGGCGGAGGCATACTGGGTATTAGCGAGGGAGGGAATACAGCAGCGCGAGATTTCATCTAAAATCGGACTAATGGCGTCCGTTGCTCGTGTTGTTTGCCATACGTAAATATTTATCGTCGCGGCTTCGCTGAGCCTCGGCCCAAAAGCTTTATTTAACAGCAAACACTGCGTGTGTGCTTCGAGCATACGGCAGTGTTCGCTATGCTTGAAGTAGAAATATCCATTGCGTGACGACGAAATTGTTTTATAACGAGGCTATTCTTCTTCATCTACCAGAGATCGGTTCACTCTAAAATCGGATAACCATTTGTTATTGATATACAGACTCCAATGAAATATGTGTTTTAATTATTAATTTTTTCGCATTCATTTTCTCGTCATCAACTATAAGTGCTTATTTATGCTCTTCGTGAATACTCGTTACCGACAAATTGCGTAATTCCGCAGGAAAGCACGAATATGAGAGTTGGTCTCTGTCGATCTGCGTGGCGGTCGGTACGTACGTGGCACGTATCGTCCACATTCCTCGTTTGTCAAGTGCAGATACGAGTAGGATTAAGAGAATCTCTTGGGTGAAAGGTACGGGGTTTTGGGTCGGAGGTGTTGAGAAGGCAACGGAGACGGCCTGAGCAGGGGATGGTACAAACGAGCCACCGACGTTTCAAGGATTTAGAATAGATTTAAGTCAACGCCGCTCTCTTAATCCCGACGTTTTTCGCGACTCTTTACAAATTTTTCACTCCAGCTGTCGCGAGTAAAAAGAACGACTAATTCATTTTCACTCGAAGACTTTACCCACGTCGCAGGATGTCTCTCGGGATAATAATTTTTACGTCCACTCTCTCACAGTCAGTCGGACGTTAACAAATGAAAAGCACTTTGCGTAATTTTCTCTCTTTCTCTTTCTCCTTTTCACTCTCTCAATCTCTCTTTCTCTCTTTCTCTCTCTCTCTTTCTCTCGTTCTCTTCGTGTTCGGTAGTGAAATAGTGCGGAATTATAACGATCTCTCTGACAGACGCGTACAGCAGGTATACACGGACTCGAAAACTACGGTTGGCCCGGTCGGCCGACCGGGGGTAACAAATTCGAAAGCCACCCCTAGGATAAAGCAGCTTCAAGAATTATATACATATGGTATACATATATATTATTACTGTACTATAGTTTCGTATACGAATGGTAACGTTATCCGCTCGTGACCCGCCAGTAAATCGTTTTATCCGGGTACGCGCATTTATTTGAGTTTGCCCGTTGGGAACGAGACGACCATTTTTCTGAAACTATTCCAACTGCAGCCCATTAGAGGAGGCGCCAGAGACTTTAAATCGTTCGAGCGGCGGTGTGTCGCCTACTCTGTGCAACCGTATATAACGACGCAACTTTCTCGTCCTGTAACGGCCAGTTGCTACTCGAGTATAGGCTCACACGGCAATTCCTTATCCCCAATTCGCCTTTTAAGTCGAACTTACATTTTCGGCCCTCCATCTTTTACCTGTATACCTCGTATTCTTTGTTCTCCCAATTTTCATACTTGTACCAAAGTCATTTGCATTGTTTTGGAAATTATTAAACTCACGGTTGGTATATTGGGTCGTAGAACGTAAAAATGTACTATAATAGAATTTTGTCATTCATGGAACGTTGGAAAAAGGCAATCTGGACGTCGCCAAGAAATGGGAAGATATTCGTTGTCATACTTCGTAAATGTACAAAAAAGAAATAAAGAAAAGATCGTCCCACTCACCGAAGCTCTGCAACGGAACTTTTATATAAGAGTACTGGAGAACCTCTCGACTTTTCTCCGGAGCTCAGTACTTGACGTTTTTCTTCGCGTTTCTTTTTCATTCCGTCGAAACGACTCCAAGCGGACATTGCGAAGGTCCCTCGAACAATGAAATCGAGAAAAGCTTATTACGCGTAGCGGGAACTCCGGGCTCGCATCGGCTCGCTTTTTCGTTTCGAACATGTACGCGGAACGCCAATATAAGCTCACGTTCATTGGTCATTTCTGTAGTCGTCGAAACGGACGTAAACGCCCGGACACCTGTGAACTTCTCTCTGTTCCCGTGTCATAAAACACGTCGTCCGCGAGCGTCGCATATTCGTTCGACAACGCACTGGTAAGTGTATGGGGTGGTTTATTTTTATATACGCATATATACATATACATACATATGTATATGCGATGGAGCACAGAACGTGAGCAATACACGCGCTATTCCGCCGACCCTTTCTCGTTTACTCTCTCTCGATGTACTGAATCTTGCTAGTACAATGCTATAGTCGGCACGGATGGTCGTTCGCCGATGCAGCCATCGTTATTGTTACTTTATTGGTCGTAAATTTTTACCGGTGGCCATATCGTGTGAGTATGGATACGAGGAACTACCGCAGTGTCGCCTTGAGAACCGACAGCATCATATGTACAGCCACCAGAAGAGAGCCCGGTCTTTCGTTACGCCGGGCGAAATTATACAATGTTGTGATACTCGAAATGGAATTACAAACTACCCGTTATAGTTTTACTAGACTACAGATGATTTGACGAAATGGTAAAATGTTTAGAATAATGAATTGACAAGAAAAAAAAAGTGGCCCATGAGGGGATCGAACCCGCGACCTTCGCGTTATTAGCACGACGCTCTAACCAACTGAGCTAATGGGCCATTGTTGGAACATGTGTCTTTTTGACAGTAATTGTAGCACATTAAATAATGTACGACATCTAATTGTAAGTAATATTTCGTAGGAGAATGAAGACAATGCCAGTTTTAGTCAATTGAGACGATAATAGTAAAAATGTCAAGACGTAGACTTGTCGATGTTATGCTTAGACATGTTTAGTTAGAATTTCTCAAATACGTTCGACTGAGACACGAAAATACCATTCCAAATGATTTTGAAAAAGGATGAAAATATTGATAATAACACTAGTCATTTTTATACCTCACTATCTAATACGGTAGGCAGGCAGATAGGTCATACCTACCCCAGAATATAATATGTTTTCCAATTATCGTTATAGACTTATATGTTATATTAATTTTACTCTGAAAATGTATTTTGCTTTAGCATAAGCCTACTTTATTGTTGCTTGGATTCAAATAATCATATGAGAAACGCGTTTCCATCGGCCCATTAGCTCAGTTGGTTAGAGCGTCGTGCTAATAACGCGAAGGTCGCGGGTTCGATCCCCTCATGGGCCAGTTTTTTTGCATCGACTTCGCCATTATTGCAGCCTGTTCAATGAATTTCTGATTATCGTTTTTACACCTCGTTATAAAAAAGGAGTTCAACGCATTTTCCTTACAATGAGACATTATCGTTTGGGTGTTTGTATCCCGAAATACAATCATATATATACACCCTGTAAGTGAACTGAGTTCTGCGGAGGATAATATCGTGTTGTTGGTTAACGCACCTACATATATTTATAATTAACAATTAACAATTAACAACGTTCTTTATTTCTGGTTGGGTTTACATAAGAATAAGGATGAAATATAATGAACCAAAAGAAACATTCCAAATTAAAAGGAAGGGCATGTTAACGAATTGACTTAAGTTTAAGTACTCGTCGCTATATACTAATGTCAAGCTGATAGGTAAATAAATTATATTTGGGTATAAGAGCCTCCATTGGGGCTTAATGTATGTTTGACAATCTGAGTTGTCAGTGTGGGGCGGGGTAGAAAAAAAAGACATCGGTGGTTGAGACCCATATTTATGTCTTAAAAAAAACCCATCGGGTATATGAATGTTTTGTGCTGGTTATATGTTTATATGTTTGTAGGTATTGTATAGTAGTTGAATGGGGAATCCCTTAAGTACTGTCGGAAAAGGATTAATCTGATATAATATGTATAAGCTTATAGTAGAGGGACTATTCCTAGTAGCTAAGCAATGGTTGTGCGTTTACACATTATATAAGTAGATCATAGGGGAAATCGTACATATTAAATATGATTATAGTTAAGGTTAAGCTTAGTTTAGTTATATAAGTTATTTTATATAAAGAATAAGAAATATCGATAGCAGTTAGGTAGAACAATGGGAAATCGTATAAAGTATAATATAGCGAAGTATATGGTATAGAACAATGATAATTGAATATTGTACATATGAGGACTAGATTACAATGATGATGGCTATAACTTATTAGTAAAAAAATACTGACTAGAGGGTAGATCTTTGGATTAGGCTTTAGTACTAATTACAGGTTAAGATTAACTTAGCTTAATTAAATATGATATTAACGTAAGATTAGAGTATATTGATAGTAGGTTAGTAAAACAATGGGAAATCGTAATGATATTATATTATGAGGTATATGGTATGGTACAATGATAAATGGGTATGTACATATGAAGACGTGGTAGCGTTAACAATGGCTACAATTTATTCGAAATGATTATAACAAGTTGGTAAAGATATAGTTTGTGTATGGTATTTATATGTTGTTTATGCTTAAGAAGCTTATATGGGGTTGCGAAGGAAATTAATTTTACGTTCTTTTAGTTTCATAATTGTTGTGCTGTTAGGACTAAGCCAATAATATTTGTTCGGGTTGAGCCTACTAAAGTTTAACCAGTCGACTTTAAGTAATGCAGTAGAAAATTTAAATTGGTATGGGTTTTGTGCATATGACTCAGCAAGGAGATTTATCCTTTTATCTGCCTTGTTGCGTTTCCAATGATATATGATGGGTATGTTACGTTCGTTTTGAATAATTCCTAAGTTATCGAAGTATTTAAAGGTTTGTGGCGGTAAGTATCCAGATGCTAATTGGCTTTGGAGAGTAGTTTCGTTAATTGTATTGATTTCTTTTATGATGTTGTGTTTGCTTAAGTTTAGTTTTTGATAATAATTCCTAGTTAGTTTTATGATGAAATTGTCAATCCTTGTAATGTTGGCTGTGTTATATAATGTTTTGCTGGGGATATATTTTTCATAATTATGCTGTGGCGAATAGTATAAGTGCAAGCAAGATCTAATGATTTTTCTTTCGAAGATTCTTAATTGTTCCATAAGGGAAGCATTAATGTTCCACCATATGGGTGCGGCGTAGGTTATAATGGGTCGTATTAAGAGTAAATATAATATAATTTTTGTTTTTTTGGATAGGTGCGTATTATGAAAGATACTAGAGTTGGCCTTGTACGCGTTTTTTGCTTTAATTAGTTGTAGGTCAACTAGAGTATTAAAGCGTACTAGTTGGTCTAATGTACAACCATGGTATTTTACTTTGCTTTTTTGTGGGATTGTAATGATGTTATTAGATATAAGATCGTGGGTAGTTATTTTGTATGTTCTAGTTAGCTTGCTGTTATAACCCGATAAAAGTCTCGTGGGTTTTCTAAATAATATAGATTCGCATTTATTAAGATTTATTTTAAGATTCCAGTTGTTATAATATAAGTTGATTTTAGATAGTAATTCGTTGATTTTATTTTGAATGTTACGAGGGTTCCGGTTTGCATAATATACTATTAGGTCGTCAGCAAAGGCGATGGCCCGCGTATGATGGTCGTTATTTAAGTTAAATATTTTTAGTAAATCAGCGGTGAATATGTTGAAGAGTAATGGGGAGTTGACAGTACCTTGTTGGAGGGCGTCTCGTATGTTAAATGTGATTGAAGAAGTATTACAGTAATTTGAGATGACAAAGTTTTTGTTATTGATCCCCTATTGATATCCCAAATTAGATGGATCATCCAATTTGGGTATTTATTTTTGTTCAATTTAAATAAGAGGCCCTTTTGCCAGACGGTGTCGAAGGCCTTCTCCAGGTCTATTAGAAGGGCTCCAACTAAATTATTGTTATGGATGAAGGTGTTGAGATCATTTGTTAGTTTGTGTATGGCGTGTGTAGTGGAGAGTTTGTTTTGAAAGCCGAATTGGGCGCTTGGAATAATATTGTTGAATAAGGTTACTTTAGATAATCTGATTTTAATAATTTTTTCGTAGATTTTACTGATAGCAGGTGTGAGACTAATAGGCCTAAAGTTAACAGGAGGAGTGGTATGTTTATTGGGTTTAAGGATAGGAACAATTTTAGCAGTTTTCCAGATACTTGGGAAATAGGATAGGTTTATAGCGTTGTTGAATAAGCTGACAAGGGGTTGTATGATTTTGTTTGTGAGGTTCTTGTAAATTATGGGAGAGATGTTGTCTATACCGCTTGAGGTTTTGTTTGATAGATTTTTGAGTATGGCTGTGAGTTCGGTGGTAGAGGTAAATATGTTATCCTTTATTAAATTATTGATGGGTCTAAGTGGGTGGAGAGCGGAATTATGGTTACTGAAGTTGCAGATTGAGATGTTGTTTATACGATTAAGGGTGGCGTTATTGATGATAGCATCGGCTTTGGTTTCAACTATTTCTTTTAATCTGGTGTTTTTGTTTAAATTGTTAGAGGTGTTGATTGATTCATAGTGAGCTCCTAGAATGTTCAGTATTTGACTATTGTTGTTTATTATGAATTTGTTATTTAGTTTGTTGAGTGTAGTAGGATCGATATTACAGCGCTGTAATAGCGGAATATGTGAGTCGTCGAGCTCAAATCGATTCAGTTGTTGTTTTTTTTTGGCGTAATAGTTTGTTGATAATAGGAAAGAATTTGTTTGGTCTGGTGTAAACAATTTTACTTAATCGTTTTTTCCAATGATTATCTGAGGTGCGTTGCATTTCTAATTTGATTTGTTTGTTTAGATGTTTAATGGTTAGGTTGTAGTAATTGATTAGGATATGGTTGCTGGGGTGTCTGTTTTTTGTGTTGTGTAATTTAGTAAGGATGGTGGATTTGCTTTTATGGAGTTTGGTTATTTTATTTGATTTATAAAGGTCCATTGGGTTGGGGTTTTTATGGTATGTAGTGTTTTACTGCTTGTGTACAGTATACATTCGCTGATGTGTTGTAATTCTTTGTCGATTGTGTTCGTGGATAGGTTAGTATTGGTAGGGATGTTCTGATTGTAAATGTTGTTCAGGAATTTATTGAATTTACGCCAGTTGGCTTTTTTAAAATCGTATTTAAATGTGACCTCTGCGGGTAAGTTATTGGGAATAAGGGGGTTTGAAGGTAGTTCGAGATAAACACAGATAGCGTTATGGTCGCTCTTAAAAGGTAAAGTTTTTATTTTGTTTAAAGAATTGTCAATATATAATCTGGAGTCTGCCAGACATATGTCTAGGTAGGTATTAGCTGGCTTGTAAGTGGGGAAATTTGGAGTGTATAGGCTTATTTTGTATTTAATGTAGTTGTTGTTTATCCAACTAACAAGATAGGTACCTCTGGGGTTATTATTGTGGTCGCCCCAGCTAATAGACCTGGCATCGAAGTCACCCGCCATAATATAATAATTGGTTGGGTGGTTAAGTAAGAATTTGTCAAATATATTAATGAGTTCGTTAGTAAAACGTGATTTATTATATATTTATAATTCGCGTCATATAAATAGCCTTGCAAATAATGAATGAGTTGAGGTATTGTATTATTTAAGAGGAGCAACAACGGCCCATTAGCTCAGTTGGTTAGAGCGTCGTGCTAATAACGCGAAGGTCGCGGGTTCGATCCCCTCATGGGCCACTTTTTTTTTTCTTTTTTTTAGTGGAACATTTTTTCATCAGATGTAACCCGCTTATTTCCTAAGAAAAAATAATTGACATTGCCCGTTTTTTAAGAAAAAGCCAGAACGTCGGCAACCTTATTCCAAGCCAGGCAGTTTTCAGCATGCACGACTCTATTGATAGTGAATACTTGAAGCTTGCCTCGGTTTTCGAGATTGTACTAAATTCATGCCGAATATAATTCAAGTTTCAAAAACCTTTTGAGACTAAAATATTTATTATAAGAAGTTTTCATATTCGCTATACGAATGGCCCATTAGCTCAGTTGGTTAGAGCGTCGTGCTAATAACGCGAAGGTCGCGGGTTCGATCCCCTCATGGGCCACTTTTTTTTCGTCTCGAATGTCATCATTTCTAAAACATTAATTTTTGAAATAGTATTTTAATCTGACATTTAACCCTTTGACTATGACTTTGACTATATAGGGCTCTTACAAGTCTACCAATATGTATGAAATGCGTATATATACGCCTTCACGAATTCATTAATATATACGAAAGCCCTCTCAATATTTTTTACTATAACACCTTTACTGTTTTATCAATTTATTCAATATGGAATTTATCTTCTTGTGTAACATAGGAACTTAATATCTTCAATTGTCTCAGAAATGATCAATCGTTTTCATATTGTGCACTCCAATTTTATTGCTCCCGTATAATCGCATTTTGCATTGAATAGTGCAAACCTGTTTCTTTACTGTATATTTTAGTGTTTATTTATTTAATGTTGTAATTAAGTTTTTATATTATCCATTCGTTATTTTTGTAAATACACCCTTTCTAAGTACAACCTGGAAATGGTTAGCCAGAAGAAAAGAAAACGTGTGCACTTAAGTACATACTAGTGAAGAGGAAGAACTAAAGTTTCTTGATAAAACATTCTCGCTTCAGCAAGAAAAGATAATTAATCAAAAAAGAAAAAGCATTTTGCGCGGTTTGTTTTTTGGGAAATAAATGTCTTCATATTTGTATTTATTTGTAATAATTATTTTCTGTTAATCCTAAGAATGGTATTAATTCTTCGGGTACTGTTTTGTTCACTAGTCAATGGGCAAGTCCTAGTGACCGACATGCAAATAACGAGCTGTCCGTATTGATAGATTCCTCCGTGAGCGCGCCGCAATCAACAAGTTAAAAGCAAGTCGATTATTCGAATTGATACTATAGAGAGACAATGATTTTCTGTACGTACATACAGATCAGATTAATTGAAAGTTATTAAAAGTGTGTTTATATTGTTTTGGTTTTCAAGATTGCATTCTACTTCATCGTAATTTTGACTCATCTACACAGACGTCTTTATGAACCATGGCATTCTCATATCTGCATACCTCATAGAGAAAGGTTTGTTTTGGGCTTGTATGAAAATTGCGGATAAGAGTAATTCTACCATCATATCGGTTGAAAAAAGAATTCCGGTTCGATATTCATATTTGAAAAACTTTGTACAAATAAGATCGTAATATTTATCTAACATTTATATATCACATTAAAAAAAAAAACTTGGCCCATGAGGGGATCGAACCCGCGACCTTCGCGTTATTAGCACGACGCTCTAACCAACTGAGCTAATGGGCCAGTTGCTCTCCTGGCGAAATATTATAGATAATGTGGGAAAAATACTTTGTAACTCTGTGGTCTGACTCCACCGTTCGAGCAAATACGCGTGACTTATTTAAGAAGTCATTGATCCTGAATTCTCACTAAGGTCAGTGCCTCATATTGCGAATCATGATCGATTCTTAGAGTGCACCTGTACCGCTCAAAAGCTCTCTCGATTATCCTGAACGTTCAAAAAAACATTTCGCTTAATTTGATCTTATCGAGAAGTCGGTCTGGCGGACGTGGCCGAGTGGTTCGTTGGTTTGCCCTCTCTGGTTCTCCCGCCGGTTTGGTTAGCATACAGAAAGATAGCCCTTGCCTCGCTCCTTCCTCTCATCCCTTTGCGATATAAATTATAGCCTGGGGCACGTCGTTCAATGTAAATGAAATACAAATTGGACCAGGTCTCTTATTATTATTAATTGAAGACATTTGTTAGCTTATCTGACATTCGTGTCCTTTCACTGAGAAAAGAAGGCCCTCTTTCTAGAGTATATATTTACACCAAACTGCGAACCAGAATAAAAACCAATGGTAATTAGCCGGTGAAAATATTTTCGCATATAAGAAGGCTCGAAATTTGATGATATCACAGCTGTAAAAATTCATTTTTTCGATGGTTAATCGGTGCGTTACAAAAAAATAAACTGGCCCATGGGGGGATTGAACCCTCGACCTTCGTTATATAACGCTTTCGCATTGAGCACGACGCTCTAACCAACTAAGCTAATGGGCCGATATACACAAAATCATTGCAAAATGTTTACACCAACCGTGACAGTTCTAATCTAATCACATAGATCACTATCGCTATACCGTGAGAACCTCTGCTGAAACCCGACGTCATTCTTGCAGTAAACAGATGTGCGAGCGAAATGGATATTGACGCACGGACTATTTAGTGTGGTCAAATCAACATCGACGGAGCTAGCGATGGCCTATTCGGAAATTGGTTTATTCGCTGTGCGCTCGAAGCCAAGCGTATGATCAATGAAAGGTGAACGATGAACATCAATGGTAATTGCACCTGCGGTCCCGTCTCAATTCTCGAATATCGTATTGTTTCGGAAATTCGCGTAATAAATTATGTTCATTATATTTCTTTCCGAGGCTAAACCTTGACAATGACACACATTTAATCTTTCTCCACCGCTAGAACACCCTCTTTAAAGTATGCCGATCGTTGTCCGCAGTACAGAGTCCCTAAAAAGAAATGCTCTGTGTATTACCACGATACCGCCGCATAATTTTCGTTACAATGGCAAACCTACCTGGAGAACTCGCGTAGCATTCCCGCCTTCGTGTTAATTTGCAAAACGCTCTCGGCAGTGCTGCTCGAATGTACGAGCTCTCTCTTGCACAATGCCGGGATCACGACTATCCTGGATTTCTCTTCTATTCTGGAGAATCGAACGAGATCCCAACTTGAAGCCCTGAGAAAAGCCGCTCTCGTTGCCTCTCGAGGTTGCATGTTTTACCCCCCCCCCCCCCCCCCCCCCCCCCCCCCCTCTCCCACCCGCCTGCCGCTTCAGAGGCGTATCATGCTGAAATTTCTTGCAACGACCACAAAGCCACCTCGTGGTAATGTAAGATAAGTAACGGTGTACGTGAACATTGCTCGTTCATACTTTGTACTAATCAGTATTCCCTTGGCACAATTGCAGAAACGCACGATATCTTCGCTATATCCGCAATACCGTCTCCTCTTCCTCTTTCTCTCTCTCTGTGTGTATATATATATATATATATATTATTTTAGTATCAAACGTTATTCGTGTAATATTTGAAGTATCTTAACACGGACCATCTTTATTTGGTCCTTAAGAAATTTCATTACGTTTTCTCGTTTAATAAATCTCACGTTTTGGCAAAACGAGGAAAGACATAGGATACGATGCTTGTCTTGTGCTTTATATGTATATATATATGCTTGTAATTTCAATGATTTTGCTTGTAGCGACAGAACCGGATGGCATCTCTGATGGACCGACTTGTGGAATCTCGTTCAGTCTTCCCTCGTTTCGTTTTCAAACGAATCTCACCCGAGTGTGTGCACTTCTCTCTCTCTCTCTCTCTCTCTCTCTCTCTCTCTCTCTCTCTTTCTCTTTCTTGGTTCGTTTTATCTTTGCGTCTCCCTACGTTCTTATAGGTACCTTTATACCTCCACTACTCTCGACTTTCAAGACTATCGAATGATCCGGTAGGATCGTCTTCGTGCGAGTGCATACTTTAATCGCATTAACCCCTCCTAAACCCCTCTCCCCCCTCCAAGGACATCTGTGCGCTTACGAAAGTCCTTGGCGCGAGAGGGTTTCCGATCGTATCTGTCGGGTAGTCTCGCTAATTAAAGTAGCTCGATTGTGCCTTTATCCCTAACTTCCATTTTCTTCTCTCTCCTCCCTCCTCCTCCTCTCCCCGTCTTTTTCTTTCAATACCCAACTTCGCAAAAGTACGAGTGTTCTCTATGATGTCCGACTATGAGATCCGGCGGTGTCGACGCACTATTGTTAAAAAATACCCCATTGTACATCCGAACTAGAAACGAACTAGACGAGACTAGGGATCTTCGATCCAACGAAACTTATGTCATTATCCTCAATCTTCTTTACAAAATGTATCTCCGCGGTAATATGCTAATTATTAATTAGAGCGTAGATCACGTTGCGTAAAGTCAGTCGCGTATATGAAAATGCATCTTCGATGGTCCGATAATCCAGACGCAACGTTCATTTTATTTCGCGATTACGGAGATACAATTTATTGAAATACTTTTTTATTTGTTTCAGCGCGAATTTTTGTTCTATTGCCGACAGTTCTTTTAACATTACGTAGATCTGGAAAATGCAACGAGTTATAACGATATCTTCGTAATTTTCTTCCGAATAAAAATTTACTCGGTACGGCGATGCGGATCAACGCTTCGGTTAATGCGCGAGTCGAATGCGTTCGACTGTTCACTGCGAACTCCGCACGTTCGTTGGAGGCGAGTTGCGCAGAGATTTCTTCGCTCGTTTACGACTTGGTTATTCTCGTTCTCTTCCCGACCCCTCACCCCCCCGCCCCTCCCCCTCTCTATTTCGATCTCTCCTCTCAGTTTTTCTCTTGCTTTTGCTCTTCATCGAATTTACGACTTCCTGTAGTGGATTGGTCCGTGTGTGTTTGAGAAAGAAGCCGATCGTTACACACGGCTGATGACCCGAGCCTTAACGAATTCTCCGTCTCTATCTCTCATCGTATTCTGTCACTCCATAAATAAATTAAAGCAGCGTTAAATCGGCACTACGCTCTCTCCGAGGATAAACAGATATGGCTACGGTGATATTACATCGAAAACGTGACCTCTGTTCGTTATCAATGCACCGAGTATCACTACTCTGGTTGAAAAAAATTATTGTTATTTTCACATAATATCGGTGCTTTTTCGCAAAGAGTGAAGACACGAATAGTGTCGTTAACGACGACAGAGAATTTATCGAAATTACGATAAGAGAGTAGATTAGATAAGGCAGTTAATTTTTGCCATGATTATCATCGCCTAACAATCTTTTTCACCAGAATTTTTCGATCGATCGATTCGACACGTATGCTTTCAGAAATTATTCGTACTAATTCGCTATTTGTTCAGAATACGAAAATAATCTGAAAACGGCGATTAATCGATGAGTTATTACGAGAGAAAAATGAAAAAGAGTGATCGAACAGAACAGCAAAGAGGCTGCTAATTGAATACGTGTTTCGTAGAATTCTAATGCATAATGTAGCATTACAATGAAACTTCGAGCAACTTATATTGCCTAAAGTACGTTGCTCGCGCCTAAGTTTCTGCTTCTTGGCACTATTAATGAGATTAATAAACTTGCAGCCATGTGGTCGAGGTAATTTAATATGTTACTACATCTGCGTATAATAACGGTAACTACGAAGATCTGGATGAGTAATAAAACGATGCCGAGAAATGCGATACTTTTGGAACACTCCGCGTATATTACGCATCAAGCTGCGCGAAAACCAACTTGCCGGCGAGACTCTTATTCTTCTGCCCGAGATATGTTCTTGGAAAAAGGGTGCCTGCCTCATAGCCCTCACATCCTCACTTTCTTTCTGTCCCTCTCTCTCTCTCTTTCTCCTGCACTCTCTTCTTCTCATACTGTGTCACGTATGGTAATGCAAATGCCACGTTTTGTAACGTATAGACATATATCGCATTAGATGATGCGGGCTCGATCGGAAGCTTTTGTTGTTTATTTGCTTTCAGAGTTTGCCTAATGACGTCGTTAAAAGCCGATAAATATCCATCTCGTCGTATCGGGACGGCTACTATGTATTCTATCTGACAGTAGAACGGGGTATATACGAGCAACCTACATATATGCACGTGCACACACTCGTTGTTGCGATTATTGTTGCAGCGACAAAGCAAAAGGAAAGCGGAGCGCCGTCGACTCCGAAGCGCGTCCCTTTCACCACGCTTCCCTTCTTCTTTGTTCACGAAAGCTTGCCGACCGCTCTCGGGGACTCGGCAAAGTCCGCAGCGCGATAAAACATTTTCTAGTTTATATGCTAATGTTCGTTCGCGAACGCCCGTCCATGCGTTCCGTTCATTCTCCCCGGCCTATGGTGGTGGGGGTTATGTTTAACCAGAAACACGACGAAAAACCCCAGAGGTCTCGATGAGTCGCGCAGACCGCGTGTGAACTATCGACACTGCCACAATGCGCAAAGTGCACCTCATACCCACGCTCAGGCAGGCATCGATCTCGTTCGAAAGCCTGACCCAGTTTTCCACGAATCGTCGATCGCTGTTTTTATAATTAGATTTTTCATTCACACGTTCTATTGTTAAGCAACGATGGGTTTTGGTGGTTAACGAAAGAGCATTCGGTGTTTAATGAAATCTGGAATTTCATGAGACGGCGTTGCACGAAATTGCAATAGGTCGGGTAAAATTTTATTTTATCAAAGTTTTTTCCATGTTTCTCTCGTTGCATTTTATTTTTTCGATACCTTTTTTAATGTTTTTTCACGCGGTCACTAATTAATTATTCATTATTATCATTAATTATTTTATATCAACATTTCTTTCAGTTCAAATGCGAGAATTATACAACGCAGTTGTTTTAGGATTTTATAAGAGAGACATTGTTTTTTATTTTGGTAGTTTGCTGTTGAAAAGCTACGATCTTGTTAAGCACGAAGGTATTTGTGCTTCGCTCCTCTCGGATGTGTAGCACAAATACCTTTCCATAAGCAAGAGCTACTGTGGTCATGGCACTTTGGATTCGTGCCAACGTTTTCGTAGCGAAATTACGCGATCGCAACATAAAACCAAGAATTTACAATGCTGCAAAGTGTCGTAACGTTGTACAACGAGTGTGTTTCTGGACAAAGTTTCGAAATACTCAATTTTTTAAGGGACGATATAACCATTTGTAGTTCAGATATTTCATAAAAGAACAAACGTGAATTGATAATTCCTGTTGCGATCTTTGACTTGAATTTTTTTATATAAACTATTTCGTAGCAATGTACTTATAAGAGAACTATACTCTAACATTCTCAACTGGCCCATTAGCTCAGTTGGTTAGAGCGTCGTGCTAATAACGCGAAGGTCGCGGGTTCGATCCCCTCATGGGCCAATTTTTTTTTGCACTTTTTTTTTCATTTTATATATCATCGTTACAAAAACTATACAGTTTGCATGGATTTTATCATTTTTCACATCGTTTCAAGTATATTAAATCAGTTTTTCAAGGGGTCAAAGAAAATTGCATTTTAAAACTAGACGTAGCTTCCGTAGTTCGATTCATTGAATTTTCGTATTTACATGGTGTATTACGAATCGACTTGTAAATACAAATGTATAAAAAATTAATAATCTCCGTAAAATAGGTGCAAAAAATAATTGTCGATCCTGCCAGGATTCGAACCTGGAATCTTCTGATCCGTAGTCAGACGCGTTATCCGTTGCGCCACAGGACCGTGTTGGGGATGGCTGGTATAATACTGTAGATATCGTATTTTTTAGTGCGGCACACGTAATATATTTATAAAGGGCGACAAATTTGTTTGTGTGCAAAAAAAATGGTGATCGATCCTGCCAGGATTCGAACCTGGAATCTTCTGATCCGTAGTCAGACGCGTTATCCGTTGCGCCACAGGACCGTTTTGGGAGAGGTTGGCATAGTATGAGATATATCGTATTTCTGTGTAAGATACGCAGGATCTATTAATAGATCACCCAGAAGCGGTAGACAGAGAGTTTCAGTTGCCTCTGTTCGTTTCAGTTCAATCGGCACGAGCGCTGTCTTCGGCCGAGTGAACTTATTGAGAGTTTGAATAATTGAAGCAAACTCAACGTCGTGGCCGCATGGCGGAGGGTGAATAATCGCGTATTTACTGGCATTACAACAGTTGGGAGAATTCCCTCCAATCTCCCTTCTCTCTGTCTTCTTCACGTCTGAATTCTATGAAAGATATTCGCTTTAAACTCTTCGACAATGAACGGAATAATTGGGTCTTGACTCGAGTCCAACCAATGCTTCCCCCCTCCCGCCTCCCCCTTCCCTTATCACGTACAAACCGAGTAGGTAGACCTTACCGATCCAAAGGAAAATCCCACCTGAAGATATTTAAGCTTTTCATTCAAAGCGCAATAATGAAGAAACGCTTCTTTGCATCTTACTTTTATTCTTCCTTGATGTACTTCCCCCTGTCTTCCACTCTTTATCGCCCGTTCTCCCTTTCTGCCTCTTTCTCCTCTCTTATAATACTTGCTGCTCGGCTACAGGCTTTCCAAATAACTTCTATTCAGTGCCGTTCGAAGCTCAAACAGACTTCTCCCCTTGAAACTTTAACGTGAAAATCTTTCGAGGCTCAGTTGGCTTCACTCGTCTACCCCTTCCATCTTACCGCCGCGTCGCGTCTAAACTTTAGGAAAAATCGTACACCGTTGCCTCAGAGCGATTGCTTTTCGTTTCAAGTTATTGGAAAATTTGCCGAGCAGGTAGAAAGTTCTTTCTACGAATAATATATATACATATGTGTGCGTGTCTGTGTGTTCGTACTTCGAGGCTTCAATACTTTGTGCAGGAGCGGAAAGCGTTTGGTTTCGCTTTTTAACCTGTACTTTCATTGCGCTTTTATCCACCTTTTTCCCGCGCCCTCCCGTCAATGTACGAGCTTTCTTTGCGTTTGACCTAATATATAATTATACTTGGAAACGTACAATTTGTGAAAAACAGCTTTTACCCGGGCGCCGAACGATTAAAAGCCGTTTGAATTTTTTATTGAAAGCCTCTCGAAGTTTCGAGTAGTGTTAAATTCTGGTCGTCCGTAGTAGTATAGTTGTTAGTTATTATTGTTTCACCCGTCATTAATATGGCCAGTAGCAAAAAGGTGACAGCTTGAAAAACAAACAAGCGTTTACGTAGGGTCGTTAACTATTCCAGCTTACCCGTAAATATCGAATGGTTATTCTCTGGAGAGTCAAGGTCCGAGCGTCAGAAATAAATCTAATTTTACTACCGATTCGATGTCGCCGCTATAGAGGGGTTGCCGATCCGAGGATATTGGACAACCCCTCGTAAAAACGAACTTCCACATCCCGCGAACTTATTATAGGCCGAACGAGAGCAGTAGGATAACGGAAATGGCAAAGGTGTGCGAAACTACGGCCTCGATTTCCGTGCGATTCGGTTTTTCCTTTCAAGGTCGGACCAATATAATCAAAAACTCCAAAAGTATGTGACAGAATAAAAAATGTCGCAGAAAAAAGCCTTGAATGTTGCGCTCTCCGACGCTCAAAAATAAAATGTTCTGAAGTCTGAAATTCTCGACGCCGTACAGATAAATATATATATATATATATATATATATATATATATATACAGATACGCACAGTTTCAAGAATAACAGTGCCGTCTCCATGACCTGCATGCACAGTCGTGAGCTACTCCAGTACTGCTTGAACTTTATGCATGCGCGGTGCCTAAAACGGGCAAACTTCTCGAAGTTGAATTTACTATCCGCAATCTCTTTTCTCGCGTTTGTCCATGTATTGTGTACATGCTACTGTATATACAAGTTCGACGGTGCCCGATGTTGAGCGAATCGTATAACTGGTTCCGAGAGTCGAGTACTTTTTGCAACTGGTGCATCACTAGTCTCGTCCTCGTCTGGTAGTTTTCCTTCTCGTATTCTTACCCCGCGTAGCTGTTTGCATTGTTGGGAGTTCGGTACATGGGCTGTCACTGTGTTACACATACAGACTAGACTTATATATATATATATGTATTTTGCTGTGTACATATTTTCATGTTACCGTGTACGCATACTCTTACAAAAATATCGACTTTCAGACACGCTTCATCGAAATCTTTCGCCCCAAGAGAGAACACGTCGGACGGTTCTACCGAACGACTTGGAAAATCGACAACCGAGAGTAGCTTCGCTGTGTCACCGAAATCGCGCATATGACATACACCGTAGCCCATTAAACTTTTACGATTTAAGTTTAGTTCCTGAATTGTGTGTGCATTGTGTGCGCGACATGTCGCTAGAGATTTATCGCTGCTGTGCGGTCAATGTCGCGCACTCTCATCTCGCGAAAACTCTCGATCATGCTCGACTTTTTCTTCATCCGTATATTTTTACTTAGAGCCTGTAGCAAAAATAGCGAACTCCTATCTACGTAGAAGTTTCATTCTGCTGCGCGTACAGTGGGAGAGTATGTATGTGTATGCTTCGAAATCGCGAACGATGGGTCAACGTCGGAGGGTTGAGGGTCACGTACTCGTGGAGACAGTAGTCAGAACGCTGCTCGATCACGACCATCGACAAACTGCCCGTATATAGTAAAAGCACGAGAGCTTTATGGGCATACGTATATACCGTTAGAAGCGAAGCATTCGATGTTAAGAAAACAACCCCAGAAACCCCTGTAACGTCCCGAGTGTTCGTCTACGTGTGTGTATGTGTGTGCGGGCGTATGGGTATGTACGTATCTACAACTCAACAGGGACGTTGAGCAAAGAAAACTAGGTAAGGAAAGATCGAGAAGTGGATGGAGAGAGCCTCGAGGACTATCGAATTGCCCATGGTATAACCGTGCAGTTTCTTCTCACGTGTAGATATACTACTTTCTTACTTTATTTCTCCCTGAAAGTTTTGGCACACATAGCTACCTATATACAAACGCTATAATAATAATCCGACGTATGTGTATTGAAAAGTTCTTGGTTCGTTTGTCCCATTCCCACTTGAGGGAAGTTTTCGCGGAATGGCATCTTTACGCATAACCTCAAAGGCCCCCATAGAGATTTTCGAACGACAAATGTTGTCAAACTGACAAGCTATAAAAGTCGAATGATTCATCATAAGTGGTCAATAAAACGAATTAATGCACTGGCACGATTTTCAACTTCATGGTAGATTGTTTATGAATATTCGTAGACTGTTGAAAATTTTAGCACGATCAGATCATATTAAAATAATTAGATGGTCGGAATTCTATGTTTTGGGTTTGGGGTGTACTTTAGGGGTGAGCTCGGGGCTTTCAGGTTGTGCAAATTTACATCGTTCGCTGATTTTCCAACGATAAAGTTGCGATGGGCGTGGCTAACGAATCAATGAATGATTGAAATATCGATGAGCATTATCGCTTATCGCAATGCTTTCAGAGTCTGACCGGATTGAGAAAATTCCATTTGGTCTTTACGCGAGGGTGAAAAACGCGTGCTCGTATTCAGCGGGCATTGGCATTTCGATTCTACATAAGCGTGCGAGAAAGCTTCGCGATTCGCGTGGGAGAGTTGCAGCACGTCCGCTTCCGGAAACCGAGACCCTTACCTACGTCGTATGTAAATAATATCCTTGCACTCAGCGATCTCGCTGGAGCGTTACCCCCACTTTCCCGTCTCTCTCTCGTTCTTTCTACCTCTTTATTCCATATGCTGTGCTGATACTGGATAGAAATCGTGAGTGCTGAAGCGTTTCAGCTCTGCGTAGCCGGATATTGTTTTACATCCACTCGCTTTTGTTTCGTTTCCATTCCTCTTGCGAACCACCGGAGAATTGTTGAATATTCGAGAGGGTCGCGACAAGTTTCCGGTAAATCAAAATATTTTTTAGCTTTCGCTATCATAATATGATTGTATGTAAACGAGCAAATAATGGGTATATATATAATTGGTTCGTAAATATAAGTATACACACGAGCTAGAGTTCTAAAGAAATATTTCTCATCCAGAGTATAAAAGTTATTATTGTGGTTCACGCTCGCCAGTCTCCCGCAGAGTTTCTCTTCGTAGCGCTCCCCTTGTTTTCTTGTCGCGAAGCGAATCTCAATAAGACCTGCGTCACTGCATCAGCTTCTCTCGAAGCTCAAGGACAGTAAAATAACGTATAACAAATATTGGTATACTGTATAAAAATAGCAATTTTCAAACTACTTCGCTGTTACTACAAGCATCGAGAACGTAACGTGGAAACGGAAGAAAATTTCCATTCGTCACAAGTTTGATTTATTATCCTCGTTCGAAGATTATATCTTTATCGCATCGCCATTTCGACTCGGTTCAATCGAGAATTTACCAATTCCACGTTGGGACCATTTGATTCTCTCGAGAGCCGCTGCTGCTGCAGCTCGGGGTGTCCCGCAGAGAGAAGATCTGAGAGCAATAGAGAGAGAGAGAGAGAGCGAGAGACCGCTCGCTCACGCGAGAAAGAGAGAGAGAGTGACTGTTCGTCTGGAGAAGAGACGCAATATAAGCACAACGCGCCGGCGTTTGGTCAGTCTGTGGGATAGAGGAAAAGACGTGACCTGCTGGCAAACGTGAGTGTAGGTTGGGCACGATCGGTGTGTGTCCCTGTGTCTCGAACCAAAAGGTACATATATACGTCTATATAGAAGAAGAGAGACGAAAAGAGAGGAAGAGAAAAAGAGCCCACAAGACAGAAAAAAGAAGAAAGAACCGCGTGCGATCGTGCATGTAAAAAATTATTGCCAATAAAAACCTTCGTTATTATTTATGGGGACCCAGGGAGGGCGATCCGCGGGATATTATCGGCTCGAAGGCGCACCTAATATCGGGGTGATGTGTGCATGTGTGCTTGGGCTTGACGTTTGAGCATTGAGAGACTTGGTCTCATTCGACACTACGACACTAGAGAAAGAGAGAGAGAGAATGCTTGAGGTATATGAGCTGCATTGGGTGACCGTCGTTCCTTTTATTTTTCCACATTCATCGTCCGTTATTCTCGATCACGGCTATCATTGCTTACACATTATCTATATCCGTGCACAAGTCGTGTGGGACTCTCTCGGATAATGCTTCACGCGTGTGAGAAAGGGCATTACGGGTCCCTCGCGGATATCGGACTGCTCGATGAAACGTGCGGTACGAATGCGTGCACTCACGCGTGCACGCATGAACGCGCGCAAAATCGTCCCGCTATAGACCCGTTCTGCATATATATATATGCGTGCTGCTTGTACGCACCGACGCGCACGTTCATTTTGCAACCGGAAAGGACTTCGAGAACGAAACGAGAATTCATCGTAAATCATTGGTCGGCGTGTAGTACGTTTATTCACTGTGGGAACGTGCAAGGGCCTTGTCTGCCGCTGTTATTTCGTGCCCTGTTGGTATTTCGTTTCCAACGTCATATCGTGTCAAAGAAATTACGAAAATTGAATATACATTTATAATTCATATTTATAGAGACTTCGTCGTTGTTGACCTGAGTTTTTTAAGATCGGAGTTATAGCTGTGCTTCAATTTAAGATAGTAATTTCCGAAGATTTTGCGAATAAAGTTGTCAATCCTCTCGATTTTTGCTACATTAGATGTATCTTTATTATTTATGAAATTCTACGATTTTTGTTTCTTAAATAAATGTAGACATACTCGGATGCATGGTCTTTGAAATTTTCTTAATTTTTTCATGACGGAAGCACACGTATTCTACCAGACCGGAGCGGCATAGGTGATTAGTGGGCGAATTAACAGCATATAACATTATAATTTTAGTACGTGGTGACAGTGTCTTGTTAAAAAAGAGCCTGCTCTTAACTCGGAATGCGTTATATCTCCATGTTATATACATGGTGAATTCCGTAAGGTTTCTCAAACGGGATTTTGGTGCAGATGGGATCATTACAAACAAAAGTTGCAAATATATATTTGGGATATTTTTAATAGTTTACGAGGTATGAATATTTAAAGTTGATCCAATCTGAGCGCGCCGCGAAGCGTCGAAGCCGCCCACTCTCCGCCCTAGCCGTAGATATAGCACAGTTTAGGGCGTTACATTTGGGATCGCAAAATTCAGAGCAGCAAATTATTATTATTTTATTACGCAGCCATTTTTATTTGGCGCGCTCCTCAAAATTCAGAGCAGTCAATGCCCGACATTCCGAATTCCGACATTTTCATCGAGTGTATTTAGATTTTACAGTTATTTAATTTTTACGTCGGACCCGTAGTTTTCTTTGCGGTAAAATAATTTGGTCACGTATTCGTCGTGATGAAATGATTAATTTTGATAATGAGTAATATCATGGTATAAATAAATGTACCCAAATTGAGCCCTAGATTTTTGTTATTTTTTAAATCATAAAAGCAGCTATTATGGCTAATCTACGATAGTTAGATACAACATATCATGGCCTTTTACTAGATATTCTTTGGGTCTATCTACCATAGTTTATACAGTGCATGCCGAATGAGCAAATGGATCTTCCCGTATCTTCCGTATTTCTTCCAAAAAATAATCCATAGCATATGTCTGTCACACGGTGTGAGTGATTTATAGCCTCACCCTTTCCTTCCAAGGTATACGGAACATTTTTGCCCGATCCTTCGCTCCGTCCGTCTCTTTCTCTTTTATGATGCACGTCGTAAAAATGCTTCAACCCTGCGCCCAGATTTTGGAATATATCTTTCTCTATTTCTCTCTCACCTCCTGGCCATTCCCAAGTGCCTCCTCTTATTCTACAGCTTATCCCTCAGGAAACTTCGAAGACCAAAATGACAAACTGAACGTCATAGGTGCCTACCGCAAATCAATTAACTCTCCACACTATTTGGAAACAAATACACGGATCAAAGAAGTAATAGAGCAAACAATCAATGAATTTGTTACACAATCCGCTGCCAACAGAGCTGATAACATAACTAATCTAATATTCTTGTCTGACAACAGAGCACACTTACCCAACCTCGATATTAACAGTGCAAAGTATTTTGGCACGATACCAGAAGTAAACAAAATATTTAAAAAATTACCAAATAAAACATCCACTGGAGTAGACAATATACCAGCTATAGTGCTCAAACATCTGCTGATAAGAATCATCAAGGACTGCACAGTACTACACACCATCGCATTAAATATGCAAGAGTTCCCAGAAGCATGGAAAATAGCAAAAGTAATTCCAATATATAATAAAGGAAAGCCGCCAAACTTACCCTCTCGCTATGAACCTTACATCAAACACCAGCAAGATATAAGAAGGCATAATTAGCAACGCAATTGCAGCACACTGCAATGCAAACCAAATCAGTGCAGATAACCGGTTTGGGTTCGGACATCAGCATTCAATAGTACGTGCAATCCAGACGCTACTTTCAGACGTTAACGCTCACTTAGCCAGCTACGAGATGGTAGAAGTCATCCTCATCGACTTAGAGAAAGCTTTCGACTCTGTCTGGATATTTGGTCTGATCTACTATACATCCTCATCAAGAAGGAAATTCCAATCGAGCTCATAGAAGATATTTGGCACATGATAATCAATCGAACATTCACAGTGATATATGCGTCGGTGATTATATTTTTGGTTTGTTTTCATTTTTGACATTTTTAAGACTGTCCTATTTTGGAGGTTACCATATGTCTAGTTATCTCGTCCGCAATATATTTTTCGGTGAAGTCGCCGGAAATACCTTGGAGTACCAAAGTTTTCGTTTTTTTTAAATTTTGTTGTGCATGTGAAACATTATTTTTGATTTTCACTTAATATCTCTGTGATTTTGTTATGTGTTTCAATGTTTATTGTCTGCATTGCGGATTCGTTTGCGGAGGTATGTCTAATGAAGAACGTACCTTTTTTATTTTTCCATTTTTTTATAATGTCAATTATTTCAAATGGAAACATAAAAAAGGTGCGTTCCATTTGAAATGAATCCATTTGAAATAATGTTAATTATTATTCCCGATATGATAACTGTGATGATAAAGACAAAACGTTTATGTTTAACTTTGATTAATGTTTTTGTGTAAGAAACGATGGTGATATGTGACGTTGCCCACAGAAAGATCGCGGGAATACTGCAAGGATACTGACCACTATACTACCGAAGATTTCTTGTAGACCTTAGCGATAAAATAGCTTTTAAGTATATTAGGCTATATATATATATACACGTACTTTATGTATAATATTTATAGCACAAAGCAATGAATCTAGAATGGAAAATAAAAAACCCCTCATACGCGATGTAATGGCTACACGCGCGATAACCCATCGTGTCGTTGCCTCAGTATCTACAGTTTAGAGGTCCCACGAAGTCGCGCACAGGGGTGACTCAAAATCCGAATTTATCGACTGTGGGGAGCGGTAAATTGTTTCGTGGAAGGTTATGGGTCGCCGGGCTCGGAAGGACGTTATTGAGCCATTAAATCGTGATTACCCCCTCGCGTTATTGGGTGCGGTGACACGGAGAGGAGCAAGATGTTTCTTCCACTTGTTCCTTCGCCTCTCAACCAGCCCACACTTTCTCCCCCATCAATACGTCTGTCCCCTCGAACCACCAGATTTTCACGATATGATTTACGAAATAAGGTAACATTGAATCGTTCATCGAGGGAATGGAGTCGGTATTGTAGTTAGTGCAATACACCGCCGCACGTCCCTATTTAGTTTTTTCACTTTTTTTCGATAACGAATAGAAGACAAGGGACTAGTGCGAAAATACGCATCAATGCGATGAACGTACAATTCTGCAATGCCCAAGAGCTTGGAAAAGCATGCGGAGTCGGGACAAACAAGTACCGGCAACCACGCAGAGGAGTGTCTGTGGGCGTAGTGTATCAGGGCTTGGTTTCGAGTTTTTTTTACGGACCACGCAACATCCAGGCCTAGGGACAATTTATAACCTTGTGCTCTACGCATATATATGCGCCCAAATGTAGCCACGTTTGTTTTTTTTCTCAATTTCATCCGTTGCAAGAGCCAAAAAATAGTGAGAAGCGAAAAAAAGTCCGGGATAAAAGGGTACGCCGACAATTCTGCATTTTTTTCAAACACCATTGCCGATCACGCATGTTTGCGAGTCCGGTGTTTCTGCTGGCGTGGGGACGATGTGGGTGGATCAACGACGCATTGTCCATCTCAAAACAAGTTTGTAAATTCTATCTTCGTCCTGTTGAGCGCACCCCCAGTGTTTGAACGAAAACCGAGCAGTTTGCTGATTCAATGAAGAATTCGGTAAATAATCATTTTCAAATGATTTTGTTGATTAATCGCTGGCCCATTCTCAAAATAATTTATTCAATTTACACTCATGTCAGTGCCATTTCCGAACTTCTCTTAAAAAGAACACGTATGATCAAGATCGACTGTGATTCCGTAGTTAGTTAAACACGATATCTACCGGATTCGCAATTGCCAAATGGATGTAGCGTGGGTGTGCGTGTCGACGACGGTTAGACCTATAATTGTCGGTGCAATATGCAACGGTGATGGAAGCCATTGGAAGGGAATGCGAATCCGTTGCAGGAGACGCAAGGATATCAGGATCCAAGCGAAACTCCAAACCCGACGTTGCATATACGATCACCAACGAATGGAACGTTTCATATTCAACGATTAAGTGTGATGTACGAGTTTTGAGTGTCGCGGCATATCAAGTAGCCACGTAATCGTACAGGTCCGACGATAAATTTTCCGTAATTAACTAACGGTATGTAGCATGAAACAGGAACATAGAGGTTGAGAGAGTGAAAGGAACATGTAATGACGCGATGCAACGGAGTCACGGTGCGTATATACCACGATATAGATCATTGTCGTGGTATTGTAATACACGTATAGCGAACATGTTACCACACACGGCGATACCTTGTGCATATGTACGTTTTGTCTATATGCATGATACGTATATATATACTTGATACATGCATCGTACAGGACATTCTAGGAATGTAAATCGATATGTATACAGCACACGGTGCGAGGCACCGCTGCTTTAGGGTCTCCGAATGCAGCCCATCGACGTCTGCTTCTGTTGTACTGATTCTATGCACGTCATAGTGGTAGAATATGTAGAGCAGTATGCTATTCCGATATACACTACTATATCGATGTATGTGTCTCTATCAATACTCACATACTCGTATACATAGGTACATGTGTGTAGAATATATGTGCATATACATGTTGTATATGCGCATATATGTATGTATATGTGAGTGTGCAAATTCTGCTATACAATGTGTATGTCAAGCTGGAAGTTTACATTCGCGAAACGTCACGAGAGACCCATCATGATATTATACTGTAGAACCGCGCGTCGCTCGGTGCTTTGATATCCGATGTCGCGAACGTACAATTCGATGATCGATTGTGGGATCGATCTATCCGGGTCAGTCATAGCTATACGCTTCTACCCGATCATAAATACGATACGCCATGACTCCTGGACCGTGATATTACGTTTGTAACGGTATATACATATAGCCGTAAATCCGTTTTGTGCAGCACGTGTATTTAGGACTTGGATATAATATATATGATCTTCGTTCTTTTGACTAACAACGATGAAACACGCGAGCGACCCGAAGAAAGTACTCGTGATCGGGATATAACTTGATGAGGATACCAAACGAACCCCTATGTGTGCACCAAACATTTATAAACGAGAGCTCGAACTCTCGGGACGGCGAACCCAGCGCGTGATTTCGCCCCATCGGTCAAGCTTCCACCGGTGTTGGTTCATGTGTATAGTCTAGTTTACCTCAGCTATGAAACTTCGCGGTGGTATGAATATGAAATTCTGACAAAAGTGTCCAATTTTTCGTTCCTATTCGAAGGTGTGCGATTCTCGTGCATGCTCAATTTCAATTATATTTTTGTTCACCGATTCTAAGCTTATGTTCGGTAAAAATCCGGAACGTTTCGTTTTCAACTGTTCATGAAGCAATTCTACTAGTCGTCTTTAACAATTCCGATGAAAACGCGTAACTGACTCTGATCAAAACACCATAACTAATATTTTCGATATTTGCGACTTATGTATTATTTGCTTATGGAGAGGGAAACGTTAGATCTGCAGCAGTAGTCATTATTTTTTTACTTGTTTCTTTAACGCAATGGACTTTTTTTTATATAAAATAACTAAATAAATAGTTAAATAGCGATTACTCTCTCTTGGATTGAATACCTGACAAAGTTATCGCACTTCTAAGAATCTTCGGTAGTATAGTGGTAAGTATCCCCGCCTGTCACGCGGGAGACCGGGGTTCGATTCCCCGCCGGAGAGATTTTTTTTTCACCAATGCTGTTTTTCTATTACAAGGTAATAATGATTTTCTTTTCTCGATTGTTTTAGGTGAGTGCATCAGCCCAACGAAAGCAACATCCATCTCCGAACGATTCTTGTCATCGTCGCTTGTATGAAGACCGAGAACGTACCACTCCGAGTGAGTAGAGGTGGCGTTTGCAGCAGAAGTATGAAATCTCTCTTTCTCTCTCGCTCTCTTAGTATTGTACTTCGGTACGCGATTTCAATTTGCACTTTTGACAAGCAAATTCTCTTCTTCCCACCCGAGCGTACCCCTCATCACAGACTGACTACCTGCAGGAGCGAAGCCACGAAAGCCCGGAAGTTTGGTGTTCATTCGCGCAACGCCCAGCCAGCCGGCGGCGTATAACGGCGGCTGTAATTTCCTTGCGAGAGGCGCCGTCTTCTCGCTCTGACCATGTGTGTGTACGTATGTGTGTCTCAGGTGCAGAGGCGTGTAATTCCGAGCTGGCGTGTGGGACGCTCGTTTATCGTTCTCGCTTTGTTCCATCCGCCCCGTTGATGTACTATATATATGCAAGCCGCGGATAATAGCATCACCTATATAGGGTAATTTACAGACAAAATGTCGGGGAAATCAGTGTACTGCGTGGGTGTTTTTAGAAGCACGGGAGTAAAGAGGCTTGTACAATAGACATTGAAAGTACAACACGTAGAATCGTAATTTTCAGTAATCTTTCAAAAGAATAATCGGTGCGATCGGAAATTTGTCGAAAGTGTAGCTTACATCCTGCCAAAAACTCGACCGTACGTCCAATAAACAATACAAGGTATAATCCAGAATTGATTTCGACCCTTGTACATATATTAGGGTGATGCCATATGTTATCTCCGTCAATCTCTCTTATTTTTTCGGTGCTCTCCCGCTTTCCAACCCCCGTTAGCCTCCTGTCGCACAGGTTACGTATGTACCTCTGTGTACACGTTTCGAACGTTTTGCCGACGTCAGCGAAGCACTGTCGGGCACGAGGCACTGATGAACGAAAGAGAGAAAGAGTCGCTCCGACAGAATCGTCCACAGCTGCCAAAAAAGAAAGAGCGGAAGGTACCTTTTGCCGGGGCACGACCACAGTAAGAGGAGAACGCGGGCGAGACTTCACCACCGCGACGTTGTACGAGAGGTTGTTACGGACACCTGCGGCAGGCTAGTAGTTTATGGCCTCCGCAGTGGCCAACCCCTTCCTTCAATCCAACGTACACACACGTACACATCCTCCTACACCCATGATGTGTATAATGCTGATACACCCGGGCTAAGATCTTTTCTCCGACCTTCGTAAAAAGTCTGCATGATATATGTGAGTTTTGGGTACCACGCGCGAAAAGAACGAGAAATCATATCGTCATTTCTCGATATTTCCATACTAAATTCTGTTCTGGTGGAATAGTTCGGAATGTCACAATTAGGTTAGGTTTTGTGCATAGGCCGTACATCATTGTTAATCTGGAACATCGAGGGATACAATTATTCAGAAATCAATGGAAAGATATCTTCCCCCGAAGTGAACTTGGCTTCACGACAAAAGGATTCATCCCTACGTGGATAAACCATTCTCTACGTGGATAAATCTACAACTCTACGTGGATAGCGTGTGAGTCTACGTGAACTTCCTCTTTTTCTTTCGCTCTCTCCGTCTTGAACCCTCAACATGCAAGAACTCGAAACGTTGACACGTCGTTCGAGAGGTACTTTGATTCTCTCCCCTACTGGATTTTTGACGTTTTTATATTCGATGTCAGTGGTTCGCGTCTTGCATGAAAATTGAATTTTTCTTTGACTGTCTCGAGTGGCGCACCGAAACAATTTTCACGTTCGAAGTACGCGATCGTCAAGTTGGAAGTTATTCCCGTTATTGAAAATAATACGAATGTTTAAAATGAATCCTTAATATCTATCAATTGTGTATGAACCTTTCATAAACTTAATGATAATTTGCTAAATGGTAAAACTCAATGGTTATTCAGAGTGACAGAAGAGGCAATGCCAACAATAATTTTTTTCCAGTTCTAGCTCTCAGAATATTTCTCAAGCTAAATTCACATAACCAAAGATAGGCCGAAGACATGCATAAAAGTGCAAATTGGCCAGACGAACGGTTACTTTAACTCGTTTATAAACTTCTCAGCCCATCATAATGGAACGTTAATTCCAACTCAGACCTTGAAAAAAAGGATTTCAGCTAGATAGTACTATTCTTGTTCGAGACTCCATCGTTTGCACTTCGACGCTTGAAACCACTTCGTCTCTTGGTTTTACTGTTACCACAGTTCGACGTTATATTCTGTCTTTTCAGGAATAATCCTAATCACTTAAACCACTTAGAAATCTTAATGAACTTGGACGTACGCTTTCGCGCGAGACGATCGAATGAACGAACGGCGAAAGAAAAGGAACAGTTAGTTCAAACGTTAAAGTTTTTGATAGCGATCATGGCAAAGTTGATCCATCCCGTTGCTACGTTCATCCACTCGTTTTTACAGCGTTACGTACTATCCCACGATACGTTTATTCCAACTATTTTGTATTCCCCCGTATGTAATGCGAGGTATAATGTAGCACGATGGTAGTCCCGCACAGAAAAAAATGACGCATAGTCAATATATCAGAACTTTATCCGCTGTCGATGACGTAGGATATAATTTATTTTGCGATACACATCGATATTGGTGAAATTGGCCGAACGCCGTCACGACGCCCAAGTTTGTCGCTACAAATGGAGTGGCCACGTATGCTGTACATAGCCCAGTTTCATGCGAGGGTAGTGGTATCCATGTAGGTATTTTCTATGAGAATTACAAGCCCAGCCCGGCCCAACCGGCCATTTAAGTAACGATGCTCGAGTGCCCGGTGATGTAATTGACATTACTTTCCAATGATGTCGATGACGTTAATCGATTGATATTTAAAGGAGACTGTTCCGCACTATGGAGAAAACAAGTACGTCGTAACTGTAGTATTATTGTGACATTATGCCAGGTTTGATGTGTTTTCTACCTAATCTTTTGAATGTGGAAAAATCATTTCATTTTGCCGGATATATAAATATTGATTTTCTCAAAAATTAATTTTCTCAGATTAAAGTTCATCATCGTTTATAGAACACCTAGTTTTATGCATATATATGCATAATACAATGTCGATGTATGCGCTGACTGTTACCGTCCAGTTCTTTTTTGATTTTCGCCTTTTCGGCCAAGTTGCATTAATCTTTATCAGCCGTAATACTGCAAACATTATATCAGCGAACTATACGTCCGTGGAACATCGAACATACGTGAATGAATTCTAGCCATACGTCCGAGTGTTCGCATACAAGAGGAAAGCAACAGTTCATCCCTTGGCATGCCTTACGTTTAGTGAACACCCAGCGTATGTAGCGTTGGATAAATTCCACAATGCCCAAGAACATCCTTCGAGCTTAAATTCGGATGCAATCCATCCTATGATTAATCCGGTGTTTTGGATGGAGTACAAGGTGAGCTTGTGCGGCGCGTATGTGTGCGTCCGTGCATAATCGCGATAAAGCCTATGTTGCTTGGGATGTCGTTGTTCTGCAGATACTCGCGAGGCAAGTGTTATCCACGGCATGCTGCAAAAATTAACTGCCAGTATCCACGCGAGTCGACGGTATGTGTCTTTACCAGACGCCGACAAAAACTAAGTACTCAGCCACCACGAAACTCCAGCTCCGTGAACTTGGCCGACCCCACGAGCGCACACACGCATGCATGAGAACGTATACACAACACTCCACATCCTCTGCACATACCAATATACCTAACACTCCTCCCGTGCTGCATATACAACATACATTCCACATGCGTCAGATACGCCACACATTCTATGTAGTCAATACCATTGACCCACTTTACACTCTACACACTCAAAATCACACTTCCAAACGCCCTGTAGATTCCCCATACGCCATACGCGTATATTTTACACACTCCATTCGCCATACACACGATATACATTTCAAACAGTCTACACAATCCACACTGCATTCGTTTCAAATCCTTCGGCCATTTTTTCCCATAACTTTAACCATTTGGCTGAAACCACGGAGATGAAGAAAAAATCTTTGCCTTCACTTAAGTCAACTGCTTCAAGTTACAGTGCCTTAAGCATTCGGATAACCAGAACGCAGATCGAAAAAGTTTGTTTTTCGAGACAGTCGATACTTCGCATCAGTTTCTGAATTAGTTCGAAACTATTTCTATAGATTGGTAAATCCGAAAAAACTCTCAGTTCGAAAGGAAAGACGCTCCATTTACGTAATTCAGCTACGGTCAATAGTGTATTACAAAGTGGAAGGGAGGCAGGTGGAACCGGCTATTCTTAATTCCGATATACGTTACGTGAAAGTCAAGGTAATGGAGATTTCGAGTTTTCTCAAAGTGCGACGCCATGAAAATGAGAGTGAAACCTCTTGTCGTTCGTGGGTAAATAGCTCAGTCGCAATGCCGTCGTCGAGAACCGATATACCCTGTCAAGTGTATATAATATTTATAAACTCGTAAGGAAGAGGAGAAAGTTCGTGAGAGTGAGCACAGCCAGCTACATAACTTCGGAATTACATTTCCCTCTCTACTGAATTCTTAATATTGCCAGTGCGGTTAGCAGGCAGAGAGCGTTCACTCGCTACGGCGAAAGGTCTCACATTGCAATCGCTGTGCTATATCGTTTCATCGGAGCTGACAAATACACCTCCAAAAAGTGTGGATAAATCCTTTTACGAGTGTTTGGCACTCGGCCAGAAAACAAAGGCGGAACCAAAACGGACTTGGAACCAACGATTGAAGAAGTGATGGAAAAAATCACGATATAAAGAACGGGTGCATTAAGTAGCGAATACATGACTAAACATTGGCTGAATGTGGAAACGGATAAGAGAAAACCGTTCGTGAAATTTCTGGGAAAAGAAACTTTTTCGAAAATTGGACAAAGAATGACGTGTCAGCGAGATCAAGCAACGAGGGAAAGTATGGAGAGGAGCATGATCGAGGATGCCGCATACTATTCCAGGCAGTTACTAAGTGCAATAGTACCTATAATGTCGACGATTGTGACGGGTATGACGATGGGATTTAGTGCAGTGTTGTTGCCCCAGTTAAAAGTTTCTCCCAATGTTGACTGGTCTCGGGAAAC
The DNA here is from genome assembly GCA_964017225.1 of Netelia inedita. Taxonomy (NCBI): domain Eukaryota; kingdom Metazoa; phylum Arthropoda; class Insecta; order Hymenoptera; family Ichneumonidae; genus Netelia; species Netelia inedita. The sequence continues at coordinate 11,174,296 of OZ024920.1, forward strand.
AGAGAGTTATGTATCGAATGCTACAGTCGTCGATGAATCGAGTGTCACAGTTCGAACGATCGATGAGGAATCTTGGATAGCTGCATCAGCTGCACTGGCAATGGCGCCAGGTTGTTGGATGTCGAGTCTCTTGATAGATAATCTCGGCAGAAAGACTTCGTTTCTCGTGATCAATCCTATAGCCCTGATCGGATGGCTGACCATCGCTTTTGCCAAGACCCTCGGTCATCTCATAGCCGGTAGATCGCTCTGTGGTCTTTGTGTCGGACTTCTTGGTGCGACTAGTCCTGTTTACATTGCGGAGACCAGTCATCCACGCCTTCGCGGCCTACTTCTTGCTGCTCTCAGTCTCGCGGTGGCTATCGGAATTTTGTTCGTTCACGCTCTTGGCACTTGGCTCGATTGGCGATTGGCAGCGTATATATCTGCGGTTATCCCGATCGTCTGTATCACCCTGGGAATATTCATACCAGAAAGCCCAAATTGGCTACTGTCCCTTGGCAAAAGAGAAGATGCTCTTGCTGCGTGGACTTTCTTGCGGGGAGATCACTGCATGGGAGAGTTCTGGGATCTAAAAGCGATGCACGGAGTTTCAACGAGAGAAAACAAATGTGGCACATCGGAGAAACAATCTGAGACAGTATTTACCAAGTTTTCCGCATGGTTCGTAAGCTGTAAAGCAAGATTCTCGTCCAGAATCTTTTTAATGCCTCTGTTGATCGTCTGCGTTTTCTCATTTGTCAGTCAATTTTCCGGAATAAACGTAGTAACCTTCTATTGCGTTCAAATGATTCAAGAAGTGGCAGGTGCGGAACATGGCTATCTAGGAACTCTAATTTTGGGTCTCGTGCGCGTTTTCTTCGGTGCTCTTGCTTGCTGGTTGACCAGGCAATATCCGCGACGAATATTAGCTATGACATCCGGCCTTGGTACGTGTCTGACACTGATATCACTTTCTACGTGTCTCTACTTCGATTTCGGACGGCCCTGGCTTCCTATTGCTCTACTGTTTGTATATACCGGCACCGTCGCCATTGGACTTGTGCCATTACCATGGTTACTTTGCGCTGAACTATTCAACGATAACAACCGCGGCTTGGGATCCGGTCTTGGTGCGGGATTCGCCTTTTTGTGCTTCTTCGCGGTCGTGAAAACAGGTCCCCTTGCCTTTGGCGCACTTATGCCAGCCGGCACGTTCATGCTTTATGGCACGGTGGCTTTTCTCGGCAGCGCGTTTCTCTACAGCTATCTACCTGAGACCAAGGACAAGACCCTTCGAGATATCGAGAGGGATTTTACTCGTGAAACTGCACTGGCTCGTCGTTGTGAGGAATCAGTGATAGCGACGATTTCTTGATTTCGTCGCACGAGTCTAATTGTAGAAATTTCATGAATCATTTCTGATCAGTGACGTTTTAATCTCCTGTACGTTGGTCAGAGTTCAATCTCTCATTACAAAGTCCGAGAGACATTCGCTTTCTCTCGTTGTTTAGCTGCTCAGGAAACTTACCAACATTAATAACGCGTTGACTTCTTGCTGTGTAACCGCGATGACATATGACTCTTGCACGGTGTCATTGAGTCGCTCCCCGTCTCTCCCATTACCAAAATTCTGACTGTGGTTTCTACGATGTGAGTGACGCATTTCTCGTGGAATTCGTGAAAGCGTTCTCTGGAACTCCGAGAATTCGTTTAATCGCACACGGAGAAACTCTGCTGTGTGTGAATTACAAGCATGGACAGCACCGGCTGCTGTATCTTGCTTCGCGAAGACTTTATAGCTTTTAATACCGACGCACACGAAATACTGGCGTTCTTATGATAGCATAAAAAAATGAATATATTTATTATGTAAATAAAAGTGATGAAAATATAGAAAAAAAGAAAATGGCTGAACATTGTTGTTTTATCTGCATTGCTACACCATCACACGGTTCCCCTTTTCACTCGTCGACCACGATATATTGGCGTTTAAAGTGTATACATAATTTACGTTAAAATATTCGCCAACATGTACGCAAACATCTACGATTTCTACCGCTCGACTGAATTATTTAACCGCGTTACGTATACTGTCGTCAAGCCAATATCACACGACAACCACGGATAAGGACTTTCTCTCTCGGTAATATCAGTTACGTGATTTACGACGATAAGGACAATCTCGGTCCAATTTCCCACGTAGGACGTGCTCGAACTGCATATAATCTTCATGAATGCGTAATGACGGTATCACCCCACGTCTCTCGCTTTCCACGAGAGATCATTGAGCGCCAAGGCATTTGGAAGGTCATGGACCGTCCGCTCGGTTGACTGTACTGTTACACGTGTTCGTGTGTGTGCCCGAGGGGTCAAACGCGTGAGGCAGAGTGATTCGAACGTCTGAGGAAAAGCGAACCGTAAAAAAAGACACGATATGGTTTGGAAACGGAAAGGTCCGTCGAAACGGAAGAAATCGACAAAAATAACTACTTCTTCAAACAAGCCAAGATGCAGGGCAACGATATATAACGAGAATGATCGAGAGTGAAATACGGTTCGATGTTCTCTTTACGATTGCTAACGGTTCGGCGTACGAGACAAGGTCAATGCTAAAAGTGGAACGAGAACGTACGGTGAACCGTTCATCAAATGATCGAGACATTTTTCGAGGATAATGGTTCTTACCGTTTAGCTAAACTATTACTTATATGTATATGCTTATTCCCTCTATTTCTCAACATTCTATACCATTATGTATAAAACCAATTCAGAGTTTGGCAAACGGCTATGTCTCAACCTGTGGCTTTCTCCCCGAACCCCGAGGCTCGAAGACACGGTCTACTCTCAATTTTCCTATACATAGAACGATGAAATACGATATGTACTCGCGCGTACTATCTCCGATGTACGAGTATTGGATAAGCCAAAACTTTCGTAGCCAAGTTTGCAGAGAAGAATGGACGGGGAGCCATAGAAGGTAAATTGAAGTTTTTATTTTCCATACGCGGGTACGGGAGAGGACGAGAATATAAGACTTGGTTAAGTTTCCAAGAGAAAAACAAATATTACAAACTAGTTTCTTTCTTAAGTGGAACGAAAGGAGAGTGTAGTTTATTAGCAGTCTCGCGTGGGGTGAGAGTCGAAAGGTGGGGGAGGTCAGAGTATAACGAGTCGTGTGCTTTCAGGTCGCTGCAGGGATCAACTTTACTTCCGGCACGCGAGGCCACCGGGGCTAACGAAAATGTCGTCGCAGCATCAACTCTGGTTGAGCCCACGTCGCGCTGAGATAAAAATAAATGGTCCCCGGCTTCTTTTGCACTTGGCTTTTTCCTTACTCTCGCGCACGAATCTACCTTCCTTCTTGACTTTCGTCTCTCGGCATACGGGGCTCGTTCGCTTCTCACCCGGATGGTGCTAAGTCCACCCTGCGAGACCCAAATAAACCCGGGTCATGATTTCTCGTCGAATGAATACGAAAGTTTAACGATTACGAAAGAGCGTCAGATATTATACGAAAATGGTTGACTCGATTAAAAAGAAAATTTATGGCAATTTTGAGGAAATTATAATGTCACCGTAATGTGATATTTTTGTTTCCTGGGGTGATGGCGAAGCTGCAATGACGATCGAGGGCCGTTGAAGATGTTATCTCATTCGTAATCGTAAAAAAAAACATGAAATTATTATTATTGTGCCGAATAAAAACGCGGGTGGTCCGCGAAAACACAATTAAGTCTTGAGATGAGCCGCAGCATCGCAAGCACGTGCATGCAGGTAACCAACGTGTATACTGTATACCTATTGGCACGCGACCACTGGTAAGAAGAGAGAAAGAGAGGGAGAAAGAGAGAGAGAGCCGAGTGGTTTTGTCGAGTCTCATTGGCACGAAACACGCGAACAGAACTTCCCAGCATCTCGCGTACGAGATTCCGTTTCACGACTCGCGTCATTACAGTACGATTCGGAGCACGAAGAAATGGCTGGGAGTTTATCGCCCTCTCGTGAAGAAAATGACAATTGATATAGCACAACAGAGATCTTCGGATAAAAATGGAGAACGCGAAGTTGCCCGCATTTATATTTTTATTCATATAAAATAAAGTACTTTTAAAAAACTGTAAATAAATGGTATCCTTGATATTAGAACAATATTTACCTTAAATTACTATGCATTATGAAAAAATAGATATTTAGAAATTTATCTTGTCTCAATCTTCTATAAATTAAATTTCTTAAAATCATTGTAAATGGATCTTTTTTTGTATTGAGTGCGAAACATTCACGTTTATTATATACAAGATTTTAGACACGATAGCCGGTCACGACAGTAGCCCGTAAACGTGATGGCTTACTCGAAGAGCACGTTGTTTTAGTCATGAAAAGTTGAAAAGTCGTAAAGTGCTATAATGAGTAGAATAATGTTACCCGGACGTTATTACCGTGGGTCACGGTAGACGCTATTCTGAAGTTTAAAAGAGAAAGTAAGGGACATCTTGAAGCTAGAACTATGCTACTGTTCTACTCATACACGATAAACGATGAAGCTGCTAGAAATCGAGAAATTACCGTGTTGGTAACTTTTCATGATATATCAATGCTCCTGGAAGCTTCGAAATACCGAGGTCCAGCTCTAATTATAATGTCCATCTTACGTATTATACAACACCTAAATCTGTTCAAATTCGTAGGAAAACTGATTGACAGAAGTGGCGCTGCATATATAAGTTCTCGAATAAACAAAATGCTGAAAAATAGCTTCATAAGTAAAAATTAAAAGTACCTACGCTTCGTTTCGCTCTCATTCATTTTCCCAAATTTGCTTCGATCATTAAAAAAGAGAGGTGGGCTCTAAAAGGTTTCAAAATTAATCCGTATCGAATGAAACTTAATTCCTCTGATTTTTTTAATGTAACGCGCCTCTACTTCGTCTTTTACCAATGTAATGATTCGAAGCCAAATCTGGTTGTACAACGGACAGAATTTTTATAAAATTGGTACCATCGATTTCCCCGGTGTCACAAAAATGAAAAAATTCGCTTTCGTCGCATCTCTCTCATAATGAGAGTACACTATTGATCCGCGAGATATTTTTTTTCCTATTCTGTTTGCGCATGGCTTATATTTCCCCAAGTATGTGCAAATCCCTGAAGCGCGTATACGTAACGAGAGAAAAAATAATAATACGCGGTAGCACACGAGCTTACGAGTGCGAGATACACGCGGTAGTTGCATGTTGCGCATATTGATTAAAAATACGTATATTGTTCGCGTTTACAGACCAACGATGCATGATCATATTCGTATTTTATTAAAAAGAAACGACGGAGATGGAATTTAGATTCTTTTACCCCATTCCCGTATCATAAAAAAGTGTAATATAAAATTGTATGCACTAAAAAATGTTATGCGAAAATGTTGCTTGCATAAAGGTCAAAAAAGATTTTCGACAAAATACGAAATTTAGAAACAATACCGTTTTTGCCCGTATAAATCTTCATTTATACGATGTTAATCACAGAAAAATTAAACAAACCCATGACTGCCACAATCCAAACTACTGTGAAAAATCCCACATTAAGCTACTTAACGACTACGCTCGAATTAAACAATCATCTAATCTTTGTACACCGACAATTGCCCATTTTTTTCAAAATACGTACTTCCGGCTATTAGCGAGTGGTTCGATATTTTCTGCCTTAATTTTTTCCGTAATCTATCGAAAAGGAAAATAAATAAGCTCGAGAAAATCGCGCAAACTCGTTTCGCGCACTTTAGAAACAGTTCATCGTGCCGGATAATCGATTCTAATACGGTGATGAAGGGCAGGGGGGGCTACGTACGCATATCTGACCGCGAGAAATCTTCGTGTTCGAGCAGATGCTGCTAGATCAAAGCCTCGAGGCCCGGTCTCTTCGAGCTGGATAAGAAACAGCATCCTCTCGTCTATGTTTTGTCGCTCAGTGATGTACGTAAGCACCGAGAGGTACGGATACGCCTCGCGATAACGTCGCACGACGCGTCCTATCTCCCGAAGCTCGTCGTGGAAGACGCGCCGAGAAAGATTTTCTCTCGAAAACCCCCGCTCCTCGTGCGGCTGAGTTCCGGTTAACGATCGCGAGGACGTGAGTTCTCGTCCATGACTCTCTCGGAGGACTCGCATTAAAGCCCGTACGTAAAGCGAAGAGAGCCGTATGGATTTTTCATTCGCGCCTTTTCTTGCACGGGCTATAAGCTTATAAGGCTTGGCTTCGTGCATTTTGCTCTCGCCGCCGGGCTCCATAGAATCCGTCTATAACGTTCGCACATTATATCCTTCGATCTTCTATACGCACTTCTTATATATGTATGTATATACGTGTATATGTTGTATATTCTTGTTTATGTTCTCACTTTTATCTAATAATTGAATAAACATTAGGAGCCAAATGGACTTATATCTTCGCACGTAACTAATCTCACTCGCCGTTCGTGGAGGAAGCTGTTCAAACTCTGGCGAGTTTCATCAAGATATGCGATGTGCCTTGCGATACAATAATTCAGTCTCCTGATCTCAGTCAGATCTCAGTCTCACTCAGACGAGTGAATTTATTTGAAAACAAAAATCTCATTTCATCCCTTGTCTTTTGCCGCGAGGATCATTTTTAACCTGTCCTCGATGCTATGAGAATATTTCGTTTTATTCGGAAGATGATTCTAAAAATTCGTGAGTTGTTTTAATGTTACTGCAAACGATTTCTTATTGTTAAACAAAAGTATTTCTTTTATTAACATGGCAATCATAAACAACTGTATTTTGATAGATTATTTAGGCGATTTCTTTTAATCGATAATTTCATTATTTCTTTAATGTTTTTTTGGTCGTACACACACGCCAATGTCATAAACTGACAAACGAATACAACCGATTGTTTAATCGGATTAATGAAAGAGATGAATATCTGCGAGCTATTTCGAACAGGTTATATTTGGTTTTCTGGATATAGCATTGCATGTACATTCTCCGGAAAGAGGATTCGCGAAAGCGAAGCAGTCATGCGCGCCCGACGAAATCGCGCATTGGGCCAAGCCCCGAAAAATCGGCTTTTCGAGGTTTTCCCTGTTCTCCAACTCTCGAAAACGATACATATATACGGGCAACGTATAAGAGAGTGAGAAAGAGAGAGAGGGGGAGAGTCCGATGAAAAGCGTACAAGCGTATATATTTATGTACGCATGCGTTATGCGAGACCGACGGGAAATCGAATCCGAACGAATGAAAAACCAAAGACAAAAGACCTGGCCCGCGAACCAACAAAAGCACACTTTGTTCCGCTCACTCTGGGCAATATAAAGAAGAGAAACGAGTATTACGCGATAAAAATTCATCAATGAAATAAAAAAATGGAACAAGAAAACAAAGAAGATGAAAAAGGAAATAGATGAACAGAACAAAAAAGAGGGAACGCTTAGCCGGAATATAACCACGAGTATGGAGCGTGCATCGATATACTTGGTCAAAGGGAGTAACAAAAAACCAAATGCCACGGCAATCTTGATGCGAATTCTTTCTGACGGACGAAAATTGATCGGAAATCACCGATTAATCCACGAATCGATTACCGAATTATATATGAAGAGATTATATAAAAACGAAGAGAATATACATACGGCGGGCTCTCGAGGAGGGGAACGAATTTTTTGTTCGCTCGTATCCCCCGCGGGATTCTTCAGGACCGACCGAGAGATAAGGTTTTGATCGACAGAGAAAGAAAGTTCGCGGGCTTGCAGCATGTGTGTATGTACGATGTGATTATCTACATGCTGTACCGTGGAAGATGCTACTTATGCACGTATATGGGACATTCCATGCGAGTTCGACCATCAGTCGACCCTGACTATCTTGGAACTGTTTAATATTTTTTATCTGCTGTACCATCTCAAAAATCGGCTAAAATCTGATCTCCATTTTTAGGTCTGAATCTTTGTACAAAGTATAACGCGAAAACAGATTTCTTTTTTCAATTCGTTCAAGCAAAAAACTCAATCTCACAGAATGTTCTCTTCGAGCGCCTATTTTTCAAAGCAATTTTTCCAGTATAGTGTTTATTCCGAAATCGGATCGATTTCAGAAGTGCTTTCGACGATATAAAATATAATTAATTTCGAGACGATAAAAATCGGACGATTATCGAACTGGCATAAAGTGCCCGATATATCGGATACGTACACACCTTGTACCCGCATCGCCCCACCGACGAAGATTTTTCGGTCGAGTCGTGATCGACCAACCCGAGCGAGTGGCTGCACGGCAGATATCTTCCTGGCATTAAAAGCTCGTGGGCCCTTACGACCTACCAAAATTCTCTCATCTCGCGGGAGGAAGATCGAAAGTGAGACGGAACGAGAATGAGAACGAGAGAGACAGAGAAAGAGTGAGGGAGAGAGAGATTTCTTGCGATTCCACCGACTCGTTGGGGCCCTGCGGTCCACCGAAAATCGCCTCCAGCGCACACCGAGGACGAGAGGAAGACGGATAGAGAAAGAGTGCAAAGAGAAAGAGCGAGAAAACGAGAGACGTTCCTCTCGCGCACTTAGATGCCGCAATGAGATAGTCCCGCGCGCCGCATTAATAGCCACCGCGTCGCCCGCGTAATTATAGTAATCGTACACGTCTGAGTAGAGTCATAACCGAGGATGCACTGGGTTTGCTTCATTCCCGTTTTTATATATCCAATACCTCGTATATACCTATACCATCTCGAAAAACAAATTTATTTTTATGTTTCTTTTTTTTATTTATAAGCGTTCGCGAGATTTCGTACATGTATAACATACCGCGAATTTTCCACCGTATCCTCAGTTATTCGGGCTATTGTGGTCAGAGGCAGAAACGCCTTGCTAAAATATAACGATCGTGACGTATTTCGTGAAGGACCATCGCCCGGTCTTCTGCGTGTACGTACAGTCATTTGACGTAAGACGGAATTGGCGCCTTTCGAAATCTCGCTATTTTTTCCAATCTCGTTCCAGCGTGAACCTAGAAGGATTTTATTTTATATTCTTCCGTTTATCCCGAAGTCTTAAAGATATGTCTTTTTCTATTATTATGTTTATTTATTTATTTTTTATTTTCTTAAAATGCAGTGTCCGTGGCACGATAACTCGCCCACGGCGAGTCCGCGGTTCTCCGTTTGTCAATCCCATAAATGAAAAAAGGGCTTTGTGTCCTGAGAAAAATCATGTCAATCTCGTAGCTAGGTTTATACATCGTACGATCGCAGTACGTTACGGTCCTGCGATATAATACGTCGCATGAAAGCGCCTCATTCCTATTTGCTATAAAAGACCTCTCGAGAATTCAATAAAATATTCAATTCTCCGAGTCTGAAACGGTCCTTCGGATTTTGCAAAATATGTTATCCAAGCGTAATTCCTCACATTCTATTTCTCTTCTCTTATATATATCTTCTACTCTCTCTTTCTCTATCTCTATCCTTCTTCCCATCTCCCTCTCACTCTGCCACGTGCATTTTCTTTTTCTTTGCCCTTTCTCTTATTCTCTCTAAATTCTATTGGAGTCGCGGCGGAGTGGAGATCTATTTTTATTTTATAGCTTGGAAGTTCTATTCAACACTCACTGGCCCTCCTACCACCGCCCTCTTCTTTCCAATATATAGGGGAAAGAGTGCTTGGAGAGGAGGGGTGGGGGGAGTATATGACGTTGGGCCGTACCCGCACCTATATACGAAAAGCTCTCGCTCGTCCCGCACACGGACGCACGCTTCACAATTTCCACGAGAGTGCGCCCCGCGCCGAGGCCACCGTATTATTTATTGTTTGTTCGAAATTTCTTCCGGGCGATGTGAAAGAGAGGTCGACCCTCGATATCGCGCGCCTTCATTTTTTTTCTTTCTCTTCCTTCCTTCACCCTTCGCACCGCGTGATTCTCTTTCGTCTCTACGGCTCTCAACACAACGTCACATCGTCGACGCTTTTCGGCTCCTTCCGTCCGTTCGTCGCTTCCGGGCCGCACCCTTCGAGGGCCCTACCGTTTTATTGAATTCACTTGCCCTCTCTCTCTCTCTCTCTCTCTCTCTCTCCCTCTCTCTCTCTCTTTCTCTCCAACTGTGTACTCGCTCACGCGTTTCACCCTTTCTTCCAGACGAGTTTCGGTAGACTCACATACCTTTTCCCTTTTCTCCCTCTGTGACCCCTCGATCTATGGTCTTGGGTGCGTATTCGATTATTACACATTCCAGAATACCGAGGAGGTTGACGTTATAACCGATCAAAAGCGAACCATCGATAAGGTCGTATGCACCCTTAAGATAGCAGTCGTTTTTACAGTCGAACTCGACCTTCCTATCAAGAAATACCTGTAACTTCGACAATTTTGTGATTTTCAATAGCAACTACGGCTTAAATTGTTCGTAACATTTCAAGGTTCATTGTAAAAACAAAAAATTACAAACAAAAGCTCAGGATATCCACACGCCTTAATAATTCTTCTTAACGGTTTTTATAATTACCAAAAGTCACTTCTAAACATTTTATAGACAGATTTTTTAGGTAGTGTTAACAAGTTCCAAGCTTTAGGCAAAATTCTATTAACGAAAAAATAAAAAAAATACGACCGCGAGAGATTCGAGAGAAGCCGCCATTAGTAGGTACCTACCGACCGCGTATTCTTTGAACAACGCGCATGAAAAGAGTGGAATAAGCCTGTGGAAGCATTTGTATTAACACATATACGACTTACCGTTTTTGCGTCGGTATAACGTACATAATGGAGATAGAGGAGAATCGGATACTGGTCTCCGCGTTCGTAGATGCACACTTGTATAATTCATCTGTAAAGTCGAGTTTAATCCAGCTTTGGTGGATTCGAGAGAAGTAGTAATGGTGGTGGTAGTGGCGGTGGTGGTAGTTGCAGTAGTATAGTAACAGTAGGCAGTGACCAGCCGCGCGAGGCTATCACCAAAGTTATGACTCCCCGTGCAACAGCAGCAGCAGCAGTGGTAGCCAGTTACTGCAGGAACATTGGTGTATAGGGTGAGAGAGAGAGAGAGAGACAGAGAGAGGGAAAAGCACGTGTGTGTCGTGCTCGAACTATAGCCGGACAACTTGTGTAGAGCACAAGAGTGCTTTGCTCGCATGGCCTCTGGATTAGTCGTCGAGAACGCCCTGCTGAATATATCCGGATAGCAAAAGCTTCTGGACTCTCCCGCGTGCTTTTCGCCAAATGAAAATCTGCATTCTATATATTCTCCTTTAAAACTATATATATGTATATATATATATATCATGAGTATTGTGTAAATGTTTGGCCACCATGGTTAGAATAATTTGATGAAGGACTCATCGAAATTAAATTGGAACAGTGAAAGAAAAATTGCGCGATATAACGAGAGAACAAAAAAATAAAAATTACGAAGGTGGGGAGTGCGAAATTCATTTATTTAATACGATTCGCGTAGAAACGTCGCTATAAATCTGCTACGGCGAAACAATAAAGTGGGTCCCAACGTTTTTGTTCATCCATCTGGCGTTGTCAATTTTCAATTTTTTACTGGACTATCCCGAATCACAAGCGTAAAAAAAATTGGATCCTGACGTATTTGTACCAGACGAGTCGTCCGCTTGGCTTTCCAGAGATTCGGGCTATTTGGCAAGCTCTGGTTATTCGAAGAATTGAAGCAGAGCATGGCATTTGGGTTTTAATCCGGTACGAGAGTGATATTCTATTTGTAACAATCATTCTTTCACTCGTACCTCTCTGATACCTACCATTGAAAAACTTTTAAAAATCTGCTGAAGAAGAAATTACGCATGCGTAGCCTACATACCCACGGTGTACGCGCGCCAGCTGCCTTTTGAAACTATACATGCACCCGTTATAGGCCCCAATCCTTAGTTTCTTACCCTATAGCGGCAGGGATGAAATCTTTTTCATTACCTACATGGAGCCATGTATATATATTTATATTAAAAACATATATTTCTGTTCGACTTCCGGCAATACGTTCACTCGTCTTTCGATTTGCATTTCCCCGAGGAGCTTTCATAGCACCCCCATATAGTACACGAGTATAGAGCAGAATATTAAGCATGTATGGTACACACGTATACACAGTACGAAAAACGAAAAGGATTCTGATATGTTCGTCCCACCATTCCTTTTCCCCGTTTCCAATCGAAGATAATATATATTCAGCGTTCCATTCGTTTTTCTCGGCTATAGGAAAAGTTCCGTCGTTTACGTGGGTAAGCAAGTTGGTGTCGTCATCGTCTACGCGCTGACATGCAGCAGCGGAAGTGTAGCTGAGAGTTTCTCCACCTTGTCGCATCCTATAAGGAAAAGAGATACGGGAGTTTCATCACGACTTCATTCGTTCCCTTCCTCCACCCTCGTATCCTCCTCGTTTTTCCGATAGAGGTTCGAAGGGCGAAGCATGGTCGTAAACTTTTTTGGGCACGGTAAACGGGAAACACGTTGAAAGGAAAGAATGAGAAGGTGGGAGTGAGACAGGAAGAAAAAAAATCGGATGCAGGTAAAAAAAAGTAAAATGTGGAATCGAGAGCGAAACCAGTAGCAACAGACTTTTGTACGTATATATGTGTGGAAGAAGGTAGTAGTGAAGAGGAGAGGAAGTATAAACCTAGTGAAAGGCCGTAATCGAATGTAAATGTTGCGGAAAGCCAAAGCTTATCCTTATCCCGATCAGCACGAAGGAGGAGTTGGGGCGCTCAAGAGGGGCCTTCTGCGTTCGACCGTGCTGGAAATATTTGAAAGTTCGGGGTAATTCGAGTCATTGAGCAACGAGAATTACAGTTACTAGATAAAAAAAGTTTCATCCCTTTAATAATACGAGTTTTTATATTTTCAACCCATATTTCTATTTCTCGCTCCTTGCTTTCATCCTTGCTCGCCATCAGGGAGGTCACGTCGCTGAGAGCTATCTCATTTGGAACCACTGCGACGAAGACGACCATTGATTAACACAAATTGCATCCCTTGCATCGATTGGTCCTTATCACGTAGACCATTAGTTGATGACGAGTTGTTGGCGACAGTTTACCAATTACGCATTGAATTTATTATCACTCGAGTCGTTCAAAGTTTTTGTTTACTCCCTTCGCGATACTTTCACCCTTGCATTCCCTCGATTCTCGATTTCCTCGATAAGCGAAATAAATATGTAATGTAACTACGAAGTTACAGTTAGATGGATATCATTGACTTTTTATACCATCGATGAGCTCGCCAGTCGAATTAAGTTATTCGAGCGTCAATGTCTCCCCCTCGTCCGCATTTCTTCGAACGTTTCTTTTTTAAGAACTTAAACTTTTCTCTCTTCAAACCCTCCTTCGATCACTCGTCATCCCCCTTTGAATTCCCACTAAGGATCTTCACTTTGCGATTTACTTCTGTCTGTCCTCGTTTCTCCCCCTTTCCACACTGCAAATATACGCAAACTTCGCTAGAGTCGCGCGGACAGCCCAAGGTTTATTTACAGAGCGTATGTTGTATATTCGAATCAGAGAGAGCTTCGCGTCGCGCCCGCGCGTTTGCGATATTTTGTCTGTGTGCCAAGACGTCGCGAGATCGACCTCCCCTGACATCGCGCCCTACCCTTCGTTCCGACGTTCTTGGTGCCGTAATTCCCAAACAGTCGTTCCTCGCCAAAGTCGAAACTTGCGATCTCGCTCGTTTTCTGGGCAATCACCAATATTCCAACGGTATCCTGCAAACATTTGCCAGAATTTCGGCAGTTGCTGACTTTTACCATTACCACGATGCTCTCTTTCGTCACGTTCCGTAAAGGTTTGAAACGATTGCAGGAAGAACGTCAACAACCGTTTCGACGAGTGCAAGCAAACGTTTTTCGTGTGAATTTACGAAAATTTTAAGGACATCTACTTTTTGATGCTAAATATTATATTTACATGTATATCTGACTATACCTGTTTATTTGTTAGACGCTGAAAGTACAGTTTGTAAGGTTGTACTAATTGTAAGACAGAAATATGTTGATCGCAGTTTTCACGTTACAACAGGAACACTAACAATAAGATTCGATCAAGTGTTCACTCTTCATGTACTTTACAATATTCGACCGTTACATTGTACATTTTCTTATTAAGACGTTCTTTATTCTTTTATTTTACCTGTTTACAATTTCCTTTCATCTTCCTTTAAAGTTCATCATAAGAGAAAGAAAGCGTTTTTTCGTATTATGCCGAAAGATATTCCGTTATCAGGACCTCCGGTCCAACTGAATGGGTGAGTTTCCTGCGTAAAATACAAGTATGTTCCCATAGCAACCGGAAAATCTACTCAGGAGGGTCGTATTTCAATTATATTTAAGCAGCCTTCTGAGGGGAAGGCGTACGTAAAACATGAAAATGAATGCAAAAAGCGTTTTCAAATGTAAGCAGAATCTGCTCTCGGCTGTCTCATTAATGATAGCATTCGCGAATGAGGCGCTCCTGATTGGAGTCTTTCAGGAGACACACGGCAAAGCTCTTATGAACGGTTGAACCTTTAAAACGTTTCTGCAAAAACGCGACGACTAATGGATACGAAAAAAAGATAAACGAAGTAAAGTTTGCAAACGATACTAAAGAAATAGCAAGATATATTAATATTATAAAATGGCCTTAATATATAGATGCTCAATTTTAGTCTGAACCCCGAACTACTCGTTCCGAAATTCAATATGAATTGTATAGAGTAGTTTCGGGTATTATTGCCTATTTGGCCATTATGGCCTACTACTATTTCTCCGAAACTAACCAACATTAGCGTTAAACATACCTGGCACGTTTGCGCAACCCTACCCTCCACCTATTTAGCCAATTCGTGGGGCGCAGCGAGAGTGCGCTTGCCCTTTGCAGGCAGCGATCCAGAATTGCGTATTTCGATATTAGGTTTTGGTAAGTTTCAACCATTTCAGTTACTCGAATTGTAATTTGTTTTATATTGATAGTGCACAGTTTTGTAGTTAAACCTATAGTCTATGATCTATAGTCTGGTGAAAATTCTGTGCACATATTGATCACTGGTTTTTAGGCTAGATCGTACTTGTCCAAACCGTTCCTACGGTCAATATGGCTCACCAGGTAGAGGGCCATGTCCAATGCCTATGGTGTACGCTATGGGCTCACGAAGAATGCTCATAAGAGGAAACTGACATCTTTTTCTGTTTATTTTTCTCGGCAAAATAATGCACGATTTATTGTTTGTATTGTTTGTTCTGGGGGAATATGGCTCGCGGCATTTATAACCAATATGTCCCCAGGCCATAATACCCAACCATGTTTAGATTCCAATGATTGTTCAATTTTACTACAACTTATATTTTCAGTTATTCTTTGAAGTTATATTGCATTATGCTTCCTGATAAGTTAAAATACTGATATAATCAATAAAAACCGATTGATCTCATAAATTTCGAGTTTCATTTCCAAAAAGGCTCATGGTGTGCCATTATACCCAAACATAAACTCTAAACATAAAAAGCTGCGATCTCACGCTCGGCTTACCATAAAAAATAAATCATTTGTTTCGTTGTTGGTATTGTTTTAGTCCAACAAAGTCCATGTCATTTTTAATTTTTCTGTTTGACGTATTTATTACCCGTATTTAATATTGCCAGTTTATTTCCATTGACTAGCGTTGAAAATGCAATAAATCGTATACAAACGCAACAATATGGGACGTGAAATAAAAATAACAATGATTTATGTTAACGTTTCATCCTTTCTCGTTTCGTTGCACTCGAACGTACTATCCCCGCAAGATCCGAAAATCGTTTCTGGCACAGTTACTTGGATGCAGTCGGGGCGTTCCTCTCGCTAAGACACGCACACACACACATACCCATATATTTACACGCGCAGGCATATATTATCTACCGATATCGGGAAATCGATTCTCGCGCGCTCTCGACGTCACGAGCATCGCCGGTCGTACGTCTTTTCGCACGATTCTCGAGGTTTAACCTTTTGTACGTCTCTTCATTGTCGATATATCTCTCTCGCGATATGGTCTGTCTCCTCGAGACCCAGCACAGGGAACTTGACGACCTCAACGAATTCTCCTCGTCTCGGTCTCGAACCCGATCTCGGGGTCTTGCGCGGGAAATTCTTCGTATCTCTCAACGTGAGAAATTTAGCACGCGGTCGAACGTTTCATAACTTACGTTTTAGTATGATCATCGTGGTTATCGATGATAGAAATTCCA
Source organism: Netelia inedita (assembly GCA_964017225.1). Classification (NCBI taxonomy): domain Eukaryota; kingdom Metazoa; phylum Arthropoda; class Insecta; order Hymenoptera; family Ichneumonidae; genus Netelia; species Netelia inedita. The sequence goes on from OZ024920.1 coordinate 11,190,504, forward strand.
CACTATTATACGTTGAATTTTTGTTAAATAAAGAAAAATTCGAATTGCGGAATGTCGAATTTTAAAAATATATAATATTAAAATGTTTGTATTGTGAACGTAACACTTGAAATATGATATGGTGCGATGGTAAATACATAAAAATCGACGTAAATCGTGATTTCCTACACGGAGAATCTATGACGTACCGAAAGTTCGAAAAAAGGGGAGTAGCGAGTAGAACGAGCGTTATTTGCTGATGCAAACGGGTGAGAAAAAGGAATGTATAACACTTTTTGCTCTCGACGCCGGGGATCGGCTTGCATAAATCACGAGTGGTAAAATCAATTTTGCGTTTTCTGTGCGCGGCGAGAGACGTAGTGAGCGGGGTGGGATGGCGGCAGATCTCGCGGCTGGCCACCGGCCGCCGCAGCACGATCGACACCGCGTACCACCATCGTTCGCCGCTCGTCACTCTCTGTCTTTCTCTCGCTCTCTTGCCTTCACATTCTCTCTCTCTCTCTCTCTCTCCCTCACTTTTGAACGCTCGCTGTTACAGCAAGCGAGATATACGGGAGGCTGTGTGTACGGTGTGGTCGCGACTCCGCCACCTCCGGCGCGAGGAGAGAACACGCGCATCAAGAGAGAGAGAGAGAGAGAGAGAGAGAGAGAGAGGGGACGAGGGAGAGAACGGTCTGATGAACGTGCCTGCCGTGCTTCGAGCCGCCCCGGTAAGATAGATCTCTCCTGCGTGACGTGTTTGTTGAGGCGCGTGACGTGCCGTGCTTGAATCCATTATAATATCCGTGAGTTCCCCTCTCTCTTGACCTGCCTCCCGCGCGTTTACCACCCCCTCCTTCTCCCTTTCATCGTTCACACGCGTGTACGACAAAGTGTTCGTACTTTGACGTAACGGAAATATAACGATACGATAAGAGATGAGGACAAAAATGGAACGGGACTAGCCTGTACACCGCATGAAAAATTACGCGTACATTCACGCAATTCGTTACCTCTGCACGGATTCTTGCGTATGACGAAGCCCTCAAAGCGAGGACCTAGCGAGAAAGACGTAAGAGCCAGAACCAATTCAGAGGCCTCCTGGGCAAACTACAATAGTTTCGTGCAGGGTGGGTCACATGCGTATTTCTACCGTTCCTTGTTGTTCTCTACTCTTAGAACTCTCTCTCTCTCTCTCTTTCTCTTTCTCTCTTCATCTCACTTCGTAGGTATGATAATTCAAGTCTGAGACTCTTTACCGTGCTTGCGAACCAACTTCTCTGTACCGAGAAGTTTCTTAACCCCCCCCCCCCTTACCTTCCCGTATGTCCTCGCGGAATCTCTCTGTCGCATAGACGAATGGCTAAGATATAATAGAATTCAACGTACCAGCTGAAACTAAAACGAGAGACACTTGGAATAAACACCGGATCTCCCCTTCAACACCCTCTCTCGCATCAACTTGGTGAAATGGACGTTTATCATACCGGTGTTTATCATATATATTATGAGCCAGTCTCAACCGCCACATTTCCACGGTCTTGGATTTTGCCACCGCGAATTAATTAAGGCGAAGACAACGCGCGCGAGGATGTAATTTAATTTCAAGGTTTTAATTACGTAGACGTCACGCAGGCGCGAGATCACCGGATATATAGAAAACCTCTATGGTGCCACGAAAATTCCTATTTCCGGACAATTTTCTTTCGACCGAGAAGCTTTATTCGTCCTCGACGGTTGTAAACAACGAGAGCCCGATATCGCGTTCGCGAACCTACGATAATAAAAACATGTATTCACTCCATCGTCGAACCAACGAGAGAAAAATAACACCATTGAATTTTGACCTCGTAACAAAATTATGTGATAATAAAATATAGCAACAGTGTGCGCGAAGCGTTCAATGTTTTTTTTCTTTACGTTTTTTTTCTCTCGTAATATCGAGCCGATTTCGGTGTGGGAATGCATTTTCACTTGGGACGCCGTTTATTATCGTTATCGCTCCCCACCGTCGTCTCTCTGCCCTCGCCCCATCCTCTCTCCCTTTCACCCTCTCACACTCTGATGTCCCGCGGGCGCGCGATCCGTTAATTGATTTATTCGATTAAACGTGGATAATGACCGGGTCCGAAACTAGCACGCGCCTCCGGCCACTCCATATACGGCAACTGTGTAGCGGCATAGATCTAACGATGACCCTATGTATCGATTATTTATCGAGTGAAACCCTCCCCTGTACAAATTGTGTGTGCAGTACCCCTGTTCAGCCTCCGGATTATAGAAACGCGTTTATCGTTCTACAGAAATATACGTATACGTGCATGTACCGAACGTTTATACGAGTAGCAACCTCTACGGGCATCCTCGTACCCGTCCAAATTCCATGGTGTCGCTACAAAGGATCCGGGTAAATATTGCAAATACGCGCAAGTACACTCGCCCGCGAGAATATTATCGAATCGGTGGCATTGCATTTGGGTTAATTAACGGTTTACAGGATTGCGTTTACGATTAAATTGTGCATATAGCAAGGTATATTGACTTACATATTTATGTATGTAATAATTACAAAGATGTGCGAGTACGTAATAGTCGTATGAATAAGAAAGTTAAGTTTCATAACGGTGCCAACTTGGCGAAGAGAACGTATATTTATGTTTTTGCTGTTGCTTTCGTTCGTTGACTTCGTGTCAATTCACATTTTAGTTGCTTTTTTCCTACGTTACAAACTCGTGCAATATAAATACATATATAGGTAGTCTGTCTCCTCGCATCTTTATTATCGGTGCTAGCTACATTAGAGCGTCGGACTCGTCCTTTCTCTCTTTCTCTCGACCCCCCCCCCCCCCTTTACCCTGGTAATTAAGAGTTCGAACGAATTTAGTTGCATGTAACTCGTTACCACAATTCCAGCTTGTGTGCATGCAGGCCAACCTCGAACTAACTACTACAGTTTCCTCTCCCCTGCCCCCTCCTCGCCATACCCTCTCATTTCTCGCTGGACGTCTCAAAGTGTGGCACACACCGTGCCGGTAACTTTTATGCTCGCGTGAGATTGCCCGGAGTTGGAACGAGAAACTGTGAGAGAAAGAGAGAGAAGGAGGATCGTGTGTGTGCTGCAGCTTTACCAATCCCGAAAGAACCGTAAATGCTTCTGGTGTGCTAGAGTTCTGATATATATACCGGAGAATGGTGTGAGTACACTACTGGCCGATGCAGCTCTCTCTCTCTCTCTCTCTCTCTCTCTCTCGCAGCTGGTAAGAGGGAAAGAGAGAGGAGGTGAGAATGAAGAGAGAGAGAGAGCCCAACTTTTGGTCTTACGGGAAGCGGTAGCTAAGGTGGAAAAGGTAAATAATTCAAGAGGTGTGGCGTAAAGCCAAATGGTTCGACCTTCTGCTCCTTCCTCCCTCGTGCCAACTCTCCGTTCTCTCACTCGTTCATTCTCCCTCGTTCTCGCCATTTTCTCACTCTGTTTGACTCTCGTCTCTTCTCCGTCACGTCACCCTCTTCTTCTTCTTCAACGTTCTATCTCTTTCTCACTCTTGCGATTTCCCACCATCCTGTCCCCATCCCTCTTTTCTCATATATATCCACTTCTCTCGTCCTCACTCTGTATTTTCCCATAATATATATCTATATACACATATATACCCACACATAGGTATATATTTCACGACCGTAGTCGTCGGCCCTTATTTCGATCGGCTCACCGCAACCATCTTGGCTCTTTTCCACCTTGATGCTTTATTAATCTTTAATGGGTATAACTTCCAACGGCGCTGAATGAGTTTTATATCCCCGAACATTTTACGCGAAAGAGTCCCTCTGATGCCGTTTCGGCGTTCTCTGTCCCTCTCTCTCTCTCTCTCGCACTCTCCCTCACACCCTCTCTTTCTTCCTCCCTGTAGCTCCACGAACATCGCGGTGCTTCTATCGTAGTTTCTTTCCCGAGAGGCTCCACTATCAGCAGTCCCGGTGGTGAGCCGTATAAAACGATAAAACGATTCGAAACTCCATACACACGCGAACGCACACGAACACACAGACAACCGCAACCTACACACAAACATTCACGAATATTTCTTGTCCATCCTTCTTCAACGTATAATACACGAGTATAATATATAGATAGGTTTGATCCTCAAACCTTTTAGGGTTGATCCTTCTGGATATCGCTCGGCTATTTCTTTCATGGAACGTTAACTTCGTTCCCCATTACGGGTTAATGTCGAGGTTCTTTTTTTCGATCAGACGGCATTTCGGCATGAGAAGTTTTCAACGTTTGAAATATTTCAGACGTGGATATAGGTATGATGAAGGCTTCTGCCACGTGAAAATGTATACCGTCATAACGAGGAAAAACTTTGCAATTCGAGACGTAAAAATGGCGTGACTCGACGTTTGTCGGATTTCACGACCGCATTGCATCTGACCCGTTCGTTACTTCCGTTCGCTATCTTCCTTTCCCTTTTCTCCGTTTTCTCGACTAATATGTCACGTATGAAAAGCTATTCACGAAACACCTGTGCGCCCATGGACATTCGAGATAACGACCGGTGCTTCAGCACACAATCACCATTCTCGCTCGATGCGACTGCGTCCACTCGCTGCTTTTTTGTTCCCTTCTTTCGTTGTTGTAGTTGTTGCTGATGTTGTTTTTTTGTTCCGGCATTTTTTATTTTTTATGATGTTTTATCTCTCCGTCTTCCTCTATTGACGGTTCTCTCTTTGCTTTTTTACATGCGTACCGGGAGGAGGAATGTGACTTTGTGTACGACCTTGCGAAAGGGCGTGGCGTTACGATCGTAACTCTCGTATATACACGGGCGCCAGGCGCGCAATTTTATCGCATATAGGAGCCCCGGCTGTATAGCCCCGCGGTGCGTAAAACTCTTAGTCACCAAGTGTTCCAAGCGGCACGTCGCTGTGACCTCGAATCGTCTCTTTTATTTTTTGCGCGATCTCATCCGATAAAGCAAATAATACTCGAGGGACAATCATTTTCATGATTTTTAGAGCTTTCATAAACTGTTTTAGCACCCACTCGTTCGAAGATATAATACCATGCGAATTTCGGACTTTTACCTCAAGCGATACGAGCGAATCAACGGATCTTAATCACGGAACAGGTCGGCGAGTTTTTTCTCTTTTATCGTTCGTGAATTCTGTCAACGAAGGTGTCACAACGATTTTCATGGTCCGTTATCAAAAAGCGAAAGAGTAGTTTTGTAGATGCGCGAATCACCTGACGAAAGTACTAGTAAAAAAATCAATTCGTGGCGCGATAAATACGGGATGGGAGTGGGCAAAGAGAAACGAGGCAGAGGGTGAAAGAATCGAGTTTCAGAATTCAAGGGGTAGCGTGTCAACGGTGCTAGGTTCGTGATATAATACGTAATATCTGCGACTGTTATCGGGAAAGGTAGAAAGAGTGCTATGAGCGAGGTAACTGCTCTGTCAGAGAGAGGGAGAGAAAGAGAGAGAAAGTGTCTGCTTCTTCCCCGTTGCTCTCTCGCGTCTTCTTTGTTGATGGAAGCAATGCCGATCCGTGATACGAGAAAAGGGTTGCCCGGGGCTGCTAATAACCCCTCTATAAATAGCGAAGAGTTTCTACCGCCTCCTCAAAACCCCCTCGAGGCTTTTACCTATACCTTTGTTAGCGCTATCTCCAACCCTCCTGGCTATGGTGGTGGAGGCGTCGTGAACACTCTCTTCGGCGGACTCTCTCTCTCTCTCTCGCTCTCTTCTTTAGCACACTGCGGATTTCGACTCGACACTTCCCATCCTTTACAATTCTTTTCGATCTTCATTTCTTTTTCTTTCTCCGAGAAAAACACTCCCCTTTACCGGGGAGAACCTAGATTACTTGTCAAAATAGGAAACAGCGAAAGTTAGTTCGTTCCATTCTCATGAAGATTATTTTTTACATTTCGTTCGTGTACTCTCTCTCTCTCTCTCTCGTTATCTACCATCTTCCAGTCACCCTTGACGTTCTCTTGGCTTACTGCGTATATACATATAGCTACGTATTTATTTTCCTTTTTTATCTCGTCCTTCGGCTTGCTCCTGCGCTTCTTTTTTTCTTTCTCGAGACACCTTTAGGCGAACCAGCGAGATGAAAAAGGGCCATATGATATATACATATACGTGTTATTACTTTGCCCGCAGTCAAGAAGACGATGGATTTTCGCGGGACACGGAACGGCAATATTCGTAGAAATCTAGCGCGCCAACCATGGAAGTGGCAACCTTTGCTTTTTTATGCCAACAAAAAACCATTTCAGAAACCCGAACCTATGCGAGGGTTTATATGAGAGGTTGGTCGCAAAACGGCCTATAATATGAAGCGCACTTCCGAGAAGAAAATTCTACCCTTAGCTTCTCATATTTTCCACCCCCTTTTCTATTTTTCTCTCGTTTTTTTTCGTACCCACGTTTCTTCCTATCTCTGTCTGTCTGTCTGCCTCTCTCTCTCTCTCTCTCTCTCTCTCTCTCTCTCTCTCTCTCTCTCTCTCTCTTCGGCTCTCGTCTTATTCTTCCTCACCTTCGCAAGAGACACTGGCACTCGATGGTGCAATCGAGGGAGCGTCCCACTATCGGAAAGTCGGTGAGAGCTCTCCCGATCAAGAAAGCCAGATAACAGGACAAAGGCTTCTCTCTGCTGGTTCGTCTTGACTACGCCAGTACGGGGCGCTATATACAATATAACTTCGAACAAGTACCATAGACTTGTTATACATTGCCGGAGTGTTGGAAGAAGATAGGACGGTGAGAGAGAGAGAGGGGAATAGCTTGAAGAAGGAAGCTGGGCTCGTCTTCTTCAATGCGATAACCTCTCTTTCCTTCTTTTATTATTTATAGCCATAATTATAAAAAAAAATCATCCTCCCTCCTTTTCCATCTTACCCGCTGAGTTCTGGGATTAATTTCACGATGGTTATTTATAATCCGGCGTTTGAGAGACGAAAGTTCAACAAACTTGGAAAGCATCGTTCGAAGAAGGAAGATTCATGTCGTTCGTGCGGTCTTGCCTTTGCAGTCTCGCTGCTCCCAAGTCGCTCTAAGATTGGGCAATCTTCCGGTACAGTAACCGGCATTGTATACACGAGCCAACCCCGCTTGCTCGAGCTTTTTCTGCCTTCAATGTTTTTCCTTTTTCCTACCCGTCCTGGTGCACAATATTCTTTTTCCTCTTTCGTAGTCAATGATATAACTTGTTGTAATTTCCCACGGGTGTTGTCCAACGTGGAATTAACAGTTGCGTACCTCCTGCAAAGACGAGGATGCGCCAGGAGCTACCAGAGAATGAGAAGGTTCAAGCGAGAGTGAGTGCTTGTTTCGGGTTCCATTTCACCTCCTTCTTCTCTCAATCCCTCCTCCTTTCTCTTCCCATCACTCTTAATCTATCAGAGCACCAGCAACATTATCCTGCGTCTCGTATACTGGAAAATTTATCTCCATTCATCGAATATCCGTCCAATCATCATTGTCTAGTCGCCTCCGATGATTATTTATAAATCTAGATAATGAGTTCAACCTTATTTCCGTCTTTAGCATTTCTACCCAGAACGGTATAGCAAATACGGTATGTATACGGTATTTAGACGGTGATGGCAAACGAACGACGGCTCGACAGGACGAAAAGCGGTATAGGCCGCGGTTGCAGAACTGCTGCTGGCAAACGAGAGATTATGGGCTCGCGCGTCCTGTCGCGAAAACGATAGGGGATCAATATAGTAAAGCTCTCGGTGTGTCCCGTTTGCGATGATAGGAGCTTTATAACCGGCAATGAGATATCCCGATTGGAAATCCGGCTGTCATACAACGACGCTTGGTCAAATGGCCCATATAACACGCACCCTCGCTGTTCGTACCGTAATGTCGCGTTATTGGTGTGGTTGCTGCTGCTGCTGCTGCTTGTACGTAGACGGATTTAATAGCAACTAGCAGCCAGCGTACGTTTTAAGCCTCGCGAGAGCCTTTGCAGCGTATAATCTCGTTTGTTCCGCATCGTTTTCTCATCGACTATCGCTACGGTTCATCCCTTACGCTTTAATGTTCATTTTGGTTAACGCGCGATGGTCACCAGCCTGGTATACTTCGTAATAATTTTATATTTTTGCGTATATAACTAGCGAGACCGAATCATAAGTCCCAAAACCTAATATCCAACTTCGGTATAACTTTAACACTCCTCCATGTATATCGCAACCCTCTAAGACCATACATGAGCTTAAGGATATTCCCGACTTCGCGTTTAAGATAAAGTGTGAAACGCTGGTCAAAGACTACGAAACTGGGTAAGTCCGGAAGCTGTGCGGGGCTTTCAAACTGAAACAAGGCAACAGCAGTGAACTGATAACGGCGAAGCCTTACGGACTACTAGCAGCGAAAACCGGATAGTACTACCGAACAAAGTTGGCGAGGAATAGAGCGTACGGTGTAAAACATATCGTTTTCGGTCCTCCGTAAGCGATGGTCCTTAATAGTATGTTTGTCACAGGTTGCGTTGGTCCACGAAGTCTGTATCTCGGCGTCGTCTATCCGCGTCTGTAGTACGTTCGACAGTGAAAACGATATCCTCTCGAGATTTTCGTGCGTTCTCGAGCTCGTTAGATAGGTATACAAACGCGTTATCCAACGTAAGACCCCTTCGTCTCGTTCGCTCGCTCAGCCAAGCATTATGGGTTCGCCCACTGGGATTTACGTAGATAGGTATACGATTATGTTTGCTCTACTCGAAACGATGCTACGAGTGTGTCGCGAAAACGATCCCCCGGCACGTTCCCGAATAAATCGGAGCACGCTCCGTCGCGTGTCTCACAACAATTTTACGTCTTTATTGCATTTCGTCTCCTACAAATCTTTACCAGAGTTCTATCCTCGTGCATAAATATATCTTTCGAATTTAATCGTATTTATAATAGTCGTATTTATAACCTTCTTTCTTTATAACCGCGGTGCCGATAGTATTCTTCTCGTTTCTTTTTCCAACGTCAGTTTTCATCACTCGTTGTATCAGGCGGTATATCCTATATATAATATTCGTTCGTTGGTTTTTCGTCGTGACATTTTATTTTTCATATATCGTTCGAAGGACCAACGGAATTTTGATGAAACCTCAGAAATTTGGCATTACTTTCTACTTTATTCGTACCGTAAGTCATGCGCTTTGCTGTCACGTCTTAGGCGTGCAACGGCGACAAATTGCGAACGATAAATCACAGTCACCAGCAAAAGTGACGCATATATATATGTTTATGTGCGTATGTGTTTGTGTGGTCGTAAAGTCAATAGCGTGCCGTTATCGTCGACGTCTTGTGGTTTCTCCGTTGCTTTCTCTCCCCCGGTGCAATCTACGATTAATCAAAACCGAGCCAGACCAATGTATTAGGTGCAAATGATTTTTCAAATCTTGGTCGATTACAGTTTTGCGGTATGGCTCAACGAGGCGAGTGATGAAGAAAATAAAAAACTGGAAGTGCGAAATCGAAGGAAAATCTCGACCCTTTTGTCGACTAATTAAATGCCGACAGTTAATCCTACTCCAATCGTATAATCGTTCGCTCATGCATTATCCTCTTCCTTGGTAATTTTTTTTCCAGGCAAGGGCAAAAGGAAAACGTGCCTGCCATTGAAACGTCGTAACGAGAATCGCGCCGAGTACGCTCGGGGTTAAAAAAACTACAAAGATGAAGGATCAATAGAACGAACTATCGACCAAGAGAAAAATATAAAGAACAAAAAAATTAACTCGCAGTCGGTAGGACTCGAACCTACGCTCCCAGAGGGAATCTGATTTCTAGTCAGACGCCTTAACCACTCGGCCACGACTGCGTCTGTACAGCCTGTGCTTTCACCTGCTTGCTCAAGCACGTAGCTCTCCCTCCCTCTCTCTCCCTCTCGCACACTGCTTCACCCAGTTGTTTGCTCAATATTTTTGCGCTCTTGCGACTCTCATATTACTTTCCGATGCAGTTCTTTCACCTGTATATACTGAGGTTACTTTTCAACCAACTGTTTCACCGGAGCAGTCGTGGCCGAGTGGTTAAGGCGTCTGACTAGAAATCAGATTCCCTCTGGGAGCGTAGGTTCGAGTCCTACCGACTGCGAACGATTTTTTTTATACCAACCTTTTGTAACTTCTATGATTTCTCGGACAATGACTAATGGTCTAATAAATTCGATCTTTGAAAATGAAAAATATATCGCGTACTCTATACACGAGCCTACTAATTAATTTGTTGATCAAGCACGAAAAGTATTTAGCAAATATTGATTCCTTCAATAAAATAATTCAAGCACCAACCGCACAAAGCTTTATCCCTTCAAGTTGCGCCCATCAACATTTAGCTCTCGAATATCGTAAAAGGAAAATCACGAGTGACTGGTTTCGCGTGTAAACTCCGTATACAATTTATAGCCGATCTATACAGATTCACGAAGGGTTTTGGCATTTTGTGCAACAACACGATAAAAAAATCGATGAACAGTGTAATTGCCGAAAGCAAGGCATCCTTCAGAACCCAATCAGTGAAGCAGATGATGTCTCGCAGTTCGCGTATGCCGTTTGTAACATCAGCAAGCCAGATAGAACCAGCGGTGTATGAACGTGGTATCGATCCTGCATCTCGCATTCGCCTCTCCCACTCTCGCGTTCTCTCTGTCTCGCCAAATTTGCACAGCCGTTTATATGTCCCAATAACGTATATGCGTCTCCCAATACTTCGGCGTATATACCGCGATTCGGTCCTCCATTTCCAACGGAGTGTGTGCAGCCTGATTCTGTAACACAGCGTGCATATTCATCCGTACAACTTGCCAATGGTACGCGGAAGATCGTTCGAAAATACAATCACGTACTTTACTATTGCTAATGATCCGTATTGAACATAGAACCGCACGGTCCGCGGGATAACGGTTTTGTGCATTCGGCAAGGCTACAACGAGCAGGAAGCTTCCCATTTAATATTAGCACTGATGAAACATTCAATTCCATTGCACTTCATATCCGCAATGACACCTTCTCGTCATTGATTATCATTAGTCGTATTGTCAATCACAACAATGACTTCGGAAGGTGTCCATCAACTGTTATTATTTTTCTCATGACTGGAGAACCGTGAGGAAATTGAGTTATTTGAAAAAGCCCACTTCTCAACTAATCAGGAAATAAAAGAAAAATGGTAAAAGTGTCAATGTATTTCGGTCAGTTTGAGTCAAAATCGCAATCGCTCAATTCCAAAACTACCCCTAAATCGTTCGTTTTCAATTATATTTCAATTTTTTTTCAAACGTCCCGTTTATCAATCGCTTATCTTTTTCATCGACATTTATTTTTTCCCCAATGCATCTTATATTTCTCGATTCTCTGATAGGTGACAATAACGATTTGTTTTCGCATTTCGATGAAATACTATAAACGGAGTGGTATAACACTCTACGTGTCAAAGTATCGTCCGGGGACTGTGGATTGAACGACCAGTCGAATAGTGGACCGTTCAGAGGTGAGGGGGCACAAACACACACACACATACACACATACAGGTGGAAAGGATTTTCAATTGTCCCCAACGGTAATAACGAGCGCGGTGGCTATGGTTTCGCACGGATGGGGCACATATCCGACGTTGTAGCCCAGAAACACACGGAGACTACCGACAGGATTCTGTGGTCTCTCGTTCGCTCACATTCGTAAACGCCGTAAATTCTTTATCCGCGATTTAAATTCGTCCTCGAAACTCGTTATTCGTGGTCTCTTTCGCCCCAGACCCGGCGACGGAATGCTTTATATCATCCCTGTGCACGAGTATGTATGGAGAATGGCTTTTGATGAGATTTGAGATGAAAACTATTCGGTCTCGTCTCGATGAAGTCCTCCCTCGCTTCATCCCCTCAATATATACCAATCTGCATAGCCTCTGACCGACCCTGCATAAAAGTGCCAGAATAGTCGTTGCCCAGCCGCTCGATCGTCGAGACAACGATCTAAAAATCAAATCTACTCTTTCGCGGGGATCAGCCGTCGATATTGAAACTGTCGCACGCGTCAAAGGATATTTACGGATTAATTATTCACACGAAAAGTGATACGGATCGTCGTGGGCCAGACGACAAAGCGAACCGATTGATCGTACGCAACTTTGATAATGCGAAAAACAATTTGTTTAAACTTTTTTGTTTATTCACTGGGTGATGCGTTTGCGAGAGGCAAACTCTCGCATTTTTGCTTCAATCTCTCGTTTCATCCTTGTGTTCAAATATACCTGCCCACGACCGTGTAAAATGAGTCGGGCACTTTTTTTGCGCTGGGTATAATTTCAAAATTGTCCAACTCGCTCCAGTTCCGCACCTCTCTCGTTCTCATTCTTTCTCCTCTCTCTCTTTCTGTCTGCGTCTATCCCTGTCTCTCTCTCTCTCTATCTCTATCTCTATCTCTAAACTTTCTTCATTCATTCCAACATCCAGAGCACCACGATTCATGCTATAAGAGAGATAGTTCCTCGTTGAACCGGGTCACGGATTCGCTCGTTCGCTCCGGGAGCTTCTCGACATCTGCCACTTTCAGGAGTCGTCAGTGTCTTCGACGATGCGAATTTACCACTTCGCGAAGCGGGCCTATACACCGACATCGTTCGAAATCGGGCATTGCATCGTCGGCCGTTATGTATGCTCGGCTGTAATCTGTGCTTGACGTGGAGTGGGCCCCCGAGGCACTTTCGGATAGCCCGATAAGTCAACCAAAACGAGCCAGCTGATGCACTCACCGAGAGACTCACGAAATAAAACTACCGTCACGTATAAAATTGCTTCCTTTCACTCTCGTTTCGTTGACAACTATTTTATTTCTTGTCCGAAACGAATTAATGGGCTTGAATTCGCTACGTTGTGTTACTAATTATACGGCTTCGTCGTGCCAATCCCATTCAGCATTGTGGGCATATACCCACGACTTCCGGTCATTTCTGCAAACGTAGCACACGTCATACTGTCCCTGCCGTTTGGCTGTGCCGACGTGGCGCTCCCTTTCACTCTGTCTCCCTCCCCCCTCTCTCTCTCTCGCGGCCCTTCCATTCTGCACGGCCTGGTATATATACCTACCGTTAATGAACATTCAAGTATCCGCGGTGGCGAGTGAAACACTGACGAACACACATTCGCTTGCGCATTCCGACGAAAACGCGCTTCTGAAACTGCGTCCATGAACTACACGCATCGCGTACTCTCATTTCATCCCACCGTGGCTAACGTCAACGTCCGAACAATGAGACCGGAACGTTATTTGCGCCTCACGTACATATGGGGAATTCCACGCAAAATTAAGTCTTGTTTCTCTGAAGCCTAAACTAAACTGTCCTTTCATCTTCGAATTATTATTTATCGCTGTTATATCGTCAACCATCGCGATTATTATGACTCAATGACAATAATCAAATTTTTAAACAGTCAGATTTTTCGAAATTGATGCAAAGTGTGGTTTTTAAAAATGTATGTATCAAACTACCGAGCTTCGAGGGTTGAATCATTATTATTCTTTTGACGCGAGTTCAGAGAGGAGAGGACCTAAAGGACTAAACTGAAAAAGTGCAGTAACAGGTCGATGAGCACATTTCGCCGTCGTATTTCGTTTGCGGTTTGGCCGCGCAAGACTACGGGAGAAAGTGGCCCTGGTGACGAAGCAGGAACACGGTAGAAGTAGATTATACTGAAGGGTCCGTGTGCGCGGGTCATGCAGCAGCAAAGGTCCCGCGGGAATAGAGGGACGTTCATACATATTTATGGAGATTTATCGTATGCACAAGCGAGAAGAGGCCCGCGCGCGCCTCTTTCCATCCGCTTTTCCGTGCCTCTACCCCGTGACCGAGCGACAATTTTTTTTACCTTCTTTTTAGTCCTGGCATTCTGCCACCATCACCTGTTTCATCCCATGGGATTTTTATTTTCAGCCTCTAGCGTGCCTGTCCGGCAGTCTCACACGCCTCCTCGTCTCCTCTCTGTCCCTTTTCCTCGATGTTTCACCCTTCTCCTCAAAAGCTCTCCCCCTTCTGCTTCTACCCCGCTTCAAACTGCTTCTCAGCCTGTCCTCGTACTCGACCCTCCCACTTCGACGATCTCGGCCGTTACTACCATAAATACGTCGATAGCCATGCCTCACCGTGCGAGTGAAAAAATAATACCGAACGCTCAATCGCGCGACCCAACGCGCAGGACGAAAGCGATATAAAATAACCACACGCCGGCCGCGCGCGAGCACCCTCATCCACCCGCCTGGCCCACCTATCAAAGAAGGAAATGGGAAATTCGTATGCGTACCGCGTCACTTCGGATATCGGGTATGGTATATTTCAAAATGCATTGGAGCGCTTTCTCCCGGGCTTTCTCCATTTTCACCGAACACGCCCCGAGGATTTTACCATCGGGATGAGGCTTTACATGAAAATCTATTTTTTTGTTTTTTTTTCGACCTCGTCCTTACATATATTTGTATATTTCGGCTCGTAACGCGCGTGGTTAAACAGAATACGTGACTGTGGCACACACCCCTATCCACGTTTGTGATTCTCGCATGTCCGTCAGGATCCGGGTTTCGGGGTTGAATCTTCCTTGGACTCGTGACTGCCTCTAAATAGGGGTTACATTTTTTTTCCTTTTTTTTCTTCATAGCGTATATTTTGGTTCAAGCGTCTATCGAGAATGCCGGCGCGGCGTGCGTGAAGCGCGAGCGACACATAGAACACGGGCGAATTCAGAGAATCACCTCTCTGTCCACTGGTGGACGCACCACCCGCTTTGTCCAAACGGAAGCACGCAGCGGTGGCTGGCATCATTTCCGGCTACCACTGTTTAGTTTCCGTCATTTCCGGCGGCTATCTATATCACTGCGTCATCGCGCGACTTGCTCGAGGTAGCTTGTATATTGTGTTGCGAATATATACAATGCAATGTATCTCTACGTATTATATATATATATATATGTTTGTGTGTGTCTATAGTATTGCAGAATTCAGCTCACTAGCAACGGTCACCCTCTCGAACGATCTCCCCCAGCCTGAGCCACCCCGCCTCGGACTTCATCTGCGCCAACGTTACAGTACTAAATCAACGCGAAACTCGCGATTCCAAGCCACCGTTACAGTCCCGCCACCAGCTCGTTTGAATTTTCACTCTGGCCCACTCGCTCTGTCTCGCTCATCCCCCCGCCGTTCGTCGCTACCGCCTTTCTTTCCGGTTGGCCCGTTTTCATTTTAATTCTCATCCGCCCACCGGACCCCTACTCGAAATACAGCTATCTATTGCAGTATATTACACCCGAATGTGTATTTAAATGAGAAGAGTGTACAATGGTCCAAGTACAGGGGAGGTGGGGGGGAGGTGTGTGTGCATTCTTTCATTATAAATGGTAAAAGTAAAATGTTACCGCGTGCAAGATTCTTATTTTTGCTCGGTTATTTTTCGACTCTATATTGTTGTTTTCATTGTTTCGATTATCATGAAAGGTTCTACAGCGAGAGAATGCCGAGATAATTACGATCGCGTCTGCGATAAAACAAAAATAACAAACTTGAACGGTACAAAAAAATGGATAACGAGTCCCGTTACTCAATAATGAAAAAAATACGATACGAAATAGAAGAAGCTTCCATTACCCGTTGTGAAAATATCGCGCAATGAAACGGAGTAATGCATTATTTACAACTCCGTTATAGAGATATGAAATGGCAATACGTAAATCAGGGCCCAGCTGGGGTGGTAATCGCCGACCCTCTATTCCTTCCTCTCCCCCCACCGCGATCTCCTATTCCAGCCGCGATTTTACGCCGCTTGGCTTTTCATTTGAATCAAGCTTCCTTTCGACTCGATATCCCATCGACCTGCGATTTTTATAGCCTTGGAGCAGGGGGAGCAAGTGGCAAGTGGAATGCGAGTCCATTTACCCCTTTATGGAAATATGGAACCAACGTAGTATACAAAAAAAGTTATTTTCCTCGTCGTTATCGCGTCTATATAGCTGCTTCGCATACACGTATATTTCAAAATCTGCAACTATTGTTTTTACTTCCTCGTCCATCCTCGATCCCTCTCTCGGTCCTCGGCAGGAGTCGACATACCACGAGAATGCATCACGATGATTCTCGTCACGTACATATATAAGTGCGGATTGCGCGCAAAGAGGTCAATGATCCGTGCTGGTCGAGTTATATACGACGTATACGTATTGCATCTACGTAAGCATACGCGTCATATTCAAGCTAGAACTGGACGAAATGCCACTCTCGCGAAATCCTGTTCCGGACGATATGAAAGGCACAAGTGGATGAATCTCGAATCGAGAAACGGAGCTGTGTAGATGTATGTATAAAGGAGGGAGGGCGGCCAGGGCGAGGGGGAGGGAGGGGCTTGTAATACTCTCGACTACCGGCCATCAACGACGAGAGAACGGTGATAGAGGTAGAGGGAGCACGATGAAATAAACCAAGCGTTCCGCAGGGCCGATGAGTTCGCCGAATAACGAGAGAGCGAGAGGTTGATTATCCGCCGGAGAGCCACTTAATGGTGAACCGTAGCGAGAGGCGAATGAGGATTTGAGCGCGTTTAATGACAGCGAAAGAGAGCGCAGGAGCCCAACGGACTCGTGAAAACGACAACGAGTTACCGACGACGACGAGTTGTACCGTGTACAGCTACACCTCCGGTCGATAAAAGTATAGTTGCAGTTTTATTTTTCGGCAGAGAAAGCCAGATATATAAATTGCACAGGCGCATTTGTGTATACGTATATGATAGAACGGGCTATGGCGTTATCGGGTGAGTTCCGCGGAACAGGTCGATGTGTATGGGAAACCGCAAATATGGTGGAGCTGCCCACACCGTATAACTGCGTCGATTATACGAACCTTCTACCGCTCTCACTCTCTCCCTCTCTTTGTGTCTCTCTCATGGTAGAGAGGGAAAGCTGCGCGAGAATGAGGGAACTTGCAAAAAAATTACTGCCACGGTTTTGCGAGGAGACGATCGTTAACAGCGGTTCGTTCAGTTCTCTCGTCTCCTCATCTGGAGATCGCCGTCAAAATTGCTATTATTTTTCTCATCTCTCCACGTACTAATTATCGTGATTATATCGCGCGGCCCGGTGCCGTCCGGTCGTTTTATGCCCCGTGGGGACGACGTGCCGCTGTCGCGAATGAGTGGCGTCTGCTCGTCGTAAGAAATCATTCGTGTTATATGAGTTTCACCTGGTAACATAGTACTTCCCTCGTTTTCCTGGATATCGAATTTACGGAAGGTGAAAAATGATTCTTGGAAAGAGGGACGTGGCGAGTCAGTGGTGGTTTGGAGTCGGGGGTGGTTGTAGTAGGGTTTGACATTTCCATATGGCATTCAATAAAACATATGATACGTATCCTATGGAAGTGTAGATATCGCAAGAGATCAATACATACCTATTGCGAACCATCGATAAATGTTCATAAAACACTCGTTTTCCTGTCAACCGATCTTTTTTCGTTTTATTTTGGGAAACCCAACAGTTGATTCAATAGTGAGGTATCGCTTTGTAAAAATCACCCTTTCGAACGTCCAAAGAAATACATTGAAATTCCTCGCATCAGTTAAAAATAAAGAATTTCGCGTGTTACCGACCGTAGATGAAAATTTCCGCGCTGACGACATTCCACTGTTATGACACGCATCACTGGGAGGTCTCGAAACGCCTCGTCTATTAGATGCTGACAACTTTAAAAGAACGGAGCAATGGACTGGGGAAATAACCCGAGAAGAACGAAGAAGCGAGACGCAAGACGCCGAGTTACACGTCGCGAGACGAAACCGGCTTCATCCTTGGTGGGAACGCGACGTCTAAAATAGCCGGAACGCATAGCGTAGCGGAGGATTATCAAGGTCCGAAAGCAACGCAGAGAGATTGGCCTCGAGCAGTTTAGCTTTGGAAAAGTCCCCTAAATGCTTCATGTCCACCGTCTCCGTTCTTGGTCAGCGCGGTTGAGACGCGCGGATTTGGTGGGGGACCGTGGTTCGTAGCGTCCCAGCGGGCGCGTCTCTCACCGTGCTAGGGGGGTCCCTGGGACCTGAATGAGCTCCGAGCAAATGCCGCGATATATCACGCAAAGGCTACAAATCTCCGGCGGCAGTGAACACCGAGTTCAAGAGTCCAAGTTTCGAGTCCTGTCGCGCGATCGAATCCTCGTTCCCCCCCGTCTTATGTCCTGTGAGGGCCCGGCACCGCGGGCGCCCCACGAGAGAAATCTTCTCGTACAAGGAGGACGGATGCTTAGGGAGCTACGGGATGTCGCGCGACGTTCCCTTTGTCGTTGGTGGTTCTCCAACTCGATCCGCAGCGTTCGCGGCTTCGGAGAAACCACTATCCCCACTTCTGTTATATCCTTCTCTCTTCAACGCCACCCTATCTATCCTTTCGTCCCTTCTGCACCGCCGTATTTAAAGAGCAACCACGGGCTACCCCACGATGAGTACGAAGGAGGCAGGCTGACACGAGGAGCCTCTTCCAAGCGACTTCATGGATGAGAACTAATACATTTTTTTCCAACCATGGCAAGGGGACCCCGTGTTCCCGTTTGGCTTATAGGCATGCCTTTTATCCGCTTGGCTTTACCTGCCCATCCGTACGAATTCCATGCACGTTGCATCGTCGTAGGTTTCGAAATATGTATCGATTGTAACTGCGTTGGCATGCAAAAATAAGACTGCATGAGGTCGCCAAAGGGGTCTCGGCCGAAACGTGCCGGAGAATAGTTGCTTGGATTGTCTGTCCGGGATAAGGAGGAGGGCGACAAAGAGAGAGAGGGAGAGAGAAAGAACTACACGGGAGAGAACGAATAAAGAGTTATCGTCGTTGAATATCTGTTATATACCTACATTGACTGTCCCATTGCCCGAGTCGCTTTCGATAAAAGAAAATCGAAGAGAAAAAAAGGAAGTAATGTCTCTACGAAAGGTTTCGGTCGGAGGTGTTTTTTTTTCTTCTCTTCGCTATCGAAGACTCGGACGGTGACTACAAATAGCCTGTCCGTCGAATCATAATAGAGTCCAACGATATCGTTGGATAATCTGGGAGAGAAAAACGAGGAGATTCATAGTTCGATTCTCGAGGCAAAAAGCTATACAGAAACCACACCTCGAAGACCCTCGGCTGTCAACCTGCGTCGGGTCATGAGAAGGTGCGGTGTCTGGACGACGCGAGTAAAATGCTCGAGGCCACCGCGAAGCCATCCCGAGCGAGTGCTACGTGGGAATTGTGAATAGCGAAGAAAAAGTCTGAATCACGAACGGACGAACCGGATCTTGAAATAATTATTGTTATCGATCGAATCGTCGCGATAAATATTTGAGCGATTGAATGAAGCATATTTCTTGCGATGATAAATAAGTTTTTCAAAAAAATTTCGTTTGAACCGACATATATATATTTTTAAATGCATTTGTAAGAGGATTGTATTGGAAAATATATGGTAAAGTCTCGGCTAAAGCCGAGTTAGAGTATTATAATATACGCTACAGCTCACCCTAAGCTTCGCTCGGATAATCTCTTACTCAGGCACAGAGATTTCCCGAAAATATTATTATATGTAGATCTGCCGCTAATGCCACTGGTGAGAGAACGAACCCAGTGTCAAGAGTCGATCGAAATGACCTGGATAACGGTGAACGAGGAAAAAGTAGAAGACGCAGAGAAGCCACACCAAACTATCATAATCGCAGTCCCGTCTGTATCCACTGACACATATCGTATAAATAGAGAGTTAGATTCTCGTGCCATTTTTGCATTCGACTGTTCAACAATTCGTGGTAGACTCATATATAAGTATGAACTGTGCAATATTAAATCATCGCAGAATTTAATATTCATGCGAATGAAATTTATTGAAATTAAATCAAATCGATTGGGTTGGTCGCGCTCAAATTTTCCGCGCGAATAAATAAATTGGAGAAGAGCTTTTCTAATGAATTTACTAATCCATTAATAACTATTATTAAAAATAAATAATATATTATTAACAATAAAATGAGGATTCTTTGACTTCGATAGTCCGAATATTTTTATCTTGATTCTAAGCTGCCCTCTCGGTCAAATGCGATTAGGTTTGAATCACTTTTATTCGATTGAGACAAATGCGACTCAAATCAACCGAACCGAATGGCCTCGATATATCTCCCAATTTCTTGATCCACCCATCGACATACAGATCGACGGATGTATTAACGTAAAACATCAGGGTCCTACACTCCACGAACCGAGAGAACGACGAGAGCGTCGGGAGGATGGTCTGGAAACTGGAGTCCGTGATCGTGTGCGATTAGCCGTATACGTGACTCTCGGTATCTCCGTCTCTCAACGAGAAATTTCGCACATGTACCGGTGGCAGAATTTCGTAGCCCAGAGAGGGAGGCAATGCTCTCGCCAATTCGGGTAATTTCTGGGTTGGGGCTGAACTAGATATAGGTAACTCTAAGCCGAAACTACCGTTCGGGCGATGGGGTACCGTAGAATCGGACAAGCCGAGTGAACCACTGGAGTATTCGACGCCGAATTTCCGTCTCGTAATCGACCTGGATTGCTCCGTTCTTGAATCGTTCGCTCTAACAGCAAAGTGCATATCGATTATATTCTGACGCGCTTTGGGAATTCCTGCCGCGGCCCGTTCATAGGTACTGTATAGCCGGTAGCAACCGGTCTCCGTATCCGTCGTGACTCATGTATACTTCATCGCCCGCGGGCATCAAAAAGCAATATCGCTTACGTGCCAATAGATTCCAACGGTATAATTAAACCAGCGGGGTATACTCATCGCTTGACTCGACTGAGACGCAGAGAAGGAAAAAAAGGTGGTGTTGTTTAAAGAGAGCGAGACATTGGTATAAAGTTGACTGTACGTAAACACGAACTTTCATCGATACGATATTTCGTCCATTGCTGCAAAGTCGTTATCGACATCGCGAAATGAATTATTTATATCCAGGAAACAGCTTATCGAGCCTTTAAATATTCATCCGCATCGAATTTCTTGGAGAGATAATGTTTTCCCGTGTTTAATTATCAAAATCGAAATTCTTCAGACGTCTCCATTATGATTGCAGATAATATTTCCGGTAGTAATATCTCGTCGGAAATAAAAATATTTTTCAACTTTTCGCGTTGCATCGATTGAATCAGGGTTGTATTGAGAGATACGATACTTTTTTTTTCTTATCGCGAACAAAAAATGAATGCGTCGCTTTTTTCGTACCTATTCAACAAACCAATAACACAATTAGGCTCATCATTGATATCCGCGGAGCCTTCGAGCCTCGAGGAAGATTGATTCGAGAGGGGAATACACGTTTTGCGATTCGATCGCCCACGGTGGACCGGTGTTCACGCAACATTTTATATCACGGACACACGCGAGACGAAAGAGGGCCCGATGTCATTTGAGAGTCGAACCACAGCTGGATATATATTCCGACGTCTCTTTTCTTCTTCTTTCGTAAAAATCTGTTGAAACCCTCCTCTCTTACACCACCGATTCTCGTCCCGGCTTGTTTCTTCTCTTCGCTACTGTTACTCCTTCCACTCTCTTACATACACGGACACAGGTACGACAAAAAACATCGCCCGCATCTTCCGAGATTCGACTCAATTAAGTGAGGGAGACCACCCTAGCCTCCCCCCCTACTCCCCCCACCTCCTTCGAGTCTTGACAAGATACGACATCATTGTTCGTTCCTGCAGGGTGGGGCCTAAATAAGTAGCAACCATGGGCCCAGGGGCGCATATATATCGAGCGAACGGTGAACAACAGAAGCTTCTGGGAGAAAGGATGAAGACGGCTTTCGGTCGAAGGTGGAAAAAAAGAATGATCAGGAAAGAAGAAAAGTAGCCCGGAGGTACTTGCTGGTGGCCGCGAGTAAACCGATCCGTTTGAAGAAGTGAGGCCGGAGAAGGAGAACGGGAAGAAAAGACACGTTGTCAGTCACTCCATCGCGACGACGAGAAATGACCGTGCGGGCTCCAGTGGGGCTCGAGACCAACTTCTTCAACCGGGTAATAGACGAGAGACACAAAATCTTCGCTCTTTCGACTTTGTCCTCGAGTAACATTAACACAACTGCTCCTTTCCAACAGGATATACTGCCGCGAGGTACGGCTTTTTTGCTCATGATTGCTCAATTTGCTCTCAAATTATCGTCGTTAAATTGTAACGAAAAAATTCTCGATCCGCGAGAAGCTATATAACGCACACGCAAATAAATCAACGGAACCGAAACTTGCCGATAACTATAAGCAATGATGCATTTGATTGCGAATAAAGAATATTTGATTTGTATAAAATTAGTCTTATTTATTTCAGTCGGATTGGGTTCGATTTAGTTAAACAACTACAATTTATATTGCTATAATAAATTTCATTCGATTCGTGTCAGTTTTATCGAACTCGGTTGAATTAATTTTCCACGATATTGGTTTTATTTCTCAATCTTCAGGCGTAAAAATAACGTGAAATAAAATGCAGACAATTTCTAGCTAATAGACACTGAGAATCCTTTTTTTTGTCATTTGACTATATTCCCTGGCTAGAATCTTGTCCAGATTCTTTATACCGGTCTTTCAGCCGACTATAAGAGATAGAGAGAATGGGTATACACGGTCGGCGGGCAGTCACGCCAAAAGGACTCTCCCGCGCTGCCTTACGTTTAATAAATACATTAATCGACGTTCCCGATCTCGCGATGGCGACGAATGTGCGTTCTCCTTTCTCAGTCTCTCATTCCCTCTCGCTCCCTATTTCTTCGTGGCTCTTCCTCCCGCTGTGGTCGCCGCGATCCTCTGTTCCGTTTGGTTGAATTCACCGCCGTCGTCGCGCGGACACCAAAGAGAAACCACCAGGGCAGAGTGACCAAGAGAAGGCCGGAACGAGGGAAAGGGTTACACGTGGAATGTTGTATCGAGTGGACCAACAAGGGTGAAAAAGAAAAGAAGTAAAGTCATCCCGGCAGCGGTACACTCGTACTCGCATATAAAGAAAAAAGAAAGATAAAGAGATGGTGACCACGAAGAAGGCACCTTTGGATAAACGCTAGTCCCAAAATCCATGAAAGAAGTGCAAGACGTAGGTACGCTCTCTAGAAATATACATTTATACATACATATACATACATATATAGCGTACGTGTTGCAAGTCTCTATATTCTTCAAGAAGCTCGGTTCGTTGCTTCCCGCAAGCTCGTCGTATGATCCAACAATGGCGAAAAATAGCATAGCGTCGACGACGAAGGTGCCTCGTACGTGTACCTCTCGCGCAAGATCCGACGACATCCACGTTCGGTTATACGATGGTCGGTATGGAAAAATGTACGTATACCTACATATCGGTATAGTGATAAACCGGAGGGTCCAAACAAAATGGCATTGGTGGCCTTTCTACGTCGTCTCTGGCAGCTGAAGTAGAAGAGGCAGAGGAAAAAAACGAGCTGGTTGCTGGAAGGGAGAGGTAGAACCGAAGCAGGGAGGGGGGGGGCATACCACTCGTGGGACTCTCCGCGGGGAATCCACTTTAACTTTTTAACGAGGATTTGAAGAAGCCGCATCGCGCACGCCGTGCACGGCTTGAAAAGTCTGCTGTGGTAGTTGAAGCTACAAAAGACAGACAGAGAGAGGGAGAGAGAGAGAATAAAATGAAAAGCAAGGTAGAATCATTCCAAGGGGTGGAGAAGGATGAGAGAGAAAAAATCCTAGAACTGGTAGAAGCATAACCTACGCCGCGAGTGAGAGATTGAGAGGACCGTGAACCTCTGACGAAAACGAATAGGAAGAATCGCGAATGGGGAGACCGCGAGGATAGGTAGAGTACGCTCTCTTGCGCTGGGAGAGAGAGATCTTTTCATTAGGGCCAAGGGGCCGTAGAAAGGGATCGGCTTGCTTCTCGCTATACTCGTGGAATAAGATACGTGTACACATACAGGCGCGCGTGGAAAAACCGGAAAAGCCGGAGGTAGGAACGCGAAAAGGAGTATATTAGAGTTAGTATCAAAGAAAAGGGAGCGTGAATAGGAAAAGAGCGTCGGCAACGCTCTTCGGAAAAGTCGAAATGGCCGAGGTCGGCATTAGAGCTCGACAAAGTCGTGAGTCGAGTCCCGAGGACCTGGATCGAAAGGAAACAGCCTCGCTCTCGTTGTTTCCTACATAAATCCGACCCGCTGAACTTTCGGTCGATTCTCGCGTCGTACGGGAAGCGATAAATAACGTAGAAACGAGAGGTAGGAGCGAGATCGCGAATTCGTAATATATACCTTCGCGAGATTAGGGATGGATGCGGAAATCGAAACAGGGGTAACGCGAAATTCTCAACGTATAGCTCTTTAATGGGTTGCGGGGTTAGCTCGTTCTTTCGAGTTGATTTTATTGCGAGTGATCTAATGGTTGGGGTGTGGCGGGACTCGAGTATTCCGCAAGGTATCTCTCTCAGGGTTTTTGCAACCCCTAGCGATTTTCTTCTCGGTGTTTCTGCTGCCATTCGCACTTTTCCTTCATGGCTAATCCTATAGGTTTTTTTTTTCTTTTAAAGCGAAGTACCGCTCCCGCGACATAACATTTTGTATTAATGAATTTTTTTAGTTATAGGGGAGATATTCGTTCAAAACGGGTGGCCCGCCTAAAACAGGTAGGCCTTCCAAAATACGCATTACGAGTATTTGTGAGAATTTGTGAGTGGCAACCGACGTCCCGACCGTCAATCAATCACGAGTAGTCGCCTCGCTTCAGTGATGCAAACGCTTACAAGATAAGACAACAACAAAGATTTTTGCTGCTTTCGTCAAAAAAATTCGTATACCAGTTCTGATTACTGGAGTATTCACAAACTAGCGGCTACCTGCATTTTTATTTTGACGTTATAATGATAGAAAATTAAGACGTCTTTTTGGGGCAAATCCGGTAGGGTAGTTTTTGATTTTCGAAACTCTATAGTAGTAGTAACAATCGCTTAGCTTCATTTTTCACCCAGAATTCGAACGAGTGTTGATCGTATCCTTACCGACGAAAGTTTACGAGCAGACACGCGCGATACCGGATCGACCGGGGTGTACACAGATTACATTGTCATGTTAATATTTCGATATGAATTTGATGGATTCACTAGTCGGCCGAGGCATCAAAGGCTGATCTTTGACGTCTCGCGTATCGATTATCATGTAAATAGAACGTCAGTGCACGTTAACCCACATCAAGACGGCAGTCAAAGACCTCGCGCGTTACGAAATTGATCGATCCCTTTATTCATCTTTTTTTTATTATTTTTCGATCTGATTTTTTCAATATTTCTACGATTCATACGCACAATCGCCGTCAGCGATCGGAAGCAGAAGGAACTCTCGTTTCACGGCACGAAATAATTGAATCTCCCTCATGCCACGGCGAAGGATATTTCAGGCAACTGACAAAGGAATGAAAGATCGTGAGAATAAGTCCACCCCAAAAAAATGATATGCGGTCGAAGCAGAATTGAAATGGTCCCAAGTCACGCAACGCGAACATTGCGATTCTCTCCTAATTCAATCTCCCGTTCCATCTCCATTATTATAGTCTCCCCCCGCCCACCGCTTCGCCTCCGCGTGATAAGAATCGTACTTCCGGTCGCCTGACGCTACACGTTAACCATCAACCGTGTTTCTCGAGCAGCTTCGGTCGAAGCGTCAGCTAATTACGTGATCGCAAAATGTTTCCAACCGTATTACCAAATTTCAACGTGTGCAATAAAACCCGATGCACCGACAGCCAACAGATGGCCGATGTTAGATCTCTACTCGTACGGAATTCGGATCGGGGTACGTTTTAGGTCGTTGTTGTTTTTTATTTGCCTTTAATTATATTCATTATATCGTTACTTTCACCGTGCAAACCGATCGAAGATACGCGTCTGCCGTACGTGTGGTGGTCATCTGGCACGAAAGCGAGAACGTCTCGACGGAATGGGACTAAAGCAGGGAGAATCCCGATCGAAATATCTTCGACTGCCGCGCCCAAAGTCCCATGTCAATTCCTCGAGATCCTTATCGTCGATTCGATCGCTTCTTCGCGGCATGACAAAGGACATGATCTATAAAGTATAATTCGATTTCTAGAGGTTGTTCAGCATGTAGGAAGACGAGTTCGACAATCCCGATTAATAATAAAATTGTCGATTAAGGGTTGCGTCGATCGATTATCGATAATTACAATGATAAAAAATGATTCGTTCATCTACTTCCCGTAGCTCTTTTAATAATAGATACGCGTTTATGTTCGAGCTTCTATAATCCGCCTGCGAAAATATCTCCGCCATTGATTAAGAGCTTTACTGATTATACGACCGCCCATCGATGATGCGACGATATTACGATCGATGGAAGCTAATCACTAGAAATCTGCGTTCTAACAATGACCGATTGATACCGAACAGAGTTAAATCGTAACGATAAAGTGTCCATCGTACTAATGCGTTTTAATGCTCCGGCTCGAGCCGACAGAGGTCAACAACCCGGACGCACGTGCATATATGCTTCTCGTAGTCTCGAGACACTCCGAGGCGATTTCAGTCGGCATAATGCCAGTAACGTAATCCTTGCGGCGGGGATAAATCGACTGTGCAGGCGGAGATGGCGATCTCGATCAGCCGGGAGAGAACAAACAGTGATGTCACAACGGAGCCGGGGGGCTGATGGCAACACCGGAATCACACAGCAGTAGGAGACGCACAACATCGAATCGCTGATCCCCGTGATGGTCTATTGCGTTCCCTCGAGCTGATCGGCTTGTGCCGATGTGCCTTGCATTAGGCTTTCACCCTCCTCCTCTACCTTGCACGTAGCTCTGACTTGCATATGTATACGCGAGCTATTGCACAAATACGTTGCTCCCTGATCTCTCTCTCTCTCCCTCCCTCTCTATCTCTACCTGTGTAAAGCCTGATCATTTCGCTTGAATGAAGTCGGATACACCTAGGAACAGGTTTCAGCTAAGTAACACATCGACAATGGTCGCTCGGATCTGTTTAGTTCCGCATGGGAGTACGTGTGAGACACCAATAATTAGTCCATAATTATTTGATAAGGCTGAAAACAATTTGGTATGGAATATTTAAATTGGCCAAGAAATAATTACATTTTTTCCCAGTACATGAACATACACATCTATATATCAGACACAAAATTATTGTTTGGCTAACGCTATAAATAACAATTCAAAAATTATTTTAATCGTGATCTAGTTTTGAAATTTGTTTTTCTCATTCGTCCTGTCAAAAAATATCCCGAAGCTGGTAAGACCACAGACAGCAGTAGGAGGGAATTATATATGTGTTCAGACAGATCCCTAATCCCTCTGTTCTATCCATTTTCTCCACAGCTCCCGAACGAGAATGACAAATGTGTCTGGCCAGACCCTTACTTTCTCTCTCCCTCGCTCTCTCTCCCTCTCTCTATCCGGTTATGGAGGTACCCTCGTACTTACACTTTCAAGACGTATACGCTCCTATTACTTATTCTTTCTCAGGCGTGAATATCATCGCGTGGGTGAGTCTAAATCCTGAAGAAATTTATGCAACATCAACTATATACGCGCATCAGTACGAACATAAATACTTACCATAAAAAACGCACGTACAAGGAAATACGAATGAACACGATTTGTCACGTCATGGTATTAGTAGTACGATAAACGTAATTAAGTTCAGTGGTACGGTAAACGTAATTTACCTTTTGGAGGATTTCCGAAAGATCATATTCATGGAGAGATTCGCGATAATGATATTTTCATTTGCTCAAACTTTCGAGGTAAATCCCATTTGCCTCTAGTATTATATAACAATTTAATATATGCAATGAGATCGCATTACCAACTGTGTTAATAACCTACCGAGCGGTCGAAAATCTTTTCGTCAGTTTGCAGAGGTGTTTTGGCGCTGAGTCAGCTCTACCACGTGCCCCGCGGATCATCCTGGAGAGTTTCCACTATCTATGTGTGTACAGCTATATGTACATGTTATACATATATATATGTATAATCTATATCAACGAGAGGTTGAAGTACGCGGGATGCAGCTGTGCCCATTGCCGGACCCTTTAGCAACGATAGTATAAGGTATAGAGGTAAACCTGACAACTCAGCAAAGGCTCTTCCGGTCCGGAGGAGTAGAGAATGCTTCCAAGATGCAGTCACCCTTTCTATATCTCCTCTTCTTCGTATCATTTCATCTCCTCTCTCTCTCCCTCTCTCTCTCTCTCTCTCTTTCTTTCGTAGGATGGGAGAACATATTTGGGAGCGGCGAACTTCACGGCTGACTTCCCGTCTCAGTTTTTTGTACTTCGGAACGAAGAGCGTCGAAGGATAAGGCGAAGAAGGTTCGAAAAATTATTTTTTTGCGAGAACCTCGACCGAAAGACCGCTCCATGTGCTACGGAACTCTCGCCTATGGGCTTCTCGGTATCTCGAGTTCCATGGCAATTTAATAGCGTACGAAAATTCTCGTACACCGGGTATACTCTTGGAAATTATTCGTGACGTTCAGCCGCACTTCGTTCGTCTTTGGACCCAATTAAATTGCTTCTTTCATTCTGTTCGACTCACCCTCTGCGTTCGCCGAGTCGGTATAACCGTGGGGAGGGAAACGAAGTGGGTAGTGGTGGAAGGATCACGGGACGCAAAATCCCGCAATGTCGTCTTATTCGTCGAGTGAGGAGGGAACTCGGATTCCATTCTTCGGGCCAATTACTAAGAAGCCATAAGCTCACCTCCTTAGGAAATAACAAACCGCCAGGATAAAGAGAGAGAAAAAGAGAGAGAGAGAGAGAGAGAGAGATAAACGACGAGGATGAATTCGTATATATTTAAGGAAACGTCAGCAGTTGAATATTGCAAGCCTTTTCGTCGACATTTTCTATCGGATTCTCAACGCTGAGACAAAGTCAAGCTGTATCGCTGCGATTCGGATCCTTTTGATGACTTCCTTGGTTTCAAATCTACTTGTATTCCTACACGTCTATGCGTGTGTTTGTGAAAGAGATGAAGGCAAAAGAAAACGTTTTCACGACGATCAATGAGTTGGCAAAGGATAAAAGCCTTATTTTTTGTCGCCTGTTTTCTCTTGGATAAATTCTTATAAAGCTTATCGAATTTTGAAGCGAATGTTGTTCATAATGGATATCGGTCGAATGAAATATTTTTCTTTACGATTATTCCGATACAATTATTTTCTGATAATTATTGCAAACATTTTCTGGGATAATCCGATCGCAATAATCGATTAAAGCTAAACCCTGGATTGGGATCCTTGTAATAATAATAAGCTACGTTCATTGCTCTACCAAGTTTTATGACCTTGGTGGGATTCTTTCATGAGTGAACGAAACGTATTATAAAACAAGACAACCTCGTACAGACGTAATAGAAAAATACACGATATAATTACTTAAAAGAGAAAATTGTAAAATCCTTACTCGATAATTAATCAATTTGTCCCTGAAGAATTATTAGAAAATGCTTTGATACGATTTTCTGTTCGAACGACATATTTACCTCGACATCCGCGAAGGCGTGGGCGCGCGACATCACTCGTTCATCGGTAACTCGAAACCGTGTCGATTCGATAGCAAATACATTATACGATATCGATGGATCGACTCAGTTCTCCCTGCGGCCAGCTTCGAGGGATCAAAAAGGACGAAGAATTTTTTTTCGTTCTCGATCTCTCGGTCGCGAGAGCTACCGCACGTGGGCGTCCAGACATCGTTTGTTTGTTCGGGATATTCTCCTGCCATCGAAGGAGCACTACCGTACACCGCGAAATCTCAATGCGACGACGCCTAGTGCCCATGGAGCGAATATGCCCGAGTTCTCTTGGTCTCAGGATCGCGCAGGCGCATCGGCGTATCACATCCGGTTCCCTATGTGCAGTCGTCGGAAGTGTGAGTGTTTTCTCTCTCTGCCTTGCTCTCTCTCTCTCTCTCTCTCTCTCTCTGGACCTTCGCGGAGGTCGGCGCAGTCGACCGGGGCAGAAGGTCGACTGACAGACAAACGGGCGAGAGAGGAAACCGAGCAAAGAGAGAAGGGTGGGGGGGGGAGAAACTAGCATTGTGCGGACGGTAAGAGTAACGAATGACGCCCGAGAAAGTCGTAACTCCTCTCGCCGATGGGCACTCCCACATCTTTGCAGCCACACGTTCTTCGCGTTTTCCTCTTCTCGTTCTCCTCCTTCTTTTATCCTCGCTTCTCCCCTTTTGTCTTCTTCTCCTTGCCAATTCGCAATGTCGGTTTTTGTACGCATCCGGCTTAGCCGAGAAACGATACCTACCTCTCGAATCGGTGAATCCGATACAAACAAAAACCATTCAATTCGCCCGGAATCTGGTTTATCGCGAATGTTTTTCATTGACCAACAAAAAAAGGAATCGTGGATGTGACAATGACGAAGGTAATTTCAAAAAGCGTCGCTGGGTCACACGTTTGACGATCGTCTCTTCGATAAGAACTCTCGCTTCCTGGGCGTATTCATGCATATAAATATAGTATATACCCGGGTAGAAATTTTGTAGGGTTTGCCTTATTTGCTACTAGGCCCTGATCAGGTAGCGCTACTACTTGCCATAACATGGCAAGCCTGAGAAGCTCCTGTACGGCCCTGCAAAGGCCTGCCATAAGACGGCCGTACTCATGCTTGCCTTACAGCGCCCCTCCAATGCTTGCCATAAGACGGCCGTACTCATGCTTGCCTTACAGCGGCCTGCTGAGACAGCCATACTATCACATTAATTTTGTTCGTATATTAGTTCACACGTTGGAACACAGATGGACGCTGGCGTTCTCACAAGTGGAAAGGCGCGAGAGTAAGGATAAGTAGACGAGGAAAATTATTTTTTTATAAGCATAAAAACGAAACATCATGAATAAGAACATGAATGATAATCGTAATTTGTCGATTTTTTCAGCACTTTTCAATAGAAATATCTTATTATTTTTTAATAGGTATTGGAAATTGCTTACGGTTTCGATATAATCGTTTTTTCGCACCGTTTTAACTCATATGTTCCATACTCATACATTTTACTAAAATCAATGGACACCATTATATATTTTAATTTTCACGGAAAGTCATTGCATCGTATCGCCCGTATCACGCGTTGGTGAAAATGTATCTTTTGACAAGTGTTTATAGATTGTGTACAGATTTAGGTTATGTTACCCCGGGAAGAAACTGTAGTAGGGCACTATTATGGCACTCGTAAGGCAATCATTAGCGCCCTGATCAGGCAGCCTGATAAGAACCGTATCAGGCGAGGCGTTACCGATTCTAACGGGGCGCTGTCCGGCTGCCGTGCGAGGGCCGTAACATGGCAGTCAGGCAGCCGGACAGCTCCCGAAGCGGGGCCGTACTACAATTTCTACCCGGGTATGTGTGTGCCGAGGTATTGAGATCAAGAGAATGAGATAATCATACGTGGGAGTAAAATTTTCCGACGAGTTTTGGAAAAACCCGAGCGCCAGTAGCAACTACGTAACGAGGTTAGTCACGAGAGAACTAATGTTCGAAAGATACCGTGGTATTGTACGCGGCAGGACAAAAGGACTCTGGCACTCGACCATCACGAAGCACATGCCATTACAACGCCGATTACGAGCCAAACGAAAGGGGAGCAGAGAGAGAGAGAAGTGACTCCGATTTCATTAGGGCGATTGCGCGCCGGCTCATTTCGGGGTGAAAATTACCAAGGTGGTGGTTGGCGTGACCAACCGGTTCGCAGGAATATCAGGGACACGTGCCACGTGTGTACATACCAAATCTACTCGATCCCTATATTCTCTAACAAATGGCATCCGTCGCATTATAGTCATTACTCCATGGTACATAGAACGTTCCATGCCAACGTCACTCAACGATCAATTTTCAACCCATCCACAATTTATTTTGCATTTTTTACATCCATGTTTCACCTCTAAGCTCATGAATTTTTTTTTTTGAAAATGTGCTCGTCCTTCAAAGTAGATGAACCAGGAAGTAAGTTTGAAAAAAGGCAAATAAGTTCTTTAGACAATAATTCTAGCGATAGCGAGAATTTATTTTCATGGAATTTACCAATAGACAAGTAACATTGAAAAATAATTGATCAGATGCTTCATATTGATTTTCAATATCACGACGAGTGTCCCATAGCTCGTTTTCATTATATAGTAGAACTCAGCAATCCCGAAGTGTCTGTATGGATCGTTCAAATATTTACGCTCAAACGCTAGGCGTTTGTCTACTTATGCGAGGCATAATTAATTTGAAGTTTGTGTCTCGAAACGAAGATTCGCTCTGTTCCGCCGAGTATCAGTGAATACAGTGGAGGTCATAGTTCACTTCGCGAAGCTTTCATTCCTAATTGGATTTCAGCGAATTACGAAACGCTATCCAAGCAAAGTTTTGCTTTCCTTCCGCCTGTTCTTTTATCATGATAATATTTTTTTTTTAATACTTATCAACATCCGCCGAATCCGGAAACAGTGATGGAAGGGGGGGGGGAGGTACGAGAGGGGGTTATATAGCTCGAGCCATATTTTCATCCCCCGGAAAGAGAATATTTTATCGAGGAACGTGGTAGCCGGGAGAAAAGCGCGCGCGTAGAATGGAGAAGAAAGGAAAGGTCGCGAGGAAAGATCGTTATACACCCGACGTTGCGTGATAGTGAAGAGATAAGATTTCTTTTGTGACGGGCTCAGGGTTGGGGTAGAAGAAAACTAGAAACGACGTAAGAAAAAGGAAGCTTCTTGGAGAGTAAAATGTATAGGACACGGAGGAGGAGTATGATGTTATGATTATACCGTAGAAAAACAATCGTTCGCGAGTATCTCACGAGAGACATGTGGTCTCTCGTGAAACGCAACTTATACCGCTATCCTCTCTTAATGCTGTCGCAAATTGTGGGAAAAGCGAAGAAGAATGTCATCTTTCGACAGCATCCTGTTCTATTTACGCTAAACGCGCACAAGCAAACCTCAACACAAATATAAAAAATGATTTTCGAAATATCAACAAATCACCCCTTTTTAGACAGCAAAACATCGGGCCATCCGCATGCGATAAATATTTCCCGATTTTCTTTTTTTTTTTTTGTAAATTCATAATTTTCTCGATTTTACCCTCGTCCGTATCAACCACGATTTACCGCAGCACGTGCCCAGAGAGACAAACTGGTCGAACGAAAAGAGACCAAGAATAAGAGCAAAAAGAAAGGAGAAGAAGGACTTCGGGGATATGTTATCACGCGAGTGTATTACCGATGCCACGCTAATGTGTCGCACTTCTCTCTCCGGCTTGTACGACAGGAACTCGGAACTCTGTATGACAAATCGTAAAGCACGTCTCGAAATGGGCTTGGGTACCTACCCATACGCGCGTGGGATCCGCGTAATAAACGTCAGGACGTAGCAGCGAAAGATACTCATACGTACAATATCGCACGTTTGTATCTCCGATGCTGCGGTCTCTCCCAGACACGCGCGCCAGATCGAGTAAGAGAGAGAAGAAAGAGGACAGAGCGAGGAAAAATGAAGAACCGGAGACACAGTTGTGTCCTCTCGTCTCGGACGCAAACTAACATTTATATATATATAGCTACGTATATGAACCCGGAACTTCTGGGTCACTCTCGTTCTCCACGAGACTTTGCGCATCGCTTCGTCTTTGTTCGAGCGTTTCTTCCGTTGTATACTCTGGTGGGGGATGCTCGTGGGCTTGTCCGGCACAGAAGATCTGTTAGCGAAAAGTACTTGGCCGAGAGCACACGCGGCTTGTCTTGAGCGCAATGTCGCTCTGTGATGCCACACAGCAGAAAGCGATAGAGAGAAAGAAAAGAGGGTGAAAGAGAGAGGGAGAGAAGGAGCAAAGGAAGAAGGACTGAGATATCTGTGCAATTCAGTACTTTGCTATAGCATTATAGACGACGAGGGAACGGAAAGCAGAGGACCACAGTACGAGAAAAGCAAATAAATATCATGGTGGTGGAAGAGTGAGAGAGAAGGATAACATTGCAGTGTGACGGGGGATGGTAAGACAGAAAGTCGAATGTATGTGTGTACCTGGATGTATAGGTAGAAAAAGAGAGCGCAAAGTTTCAGTCTATACGCGATAGAAGAAGGGAGAAAGAACGCGGATAAGGCGAACACAGGCCCCGACAAACAGACGGTGAACATGGATCGAGACACAATAGGTTTCTCCTTTGCTGAATCCAATAACGTTCGCACGCCGGACTATCGCGTCGTTATATATACATCCCTGTACTCCGGATATCTGTTACGCTTATTGTAAATACGAAAGTATAGCGGAATACTTGGTGTACCAATATAGATATAATCCATGTACGTTTATATTGACTTTGCGTTATACGACGCGTTCCATGCCGAATGAACAAAAATTTACGAATTAATTATTTTTCATTTTTTTTTTCTTACCGCAGCTCACCGAGTTTTGTCAAATGTGACCGGAAAATTGAATTCTATTTTAGAACGTACTGTAAATACAAATATTATGATTTATTGTTAATTCTATCATAAAATATGAATAAATCGTAATGCTCGAATTTTTGACAGGATAAAAAGTAGAATTTTATTTACGACGTTTTGAATTTCGATAAATGTTTACTTTCGGTTTCAAGTCTTATATAAGAGTGGATGAGATGGAAAAATTGGGACTGAAAGCCGAGTGACATCGACATGACGTGGATTTTCTTATGTACGTCAGCATTCGGGTCACGCCGGAGGTCTGTGTGGTGTATGAAGTTTCCAACGACTGACAAATACGCGCGATCATTCTGTATTATTGTTATAAATGTACGGGACTAGGCCAAGAAATATATTCTATAATGGATTATCGATATAGCATAGTGCACTATATACCCTTTAAATACTTCGTAAATTTCGCATCGTATCGTTACGCCTCGTAGGCACCTTGTAACGTTTGCGCATATGGCACGAACCGATATACTTGGTAACCCTTAGAGCCGAACGGGCACAGTGTGCATAGAATATCCATCTAATGTACCCTGCTTGTATCGTATATAGGAATATACGTGTATATCGAGGGATGAGCTCCGTTCGCTTTCCCTGGAGCAAATGTACGAAGCGAACGGTTAAGGACCTCTGAAGCGAGAGATAGATCTCTGTGTCCCTCTGGTGGCGAGACTCGAGATGATGCACGACGTCTCGTGCAGGCTCGATTAGACTCGAGAGAATCTTGAGGAGATCACGGAGCGAATAGTTGACCATGTATATATATAGCGAATGCTTGACCATGTATATATATGTGGTCATGGGCTCGCACGTTATATAGTTGAGGATTGTACTAAGCGGTGGAAGATGTCACGATGCGATATTATCGGCGGCCTCGAAACACGAGTCCACATTAGCGTCTCTATTTGTACAAACATCTTTGACAACAAAAAAGTCGATGTCGAATCCTTTTTTATATTTTGCCGACCCGAACATTTCGGCATATTTTTACGAATACAATTTTTATCATGCATAATAATGAATTTCCCCGTGCGATTTTGCAAAGTAGATCGTTATGAATAATCGAGCGATTCGTGAAATAGCGTTCCTTGGTAGTCACAAGAATTATCGCAAATGGGTCGTAATTAATAAAAAACGATCGATTTTTAGCGAGTTCTATCTGTTATAGTGGAAACCACCAGGCGTCTCTTAATACAATGTATCGAGGGGAATCAATTAAAACCAAGTTCGGAGTAACGAATTTAACTAATTTATAAATTAATTATCTGTAATAAAATTGTCGCAGTCATGAAAATTTTACAACGGTGCAAATTCATTCAAAGAAGAATCCAACGAAGAATTCGAACAATCAGGCACGAATGAATTTAAAAAAAAATTCTATTATAAATGTTCAATCAGCGAGCTTTCAATCCGACGACCGTCGGATTGGAAGCTATATATATATCTTGTAGAAAATATGTTTTATCATTTCTCATTCAGCTCGATGCACCTGCGTCGCTTATTTTCTCTATCCCTGTCGCTCTTTCTCTCTCTTTCTCTTTACGCCGTTTCCTCCACTTTGAAATAAACAATTGAAGAAACAATTTCATCATTGGAAAAAATGCACACAGTGGCTAAAAGGATTGTTGGATCGGTGCAAACTATCGACGGGCTTGAGGCTGAAAAATGTAAGAGAAACGTATGTACGTAGATAGACCAGAGGGTTGGAAGACAGGGCGGTTTGGGTTTGTAGCTGTGACTTTGTTGGTATGAACTATATATATATATATATATATATACGATTTGACGACGAGTGTGCGGTCTCAGGGTGTCCTATACGTATAGAAAAGATAGGAGCACGTCTTCGTTCACAGCGCCCCCTGGTCTCATCCTCCTCTCTCCATCAGCCTGCTTCTCGAGAAAACGACAAGAGCGAAACCGAGAAAGAGAGGGAAAGAGCGGAAGAGAGTGAGAGAGAACACGTGCGGAGACGGGACACTGCCGGGCGAGGTAGACGGGAAAAACGAGCGTCGGAAACGAAATCGCCCTCTTCTAGAAAACGAGGTAGAGGAGCGTGTGAGCGAGAATAGACCAAAGAAACAAAAGGAGCGACCAAAAGAGAGAGAGAGAGAGAGAGAGATAGGAAAGGGAAGCGGCTGGAATACGGTTGAGGATAAAACAATTCCGCAGTCGAGCGAAGCATCCGACTGTCGCGTTGGGTTAGGTACAACTCTACCCTGGCAGAGGCCCCCAAGATTCGAACCAACCCCCCAGTTTTCCTCTCCTCTCGATTTCTCTCTGCCCCCTTTCGTCCACCCCCAGCAATCTCTACCTACCGTCGAAAAGCCCACGCGTGTGGAAAGGTGGACGGTGTTATCGTCGTCGCGAAGGCGATTCGCGGAGAGATCGACTTATCCCTCTCTAAAGGACTTTGCACTCTTCTCTCACACCCCTCGCAAACGATTTTCGAGCTGGGAATACGAGGTCCCTAAAAATGCGAAGGGTTTGGTGAAAAAACGTCCAAGCGAAAGAGAGATAGAGCGACGTAGATAAAAATAAAGAGTTGGAATATCTTTTGGTAAGATATTTTGCGAATCGAAGTACCAATATACCCGACCATCCTGAGAGTCAGGGCGTGACCAATTATCTTTCACGAAAAAGTCTTCTCATTCTGATATTTTATCGAATTATTCAAATGCGATCGTTCGGGGGGTGGGACTAAATTTTCTTTACATTTAACTTTCTTTTGGAGAATTGGATTTTTTTCTCGTAATTTAGGAATGCAGTGTACAGGTTTTCGATTTTGAGCAATTTGTCCGTTGAATCTTCACATTTTTATCGTTTCAAATGATTTTCGTATTTCCTCGACGCTTTTACGTCATCATATCAATCATAGATCATAGATTTTATTATAAAGCAAATTCATTTTGGACACTTCTAATCCCGATGTCAATCTCGTTAATTATTCCTAGTTCTCGAATCGAATGTTTTTTCACAATAGTTAAGTATCCTTGGAGCTCCGCTTTTTGCCCATCAATGCGCAACTCCGGTTGAAAATAGGTGAGTATGCAATCTCGTTCGTGAAAACTGATTGGAAAAAGAGCAACGAGGACGCTTTTCACGAACGAAGGAGAAGCCTGCCAGTGAGTTCGAGGAACGTTCGACAGCGTCTCGGAAAAAGACGCCGAGCACAAGACATAAAAGGGATCGTGAAAGAGAGGGAGAGAGAGAGATCCCCGTAGAAAGCGTGTTTCCCTGGAACTGACTAAACACCGAGACAACGAGTGAGCGTCGAGGCAAAGTAACGAGAAGTATGCACGAAAGAGGACGAGAAAAATAAGAGGAAGCGTAGCTGAAAGAAGGAACATTATCGTTTGGCGCGGGACAGAGACGAGCAGATCGCCCGAGAGAAAAAGAGAATCGAAGAAAAATAAAGTAAGCAGCTTGAACGATGCGTCGCGATTTTTATTTCGCTTCGCAAGCAGTTTTTTCATCGCTGCCTTTATGTACCACACACACACTGTGAGGAATCCGTTTGCTACTCGAAGAAAATGGGTGGGCGGGTGCAATAACATAAAATAAACAATATGTCTCGAGTAGGAAGAACGTACGAAATAAACGATGAACGCGATAAAGCGAACAGATAAAGAGGGAAAAACGAAGAGACATTCGATACGAAAAATTGTAAGATAACACGAGACAATTCATATTTACTTTTTTTTGTTTTATCTATCATTGGATAAATAAATGAAGAAAATCGAGTAAACCACCAATGGGACTCGAAGATCAAATCCTCGTGGGAGCTACGTATAAAACACAGCCTGTAGCGAAATATCTATCACGACCGTGCCATCTTTCACACGAGCCTTTACGCTCGTCTCTCGGTTCGGCTCGTGCCCGAGGCTTGTCCCATTTTCCCTTTCGTTCTGCGTCGCGCAAGCTCGACCGCTTCTCGTGTAGAA
The DNA here is from genome assembly GCA_964017225.1 of Netelia inedita. Classification (NCBI taxonomy): domain Eukaryota; kingdom Metazoa; phylum Arthropoda; class Insecta; order Hymenoptera; family Ichneumonidae; genus Netelia; species Netelia inedita. The sequence continues at coordinate 11,228,955 of OZ024920.1, forward strand.
TCGAAGGAGCGGCCATTTGTCCCGTTATGACTCGACGAGAATCTGGAAAAAAGAAAAAGCAAAATTGGAGAAATAGGAGGGAGGATGGTGAAAAAGTTTCCCTCCAAACCCTCGAAGGCAACGTCGGATCTTTCGCATCAATTTCTACATCAGTTCCAACCCCTCAAGACACGCGTTACAACATCCTCCGTCTCTTCTTCCGCACATTTTCCGTACCCACATTTTATTCCATAGCTCGACTCAGACTCGAGACTTTCAACTTATTTGTGTCTACTTTTTCTGCGGCTTGAGCCCTTTCACAGAGAAATGTTAGACTTTTTAGAGTACATCACTGGGTGTAGTACACTTTTTACAAAAGCTGGCATCAGCAGCCGTGGTAAGAGAAAGACGGAGAGAGAGAGAGAGAGAGAGAGTCGAGGAAAAGGATGGCGCGTGAGCGTGTCTGACCATCGCTGCCTTTACTACTGACGCGTCTGACAAGCCACATTGCGAAGCCAGTGGAACGAAGAGGTCGAGGCTGACCATACTGCAGCTGGGGTGTACACACGTGATACCCGGGAACGTTGTAGCTCAGCCCACTACTCGTAACTCCTTCTCTCGTTGAGGATTGTCGGGCATACGTACAGTTTGAAATTGTGTGTACCAGCGCCTGCACAGTGCCGGTGGAGAAGCAGAGAAGTAGGTACGTACGGTGAGCCAACAGACGCCAAGAGTACGCGTGAGATAGAGCTGCTGCCCCGACCGTATCGCTCGATATATCGCGGGAAGTGCCCGTCTGCCAGAAAGGTATATACACTACTGGCTCTCTGGCCTGGCACATCGAAAGACGCCCGGGGGTAGAAAGAGAAGGAGAGAGAGAGAGAGAGAGAGTTGCGACGTAAGCGTTCGTTTCTACTTCGTCCTCATCGTATTTTCTCCTCCCTTTCTCTCTCTTCCTTTCTCTCCACGTCCGCTTTGCTTATACGTACATATGTGCATTTGCATCTTTCACCCCTTCCTCATGTACATACACACAATATACATATATATAAATATTTCCACATCCACGTTGGAGTTTCATATAGCAGCAAAACGCATCTCGAGACTCTCGCATAGCTTGCATGGCTGACATACGGATTTCCTGTTTTCCGGCTCCAATCCCTACCCACCTATATCCAACATTTCGTGGATTCCTACGGAATGATATGTACAAGTTATGCGATACGTGTGATGTGAACCAATTCAGAGACGAATTTACTGTAGAAATTTGATCTACATCGATATTTCAAAATATGATTGTAATACGTTGGATTTGATAAGCTGATCGACACGAGAACCAAACACGAACTCAACTAAAAGTCCCTCAATCCTGCAATTCCCTCGTTCGATCCAAAAGTTGAAAAAAATAACAGATATTTTATTCTTTTTCAAGGTAACATTTTCGATCGACGCTTTGGTCTATCTCATGCACGTGTACGGATAATTCTTTATCCTAAACTCCGCCGCCCGCTGCCCACCCCCTCAACAATTAGCAAAATTCCACAGAACTCGAAACACGCGCGTACAACATTATTTAAAGCTATACAGTGATTTACTTTATGGCCGAATGGGCGAAATTATTGTCGAGAATAAAATCGGAACGTTAAATATGTAGCGTGCAACCACGAGAATTGCATCGTTCGAGAAGTACATAAAACTACGGCAGTACGGTTGATATACACTCGGCTTATATATAATCTTAGAGTGGTTCGCAGTCGTCGCATACACACACACACACACACACACACACACACACACACACACACACACACACACACACACACACACACACACACCCACACACACACACACACACCCGCATTACGTTCCGTCGACGATGTGGCACGCGAGAGAGGTTTTTCACGCACTCGGCATTGCGAGAGAAGCGAGGAAACACGCATGCAACCGCTACAACACAGAGAGTGTTGGTAACGCGCGGGAGCTCGCAATAAGATACGATCACCCATTATCTGTCGCATCACTCATTACACCCGAGGCTTTCTTGTCGTCTTTCCATCTCTCTCACCCTTTTTGCTTCATTCATTTCGTTCCTTCTCTTTCTCACCGAGTCGATTCTCTCCATCTCGCGAGTACCTAGCTACTCTTTATAGCCTTTCGACAGCTTTACGTCTACTACTCGTTTTATACCTTTCTTCTTCGCTACCCCCTTATAAACGCTGAGCTCAATATATATATCCATATATATGCATATGATAATATATTCATTGCGCATATATTCTTATTATATGTAGAATATTATAGACCGAGCAGAAAGGTCTACTTTGGCTCGCGCCGTAGATTGTTTTTTTTTCTTCTTACGCTCCCTACAAGCGCCAAGGCAAAAAGCATTTCGTCAATGGATATATTTATAGGTAACTCGAGAACGGAGCTACAAGTGCGCGTATTGTATCGATAGTATCGGGACATCGCCTCTCCGATTTGCTCCACGTATATCGAATGGTGAGAGTTATCGTCGCAAAGATAACTCTCGTTTTCAAGTTGCTATTTACAAGGTCGGGGAATTATCGTGGTCTGGTAATCCTCCTCTCGTATTACCTCGAGCTCGAATCTCGTAAATATATCATTATAATTGTAAGTGTTTAGCATAGGAACTATGGAAAAATATTCGATAACGTTTTAGATATGGACTAATAACGATTCAGAACCAAATGTCGAGGGGTGTGACCCTGTGTTTGTGTATCGCGGTATGTATTCGTACGTAGACTCGAAATTGGTACCCAAAATGGGATAAATCACGTTAACGTTCGCTGCAGGTGCGCGATCCAGGATGCAGATTCGTTCGTCACGAGCCCGAGAGTGTAGGTACGACTAAACGTCGAGTCGAACTCTCGAGCTTTTGGGCTTTCTATCTGTCTCTCTCTTTTTCGCTCTCTCTCTCTCTCTCTCTCTCTCTTTCTCACTTTCTCGCTGGTAGAACGAAAGCTTGAAAGCTCACGAGAGCCCCGAGTTCCTGTGGGGAGTGGAAACTTCAACGATGGCGACTGCATGGACGGATTGAGGGCGGGAGGGAAGCACCGCGAGCTCTAGGGACTCTGGCAGCAACCGGAGAGCTCCTGCCAACGCGGATTATTGTCGTCATTCGTTACGTTACTTTATAGTCGTTAGATACAACGTCTGGTAGGTTACCTCTTTCACTCTCTCTCTCTCTCTTTCGCTCTTCCGTCCTCGCCCTCGCTCGGCTAGTTGGAATTTCGAGTAAATACTCCAGCTGCATCGAGTTTTCCCGAGCGCGTTTCGCAATAAAGATTGGCGTTCGTGGAAAATGGGCGGGTAGAGGCATAAAGAGCGAACAAAAGCGTTTCGTTAACTCGTTCTTCGACACGCGTAACTTCCATGCCGCGCGGTATCGACAAAATCTGCTGCCGAGATTAACACGCGGTATACGTAAAACGAGGGTGGACGCGATGACGGTTGGAACGTTGATTTTGGCAACGATTTTTCATAGGCGTACGCCGTTTCTGCCTTTCTACGGTACGTCGTGACAGACGGACGGATACCGTAAAACGGGGTTACATTGACATTACGGGCAACTTTGATACAGGTCGGGGCTATTGTAACAGCGCACCAAAATACGAGTCGCAGCGATGAAAAGATCGAAAAACTGTAATTTTCGTAAATTTCAATATATCGAAATTATAATGGTAATATTCATGCTGCGCGGAAAATTTCAGATTCCGTAGCCTCCAATTGAAGCCTTTTTGGAGAAAAAGACAAAATTTGGACCCTCGGCAGGTGCCGATAATCGACATTTGTAATTTATGTCCCCTACTTTGGGGGTTCCGAGGGGTTCCAAATTTTGTTTCGTCCAAAAAGAGTGTATGTAAAAATATATATTTATTGTTTATAATAATCCAGCGTTCTATTATTTTTCGTATTACAATACGTTTCAGAATCCAATCGTATTAAAAATAAAAATAAATTAATTACATCACTGCTAATTCCACTGATTAATGGTTGATTAATGATGAAGTAAATAACGAATATCCATTTTCGCGTACCGAAGGCTTGTTCTCTCTCCATAATATCCGGTAATACCATTATTTTCATATTTAATGACACGTTTAATTACGTATCGACTAATAGACATATTTCATACGATTGCGATTTACGATTATTTAACCGCAACGTTATCGATCGTACAACGCAAATTCGTGACGCGTCGCAACATCAAAGTGAATAGCATCTTCGCAATGATACGCGAAGCATCCGGGAAATATCATATAGATTCTCATTTACAAATTATGAGAAATACGATATTTTACGTTTAATAAATAAGTACAGGTCAGACCTAATTTTCCAAAGCCCACCTAAGTATTCCCGATTCTTAATCAAGGTTGTACTATATCACGATAATAACGTAAAACGTTCCTCTGCTATCCGGTGTAAACGCTCGATGTTTTTTTCTCATCGATCGACCACGACGAAAATATAACATAATAATGTTACACCGTTACACATGATAGAATTTTCGACGATAAAGCTATTTATATTTTTAAGAGGACAAATTGCACCCTCGTGTAACGTCATGTACCACGATGATCCGATTAATCCATTGTCGACGGATATATTCGTACGAGTGCGAGTTATCAAACTCGGGAATGTTATTTTTAGAATTATGGGAGAATCGATTCTACATATACGTATCGACATTTATGAACTAAATGTGCATTACACGTCACTTGAATCACCGGTTCACCTGTCCGATATATATATTAAAAAAACATAGTACAAACGGCCGACCCTCACATTTCTCACGTTCAAACATCGAGTTGACTGACTGGGTTGTTGTTTGCACATCCGCTCCTCCTGCTGCTGCTGCTGCTGCTGCTGCTGTTGCTGCTGATGGACAGCTCGGCCAAACGGTTATAGTCCGAGCACCGGAGAGTACTGGCACCGCACTCACGTTATTAATAACGCGTCTTCGTAAAACGAATGCCAGAAATTAATCAAAAAAGTGTACAGTTATGTACATGTATCGTATATAAATATACGTACCAAGCGGAATACATATTTTCCATGTATACACGTAGGTTACACCATCTGTCGTTTGCTAGAGACTAAGTGCAACCTATCGTTGATAACATTATTTTATTTATTGCCGCGAGTGATGTTGTATGTAAACGTCGTTTGCAGAGTGCAAACGACAATCTTTTATCTCCATGTTTTCATCGGATGTATTCGAACGTTTGATATTCTGTTTCAGAGCACCTGATTTCGTTTTCCAAAATCGTTACTCTTCAACTTATTGATGACAGATCAATTAGTTAATGAGGCTACACACGACTTGATAAATCAAATATCATTGAGTTCGTGACAAATGTTTGTCAAGAATTAATCAAATGTAATTCGAGTAAATTAGTATTACTTAACGAAAGTTAAACACTTTTCGTTTTTAATTATCGTGAAACAAACTCCAATTTCTGTATCACGGATGAGGGAAGATTGGTCGTAGAATGTTTTTGGGTGATACTGTCAAAAACGCAATTTAGTAAAGGGAAGGATTGCAACTCATCCGTCCGTTAATTAAACCAAAGAAGTCCTCCACGAGGCGAATTTCCCTAATTCGATAGCAGAGAGGAAGTTGGTTAGCCAATCCTTTGTGGAATCCCGTAACTCTGAAAATCGATTGCTGTCGGAAAGCAAGGATATATACGTATACGTGTATCGGAACGTTTATAGTATGGCAGGGGGCGGGGGAATCCGTTTTTGTTACATTTAGGGAGAAGGGCGGTAGAATCGTACGGTGATATAAAATCGGGTTTGTGGTTTTCGTGGCTCACCTGCTAGCGATCTGTGGTACCTATATGTTCCATCTATATGACGGTATTCGAACGCCAAAAATAGTCGAGGTTTTCGTACCAAGAGTGTTTATATATACACGTATATAGCGAGAGCTATCGAAGGTATAACAGAGTATAGGAACACAACTCTCGAGCGATGTAGGAAGATTCTCTCTCCCTCCTCTTCTCGTCTTTTTCTCTCATTCGCGTTTCTCTCACTCGGCTCTCTCGAGGTATTAATCTTTTTCCTTCCAATATCGATACGTTATCCAAACCTCTCAGGGTTTCGGCTTCCTCCACCCGTCCTCTCGGCCCGCAACCCCCCATCGACGCTCAACCCCATAGCTGTATATATACATAGCCACATCGAAACCACTCGTACTCGCGAGCGAAGCTGTCGAGATTAGTTTGTGGCCGCGGAATGAACTGCAGAATCCACGTATAGTGATACAAACATTTTACCGGTTCCGTGCACAACGTTTCTACCCTTCGAATTCCCCATATAGATTGTACACTTCGTCGTACTACGTGCGTGTATGGGGCGTTCTATGCAAAATTACTCAGACTTCGAACCGAAATGTTATTTTATTTTTCACCGTTGATTTTTTTAATTTTTATCAAAAAAATACCAATTTCATTATTAACCTGGAAATAACGCTTTTATTTTTTTTTATACGCAAGAAAAAAATAAAATATTGTTATTTTTCTTGCAATATTAAGTAGAAATATCGCGAGATTTTTTAATTCAATGAAAATGTAATTTCTTATAGTCGATCGATGTTGGATGGAACGTTTCGTGTATAGCGAAATGTTACTTCACTTTTGTATAAGACTCGGCAATATTCCGCGTAATCGCGCGTCGTATACACGGCTGATGAAAAATGCGAAGAAGATATTTAAAAAATGGCGTAGGTAAGGTAAAACGATGTATGGGACATAAAGAAGAGAACAACGAGACTGGCATAAAAAATCGCCTCGCAGCATTCGATCCGCGTTGAAGAATGAGGAAATTTATGTGTGCATAGATATATACATATATATATGTATCTTGATTTATAAAAATCTCACTGAAACGTTGAAGCTACTTTCATGATCGCAATCCGAACGTTCTCGTAAAGCGGCAAGATTCGTAACACTATATCACGCTGGAGCGGCGATGGAACAAAATTCTCGTGATAGCGGCGTGTTTGTATCTCTCTCTCTCTCTCCCTTTCTCTCTCTTGCTTCGAGCGTACCGAGCGGGGTCAGAGTGATCGATTTTCAAAATGAACCACGCTGGTTCCTAATAGCGTTCCTGGGCTTTTCGTTCCGTCATTCCTCACCGTTCTTCTCTTTCTCTCACCCATACACACTATTTCACCCCTCTGATTAATTAACTTTTTCATTCATTATTTTCTCGATTAGTCATTGTCTTCGACCTACCCAAAATCGCAATCTTCGTTTTATTCTCACTGTATTTATTTCATTCGTGATTTTTTATTGTATTGATCAACTGAGATCAATGAGATTTTTTATTCTCAACCAATAATAGAGATATTTTAAAGGATGATGGTAAACCGTTCCGGGAATGACATTTGTAACGACACAATCTTTCTTTATCGATACTTTGTCCACCCATACCGCATTGTATTTCCTCCCTTTCTCACCCTCTTTCTCTCATCTAAGTTCTTGAGGTGATACGAAACACCGGAGAAGAGTGCGTGCAAAAAAAAAGATGAAAGAAATGACGGTGAGTTAGCTATATCGAGATAACAACAGATAGAACGTGTCTCGCATCACCTTAACCCCGGTATGGTCCGGGGGTTGGACACTATTTCCACGCGCCATGTGGAAAATGAGTCTTTCACGCCCGGCCGGACACGAACGGTGGAAATTCCTGCGGATAACGGAACGCGCACGCCGTACTCTCACCGAGTAAAACGAGGATGCGATGGAAGGAACGAAGAAGGTGAGAGAGAGAGAGAGAGAGAGAGAGAGAGGAAGAGAAAAAAGAAAAAGATACTTTTTTGTTACGAAGGGATGATCGAGAGAAGATCGAACGAAAATAGCCGGATTACCTAGCGCGCCAGCTACTCCCTCATCTGATCGAAACGAATCTTCGTTGGCTTACACCATGCACACCCACACACAAACACACAAAGACACGAATATTTCAGGGTATATATATGCATACACAGTGGCGTTCGACAAGGCGAGGTACACAATGGACGGAAGAACACGGGTAAATGGTAGACAAAAAAGAATCACATCGAAAATTCTCCCGTAAGCCAGCAGGTAACATCGCGAACTTTTTTCTTCATCTCCCTACCCTCTCTCTCTCTCTCTCTTTTCTCTCTGCGTCTATCCCACTCGGTCTTTTCTTTGCCGAGGAATTTTCCTGTTTCGCAAGAAAAAGTAAGCCTCGAGGAGAGACCAAGATGCTCGAGCGAGAAAGATACAGGAGGCAGAGAGGGTCAATCATCGCATGTGGTATGGAATCAAGAGAGCTTTTTTGTCCTCGCCCCTGCCTGTCGTCCTTCTTACTTTTCCCGTTCGTCGACACAACGCTACGTCCGGCCTCCCTTCCGCGAATAGAAAATATCTCTCACGTTTCGCTGCGTCGCCATTTCTTCGTAAAAATTTAAGGAAAAAGAGACAAAATCGCGTGTGCGGCCGATGCTATTATCCGCGGTGCGTTTTGCCTCGTCTCTCGCGTTCACGCAAGAACCAAGGACGACGATGAGAAAACAGCACCCGGGATGTCTCTCTCTCTCTCTCTCTTTCTCTCTCTTGCTCTCTCCCATCTTCATCTTTCTCGAGATGTGATGCAGAGGCGGGGTTGAGAAACGTGGAGGAAAAGAAATAAAAATAAAAAAAAACGACAATGATAAAAAATGGGTGGTAATCGTCGGTCATTAGTCGCGCGGGTCAGTGAGCCCGCGGTACATGCCTCGTCCTCCACACGTACGACACTCGCGAGATTCATCTCTCTCGGCTCTTGTGACTGACGGAGATATACCGGGAGACGCGCCGCTCTGTGAACCTTCAACATCAGCACTTGTCACTCTCCGCTTCTCTCGCGGCCCTTCCGCCCTGCGCATTATACGTAACTTCACGATTTCTTTTTTGCAACCCTTTTCGAAATAATAGTTGGAACATTGTCGTTTGACGGAGCTGGCGCGGCATTTGTCAAAGTTTTAAAGAGTCGTGGTAAAAATATCATGATATCGCGGTACGGAGCCGTTTCGGTCATTAAAAAATTACACAGTCGAAGAAAATCTTTAATTAATTCAATATTTTTGATAAGTCTAATATTACTTTATTGTAGGGGAAAAACGTAATTTTCGTTTGAAAACGCTTGGCGACAAAAATGATTCTTATATTTTATACAATATATTGAGAAAATGAATTTATCTTTTTTTCATCGATTTATAACTTTTAAATTCGATTCGAATAAAATTTGTTTGATGAAAAAGACAAGTTTTTCATAACACAAATGTAATCAGTTCGCCTTTAGTGAAAATTGCCTCGTAAATTATGCTTGAGACGAATAAATTAATTTCTACTGGAATAAAACGTCTCAACTCAATTTACTTGATTAGGAAAGTGAGAATTTTCTATTCAGGACTAAATAATTATTCGCGGATATTAATTTATAACTAAATGAGAACTCGGAGATCGGAGTTCGTAATTAAATTCTAACCTCGCAGATTTGCACTTGTAACTGAATTATTGATTTGAAACCTTCTATCGACCTGAGCCTTTTAACACTCAGTCATCCGTTACACCAACTGTATAAAACGTCAAAACCGCGTGAAAACTTGTTTAGCCAATTATACGTGAATTTACGTTTCCAAACTCGAGTTCTCGTCGTTTCTCTCTCTCTCTCCCTCCTCCTGATTTCTCTTTCCTTCACCCTCGAGTAACGTTGAATTTAACGAAGGATGTTGCATATATGCATGCAGGGAAAGTGCAGCTGTAAAACTCAGTGGCTGACTTGGCAGAGCCGAATGGTTGAAGTACGCTCTTCGCTCTTTTCTCTCTCTCTCTCTCTCTCTCTCTCTCTCTCGTTTCCTCTCTTTCTCTCTCTTCCATCTCGATAAAGCAGCTGCTATAAACATAGTTGCTCTCCAGTGTGTCGGTTGAGCGAGCGCGTTAACGTCACGATTCGCGCACGAGAAACCCGGACGGGATAATTTCTCGCTCGTGCCGTGCTCTTGACACGCGATCTCCTCTCCAAAGTCCCAACAACACCTAGAGAGAGAGAGAGAGAGAGAGAGAGAGAGAGAGAGAGAGAGAGAACTGAGTGAGCCCCGCCGCCACAATTTGGCCGCCTGCTTTTAGGCCCGAAACCCTTTTCTCGCCCGCCCTCTCACGACAATCACACCCTTCCCTCATTTGCATATTGCGTACGTTTTAACGCTACAAGTACCCTCTCCTAACGACGCCTACACTACAAAGCCTCCGGAATTATTCTCGCGTTCACGCGTTAAACTGCAATTCTCGCGTGCGATGTCGTGCCTCGACGTATCTCGTCCGGAAGAAAACATCGTTCGAATTAACAATTTAAGACAAAAACAAAACATCCAATCTACGATTACATTGTGTTCAAATAATTGTTTATCATTATATCAATATTTTTATCGATATCGATATTTTCCATCAAGAATCTTTAACAATAATTTTTCTCTTAAAATCTAAAAAATTCTATTAGCCTCGGTAAACTACACAAAAAATAAATTAGTCTTTAAATTCACCAATCAATTAACCACAGCAAGTTAAACAAGCGCAACAAATGTTGAAGAAAAAAAATGCTATAAGAAAAGAATTCTACAAGTGTCAAAAAATTGCACGCAATTTTTTTTTTCAAATATGATATTTGTTGCAAATGTTTTTTTTCCCGTATAAATACTGCCACGCTCGACTGAATCAGAACATCGATACACGTCGATTTTGTGGCCGATCGAAATGCGGTATAGGAAATAGGAAAAATAACGTATGAGATGAGTACGGATGTCGGGGTCAATGTACTTAGAGCGATCGATCCCTCGTGTCTTATCTAACTATATATCTTGCTCCGTGTGACGTTAGTGGGGTTATGTATCAGAGGGCAAAAAAAAGTGAAGGGGTGGAGGAAGAAACGCATGCATCAGCAAGCTCACGATCTCCAAACAATCTCACGATGTATCTACATACATATATATATATGTATATATGTGTATATATACATATATATAAGTATATATGTATATGGACGGGATACATAGGTATTATATAATTTTATGCACGGTCGGGCGCGTCGTAGGTGCGAGCCATTAGCCGAGTATGCGAGAACGTCACTCACACCCTGCACATCACCTCTTCCTATCTCTATCCCACATCCATCTCTAATGTACATATGTATAGAGGCCCATCTTCTTCTCTTCGGAGGAAGAGGAACAGAGAGATAAAAAGAGCCAGTCAACGCAGATTTCTTGCCCTCTCGGCTCGCCTTCCGGAGAGAGGAAGAGCAAGAGGGAGTCTTCAAACGGAGAGCGCGTTCTCGTGCGTCAAGTTATCCTGATGCAGGCCGTCGAACGAGATCGAAGGATGAGCTATATCCTTCTGGTTGCTGACGCGTTTGTGTATACGGCGCGAGATCCGCAGAACCCCGAGGGCTTTCTTTCGTTTTTTTCGTTCTCTTTCTCTTTCTCCCGCTTTGTTCGTCCGCACTCGCGAGACTCCTTCCCTTCAAGAAAAAACCAATCGTGTCCACCTTTTCTCCTCATCGATCATCAGAGATCGTGATTGCGATTATATTTCTCACGCACAAAAATTGATACGTGAAAAATCGAAAAAAAGTGAAATTTCCTAGTTTTTCCGAGATTTTGTCTAGTAATTTTGAACTATCGATGGAATGACTATGATTTTCGCGACGAGCCAGAAATTCTCCATAAAAACCAGCCATTTTGAAAACATTTTTGAGAAAAAAAAATTCCCCCCCCTCAAGGTCCTTTTTCCTCCTTTTTGCTTCTTGTGGGCTCTCTTCGGATCGAAAAATCACGATTTTCGAATCTTCGCCATGTCCACCAAAATTGAATTATCCAGATGATCCTTGGCTCGTTTTTCATGTCGTGCGATCGACTATAGCACGATTTTCGTTATAATCGATCACCGCAGTCCGAAGGGTACGTCCATAAACGTTTCCTAAGTATATCCTGATAGCTGCACCCTGGATATTTCTCTCCAGGTGCAAGTGAACAACTCGACATCCTCGACTATACATATATATACACATACAGACGCCGAGGCTACCGTACGATATGAGTTTTTTTGCCAACTCGAGAGACCCGCTCCCTATTTGACGTGTTCCGTCAGCCATATGCTCCTTCCGTTGCTGATTTTGCTATACCCGGTATCGAACATCCCGATAGTCTCTCCCTCGTCGTTAACTTCAAACACTCTTCAGGCACTCTTTGCTCGTTATTTTTCGTCTTTTATTTATCTTCGTCATACGAAGAGACTGATCCGTTACTGCAAAGTGTCACGATTTATCAAATTTTTTTGACCAAACAATGGCGAATACAATTTTTCATACTTATAATTCTACGAGAAAAAAAATCGTTTGTTATGCCCGATCTTTCACGTTGATCGATTCGATCGACCATGAGTTTATCTATAGCGAAGGGAGAGATGAAATTCTAAAGGTTACATCCCCTATTTTTTAGAGGTTAGTGTTGCTGATGTCGGTGGTACTAAAATGTGAAGAGTCACGCGTGGTTTGTTCGCCGCATCGATTTTGGATAAAAGGTAAATAGCCCGGGAGTCCACTCGCTTCTTTCGCCATTTGCTTTTTTGTCCTCGTGAGGAGGATGAGAAGCTGGATGAAATAGAGAAGGCGAGGCTGGCGATATAACCCGAGGCATTACTGCTCGCGCGTCATGTCCATAGGGGATGCTGCTGGTATCTTACAACGTCGCTCCCTTGCGACAGACTTTTTTTTCTCACGAATACGAACCACTTCGACCTCATTGCCTATTTCCCAAAATGATACGACGCCGGCGGACGTGTCCCCAAATTTATCTTACTCTCATACCGATATAATGTACATCTACATATATATAGTATATTATTCATATCATCGCGTTATTTGAGCTCGGTCGACTCTCGCTCGTACTTCAGCAAATCGTGCGGTTCTTATTTATTGCTACGCTTGTGCATGAATTTTTTCACTTTTTTTATCTTTGTTCCCATAAATTGCCAATTATTTACACTAGCTTGATTAAATCCAACTATTTTCGTGTCATCGTTTTTATTCTGATCTTTGTTTCAAAATATTGCGCGTGGACTCGGAAGAGATAATTTAATTTAAAACGATATTTCTATTTTTGAAACTTTTGTAATATTCGATGGTCTTTAAATATTTTTTCCCTCGATAATCTAAGGGATGATTTTAAGAAGGAATCGCGTAAATTTGTGAAGGGCAATACCACGGTGAAACGTGGCTCCTGCACGCTCCTTCTATAACGCGTGTCTAGCCTTCTCGTTCCCGCAGGGGGTAAATAATGTATTCGTGAGACGGATATGCTGTTATCTCATGAGTTATGACGGCCATTTTTCAAGTGCGCGCAAAGAAAGCGTTCTCTCAACGTGTGCCAGTCCTCTACCCTACCCTGACTCTGTGTATGTGTGTGCTATACTTTACGTCCTGCTCAACGTGCAAACCCTGTGCCGTTACATAATATCGAAAACGGGCGGAGGTCGCAGATTTTTTGTGTAGGCACATAGTCAAATACATATATACACATATAGTTAACCTTGTTCGCCGGCTTACCGCTCGGGTTGCCGAATGTTAAGCGTTTCTCGGCTTTTCCTTACTTCCGAACGGAACATATCGAGTAAAGTAGACGTGATATGAAATATACCTGTCTTTATCTTACGAGCCAGAGACTCGACTATCGAGTCGTCGAAAATAGCAATTGCGCGTTTTCCTAACGAATTAAAATATTAACTCGTATATTTGAAACGTAATTATTTTTTAGGCCAACCAAATGTACGATATTCCTCCAGGGGGTCGTGCCAGATTTGTCTAAACAATAATGATAACAATAATAATAATTGAATTTCATACGTCACGTTTAAATAATGGATTACCAGGCGAAAAAAGTACATCGTACTGAAATAATGAAATTGGGGGAATTAATTGAATAATTATAGCCGTAATTCGTAATCGACTTGATTAATTAAATTGATACATCAATATTAAATATTAGTTCGCACTGGTGGTGAAATTTCGCGAGAGGTGAGAGAGGTGGGCAGCATCCTTTCTGACAATCATGCACCCGGTATAGCTGCGGTAAAATCGAGTTACAGCCATAACCGCGAGATAGAGGGATGCGGAGAAAAGGATATAGCGCACTCGCGCGCGGGTAGAGTTTGCGTGTGACACGCCTCGTCGATTTTACCCGTTCTCCGATATGTATATCGGTGTCTCGTATATTTACTACGATGAGCACCAGAGTTCGACGTGCCAGCGTCGCTTTGCTGATGCTGGTCGTTCCGGGCGCTCTCAATCCGTCACGCTCGTTGATTTATTAAACAGCAGGAAACGCTGCTGCGCTGTTGACCACTTTAAAGCACGTATACGTATATATTATATTTATATATATATACATATCGATGTATGTATCGATATTCACATAGCATTGGATCGAACGGAAATGTTCTTCGTTGGATTTTCATCCCCTTGGTTGGAACTCCCCACATTTATTGTAATACCTGTGTAGGGTGTATACGCACTTCTGATAAAGCCTCTAAATACCTATATCGTTCGCTCATTTACTCTGGAAAATTCTGTGTCGATGATCGAGACTCGTCCTATATGCGTATTCATATCGCAGTGTCATTTATATAATACGCGTATTAGCGTTCGCAAGCGGGTTTATTGGGAAAGTTGTAGCGAGGCTCAAAGGATTTACGATTGAACGGTCGTTAAGGTTTGCCGATGCATACGTGGATCAAGCCAATAATGTTGAATGTCGGAAACCGACAGATCCTCGCTTAGGGACCCATATAATAACGATAATAATATGGCGACAACCAACGAGAATATGGGCAGTTACATGACACGTCACCGATTAGATTGACTCCCCGAATCGATGAGGCATAATTCGTTAATAAAATCGAGCGTCCCTTGTGACTCTAATTTTCTCTCCCTCTCTCTCTCTCTCTCTCTCTCTCTCTGTCTCTCTTTTGCCCTATTGCGTCGCTTATCGCTGCTCGCGTGAGTCGCTGATTGACCGTTAAGCCATGGCTGGGGAGGGGCGGGAGGCATTACGTAAATTTCTCAACAAACGTGATAGCCCGACTCGATTACATGAACAGCTGTCAGCCGACTGTTGCTAAATACGATACATATTGGTTTCATCGTGCTAAAGTGAGAAACAGTGACAGAGAGAGGGGGAGAGAGAGTGGGAGATAGAGTGGGCAAGCGGGTTTAAGCTCACCGAATGACAGCTTAAATGCAATTACCGGGACGGTAACGTCAGGTTTGCATCGAACGCTTTTCTCTCTTGTACTCTCACTTTCATATGACGCTAATAATAATTATAATCGTCGAAGAGCCAAAAGGTGGAGGTTGCAAATGTGTAACATTAGCGTTAATATCAGGCAGAGTCCAGATATGTCGACGAACGGCGCCATTGCGACACACCAGCACGCATGAGCTTGTCTCATTATTGATTATTGTCGTTATCATTATTATTATTGTATCAACCAGGTGATAGTTAAATTTCGGGATGCGATCGACTTGCGATATGCTGGCAGTTCAATAATTATAATTATAATTATAACAATAACAATAAGTTCTATATATATATGAGTAGAAACAATTGAAATCAAGGGAATTTTTTTCTCTGAAAATGATTGCAAAATAGTCTTATTCGATTGGAAATTTCTCGCACATCGCGTAAATGATGATTATTCTTTCGATAGTTCGAACCGCCAGATTATATATATATATATATGTAACTTCCTGTGGGTAAAAAAGTACCCACCCTTTGGCCACTCAGATGTCGCCCCGTCGGATCAATTCCCGAGGTTTCAACTTTTGACGAGCGTTGCTGATCTCCCTCCTAATCTTTGGTTCACAATTCAGGGAGACGAATTTTGGCTTTCATTCAAAGTGATTCACAGGGGGGTTATGGAATTCTAAAATTTCCCGTACAACACGAATATCAAACTACTTGTTTGGTTTTATTTCAATTTCTCATTTATGTTTAAATTCGTTTTCATATTTTTCTCATTTACATTCATGTATATTGAGTATATTCTATATAAAAATCCACACGACTCTGTTCTCTTTTCTCTCATCTCTCCGATCCTCCGTAGAAACCCTCGGCAGAGTCCGCGCATCTACCGCCATTAGGCTCGTTAGTCTATACCCGCGTGAAGTTCATGCTGCTGGACCGCCGAGACAGGGTCTCGTTGACGCGAACCATGACCTCGCTCATCGAGCTCGTTATCTTACAGAGCTCTCCCTCTTCCTCTCTCACTCTCTCTCCTTCTCTCTCTCTTTTTATCGAACACGAACGAAACGGGAAGACGTGCGAGGTCTTCTCTCCCTCTTCGTGCAAGGTAAAGAGAGGCAGACGAAAGGGGAGAGTCGAAGGACAAGCAACGATTCGAAGAGAGGAGGTATCAACAAGAAAACCTCGAGCAAAAGAAAGTACGATGCGGCAAAGACAAACGACGATGCAATGAAACAAACCTGGGGGGTAAGACGCTTTTGCCCGATATAGATATAACGACGTTCCGAGCTCTGTACGAGAAAGGAGAGAGGTGAGATCGGAGAAGGACCATTCTCTCGATCTACGCTAGAGAAACTGTTGGAAGAGCGAACGGTGGCAAGCAAGAGCTCGCGGAGGGTCCAAGTACTGCGATGACGACAGAGGTGGTCTCGATGTTGAATCTGTATATGTATACCTTTCTCGTATTCGTAGCGTGTCTGATTGTCTCCTCCACTTCTGTCGGGAGCGCCCTCTACACACATTGCTAATAAGACAACACAGTTCTTTGGTTGGCTCCTATACGTTATAGGTATATATGTGTGTGTGTGTGTGTCTGTGTGTGTGTGTGTGTGTGTGTGTGTGTGTGTGTGTGTGTGTGTGTGTGTGTGTGTGTGTGCGTGTGTGTGTGTTTGTGTGTGGGTGTGTGGGTGTGTGGGTGTGTGTGCGTGTGTGTTTGTGTGTGTGTGTGTGTGTGTGTGTGTGTGTGTGTGTGTGTGTGTGTGTGTGTGTGTGTGTGCGTGTGTGTACACTAGATAAAAACAAAGACACGATGAAGCTTGGGTGGAGCGTGGGAGAGGGCGGGGGGGGGGGGGGAATGGTTGACAGAGAGACGAAGAAGAGAAATGCCCGAAGGTCTCGGGCAACCCTCCATACTTCAGACTACGAGACGGAAAGAGGGAATGACACTGCTCTTCTCTCAACTGTCTGGACCGGTTACGAGAAAATTTCAACCAGCTTCATTCCTCACCGATCTTTCCTTCTATTTGTTCTTCAACCTTCCTCTATTTCGTCTTTATGTCGCATCATCCTTAATTATCGCGTTATATATTTTTTATCACTCTCACAGATCGTGATAATCGTATATTGAACCGAGAAATTTTCGTATGATATACGTTGAAAAAAAATTCATCTTAGTTTTTCGTAATTGAGGGTAGTAAAAAATTGCACTTACGAGAGGTGTTGAAGGGTGGTACGCGTGATGCACGTTCGAGCTTTTTTTCGTGACAGTAAAATGCGTTGATGACGACGTTTGCCACCTTTTTTGTCTACCGCCGCCTCATCGACGCAACGCTCGTATTAGAAATTCACTGCAGTCACGGGGTGAAGGGGGAGGGACGGGCGGGAGGAGGGGTTGATAATACCAGAGCCGCGACAAACGAGTAAAATTTATTCTTCGAATGTCCAATTAAGGTGGTTGAAAATGTGTAGAGGTCTCCCGCTGGGCGCGAGAGAGGTCACGGTGGATTGGTACCAGTGGGCATCGGAAATAAAAGGGGCGGAGTAGGGGAGGGGGGCGTAGGGCGCGGTAAACAAGCGAGTAGGGGAAGTGTGTGCGAGAGATCACGAGAAAAAACTTGAGAATAAAAGCTGCGCCAGGGACGGTATCGTTCGGTAGATCGGCCAGGCATTGTAAGCAGTTGCAAATAAATTCTTAATGATCACCTCGCCTCGGCCAAAAGAAAGGGTGAAGAAGACAGAGAGACTGAGAGAAAAACAGAGAGAGAGAGAGAGAGCGGGGACTAATTAAACGAGAACCGCGAGTAAAAGAGGAGTGAGCGCCGGAGACACCGCTCTTCCTTTCTACGTCTCTCCTTTTCTCTCCGTTCGCTTATATTCACTTTCTCGCGCGTCCGTATCTTATATAATCCAACGTGGCAACAATCCAGCGGCCAATTAGTAATTAATAATGGCAGAGCGTTCTCGGCACGCCTTAAGCGCTCTTTCCTCCTCGTCCTCTCGCTCTTCGTCGGTCTCCTCCTCCTCTGTCGTTCTATCGGGTAACGCGTTTTACCCTGCCATCGCTGATCGATTAAATCGAAGATGGAAAATTAATCTTCGAACTCTGTCGTACATCGGTTTCTTAGGTTTCTTTCCTTCTCATAGGAACGACGATCACTCGTACTTTTGGCTTTGTCGACGATGATGCCAATTTTCATTTTGTATTTTTTTTAATGGACAAAAGTGCGTTTTACTTTATGGCGGGAAGTTCGAAAAAATAATGAGCTTGAACATAGACTCCCTGGCGGATTGTTATTTACATTTTTCATGTCGTGTAAAAATAAAATGGGCGAAAATTGTCATCGACACTCGCTCTCTTCTCGTTGATGGAAATTCATCGGGCTTCGAGTCTCGAAATTCGTAGAATATGATGTTTAAAAGCGACGGGGCTCGAAGTATTTGGAATATTTTTCTCGATGGACAAAAATTCTGTTTCGTATTTCCATCTCGAAATAGAGATATAAAATTCCTCGGCAAAAGTTTTTAATTAAACATTTTTGTTTTACGATTCAATGCACAATGCTATCAGCGAAGCGAGATATAATTTTATTAAAGGTAAACGCGAGGTAGGTAACGATCGAATTATTCGGGAAAATCTCACGGAGTGGTAATTAAAACAGTCGACAAAAGCTTTATCGTCCTTCGCGTAATATCGCGTCTGAGTTTATATCGACGAGGTCGACGATGATACGATTCGTGTCTAACGGCAAGATTTTTCTTCTCCTCCCATTTCTTTTTGTCACCTTCTCGACCTCTTATATTTCTCGCTCACTCCATTATTCCCCGAGAGTTCGCGGATTGGGAGGAATATATACGAGAGGAAGGGAGGTTTATACCGGCGTTGTTAAACTGTGAGCGATCGCGCGAGAGTGCCCGCGAGCGGTCGCACCCGTGAAGCAATAAAAATATTTTTATCGCTCCGACTTCCATCATCTCTTCTCGCTCTATTACGATTAATACAACTCATCGTAAATCATCGAAAGGTGATGAGATAAAAAGAGAATGAAATCATAAAAAAACATTTGACACGTTCCGGAATTATTTTAATAATGCTTACGTTTCTTGCTCTCTGTTACAGGTAAGAAACGTTGAAAATCGTAACAAAAACAAAAAAATCATAAGCAAGCGAGATCAACCAATCGAGAACGAGGCTGGGGTACGTATAGCTTGAAAACTTTTGCTTCAATTATTATAGACTTTAAATAAATATACGCGTACAGTCGTTTCTCCGAAGAAAATCATTCGGTAAGTAAAGTATAACGTCATATTTATATATCTGTATATGTAGTAAAACACGACTACGTTAATGGAACAATAACGAGAGTACGCTTGGAACAGAGACCAGCGTGAACCGCACAGCAAACCCAAGAGCAACTTCGTGGCTTTTGCTCTCATCCCCCCGAACGACCCTCTTTCCGATTCTCTTCTCAGTTACGCCATACCAACACGAGGGGCTAAGTTTCGAGAGTCTAAAATACGCGTTTGAGTTCCTGGCTCTGTGTGTATTACTCATTTGGGATGCTTGGCGTATTTCGAGGACATCGGATGCTTTGCACTCTCTTTCTCGTCCCTTCGCTATACTTTAGGTACACGGTATGTGGTAGTCGTAGAAACGAGTACCGTAACGTATAACAGGCGTTGGCTGCTTCACCCGCGAGACTTCGAGTTTTCATTGGTTAATTACAGAACGAGCCAGATGGTTAACGCCCGACGATGCAATTCGTGCGATTGCAACGGTGGTAGCACCGTATATCGTAACGAGGGAAAATGAAGAAAGTACCAGAGGTGAATCGAGATACCAAAGAGAAAATATGAGAATTGTAATAACGAGGTACATCTCGTTACGTTGAGTATATGTCTTTGAGAAACGTGACTCGGTGTACGATAATGAAAAGTGGTTGGTGGAAAACCAAAAAACGTTCGGTATCTCGCCCTTCGCGTGAAAATTAATTTTTCACCCCATTTTTATATTCGTAGTTAATCTAGGAAACGTTTTACAAAAAATTAATTGCGAGTGCTTTTACATCAAGTGGAAGAAAATTTCAAGCAATTTTTCTATCCTGGCCGAGGCCTTCGATTATCTTATAGGTACCTACTCGATCAGCAAATGACACTGCTGTCGTACTTTATTTAAACATTTACAATTAAATCAAATAATAATTTAATAATTACGTAATTAATTGTTTTACAGTTATTAAATGATTTATTATAATAATTTGTAATTATATAATAATTAAATAATTAATTATGGACCTGATTAATTCTAACAGATAATAATAAAGAATAGAGCGACTCTGAAAGTCTTAAAATATATCGTCGTAAACATAACAGTGTTTTTTTTATTTTGAGCTTTTGTTTCGGGTATTAACGTTTGTTTGTATTTCAATAACGTATGTGTTGTTTTCGAGATAAATATAAATTTTCCCTCGAATCCATTCACTCGCTTTTCCCTATACCATAAATAAGAAAGAGTAATAAATCTTTGGACGCTAAAATTTGCGAAACGTTGAAATAAACGGTATAGAGGCACAGAAAATGGTTGCCAAGAATCTTCATGAGGGTAGTGAGATCTTCTTCTCCTGTTGCTGTATGCACCAAAAGTGTGACAATAATAGCACCTAGTGCGTTAATCTAGTCTGATATCCATTCCTCCGTCGAGGTTGGAGCAGATTTGGGTTGAGGTCGAAAATCCTACAACACTGTCTCGATCTCCTGCTGCGTTAACGTATCCGCTGTTTTATTTTTCGTCGCTCGTGAGTATTAACGAAATACCATCTGCCGCAACAGCTGGTTCGCGACGGAGATCTCGTTTTTTCTTCCTTAACTTACAATCGAGGCACTTCCTCGACTCGGCGTTAGTTACTTCAATCTGAATAAGAAGACCACTGAAATACTCGACGAAATAAAATAAAATATACCCAAACTTACAACTTTAACAATTGACGTTTAATTATTTCCACGTATGAAACTTTTCAATGTCCATTCTTGATCAAAAACGTTATTAATTCTAATTGTTAAACGCTTTTGCGAGCAAATTTATAAAAGTTATTCTATAAATTTTGGGTTTCATTTAAAAACGGTCCACGAAATTTGTAAAAATTTGTAATATCGGAGCAAGTAGGACGTAAATTCGTCCGTACGATAAACAATAGCTAATACACGTTAAATAAGTACTTACACACAAATAGCGTTTGACATCACGAGCAGAGGAAGACGCGGAATATTCTGGAAGATTCGGGGTAATTACGAAGCAACACCGTAGTGCGATATCAACGTTTATAAATTACGTTGTACGTATGTTTCTCTCTGACTGATTTTCGTCTTGGTATTAGTTGAACTTGGTTGCTATACTACAATTCTCTCTCTCTCTCTCTCTCTCTCTCTCTCTCTCTCTCTGACTTGGTTCCTTCAGCTCCTCATATCCACGACCCCATTATCAAATCATTGTGATCGTGCGAAGTACAGTGTGAAAACGACGGCAGAAGCCAACAGTTTGCTTCAATCCAACTGTTTGCCACGCTACGAAGCAAACCAAAGCCTCGCGAAATACTCGAGCGAAGGAGTCTCGGCACATCCAAGGCACAAGGAAATCCGTGATGACGTACGGGCGCAAACATCTTATACAGAGATACGAGAGAGTACACGTGTGGCGCGCAGTGACGAAGTGAGATGAGATAGACGGAGAGTGTTCGGGCGTGTCGGAACAATGTACGACGGTGAAGGCTTTGACTCGCGCGGTTTGGCCCGATCTTACATGAATGTACGACAGGAGAGACTCGCCGAATCCCTTGAACCGTGCAGCTGTGAGGGATTTTATAGAGGAGGACTGCGCCTCTATCGAGAGCCACTCGAGATAGAGGTCTTCGATGAAAAGCTGCGACGTACAGGCTGTATGTACGTGACATGGTGATCTCAGCATCTCTGGTATCTTGGTACAGTTGAACGTCGAATTCGTCGTGTCGTTGGGAAAGAAAAAATTCTGAATCTTTATAAATATCGTCTACAGCTTCCTTAAGATAATTTCGATATTATTTAACGTTAAAAAATCTCCTCGCTTATCTTTCAATGATCACGATCTTTTCGTAAATCCTCAAGATCGTTATGACCTTCGCCCGTTCGCACAAGGACGCAATACCACCCTGGATGTCAACGTTACGAGGTAAATTGACTTTATCCCGATGATTTTTCGACAATCGATGACGACGATAAAAATTTATCGCAATAGTCGAGAAGAGCGAATTTAGACGGAAGCGCTCGAAGATCTTCTTCTCGTAGATCTACCATATATTTCTCCCGTGAATTTTTCTCTTCGTGCTCTATTCCCTCTCTTTCTCCCTCCCCCCTCTCTTTTTCCTCAATCCCGCTAACCCAATTCCACCTAGTGAAAGACACTTCAAGATTTTCTTTCTCGGTTGCCGCGGGGTCGTAACCTCTCGAAGGCTTAGGGCTGCGAGGAAGGTATCGCTCTGTGGTATAACCGCGAGCACCGAAGAGCCGAGAGCACATGCATGCATTTATATGGCGCGAGAAGGAAAAAAGCGTAAAAATTTCGCGTGTTATATTATACGCGAGAGAGGCGCCGAATACGAAATGCGAGGGTAGAAAAGATCGTAAGTCCGTTGGACGTAACAAGATTCGTTTACCGACGAAGAGCGTGAGGGTGTGTGCAACACGGCTGACTTATAGCCTACACGCATGCTTTTTCGAGGCATATTTTTGTCGCGAACGTAAACTTTATCAGCGATAGCAACTTTTTACCCCCCCCACTATCCTCAAACCCTAAACGCGCTCGTGTTCGACTTTAAGCCCATTTTTTATTCTTTATCGTTCGATTATATTTGTCGAAAAAAAAGCCATTACTTCTATTCTTGTACAAAACGATGACAACTTGAAATAATTTTTCTTTTATGACAACATCCCTTTTTATTTCTTGTTTTCTTCGACAAAATTGTCTCGTTTCAACCGCCGTGTATCCGATGTTTTTCCAATTTTCTTTTTTTTTTTTCTCGAATTTAACTCGCCATTATTCGTATAATCCTGCATGCTGCATGCGTCATGCATGTACATTTCGTATTTCAACGCTTTCGTGCCAGTCCCCCGTCGGGATGATCGATCATTCTACCCCAAGTCGGAAGCGCCCATCGTCCCGCCAGTTCTAGCCTCTCTTACAGTGTTTTCGCTTCTCTCGCGCATATTGTCCATATAGAGTGTCGAGACACGACGATGGAAATGGGAAAATTATCGCGACAGATTGAACCTGACGTGTGTATACCGCCAACAGCACGTTTCAAGCTGTACCTACATTTTCAATATATCTATACGCATATGAATACGTTGTCTCTAGTCTCTCTCTCTCTCTCTCTCTCTCCCATCTCTCTCGCGAAAAGCTTTTTGTTTCATTCAACTTCACAGATTGCTGCGACAAACGAAATATACATATTTCCACACGTTACGTACGTTACACGAATACCTTTTTGTTACTTTTCGCAACAGCTTTCTTTCTACGTGCAAAGCGGATATACGTTCCGTTTCTTCGGACAGTTTCAATTGGGCATCAGTCAGAATTCATTTCATTCCTACGGACAAGAAAAATTATTTTGTTCAGTGTACCCTGAATTTTTGTGTTTGCATTTGTTTTATTTACAAAACGGAATTCGCGAAACTATTATGTTTCATTGGTGATTAATGACGTTTGAAAATGAGGTAAAAAAGTACCAATCAACGATCCTTACGTGTATTGAAAATAATTGTTGTTTGCGACGTCGAAACGATAAACCGTGTGCGGTCTCTAACACCGAAAATTCCGATCTATGAGAATCCGACGTATCTATCCAGATCCTTCTTCCTCCGTGTTAATCTCTCCCTCAGTCTCCCTCTCACTCTCTGTCTCTCTTTCTCTCTCGCTCTCCCTCGAACAGGGAGAGCCACGAAAATGTTTCCCGTCGACCCTTATTTATTGTCGCGATTATCGCGAGAGAGGCCTCGAAGCCCCACGCATAATTACCCTGTCGCGAGGTGAGAATGCGGTTCTCTCTGGATGGTAGAGGGTATGTATATCGTGGCGAGAGGGTGAGTAGAGGAGAGTGAGAGCGGGAGGGAAAGAGGGGCGGGAGGAGGGAGAAACAGGACGCGGGGTCGGGAGTTGATGGGAAGGGAAGGACCCTCGGGCAACTCGGGTCGACTCTTGCGCTGCGCGCCTAGCTACAAATGGCCCCGCATTTGGGAACAAGCTCGCCCCGTCGTACCGAGCCGTGTCGTCGATATCTCATTTTTTGACGGGGATCGCCCGGAACCCACCGCTCGCACTCTCGCGCGCCCCTCGTGTGTTATGCCCAGAGGTGGAAAAAGCATTTTCTCTCTCTCTCTCTCTCTCTACCTCTCTCTTTCTCCTACCCCGCTGTTGTTACTACGGGACGTACCATATATATATATATATATATATATATATGTGTGTGTCTGGTGTACATGCGTACGTGCGTGCATGCGACTCTCGCGCGACAAAATTACGGATGAACGTCGCGCAGTGTGAAACACTCTGGTACGCGGGCACGGCAATCGATCAGACGAATCGGTAATACGTTATCGGTATTGAAAAAAAAGAAAAGAAAAAACAATCTACTGCCCGTCTGTATGGATTTCAATTTTGCAAGAATTTTTTTTTAACGTAAAATAAAGCCGTTCCTCCGGTGTCGCTTTTTTACGTTAACACACTGTTTGCGATGTATTACACTGCACAAATACGATGTCGTTTACAATAATCGAGGAGAGAAGTATTTTTTGTGCAAAAGCTTCGAAGTTTGGAACGTCATGTTCAAAATTGTACCGGCTTAGGTACAATTTTTTTTTTCGCCTTTTGACGGGATTACGAAATAAAAGCCTCGCAAGAGAGTAATATTTGAAAGCTAGTTTTGAGGGAAGGCCTGTTAAAAAATTTTTCATTTTTTAAATTGAGGAATTTCTATTGCTTCTGATGAAGCAATTTGCTGGATTGGAGTCTCGAGCTGTAGAAATGTTAAGCTGCGAAACGCATTTAAAGGGGATAAAAATAGAAACGAGAGTAAAGGTGAATCAGAAGCTAGAGAGACAGCTCGTTGTCACTAGCTCGACTCGTCGTGACTCAAACGGCTGAAACACACACCCGCACTCATTTAAATAAATCGAGGAATCTTCCTTTTTTTGCCTTTGGACTAAAAAAAACGGGCAAAATTTTTATTCATATTGTATAATTCGAATTAGCTATTTATCGCCCAAATTTTTTCGAAACTCTCTCATTACTGACGATTCTTTAAAAAAAATTTATATATTGTTATTCAATTGAAAAATAAATATTCTCTTCTAAAAAAAACTATTTGTATTTTAATGATATCTATTTGCTAAATTTCCGTCGCACGAGTCGGATGAAATTTAGCAATTCAATCAAATAGAATAAATTTTTATTTGGATTGGAGACTTTTTCGCGGGTGATATCGTTTCCATCAAAGCTCTCGATAGTTCGGTTAATCGATGTTACCGATAGCGTGCATACGTCACGAGTGGTTAGCACTCGTCAATGGTCAAATGGGGCACTGCCGCGTTCGGTGATACAGCTTCGGCGGCATCAAACTCCGCTCGCGGGGCTTTTAAGTATTTAAAATATCGGAAATGGACAGTGCAACCCGGTGTGATCCGACCGAATCGTTTGGTCAGTCAGGCATTCTCCCTCGGCGAATATATACATCCGCCTATTTTGCGAAAATGTATCCCCGAAGCATCACCGGTGACACCGAAGAGTACCATATCGTGATATATCACTATATCGTTCAAATGTATGGGATTTTACTCTCTCATCTGCCGGAGCGAACCACCGAGCGCAATTCCATTAACGAGTCGTTGAATAATTTCTGTTGAAATTCTATTCCGAAACTTCATCGCTCTATAAGACAGTATACGTTCGATCGGGATTACAAACGATCATTGAAATTGAAAAAAAAAATTCGAACGCTTTATCGCTGGAGGGCACGTTAATGGGAGATAGAACTATATCCATATTTCATATTCCACGGGCATGAACATAATCGATTAATTTATTTCGGTAACAATAGTAAATTTCGCCACCACGTTTTCGAAAATCGATTTGATTATTTTTGCGGTTATTAATTCTCGACTTTTTAACGTAATTTATTTATTTATTTGTATCAAAAATAAAGAGAGAGTGAATTGTCAAAGTTTGCAATTGAGAAAATATTTATAGAACATTGATGGAATAAATGGTGTTCTCTACGGAATATTAAAATTAATTTCGTTTACGTCAAATAATTCGACTTTTCTCGATATAAATCGAAGCTGATCGAGTCATTATCGAAATATTATGAGAGCCATTTGTTTTAGGATTTTTTTCCATATCTGTCTTCAATGTCTAGTTTTTTTTTCTTCCGATGATGGATAGACCTATATATCTAGTTCGATAGAAAAATTCAGAAATACGTTGATTTTTCGTGTATATTTGCATCGCTTCCGGGCTCGTGACCATTTAAATTTCCATTAACGCGCAGGACGACACCGTAAGGGCTATCAATTCACGCGAATGCAGTGACCAGACATAGAGCTATGAAAGCCAGGGGGAACGAGTGAGAGAAAGAGAGCGCGAGAAAAACAGGACGAGGAGAGAGAGAGAGAGAGAGAGAGAGAGAGAGAGAGAGGAAGGAAAACGAAAATTGCGAAAAACGAGCGGTGGTAATTGGACGTTGCCGCCCATAAAAATAGCAGTTCTGCTTTATAGGCAATTAATTCGAGACGGTTGGACACACGTATCGTACATAGAGAAAGAGAGAGGAAAAGAGTGAGAGGCGCATCGAAAACTGCGATATGGCTATTCCCCCACGGCACGACAGCGGATCTCATCGCTAGGTTTCTGGCTATGCTGCAAATCGGTGAACAACATATTCTCTTCCTCTTTTTTTCCTCTATCGCTGTATCATACACACGGTGGACTGTCGGAATAGCATGTTTTGTGTCACAGTGAAACGGTAAATTTTAAATCCACTGGAAAAATCTCCACAAAACGATCGAATATAATCGCTTTTTCATCATAGACGCGCGAGAAAAGAGAAAAGCAGAGTAACAAAAAATGAATATAGAAAGTTTATGGTTTTCAACAATCATATTCGAGAAAATAAATGAATAGAAAAATTGAAATCGAAACCTAATGGTGATTATCGATAAGTACTTGAAACTTTAATAATTAAGTGAATAAAAAACTTTTCATTCTCCGATTGTTCCTCGTAACAGTGAGCACTCGGGGAATTCCTTGGGTCGCGACCGAAATCCGATTCTAACCATCTTGCACGTTTCCGGCTTCTTCGATCGTAGTTCAACATCCATAGACCATGTATATGTATATGTATATAGATGAGAAGACAGAGAGTGGGGGAGAGTGTGTGTGTGTGAGAGAGAGAAAGAGAGAGAAAGGCATTTAGGAAAGCTGTTCGAGAAGCCAAGAGCACCTCTTTTTCCCAATTAAATTATCCTCTCTTCGAATAACCGATAATTGGGCATAATAGAATATTTCCATAATTTTCAGTGGCTTCTTAAACTGCCCGAGATCCTCCGCAATAATGAAATTTGCTCTTTAATTGCAGAATAATAGTTGTGCGAGGAAAAAGATAAATTAGAAAGTCAATCGTCATTTATGTTTTTTTTTAAATCTTTTTTCTTTGTTTTATTTTTATATTTTTCGATCGATCCAGAACTACAGAGTAGATATATAGACGTAACGAAGCTTCGAATAATTCTCCCTCGTTCACTCGCAGTGAAAAAAAAATAAACGATTGGCCAATCGAGGGACTGCGCTTTTATCGTATTTTTCCAGTCGGAATAAGGGAAGGGGATGGAAATACGCAAATCGCCGGAGCTGGGATTGACCGTCGACCGATAATTTATTTGCTGTAAATATCGTGAGTTATGCAAGAAAACAAACGAAAGGTCTCGAGGGAGAAGAGTTCAAATGTCACGTGGCCGTTAAAACGTCGGATAAACAACCGTTCGTTTTTGCCAGTTCGAGGAAGTTTTTCGTAAATAAAAAGTTAAACATTTACCAGCCGGATTGAACGAAGAGATCCCGAGATGCTGAGTGTATATTGAAAACGACGAAGACTTCGAAAGAAAAATCACCAGTTCAAAACTCGTTATTTGACTGATCGCTGTAAAAGTCCGTGAGCTACGTAAAACGAAAAAAACAACATTATCCATAAAACTAATTAGCTATTCGAGGTAAAGTGATTATTTATCACGAGTTCGTAGTCGTAATGATCAGCTCGTAACGCAAATCACACCGTGAAAGCTTTTTATTTTTCAAATTGATTTTCGTGCAAGAAAATTGTTCGAAACAGTATACGAAAACGAAAAATAACTCGTCGGCTCAAATTGCATCGCGTCATCGATATTATCGACGAACATCGCCATTCTTTCGATTAATATCGATTTATTATTCGCGATCGATTAATCAAATTTATTCAAATAAAAACGTGAAATATTTCGTCAAATAAATTTTGTTAGTATAAACAATTTTCTTGTTTTCTTCCTCGATTTAACAAATTACGTCAGAGTCGAGGAGGCTCGGAATAAAACTTTCCTGTCGACCGTACGATCAACGTTCCTCCATCTCGTGGGAGGATAAGAAACAAGAAGATGCTGCAATACGTAATGGTGATTATATGCAATCTTCCACAAAATACATAGGCTGGAGGTACATCAACGTCGCACCTGCAGCTCGCACGAAGGCCCCCCGATGCATCGGTGGCCATTGTGTGGTGCACAACTATTTGCTTCGCAAAATCCTGCGAGGTTGGGCAATTTACGTGCGTTGAGGGGGGAAGGTGGGGGGGTGGTTCGTAAATCGTAGAACGAACGACCCCTGGACGGCCACGCTGGAAATATATATACGAGCCACCAGCGAGCTTGAGTAATTACGAATTAAACAATCGTTAAGGACGGCTAATTTATTAATGATGAATCGTGGAACCCCGACAACTTTTATATCCATAGGTATAGACGCTAGCGTTGGTCTCAAAATTATAGAGACGTTTTCGCGATGGGGTGCCAAAAACGGTGAATAAAAATCTCGGAATCACATCGCGCTTATACTTCTATTCTATTTCGGTTCATTATTGTTAATTAAACTTGGCAAAAACAAGGAAAAAATGAAAAAAACGTCTTACACGAATTTTACTAATTTGTTTTAATTTGCGTTAATATTTTTCTCGAGAATAAACGTTTATTCGACATGAAAATAATTTAATTAATTTAAAGTCAAATTAACGTTTGAAAATAATTGATAAGACGACGAAAAAAGTAATTACGAGAGGCCAGTTCTGGGTTTGGGTTACATTTATTTATCGAG
This sequence comes from Netelia inedita, assembly GCA_964017225.1. Classification (NCBI taxonomy): domain Eukaryota; kingdom Metazoa; phylum Arthropoda; class Insecta; order Hymenoptera; family Ichneumonidae; genus Netelia; species Netelia inedita. Next base: position 11,258,675 of record OZ024920.1, read on the forward strand.
CGTTATTTTTAAACGATTTTTTCTTCTCATCGTTGCTTCCCGGTTGAAAAAAAAACATTGCATTCCCATTTTTCCTGAATCAATTTAATAAACATTTTATATCTATCTCTCTCCCTCCCTCTCTCTCTCTCTTTCACTCCCTTGGTCTGTTTCAGCCCAAGTCTCTATCTTTCCCGCCCTCTCTCTCTCTCTCTCTCTCTCTCTCCGTCTCTTTCACTCTCTCGCTCGCTCTCAACCTCTGTGGTGATCGTGGGCGGGCGCGCGACTAGAGCACGGACAATCGTTGATTGAAGTTTGGTCGTGGAGTGCCGCCAGAGCATACAGCATACGGCACTCTCGCACAGCGAGTCAGAGAGGGAGAGAGAGAGACAGAGACAGAATACGTCAGCGACGGGGTGGAGTGAGAGGGGTGCACGGAATGTGTACGTCCTGGTCGGTGTGCGACAGCGCGGAGCATAGCCATGCAAATTGCATTAATACGTCGCGTAAGCGGCCGGCAAATTGCTTTACCATCAATTTCGGTTGGCTGCCCCCGTTGGATACGAACGCCCTTACTCGCTTTTGGTTTAGCTGCCGCGCACGTAGGGAACACCAGCGACACCAGGAAAGCAGCAAGCATCGGCTAAGCCACCACGTTTCGAGAAGCTCAACAGCTACATACATATTTCACCAAAGCCTGTATTTGTAATATTCATCCAGCGTCAGATATATAACGGCCACGCGAGTGCTCCGAAAGGTGCCGTTTACTCCATACGTGTCATGTCCCCAAAATGTCGATCGACGAGATCCACAATCAATATTCTCTTAGACCCATTATCTTCATCGATTCGTAATATTATTATTTTTACGTAATAAAATGAAAAATAAATAATTCTATCATTCGAATTGTGATTTTTCGTTTATAAATAATAAAATTGTTATTTCGCGATGGATTTGCACCTATAGATCGACTCACATTGATCGACGTAATCGACGATCCAAATCCCCTTGTTATTAGGCCTGTTATCGTTATCGATTCATAGACATTTCTCATGTTATCTCAGAATTCGTATTATAATTTTCTTTTCATAATAAACAGTTATATTTCAATAATTGAAATAATAATATTTTTTTATTATAAAAAAATATCGTTCGATCATTGAAATAATAATATTGTTATTGTAAAAAAATATCGTTCGATCATTGAAATAATAATATTGTTATTGTAAAAAATGGTAATTCCCATGAATGGTCCATCTCCTACGATACATATTACAAATCGAATGCGGATATATCCGCGCCGCAACACACGTACGATATTCACCACGAATTACCATTCAGTTCCGAGAGTTCAATCTGCTATGATCCGAAACTGCTACAGGATAACTTTTTCAGCGCATTCGATATCCTATCTATTATACGAATACATAGGTATTGATCGTAAAACGTATATTGATATGTGTGTGTGTGTGTGTGTACACGAAAAGATTAATCGCATGTTTTCGTTCATGGTAGGGTGAAAGATATTATGAGAGCGATGGATGGTACGTTCGTACGGCATATCCAACAATACATCCATTGTAATATATACGTATACTATACAACGTATAAAGTATGCGCGGACTTGGCTACGAGTAGCTCGATCGTGAGTATTGCGTATAGGATAATAATTCGTGGCTGTCTGTCGAGAGTGGCGGCTTGGCAGACGTTAAGGGTGCGAATACAGTATAAGCGGAGAGAACGGTAAATATACATGTATACATGGCAAATGTGTATATACATGTAGACTGGACGTTCCGGTGAGTGTGAGAGAATTGGGGAACGCGAGAACAAACACGCATTCCCCGTAGTAGGGTTGCAAACTTATATGCGAAATGGAAAACCAGGCAGAGTGAGGGAGAAAGAGGGAGAAAGAGTGAGAAAGAGAGAAAGAGAGAGAGAGAGAGAGAGAGAGAGAGAGAGAGTGGATTGGGGTTGCAGAGCGAGAAACCTAGAGGGTGAAACTCACGAGAGGGTGGATACCAGGCACGAAAGAGGGTGAAACAGAAACGGTGCTATGGAAAGAACGTACGAGGTTGAGTGAGTCAGCCAAGAAGGGCGAGGCAGAGTTCTGTGGACGTCGACTAAAAGTACGAGGGTAAGTGAGAGAGGGAATAGCTGTCTGGGGGTGTATGAGTCACAGAGGGTAGAAGAGAGAGAGAGAGAGAGAGAGAGAGAATGAATGTGTGAGCGTGTATGAGTGACAGGGATAAAGAGAGGGAGAGAGACAGAGAGAGTGGATCGAAAGTTAGCAACAAGTGGCCGCCCACCACATCAGCAGCAGCGGTACAGTGGAACAGAGAAGTATACCACCACCAGCAGTTTCCCTACGTCTAACAGCGAGCGCCCCGGCCTGACAGACCCCGGGAAGCAGGTGCAGGACCTCTGAACCCCGCACGACCGGAAGTAGGTACTAGAGCCAAATCCCAACGCACCACGGCAACCCAGAGAGAGCTTCCCGACGACGCGCTCCGATGGTCTTCGTGTTGCTTTGCTATAGTTATATATATATACATTATACGGTCGGCAGTAGGACTGTTGTGTCACGGGTCATCGAGATTTCGGTATACTCGAAGGACCTCGATGGACCAAATTTCAATCGCATTTCCACACCTCGAACTCTTCGAAGTTACTTCGAATCGGAATTGCCACTTCTTCCATCATCCCTCGTCGTTATTAGATCGTTATCTCAAAAAATCGACTTCGAGGTGGAACAATATTTTGTTCAATATCTTTTAGTTTTTTGATACAATTTTAATCAGCGATCACAAGAAATTTGACAATACCAAGACTGTCCCGATGACAAGTTGAAACTTTTTAATATCTCGTGTGACAATAATTGTGTCGATTCTTATCATCCCGTCGATAGGATGAAAAACGCAATTAGAAATGAATTATGCAACGTAAATAAACGAGGTCGCTGCCATTTTCGTCAAACGAGACAAGAGATATGAGCGTATCTCTACGTACGACCGAATGGAGGATCGTGACAGTGGAAAATGGCGGTCTGGGGTGGAGGAAGGATTAATTAAACGATTAATTTTCAAGCCTCGTTGCATAGGAGCAAGCACGCGTGACTCCCCCGTGGGAACGTCAATTGTGGGATTCCCCCGATGCCTGGCCATCAGCACGATGCGCCAAGCCAGGACATTTCCGCTTGCGATGCCTTTTGCCTCCTCTCGCATTTTCCTCCCTCTGCCCAGGCGGGCAGAGGACGCGGACGCCCTTTCTCACATACGTATAAACGAAGACTCTCTCGGTCCTCACCCTCTCGAGCGTTTTCCTCGTCTCGAGAAACCCTCGAACGAATTTCTCGTTTATACAAAACTTGGCGTACGCACAAACACAGTCACGGTCTGTCCTACGTGCACAGCCTCGTGCGGTTTCGCACCGTTCATGAACCGATCACTCGATCGGATAAGACGGTCAGAAAACATGCGGAACGTCCGGTACGTAACGAAGACATTCCCCGCGTATAAGAGAGCGAAAAGGACGACGCCGAGTCTCTTTCGGTGTTTCAGACGTTGCGATGCCGCGGTTAACTATAGATATACATCGTGGATAAAGTAACCAACGCGTCGCGTTCTCCAACACGGTAGGATGCCTCGGAGTTAATAAAATTCACGATGATAATAATCTGGGCGACGACCGAGAGACGAAGACTTTTCGTCTTCGACGCAGAATTTTACGGCCCGAGGGTGTATTTATCCGTGAGGGAAATTTCTTTTTCTCCTCTCGAAAACACATTTACGTTGTCAATTAGCCATGAAATAAGAGGGATTTGTCGAAAATGCTTTCATCGATCGTCGATTAAGTATTTTATTTGATTTTTTTGTTTTCAAATAAATCGTTTCACCATCGTTCGGCGAAAAATATGATTTTACAAAATGGCGTTAAAGCCAAATTCTCGTTTTTCACAATTTTATCGCGTTGTAAATTTGTTATGGATAAATAAAAATACGATCGTATTGTATGTATATTTCTTTGTATATTTCTCAGTAAATTGCTCTCGTACGGTACGATGCAGCGGTGATACGACAAATTGAATTATACAAAGACAGCTGCTACCCTCGCGTATATTTGCTGAAGTGGAAGAGGTTTTCCTATATACAGTATCTGTAACAATATGACATATATTTAGATATATATGTATATTTCGTATATACTCAGAGAGATATCAGGTTCGCTTTGCTCGTGAGGAGGCCACGTACGTGATATCAGCTCGCTTTTCCGCGCTTCTCCCGTCTCTCTATACTCGAACGTTTATCGCTCTGTCTCCCTCTCTCTCTCTCGCTCTTCCTGTCTTTCGCTGTCTCTCCTTTTCTATATCCGTCGGGCTTTTCCTCTCCGTTGTGTCTTTGTCCCAAGCCTGGCACAACCCCGTAAACGGACAATCTCATTAAATCCACTCACGAAACTGCCTGTACTTTATTCCGTGTTTGCAATCCTTTGGCTCGGCATATCGCAAGAATCTCTTCATTGCTAGCATTTTTTGGTCTATGTTTTTTTGTTTGTTTTGTTACATCGAGAAAACGAAAAATAATGGAAAAATGAGGAAAACTTTAAATTGACAAAGTGAGCGATCTAACGTAGTTTATACAAAATGCATTATTGTTTTATCGGATCGTCGGGGTGAGAATTTTGATAGAACATTATTTGTCTATAATCATGAGGATATCATTTTTCACAGTTTTCCTTTCTATCCTTTCAAATCGCTCCAAATTACGATATTTTTATCTAATCTGATTTGTTCATTGTCCTAAAAAACACTGTTGGGTATAATCTCGGCGTAAATGGACAATCATTTAATCGGATACAGAAATATTAGATAGGAAAATATCGCTGAACCATGAAGCTCGCACGAAATTATTCGAGAAAATGATTATCAATCAGCGAAAATTTTAACCATTATTAAGCATAAAAAAAATCAATCTGATATAAAAAATACCTTTTGATATTCGTACGTACGCTTGATTAATTTCAAATTGTATAGCTTTACTTCAGAAGCCTCAAGATATTAATTGGCCTACCAATGTCCTCCCACCATTGAACACACTCAAATGAGTAGTGAAGGGCAAAGAAAAAAAAGACAAAAATCTTATGAAAAAGCGTCAGATTCGTTAGTACGATAGATTACGAAACGGGGCGGAAGGGGTGAGCGTTTCAAAAATAAAAGAGGAACAACTCTGAGAGTATAATGAGAGGTTGCACTCTAGCTAAAAGCCCTCCACATCTCGTTTCGATAATCCTCGACCTGGTCGTTTTGCCAATAACAACCCGTTCTCTCTTTCTCTCCCCCTCCCCCCCTCCCCTTCTCTCTCTCACTATATATATATGGAGTCATTCATGGATTTTGTATGGTGAAAAGCTCACAATATCCGAAGAACGTTAATCACACGGATTCACTCCAGTGATCCGCGAAGGGGCGGACGAGCTCGGTGCAATAGAACGAGTGAAAGCGTGAAGAGGGTGAGAGGGAGGGTTTGCGAATCGATGCGCACAATTTGCAGAATGGCAAAAGCGCAAGGGTAACGAAGGTACAATGCGACTTTATACTCTCCCTCTTGCGCTCTCGCTACCCCTTCAACATTATTGCACGGATTATCGACCGGGTAAACATTTCGTGCGTAATAATTTGTTCGTTGGGCCGCTTTGCGTTTGGTAACAATTTTACCTCGCGTTCTAACCCCATACCCCCGTACTTTATAGTTCTGTCCCCTAAACCAACCCTGACTCCGCGTGTGCGCGTATAGTCGGTTTGGCAAATGGGGGATTTCCGTGTTTCAATACCACACGACTCTCCTCCACTCGTCCTCTCTCTCTCTCTCTCTCTCTCTCTCTCTCTCTCTCTCTTTCACCATCCTACAAAATCTCTTTTTTGGCATTGACTCATCCGAGTCTAAAGGTCATTTCTAAACGAGAAATATTAATCGATAATTGCGGCATACTCTGTGTTCAATCGCGATTCACTCGACGTCGGGGTTTCAACGTTACGTGCTATACGTGTACTACACGTGAATTATACCTCTAGATGTATCGGATTCGTACAAATCGGACTGATCAAAGGCAGTTCGACCTTCTATGAACGTACGAAAATTTTACCGTGCTAAAATCTAGCCTCGTTAAGCTCAGGATTAAACGCGAGAATATGATTTGGCGAATAACGTATATGGTTAAACATGAATAGGAAATAATTTTTTATAATTGAGATAGAGATCAGTATCTTTCATTCGCTCTTGAATCCATCATGCTTTATAATCGTCTGGGATGTTATCGGGATTGATAATTTCGCAAAATTCACGGGATTATACCTTTCACCGAAGTAAATGATCATTTTCATCAGATTAATTGTGCGAATAATGTTCTTTAATTTAAATAAGCTCGTTGTCGGTCGTGAGCCTGCAATAATCTCTTAATGTATGTATATATACCTGTATATGTATATATACATATATGCATAGTCTATTCGTGGAGGCTCAAAGGACGACATAACAGTGGAAACGAGAGAAAGCGATTCAGAGGGCTGACGAAGTACGTCCCTTGACGATCCATTTCGCACAACGCTTTAAAAGTCTACTGCCTACCGTAGCCATTTCCGGAAAAATAGCGATGTGGGGCAGAAGGAGGTCGCTAGAAGGGACGAGCAGAGGGGGGGGGGGGGTCGAAAGGGATAATCCCGTGGTGTGGTGTGACACAGAAAAGGATATAGAGTCGCCTCGAATGAACGTGTAGAGGACGCGAGCCGTTACGTATAACGACTGTGTGCACGAAAGGGGGTGAGATGTCGCGAGCGTCCAGCGACGCTATCATCCAACCCCACCGAAGAATGGAAAAAGACGCTCTCTTTCTTACTTTTACCGACCCCACGATTTTTCCTCTCTCTCTCTCTCTCTCTCTCTCCCTCCCTCTCTCTGTCTCTCTCTCTCTTGGTTCGTTGCTTTACTTTCTTCAGTTTCTCGTCTCTCTTTTTCATTCTCCCTGTACGTACTTACGGCTAGCTGTGTCCTTATTTGCAATTTTCCTTTTTTGGTCTCTCTCTCTCTCTCTCTCTCTCTCTTTCTCGAATTTCTCGACTTTCTTCCTCGTCTCCATTCTCTTTCTCACATCGATCCGCATAATACCGCGCTACCTGCCCGACGACTCTTCCACCACTGGCCATTTTCTTTTTCTACGACCACCTTACCCTTCGCAATGTGGGGTAGGTACACGTACTACATATATATATTTATTTCGAGGGTATATATATATATTTACACGAAGACTTTTGTACGATTGTACTCAATGTTTACCCAAGCATCGTTATTATTCCTTCGCGAAAGAAAGAAAGTTGTCGGAGACGACCTTCACTGTGTGCCCTAGGATCCCATTACACGCTAATCTTAATGAGGAAAGAGAACGCTGGAGCGGAAGAAAAGAAAGTATTTTCCAGAGAGAGACAGAGAGGTCGGGAGAAAGAGAATACAGAGTTCCGTAGGATCGCCCCAAGTCTCTCGTAGTGACGTCGAGGAATAGAGAAAAGAACCAAGAACCGTGGTTACCTTCTCCGATAAAAATAACCTCGATTTCCTAATGATTATACGCGAAATTTTGATTACAACTGCCGGTCCTATGGACTGTCGGAGATGAGAACTTCGTACCGTGATAACAATTATTTCAATCGAGATTAAGAACTCGATGCTTTTCGCGAATATTGCTCGTCGTCCGAGACTTTGCCAGGGACTTTCCGGAAAATGTTGAATGTGATACTGACGAATTTCTGGATAAAGGATTGACAGTTTATTCGGATAACGAGACGTTACCGAGATCCATCGAGAAACTGCGTCGCTATGAGGTGTTCAATTTCGAATAGTCCCATCTGTTACAATCTTTTTTATCCGTCTTCTCCCTAGCAATTAATATCTTGAAAAAAATGTCAATTTCCATTCCTAGATACAAAATAATTAAATTTTCAACGGTAAAATATAACATTTATTTATTAATAATATTGAGATCTATTTCACGCGTTTCGATGGAAATTCAAAGGAGAATGACGAGTGAGCAAAGTACAAACTATTATATTTTATTTCATCGTCCCAGGGGTGAAAATCGGAGGGTTTTTGCGTGGAATGGCCCATGTAACGTTATACAGAGAAAAAAAAGAGGATTTCCCGAAGGAGAATGTTCCGGTGGAGGAAAATTCTTTGTGACAGAACGAGCGTAGCATGGGGGAGAATGAGGGTTGGGGGAGTCTCTCGTTCGAGACGACCTGCTGCTTCTTTATGCTGAATATTCTTTTCTCTGAGATCTGGCACACAGTAAGATTCGTGGTAAAGTATAATGGTCCTGTATAGGGATATGTCTACAACCGCTTGTGGTCCATATTTACGTAGCCATATATATATGTATATATATATATACATATATACATGCAAAGGTAGATACGTATATATGGATGAAAAATAATATTCAAATAGCCCATTTGCATTGTATCGCAAAAATGAGAGTATTGCTGAAGGAAACGATGACGAATAAGTAACGTAGGCAGAGTAACCCAAATAATAGTACACCTCCACGAGAAGAGGAATCAGGCCACCTTCAAATTTAAAACACGGTTTATCTTCCGTTCCATAATCTTTCTTTGAACTATCGAAGTTCTAATACATGAAACAAATTCTCCTCGAACTTTTCACAAACGATTTCCTTGGCTAAACTGTTTACGTCTACAAAAACAATTCAAAATTTTGATCGAGAATTCGATGCGAATCTCACTGATAGCGGGAGAAGAATTCTCATCAACGGGTTCATGAATATCTATTAAATATACGATAAAATATATAAATATTAATATGGGTAGCGACATAAGGGGCTTGTTAATAATACAGATATTATAATTATTTGCATATCTCCAAAAATTTATTCTCAGACATTAGCATTATGAAGATTCGTAGCGATAATAAATCTTCGAACGTTATATTTTCGTACTTGCGCCGGAATGTCAATTACAACGGATGAAAATTTTCTGTGGTTGGAATTTCGAAAGGAAGGAGGCCCTCGACCCAGAGCTTTTTGATTCTGCGACAGTTGCATATCCGGGCATCATGCGCAGATACTATTTTACTTATTAGAAATCGATAATTCTGTCTAATGGAAGAAACGCGCGTCGATCTCTATTTAGCTTGCTACAAGTCGCCCGTCGATCGTATTTCCTATCGTCGATTAATATAGAATCAAAAACTGTTAATGTCAAAATTCGATACGAATATTTTAGGCTATTAATTAATTTCAATTGATTCAGAAATTTGCATCGTTGAAATAAAAATAATACATTTTTCAAAACATGACAAAATAAACAAATTAAGTACGTAGAAATGTTCGAGTTGATAAATAACTGATAGTTAAAATCCTGAAGAGATAGAATTTTTTATTTCAATTTCAATCCATTGTAGAAATATCGTGACCTGCGTTTCTACTCGCGTCTCTCTGTGTGCGTGAACCTCGGTCCAATCGCTTAACGTCCATTCAGAGGTCCATGAACTTCATAATTACATAGTAGACATATATCACCCATACGTGAGTATCGTAGAGATAGTTATTAGCTAAATATCATAGCGGCGAGTCATTCAGTCATTTTGTATTTCGGTCTTCGAAGTCATAATTTTCGGTAGCTATATACGTATTAAGGTTGCGCATATGCCTGGGGGGTCACGGGTTTCACGGGTGCTGAGAAGACCGGCCACCGGATAATCGACATAATTATTTTCCGGATGCCTGAGTCCTTCGAGTGTGTATGATATATATATATAGGTAGATACAATAGGAGTTGAACAAAAGCGAAGACTATCTCAGTCCGCGACCGTAAATTCATCTTGCCGGCTTTCGGTCGAGTGGGAGCAAAAGAGGAGAGGAGAAAGCGGGGTAGTCCTTTGGCAGATAGAGATGCCGCCCGGCCAGCTAACCCGCGAAATCGGACAATCTAGGGACGGAAATCGCCGATTACCGTCCGAGGATTTGTGGTTTCTCGTCTTGGTTGAAGGGAGAGAGAGAGAGACAGAGAGAGAGAGAGAGAGAGAGAGAGAGGATCTCGGTCTCGGTCCACTCGGCGCCAGGATAGAAGCCGCGAAAAGATGAATAAAAATATATACGAAAATGTTCGATTTTTATCTCAGCCATTGACTTCTCGACGAAATATATATAATCGTGGAGCCATTGCCGACCGTCAGTTTCGTTCGTTCATGCATGAAGAGCCTCTCCGTCGATGCAGACAACTCGATCGTCGCCTCTACAATGCATATTCGATAATCCATCGTACGTGAACGATCTGCAACATACCCGCTTATATAAATATATATATATCGATATATATGTATATTATACATTTTGCTGCGAACCACATCATTGTTGCGCTTTTGATTCGAGCTCCCATCAAATTTAATTTACCAAGATACTCGTAATTATATTGTCCCCATCGTATATTGTTCGTTGGCGATACAACGCGAGTCGAGGCTCTTGCTATTTATTATAAATTAATTATATACACGTCAATACCCTTCGCTCGAACCACGGTCGCATAATAACATTTAAAACATTTATCATCGAGAATTTAAAAAATAATTAAAAACCTATAAAACAATGTATAAATAAATTTATAAATTGAGGCGATGAAATTGGGCAACGCGATGTTTTTTTGTTTAAAAATTCACGGCACGTTCGAGGATTCATAGAAATTGTCGAATATCGAAGCCAATTTCAGAATTGATCGGACGATATTATAAAATAGAATTCGTGAAATATTTTGATGATGTAAAATCTACGTCATCGAGCCAAAAACCTGTCGTCATCGGTGCCAAAAGTGACGAGGTCAAATTTATCGATATGGCTCCGATAACAGTACTTTTATCTCGTGCGAATACGAAACCAGAGATTCGACGTTCATTCATAATTCCATCATTATGACGCAAATAGAAAGGGGTCGAATTACGTAACGTCAATCTTAAGAATTTCCGATCTAAAATAAAATTGTAGATGGCAAAAAGTCGTCAAGATGGATGAATAAATTTCTCAAAGATATTTAAATTCTATTTTTCACGTTTAACAAACACAGCGTCAAAAACACTCTCTAGCTCATCTTTCTCAATCAATAAATATCTTATGCTATAAATACGTCGTCGTTAAATTTGTATTCGTCATCCATTTTTTTACGATTTTTTTTCTTCTCTCCTTTCCGTTATCCCGAGGCAGCCCAAGAGATATTGTTGATCCAAAAGACTTTTCCTCGAACCCCGATCGTTTTAACATTTATTTTGAAAGCACCCGAGGGTAAAGTCCATTGGTCGTTCCACCCTCTCTTTTTCTCTCTCTCTCTCTCTCTCTCTCTCTCTCTTTCATTCTCTATCTCCTCAAGCTCTTTCACTGTCACGCGTGCTTTTTCAAATTTCTTCCACGATGAAATCCATTGTATCGCCTTTCGCGAGTTTCCATTGTGCCTAAGCTCGACTTCGTCGTTGCGCGGTAGGAAGCGGCTGGTAGAGGGTGGAGGATCCTGACGACGCAGGAGATGGGGTGTAGAGGTACAGTAGAAGCGGACTCACTTCGTCGCGGACCCCTCGCTGTGTGTAGCGCGTTACAAAGAGCCCGGGCGCGTCCCAACTTTATCCGTTCATGGCGTTATTATTGCGGCGTCTGTGGAAAATGGAAATTTAATACAGTGCGGAGAAAGAGCGAGAGTCGCCGCGTGCTTCGTATATTGTACACATACTTAAATATATATATATAGAGATATATAGATATATATGTGTGTGTGTGTGTTATATATACGTGTATATGGACAGTAAAGCCAGTTGCTCCGGTGGTCTACTGATAACAATACCGGGGACTATCGTGCGATGGGCGATGGGTTGAAAACTTCGAGCTCACCCATCCCTAAATGCTTGACTTTTTGATACGCTTACGGAGTGAAAAAATAAGTACGAAGAAAATTCAACGAGAGTTTTGCCACGAAAGAAAAACAGTCGAGGACTAGACAAAAAAGGAATTGTAAAGGGGGTAGAAAAATTATCGAAGGTAGCAAAATTGTTGTTCTTTCAAGCCACTGAGATAATTTAACGTTTGTAAATCTATAAAATCATTTTACAAGAAATCTAATTGAATTTTGATCGATTTCGTATTTTTTTACTCGAGAGAAATGGAAATATTTTTGAATATTCTACGTTTGAGGGATGAGCTACGCCTTTTTTTCGGTCTGCCGGATTTCCGTTGAGTTTGACACCTGTCGGAGCAGAAAAAAAAACGAAGAGGAAAGAAAGCGGACTGACTTAATACGAAAAAGACGCGGGGACCGGGGGTACGAGACAGGATTGTAATTCATATTAGCGTTTCGTCTTTCCGGAACGAGGGAAAGTAATCAAGTTGGCTCGTCGACGCGCCAGAAAGATTCGAGCCCGCTAAAAGCTACGGAGCGAGAGCGAGAGAGAAAAGAGAAGTTACCTTTCTCCATCGTTTTCTTCAACGCTCGTCGAGCTTCGGAATTAAACTTACAGATTCATTGGATCCCTCTGTTGAACACCCCGCGACGCTTCGGCGATGTCAAAAGCACGGGCCCGTAACGCCCCACCGGAAAACTACCGAGCGAAATTACAATCGCGTATCGCTTCTACTTGTTCTTTTCAATTTTTTTTTCTTACGGCAAGAAAGAAAACTACCGCGTCATATTATTTATAAAAAATTCTTTTAATACATCCGAGTTCGAAGGAGAAAAATCAATTCTTCGATTGATCTAGTCACCCTCGATCGATACATTTTTCCCATTCGAATAAAAATTACATTTCTATCGATAAAAATTAATTCATACAACAAATGTATTCAATTTTCTATGAATACAAAATATCGTAGAATTATGTTTATTTAACGAAAAATAGCGTTAATTATAGCGGGTACAATTTTTTTATGAATAAATTTCTGGCCAAAGCGATCGATAAACGTTTGGGAAAAAATTCGTTCTTCTTTCTCTCTCTCTCTCTGTCCGTTGTCTCAACGTCGATCCATTAATTTGCGATTCTCGCCCGATCTCGATGAACAATCCGACTCACGCGATCTCGGGACACTTCGTACACTCGGCGCATACGGCGGCAAGAAAAAAAAAGTGCTCGCAATCGCCTTGAACGAGATAGTTTACGATGACCGACGCCCCGAATGCCGATCCTAAAAAGCTGATGTGCCCCTGCGGTCAATTTTGCACCGCGAAAGCTCCGTTAGTACGCGTATATATCGTTGTCTCTCTCTTTCATCTCGTTTTATCGTTCACGATTTCACGATCGCCCCGAGTCACAAAAAAAAATGCAATGGTCTCCTGGCGTGACGTAGGTAGATATATCGCCGGGGCTCAACATTTCGCTCGTTTCATATACGACAACACATATACACCGACCGGGAGAACGAGAAGCTTCATTAAAAATAAAATATATTTACCTAGCTATTCGACTCGAAATATTTATTTCCTATATAAAATGTCACCCTTATCAAATTTAAAAAAAACAAAGATCACAATAATATATAAAAATAAAACATATTCATACCCATATTAGTTACAAAAAAGACGAATGTTTCATGAAGAGTCGACAAAAAAAACAATTGCTCATATAACAAAGCGAAAAGTCGGGAAGTCAAAACGCATCGAATTCTTATCGTCCTATACACATGCGGCCAACTCGGTGTGCCTAGAGCGAAAGAATTTTTCTCATTTCGTATATTACGTTTTCTATAAATCCGCGCTCTGGAGCTTGCAGTACATCGTAGCGTATCGTATCTCGAGAACGAGAGGACGGGTAATGCGAGTAGCGTAGAGTTGAAGTTTGCCGGAGATGAGAGAGGTTGACAAGAGTACTTGGAGGGGGGGGGGGGGGGGCTGAAGGTGTGCGTCGAGATAAAGGATGCCGGATGTGTCTGCATTTCGAGCACTAGTACGATCTATGTACAGTGCGATAGAGAGGACAAAAAAATTCGTGACACGGAGAGAACGAATGTGGGGTAAAAGTATGAGTGGAAACGAGAGGAGGAGAGACAAAAAAAGGAAGAGAATGAGAGAGAGAGAGATTCGATGTCGTGTGCGCGCGTAACGGGGATTTAATATTCTTTTCCTCACTGAGAGTTATCCAACTGCGCGAGCTTACCCGGTCCTACTGGAATTTAATTATGCTTCAAAATTACAGGATCCATATATATATATATATTATATACAATATATGAAATTTGCGTGTATATATATCGTTTTCTTCCACTCGTTTGGAAACAGGCGCCGTATCTACGCGTCCGTATTCCTAGTGATATGAAAAAAATGATAGCGGGTATATAATAAGGAAGAAGACGAATAATATCCACGAATGTATCTACATTGTTCCAATGGATGAAGACGGGAGACCGTGATTGGATAATCTTCATAAATTTTGAGAAATGTCTGATCCTAATTTCGAATTATTGGAAAAATGCGTTTTGCCGGGGTTAGAAATTGAATTCCGACCTGAGGGAATTCTTAAAGGTCACGTTGGATCGAAAATGTCGCAATGCAGAAGAATATAAAATTATTTATTTTAAGTCTCACAATTTTTGGGAATAAAAGCTCAAAAATGTAAAATTACATTTTCTATCTTACAGTCGATAAATTCTTAAATATCGAAAATGCGATGGTCGTCTTCGTTACGTTTGTTAAAACTATTTCAGCGAGTACAAATTTCACGAAGCAGGTGGAGCAATTCTATGTGAAAATTAACATCTGCTCGAGGGAAAATTCTCGACGGTGAAGTTTCCGAAATCCTTGCACTTTGCCACGGATTATACAATGAAGTTTCTTATTTTTCAGGACAATTATATCATGTGTGGCAAGGAGACGGTACACCATTTGTTGATTTTTTACTTATTTATTTTTCTTATCAATTCGAACAGATTAAATCTTCATTTTTTTATTGATTTTATGAAATTTATGGAATTTTCTTCGTTTCGAACGTCTCGGGTGGTTTTCGATATATCGTACTGGTGATTTAACGAAGAGATTTTACCGAGCGCTTATTACCGAATGTGATACTCGACGATGGCGCAAAGAGGGTGAACCAGTAACGGGGAGGAAGAGATGGAAAAGAGCGGAGATTCTGCGGTCCTGCGGTTGTGCAGTGAACTGTTCTCCTTCTCTCTCTCTCTCTCTCCCTCAGCCTCTCTAACCCTCCTCCAGGGGTCGAAAACCAGGTGCATTCGTTTCGAGACGAAATAGAATGAGAGATCCGCGCGGTGGCCCGTTGAAGCGGCAAATGAACCGTGATGTCGGGAGTCCTGAACGACTCGGAGGGATATATATGGGCCGTTCCTTGTCGCTTTAACATCCCTGTAATTTCGAATATTTACCATTCGAACTTAATCTTTTCGTATCTTGTTCCAACGATTCGAAAAACATGTTGTAAATTATTTACGAGACATCCTGTCGAAAATTTCAATCATCGTGTATATTCGATTTGATCAATTGTGATTAATTGACGTAAATATGAAGAAAAAAAAATGATAAAAAATTATCGAAAATTCGATATCATCGCCACAGTAAAAAATTCCTCCTTCCAGGGAAGAAAACGTTGTACGATACGTCAGGTGGAACGATCGTGCGGCCATCGAACTAGGCTCGAGTCGTCAGCGTGGAACTTTCATTCGCGGCTTACGTGAACGGTTAATAATCGCTCATCATCAACGAAACACCCGAAACTCACGTCGGAGAAGTCTCGTGAGGGCTGATACACGCTCTCTCTTTCTCTCTCCCTCTCTCTTCGAGCACCCCCGTGTCAGAACTCTTGGCCGCCGACGCCACCGTTAACGTACAACAACACACCGCGAAAAAGAGCCCGGGCGTTTCAATCTCGAGACAGAGAGAAAGAGAGGAAGAGCGAACGAGCGAGCGAGAACAAGCACATCGAGTCCCGAGGGGTGAGATGTGGCAAGCTCGAGACAAGCTGTGCGAGCTCGATTATATCCGCGCCGATGAAGATATAATCGCGATCGCGTGCGAATCGTTATTAGATCAAAGTTCGGTGATTCGTTGTGAGCGCAGTTAACTAGATTCAACGATCGCTAGTACGCGAATCTTTGTTCCTCTTTTGCCGCTTTAAACGTCGAAGAGAGCTCCCTTTCTCTCTACAGAGAAAATTTGAGTTCCTCCGACGCAGCAAACTTTTCATCCTCGATTTTATACAATTATGAAAGTACGACGTGTACTATTTTTAAGTATTTACTGAAAACGAAAAAATAATATTTTCTCTTCCGATTATTCCGATCTATCGTCGTATATTTTTATTCCGAAGAAAGCGATGATTGATCACGTTTGATCGGAACAATTATTCATTCGTATAATTATTCATGAAATATCGAGTTAATCATTCTTTTAGAATTATTTGATTCGTCAAACGTATGGATAAAATAGGATGATTTGATTATATTGATTAAACGTTTGAAAAAAAAAGAAATTATATATATTACCGTCGGAAAATAATGATTTAACGAATGTGCTATTGTGCAATATTATTTTTTCTAGCTTCATCGTTTCCCATTTTTTACGCGATATTCCGCCATAATTGAAATGAAATTATTGGAGTTATGAACGTATTCTGATTCGGACTTTTGAACGAATAATTCGTTTTGAAGTAATCGATTTATCAAACGAATCGTCGAAAGACGATAATTTAATTATATCGATGATATATTTGAAGAAAAAAAAACGATTTTAATAAATATATCGTCATTAGAAATAAATTCTTCGATCAATTTTCCCAACGAACTCCTCCTTAAAACCGCTTCATCGGTTATTCAAATTTTTACACGACACTTAATTAAAGATTACACGCACTATTAAAAAAAAAACACAGAAAAGTCGTGATTCCAACACAGTAAGTACATTGAGTCCGGAACGTTAGATTTGAAAAATTGATCAACGAAACCAAACGATATATCGACAAATTGTCGTAGAAAAAGAAAAACACAAAAATATTTTAACATTTTTTACGAATATTTAACTCGAATTTATCGATCAATGTTTTTTTTCCCCAATAAATTAAAATACTCGAAGTTGAATGTATCGTGGGCGAATGCTGAATGAGTCGGTCGGTCGGAAACGAGTCGAAGCCCCCCCGGCACGCCGCCGGCCACCAACAAAATCAGCTGACAAAAGCGGTAGGCCTTGAGTCGTCCTTCCAAGCGGATGGCGTTTCGTACGCGTATCTGTGCGGCAGGTAGGAACGCGCGAGGTATATAGCCCGAGACGTCGATTCCGGTCTAGAGATGCACGCGGCTTGAGAGACTGGCCAAAGGGAGAAAGAGAGAGGGAGAGGGAGAGAGAGGGTGAGAGAGAGAAACGACCAGAAAACCTGTCGTCCGAACGTTCGACCGTGTGTGTGCACGAAGCGAAACATCCGTAGAGAGGTTCGCCCGAGTGCGAGGAGGCGAGGGATGGAGCACAGGGTGGAAACGAGTGAGAGGAGCATACGAGTGGGGGGAGAAGCCCGTCTGTCAGACGTGATTCAATCGACGACTCCACTATTAGAGTCGCTAGGATGCTGCTAGAAATTTATTCTCGCTCGCAAACTCTCGTGTAAACTCTCGCTTAGCGGATCAATTTATCCGGCACGAAATTCATGAAGCTGAATAGTTCAATGAACGACGAACGAGAATTTGTATTAAATATTCCTCTGATCTACGATAGAATCGTGACTCTAGCAATTTGCGGCTATAACCACTTTGTCGCGATTTCCTCGACTAAACGAGGAGCTTGTCATTTTTCAGATGCCGATCTTAAAAGTTTGTCGAAATCGAGTTTGACTAAATTTCAGATTTTTTTTTTCTAATTTTATTAACACGCCGATATATTCTAACAATTTTGACATTTCGTGCAAAGTTAACGAAAACATGGAGATTCGTAGAATTGAATCGACACGAAAAGAATTTTGATCGAGTGAAATAATAATTTAACGATTATTAATAACAGTGGAAATTTAAATGATTAAAAATTAATCCAAATCGATTTAAACGATTAGAAATTAATCCAAATCGATTAAAATGATTAAAAATTAATCCAACTCAATTAAAATGATTAAAAATTAGTCAAAGTTAGAAAAATGTCCCGAAACAAATTTTTCAATTTTTCAATTTTTTTGCAAAAATTCAATTTTCATTAAACCCTTTTTAAATTAAGCGATAAATCACGCGTGCGTGCTTACGCGTGTGTCCCGTGTCAGTGCGGAGGGTGAGTGCGCGGGGTTTCGCGCGGACTCGGACGCGACTCGGGTCGAGTCGAGTCACCGACTCGGGACTGTACTCGTTGGCCGAGTGGTGGGAGGGAAGAAGGCCGTATGCCGTTGCCGTCGCTCGTGAAACTTAGCCAGTGCTCCAACGAACGCGAGAGTGCGAGGACGCGCGTCCTGACTCTTCGACGCTCACACTTAAACCTCCCTTCCTCCAGGTAACTAGGTGAACAATCTGGGAATATATCTTACGCGTTTGATTTTCTCTCGCACACGTTGTCCGTTCCTCCCGCGATTATAACACTACCGTGAACACGAGCGAAGGAACGCCGCTCGAGTGAAAGTAACCACGAATAACCAACGTCGAGTATAAAGGAAGTAAAAAATTTTAAAAAACAAAAGTAGGTCGACGCGTGGGTGCGCACGTTCGTAATACGATCTCGTCGATATTTCCATAAACAGTGATAAACGAATACGAGATTTAACCTACCCCCGGTTCTTTCGCATTTACAACCCCCCGTGCGTCAACGAAAATTCGTCTTAACGTATCTTCGCTCGAGACCGAATAAAAATAATCGAACGAACGACTCGTCGATAAATTCAAGTGATATCGATAAACTACGGTGACTGGGATAATGAATATAAAAAAAGAAAATTAATTATAACGATATATACGACGATAACCTTGAAATAAAAAAAATAGAAAAAATTGTCAATCGTGCGCAATTTGACTCGAGCGTGACAAAGATTGAAAAGGAAACCTCCCACACTGCGATTGATCGTTGGTCTCGAGTTACGATCTACGATAATCAACCGGAAATCGTTGGAGAGAAAAAAAAATAAATATCCACGTTGCAGTAGCTCCTATGACGTACGAATAGGAAGAAAAAAAATTCCGAGTACGAAATATCTTTTGTCCGTTCGCAAGAGTTGATTAGCTCGTCGTAACGTACGACCGAGTTGCGAAATCTGAGCCAGATTCGATAATAGACCGGGTCTGGTTTGACATTGCTATCGTGCGATTGCTCGTTAGTTCGACGCGATTGGAGATAAGAGAAATCAAAAATTTAAACAAACGTTCGTCTTAAACGAATAAATGCAAACTTTACGCTATCTGCAAATCATATGATAAACAAATATACATAAATACATATATATATATATGTTTGTATATAATTCCATCACGAATCTAACGGGAAAAATCTCGTCTTAGACGAGTCGAGGGAATAATTTGAGAGAAACAAGAAAACGAAAGAAACGATCGAATTAAGGGAAGATACATCGAGGTGTTCGTAAGGTATATAAGATAAAGGGTGGAAATAAAGGAGAGCGAGAAAGAGAATGAAGTAGAGAACGAAGGGAATAAGGAGAGAACGAAGGGAATAAAGAGTGAACGAAGGAAATAAGGAGAGAACGAAGAGAATAAAGAGGCGAGAAAGTAGCCAGTTACGAAGACGTATAGACACGTTGCTAACAGGGACCGCGATCTCTCGTCTCTGATTTCGCTGTGTGCGTCTTCTTCTCTCTCTCTCTCTCTCTCGGTCTCTGTCTCTCGGGAAAGAGACACGCGGAGCATTCACGGATTGTCGCCCAGCATCCCCGGTCGACGCAACACTCACGGTGCTCCCCGTCCGTTCACCGTGCCGTAAGAGAGTTTCGCGGGTCGGAGTGGGGTGGGAGGGTGGGAGGGTGGTGGACCGAGAAAGAGATCTCGAGTGAGACGAAATCGCTCGAGCGAGGGAGTAAGAAAGGGATAATATAACGAACAAGAGAAAGAAGAAGAAGAAGAGGAGAAAGCGCGAATATAAGTAGAAAAAGAGAGTAAGGGAAGAGCGAGAGCAGACAGCGCGCATCTCAAAGTGTCAGGCACGACCGCCCGGTATAATACATTATCGCGTTTACGAAACGAAAAGAGGGAGGCCCTGGACATTCGTAACGTATATATATTATATACACGAGCATAAATACGTGAGTGCGAATCAAGAAACGCAAAGAGATTCTTCGTTTGTGTCTGTGTGTGTGTGTGTGTGTGTATTCGTGTATGCCTTTGTGGTATTAAGTGTGCAAACGCTTGTTATTCGTGAGTTAGTTGTGTGAAACGCCTTGCGCAACGCGGGCATCTTCCTCTCATCCACATCCCTCTCCCTCACCCCTCTGTCACTCTCCTCGAGAAGGACGATCGTCCTACGCTCCATTGTGTCCAACTTTAAGGTGCTGTGATAAAGCCTGTGATATTGTGTATTCGCCCGGTAAACGGAGAAACGTATATCCGTTCTTCGGCCGATTTTTTTCGCACGGGACAAGCTTCCCCGTGCCGATAGCCTCCCCAGATATCTACGCGTGATATTTATTAGGTAAGAATAATATTTGTTTTTGGCAACGTAAATGTTCAATTTACGATATTTATTATCACCGATGGGAGACTCGTTTATCGAAACAAATGCCAAATAGCGTTCGAATTCAATTATTCGTATTCGTTAATTATTATTACAATGAAACAAACGACTTCGACCGCGTACCGGATACGAATAAAAATATGATAAATTGTCAAGAGTCGTTCGTTTCTTCGCGTTGTAAATTTTTCACCCGATAAAATAATTAGAATTATTATTATTACTAGTATTATTATTAATTAATGATGCGCATAATGATCCACGAATAATAATAATAATGACAATAATGAGCTCTGCCATTACTATCGTTATTATTATTATTATTATTATTCATATTATCATCGGAGTAAATAAACGTGTAATAATGTTCTCGAATGACGTAATTAATGGGTAAATTTGGTATTACCTATAATTCAATCGAGATAAGGATTCTCCACCGGGAATGTTTGGTGACGCGCGCGCCTACACCGCTACGAACGTGGCCGAGAGAAGTTATCGACTATCGCGAGGCTCGATAGTACTAACGAAGTTTTTTTTTCTTCTTTATTTTTGCTTATTTCATGTAATCCCGTTTCCATATACCGAAACATTCTCGCACGATGTTTAGAGAAATAACGAACGTATAATGACGCGTGTTGGTATATTCACTAGCCAGGAAGGAGGGACGGGGCAGCGAGATTAGTGAAGAGACACGTGTCTACGTTTAGACGAGCAAGAATTTTTTTTTTTTTTTTTTTTTTCGAGACCAATTTTCGATACTTTTTACACGATCACTTTTCGTTTCGTATTATTCGCGTGATATTCAAAAAACCGAGGAAACCGGCAGTGTGTACCGTAAATTTGGTCACGCTATTTCGATAGCCTTGGACGTAACGAATGAAGAAAATAAGAGAAGAAGAGAAGAAGAAGAAGAAAAAAAAACAAAGTAACGGTATTATTATCGGAGGCGTAACGGTCGTAACGTCCGGTCTCCGCGCCACGAATATCGTGTATAATGTACGACATAGATATATATATTTTTACCGCGCGGACGTGGTCGATAACGGAATTGACGCTATCGAACAGACGTCGGTGGCAAACTGCGTGATATTTTGTGCGGTTCGTCGCGAGAGAAAATTCAACGCGTCCATAGCTTAAAGTCCCCGAACGCACGAATCGAAAAGAATAAAATCATTAAATAGTAGAAAATAAAACTGAGATAAAATAAAAGAAGAAAAAGAAAAGAAAAAAAGCATGCAAATTTATAAATATCAGCCGTAGCGAGGGTGTAGGGGAACCCACGACCAGGAACAACGAGAGAAGAAACGGGGATATGAATAAAATACAAATATTAACAAAAATAGAAACACAGAATAATCTTTTATATAACTTATGGTGCGTATAGTCGCGAGAATTCAGAAAACGCGGATGGTACGACGGTGGAAGAGAGAGAGAGAGAGAGAGAGAGAGAGAGAGAGAGAGAGAGAGAGAGAGAGAGAGAGACAGAGAGAATGAGAAAGAGCGAAAAAGAGTGGGAGGGGGAAAGCGAGGATCGTAAATTTTCTTGGTTGGAGAGGGCGCGAGGTCCGAGTCGGAAGAGCGAGAGAGAGAGAGAGAGAGAGAGAGAGAGAGAGAGAGAGAAAGAGGCTGGCTGCTGCTGCTAAACGGGTTGCTCGTAAACTGCCGCCACCGACGCCCGGACGCCCTCTCATATTTCCGTACACGTACAAATTCAACGAACAAGATACCGCACCCATGGTACCGTCGTACGGTTCGAGTATGGGGACGAGAGCAAAGGTGGTGTTGGTAGGGTAGCGGTGAGAAAGGGGAGGGATACAAGTATAGTAGGGATGCCCTCCTGTGACGACGCTCGGCGAAACCGCCCCTGTCGTCCCCTTGGTATGCATTTCTGCGCTAACGTCGCGAGCGAGAGAGCGAGTGGCTTACATTATGCAGCTCGCAAGACCCGGGGCTGCTGGGGGCTTTTAAAACTGTATATACATTGAAAAAGTTCCCTGACAAGTCTCTCGGGCGCGTATACTAGATGGTAGTTTCAGGAGAAAAAAAAATAAAATAAAATGCCAAAACGGGATGAGGGTGTGCGAGAGAGACAGTGTGTGAGAGGGAGAGGGAGGGTCGAGGTGGTAGCGAAAAAAGATTCGAATTGCAGGGCCGTAGAGGCCCCGCGTTGTGTCGACCAGACACCAACTCTACGTATATGTAAGTATATGTATATATGAGGACATATTACACCGTCGCGTATACATATATGCACGTTTAGTAGTAGCTTGTAGCCACGTGCAACCGGCGATATGCATTATGCAAGGGCAGCGACGTGATAGCTGCAATCGTGAGAGCGAACGAAAGAGACGGAACACGCGAGCGATAGATACCAGGGAGAAGACGAATACGTACCCAAATGTATCTAGGTATATCTGTATTTGAAGGATAATGAGATATTCATTTTTCCGGTAGGACTGGACAAAAAAGAGTAGCAAAAAATCGGGATAATTAATAATTTCAAGCGATAAGAGATACTAGAACTAGTGTTTACAAAATAGATCCGTTGTTTTGACGGTTTTCGGACTTTATGAGTAAAATTATTAAAATCATTATTATTCATTCTTTTCCCGATTTATGTTGACAATTATTGATGTCATGAGACGAAACAAATTTTGTCCTCCTCAGCCGCGTAATTTCAAAATTCTGTTTGGGTTTGGGTTTGGGTTTGGGTTTGGGTTTGGATTGGAATTCCATATAGCGTATACCTATCCGTACGGATTCCCATGAAAAGAACGGGTTAACTAGTTCCATAATTAATCATAATAAACTGTTTTTTTTCTTTTTTTCATAAAATTATTTTTTTAGCGACAAATGAAAATGTAGTTAGATCGTAGATACTAAATAAAAATCATCATTCAACGAAGATCTCTTTCAATATGAAAGCACGGCGATTCGCCAGAGCAAGGGATTTGTCATGTGATCTATCAATCATTCGTATCTGAAGGGTAAACACAAAGCGTTAAGCCTATAAGACTAAAGAACGATCTACAGTCGTTGAGTTGCAGTCAAAGTGTCAAAACGTTTCAGAAAAGTTTCAGTTAATTCGAGTAGAGACGATGAACAGCAAAAGTGTTTACAAGCTTCTGATTATTTACGCAATCCTAACAGATTTAATTGACTCGTATCAAAGATTTTTATTTTTTATAAATTCGAAATTTTATAAAAATCGATTTTGTTCGAAGGGTGAAACATTGTTTACATAGTTGAAACGACGATGTGATTGTAATACGAAAAAAAAAATTTCCATGTCGTCGGAATCGAGTCGACACGGAACGCCCCATGTAACAGACGCGTAATCCTCGAAAATGATTCGCGATTGTACGATAACTCGTAGTAAGTCGGCGGGCAAGCGATTGTTCCAGGAATATGTGTTAAAGGAACAGGGCCATAGACGAGACGCGAGGTATGTACATCGATGGAACTGCGGAGTGTCGTCGAGGTGTTTCGTAATTCTCTCGGTTTGTTGTACGAGCTACATATATAACTGCGGTGTGTCTGACAGAATGTGTGCACAGCTGGTATTACCGAGCGACACGTCTCGTTACACGCTGTTGTGTATCTCTTCGTGTCGTACACAGCCGCGATCGGGTTTTGGCACACGAAACTATATATACAACGTACTACGGCAATTGTATCGATATGTATAGGACGTTTCGTATCAATTTTATAAAAATATCCGCGACCTGGGGCATCCCCTTTAATCCCTTGACGACTAGTTCCGTAATATTACCCACGTTAGATATTGGCCAAAAACACGACATACGTTATTACAATCGAATTTTAAAGTAAAAGTTTTTGATAAAGAAACATTTTTTATTTTATCAAGAAAAATAATATTAACGTAATTAGTTCAACAGCAATCAAGATTATTAGCTACAAGCTTTGCAAGTATAACAAAATTAAGTTTTAGTTGATTATAATCACGCTACGCGTAGAGTGGATAGATTATAGTGACGTCTCTCCGACAATACTATAAATTAGGAAACATGGGAAAATATATTTTCAAAAATTATTCTTTCACGTGATGGAGTTTGTGATATGGAATGCATTTCTTCTGTATAAAAAAACTGGCAATGTAGAATGTAAAATTCATCTCGAGTTTCGAACGCAATCAGTCGAAAAAATCATTGAAAAATACGTATAACATTTTTCAATTTCCGGAAACGATATTATGTTACAAGTTTTAATTGGTCGATTAAATTGGACCGCTCATTTTTACGGTAGGGACAGGTATTCAAAAAGTCTCGATAGTCCTAGTATTAAAATAATGACCTTGTCATTCCATTTACAAAAAAAAATAATATAAAAGCTGTTGCAACGACGTTTTATTTATATCTCGCAATATTCACATAGCGAGCGGCACATTTGATCGATATCCAATAAAAAATACACCTAAGCAATTTTTTAAGACAATTGAATAACAAATATATTCGACAATTGTGAAAGATAAATGGATACGGAACGTTCGAGAGTTGCACGCGCCTCGAGTTCATCATGGAACGCCCCATATATAGTACGTACACTCACATATTATATATATATATATATATATATATATATAATATGAGCGTATGCTTCGTGGGCGCGATGGTACGGATAAGGTTGCCCGAGATATATGTTTTACAAATCGCTATTCGATCCCTACCGGAGTTTGTGCGATGTATGGAGAGAGGAGGAATGGTCGGGAAGAAACCATATGGTATATAGGTACGATGGACGCCGGAACGACCGACGGATCGACCGACCGATCGACGAGATTTTCGCACGTCCAGCACGTTGGAGAAATATGTCCCGGGTGAAAGGGGCAGCGTGAATGGACGAAGAATCGGACGGCCGTGAACGTTTTCCCTCGTTCTTCGCACACATCGCTATATGTATATCTATATAGGTACGTAGGTATATACACGTGTAGACTTTTTTACACGTTCCTTTTAGCCGATCTCTCTTACCGCACGTTTCTTTTCTCTCGTCTCTTGTCGTTCGGTGGCTAAAACTTCGTCTCGTTTCGGTGCGACGACGAGTCAACGACCATGGAGCACACACTTAGATTTGAAAGAGAGAGAGATGAGATGAGATGAGATGAGATGAGAGTAAGAGTGAGCGAGAGAAACGAAAAGCAGCAGCAACAAACGTACGAGGATTTCGCAATTCGGAGTCGACACCTTTTCCAACTTACCTATACCTACATACATACATAGTCGCAACGGTTAGCATTTTATTAATCACGTATACGAAACCTTTTTCTCGCATCGAACATGAAGAATTATCGATCGTCTCGCGATTTAATCGATTGTCAAGATAAGAACGGAAAACCGATCGAATTTGTAACGAAAGGAAAATATAAAATGTTTTATGTTCGAGGAAAAATTGGACAAACCGTGCTATCGATGATGGTGTCGAGAATCGATAAATCGTTATAATCTTCGAATCGATCAAATTCGTTATTTAAAAAAAGAACGACAATTTGTTTGTTTCGCGTTAAAAATTTCACAACCGTGCAGCTTCGCAAGCTTAATTTATTATTTCGCGTCGTACACGTCTCTTCCTCTGCAGGGATACACGCGTGCGTTAGTCGACACGGCTGCATTACCCGATAGAGCGTTTTACGTTCGTGATAAATCGACTCGCGATAATGGTGAAAGGTGGCAATGCGCGAGTCGAGAACTCGTTAAATAAATAACGATATGGAACATGACACGTGTAGTAAAAAGGAATACGGCCACGAATAATGGATGTGAAAGAGACGGAGAATTCAGTACGCGTTAGTTGGGCACTTCGAGAACATAATATCGTTTTACGCTATAGGTAGAAATAGTATGGCCCGGGTATATTAGAAATCCATATCGGTATATACACGAACGTATGAAATATCTCGAAAACTGGTATATCTATGTATATATATATATTACGTGCTCGTTACAGCGTTCCGACAAGAGCGGTTGCCTAAAAGCCACTTTGCCGATAGGCGAGAATCGCCCTATTCTCATCTAAGCGCCGATAGACCACATTTCCACCCCCTCACTTTCCTCACGGTTCACCCCCTCAACCGTTTTGTCAGATTTACAATCTTCTCTCTCTCTCTCTCTCTCTCTCTCTCTCTCTCTCTCTCTCTCTCTCTCTCTCTCTCTCTCTCTCTCTCTCTGTATACTTTAAGGTCGGAAAACGTTGTTGCATCTGATGGCGATCGTATATGAGTTTCGAAACGTACGGGCGAGCATTTTGTACCAGGTACATTTTAGGATCTCGTAATGTGTGTCGAGCCCCCATACTCACAATCAGTCCCAACGCATTCCCTTTCACTCTTCGGCCCTAACCCCCAAAGCTGGCCGCAAAAGGAAGCGAGTACACCGGTCGTAAACGTGCCAGGTTAATAGAACATTTCTATATATGTGTAAAGGGACGTTCGCGAACTCTTGGAAAAGCTCGCTGCTGGCCCATTTGCCCGAAATCGTAGCTCGTACGCCACCGAGTCGCGTGCTCTTTTCTCTCTCTCTCTCTCTCTCTCCCTCTTTCACGGTGCACAGCTTTTACGATGATGGCGCATATATGCACAATTGCAACCGCATACGGGTGCTTTCACCTTTGCGACCCTTCGAGACGTTGAAATGAGAAGGGGAAACGTCGCATTTCACTCCAAGGAACGAAAGCACTGCAGCTCACTCTCTCTCTCTCTCTCTCTCTCTCTCTTTCTAGAGTGAAATGCGTGTGGTTAACCCGACGATAAGACGCGCGTAGAATTTAACAACTGGTACGAGTCACGAAGTTCTTTTCCAATTTCGCTCTATGAACTTTTGTACGATACGAATGAGGTTGACGAAATACGATCGTGAAAAATGATTTTAAAACGAATGTACTCGTTACGAAAAAAGTCGTTTCGATTCGAATTACATTTGATTGTAGCGCGATTAAAACTTTTTGTTTCAATTCATGCTGAGAATTTTTCTCCAATTTTCTCATAATGTTATGAAGTCATGTAAAATTAATTATCTTTCTAATTATCGTCAAATCGTCTTTTAATATCACTGCGGTGATTAATAAATTAAAATACATCGATTCCTCGATATTGAATCAGTGCACGAAGTGACGAAATAATTGTACATAAATTTATTCCATTAGCCAATAAATAATAGCGTTTCTAATAGATTTGTGATTAGCGATTAGAATTGACGAATCGACCAATAGATAAGATTTAAAACAAATTTAATGTTGTTTTTTTTGCAAGTTTATTTTTTCTAATAGAACGACATGTATATCGATCCATTATACATCGTAATAACCAGGATGTGAATATCTTCTGACGAATTACTTTCACAGTGGGCCTCCTATCGGTTGGTAACGAGAGTGCGAGAAATATATTTATCGCGCTACCGTTATAACGGCGGACGTCACGCAGCGCTACGAGCTGGCAAAAGTCAAAAGCGATTATTCCAATCAAAATGAAGATATAAAAACGAGAGAGAGAGAGAGAGAGCTGTAAAATCGATTCTTGGAACTTTATTATTTCTCTCGCACATCGTTGTAGGTAATGATCGCAGTAGATTACCCATTCCTCGCGAGACTGTCGCGAAAGTATAAATCGAGAATGGACAAAACGAGTATGTCGCATGAATATAGAATGCGTTTTGCTAAAGTAGATAAGCGAGATTCTACCGATCGGATCGAATTATCTTTCCATTCGTCGAAGGGATGCTTTGTAGCTTTTTTTATTTCCCCCGAAAATACGATCATCGATACGATCGACCGTCGGTCGCACGGTGATCACACATCGCAGACCACCTGTCTCTTTATGTATGTACTTTCGTCGATATATACGTTATACCGAGGGTCAAACTTTTCCAATCATACCTCGAGAACCATCGGTTAGTCTCTCGCTCTCTTACCCTCGACTCTTCCTTGGCACAGCATCCTCCTCCTTCCTCCCGATCTTTCGCCCTTTACCCTTTTGTTTGCCTCTCGGCTTTTCTTAACCTCGAGGAGTCGTAGAGCCGAGAATCCGACGACGGGAACGTACGCGCCGTACCGCGTAATGAAAGTTCTGAAAAGAAGTTGCCCTCTCTCTTTCTCTCTCTCTCTCTCTCGTTCCTCCAAGCTCAACTTTTCGACGCTTTCCGACGGACCTTCTTTCTCTTCCTTCGAATATTTCCGTCGCATTTCCGTTCTCCTTCGCTCTGACTTTTTCACTCACGCGATATATACATAGAGCCCTAAGTCCGACGTACGTATATATATTTCTTCGTCCAAAGAGTCCGTCGTCCCTATATAACTGTATACGACTATATTGGTGACTAGGAGCAATCGAACGCTAGTCTTTCGCTAACTTACGATCTTCCTCCAAAAGTTAACCTACAGACCGCCCCCGGTGCACTTCAGGATTAAGGTTACATTGAAAAACGTTCGTCCTTTTCGTTTTATCTTGAATTTTCAGTCATTCCTCGCTCTACCGCTGTCCATTTTCCCGCCGGACGTCTTTTCACGGTGGTGCAACGTTCGCTCGCTAATTTACCATTATACGAATTCCGTTTTTATAATTAAAACAGAATCAAACTTAATCTTTCGTGAAAACTTTAATTCTGAATTATCTAATAAATCATTCGCGTTATACACAATTGCGTCTCGTTACTTTTCTTTTTGTTCTAAAAAAATATCGCCGGTTTCTTTTGTATTTGAGTTTAACTTGAAAAAAAAGTCTTGAAACTAAATTTTATATATATAGTTGGATATTTATGGGATACAGATATTTTTACTCTCAATTATTCTCTACCAAATTTTTATATGAGTAGCTAGATTTTTATTTTCTATAATTTACTTCTATGGTAACGTTTAAAAACGTGCTTCTACGTTCGTATAAAATCGTATCAGATTATTATATCCGACGTGATTATCGTGAACGAAGGATGAAATAAAAAACTTGTATAATAAATTCCACCATAGGAAACTTTAGAGCTATCGATCATCCAGAGTAAAATGTGTAACATATATATATGTATAACGTATGTCGTAGCGTGTATAACGTATTATAATGTATAATAGAGTGTGACGTTTAAGATTGTCATCATCAGTCTCGTTTAAATTTGAATGTAGCAGTTATCGATCGATCACCGTGATCTCCTCGCGTGGGAGGAAATGAGCGGTATATACGGGGTGTTCTGGTGACGGTCACGGTTCCCCGGCAAAGTACGCGGCAAACCGCGAGACGAGAGGAGCTAGATACTCTCCCCACAGGTCACCGCGAAACGGCAAACTCCGAGCCATGCAACGAGAGGTCGGTGTAAGACTGGAATTGCAAAGAGGGGTTTGGGGGGCATAGTTCTCTCTCCCTCTCTCCCCCTCTCTCTCTCCTACTTTCGTCTCCGCTTCGAGGTCCCGAGGTCTCGTATGCGATGAACTTTCGTTCACCTTGTCACGATGATTTATCACCGTGATACTGCACGGATCACCAAACGAGCAGATATATGTATATACGTTCGTACGTAGACGTCGTCGTTTCACGAAGAATCGACGTTCTAGTGATCTCCAATATACTTTACTATCGCGAAATATTACCGCGAGTTTCACTTCTGACGGGTGAAACAAACTTTAGACTCCATTTGAGGAAAGTAAATTGACCCGTTTCATAGTAGAATTTATTTGTTGTGTTTATGAATGAAAACAAATTTATTCGACTAAACGTTCAATATCTGATTACTGTGAGAATAATTATTTTTTCTTTAAAATCAAGAAAAACTTACTTTAATACGCGTCAATTATTTTTTTTTTTCGAATAAATTTCCTTCTAATTTAACAAAAACAGTTGGGAGCTTTATAGTTTGATTTATTAGTAATCAAACGAATTAAATAACGACGGATAAATAAAAACGAGACGATTTTAAATATACGACGAGCTTGATTTTGGGAAAGAATAAATATATTGTATATAAATGCATAGTTGAAAGTTATCACAGTGAAAGGAACGGAGGAACGAGAGGTATACATTCGGAGATTCGAAACCTTTGAAAGCGAGTGTGTGTTTTCACGAAGATGTTTTGATTATGTTGCTTTTGGTACTGCTGTACCAAAAGCGAGAAGGATCTATCCAATTTTGAGATCTCTCATCCTATGTTATCTCTGTAACTGGGGCAGTGTAGATACGTGTGTTACGCGCTTCAACATATATGTACATTAACATATGGGGCATTCGCACAAACTACGTTACATTACAATATATAAAACATATTATTCAAATAAAATTCAAAAAATCACCATTCGCGTATTAAATAACGAATTTTGTTGATAAAAATGAAAACAACGATTCCTTCGGATGCAAATATGCAAACAAAAATATTGCCTTTTAACCGTATTTTTTCAACGAAAGAAAGATACGCCTAAAGTATAAAATAAATATTTTTATTTAAATATTTCGAATAATTTTTTTTTTAAGTCTCTAGTTTGCCCATAGCGTATCGTCATTATCGCAAACAGCGTGCTGGTTGAAAATGAAATATTAAATCGAGGCCCGGTTGGTGGCCCGGTCGAGTTGAGCCGAAACGCCTCACACGTAATATTATCGTACACAAGGTACATGCAGTGCTTTCACTCACTCGTAACCGTCATGTCAGCTCATCCCTATCATCGCGCGTTACCTTTACCGTATACGGAGCGTTCACATTCACTGTTGCGCGTAGAGATTAGGAGCTGGCTTATTGTTTGTCATGCAACGAGGCGTGATAACATAGAGTGAAGACGACAGAGAGAATGAGGGAGGGAGAGGGAAGGGACATATATGTGCGAAGCTATAGGTGAAAATTGTACTACCGTTTGGTAGCTCCGAATTTCTCGGGTCTTGAAACTTTCGGGGCCGGTAATATGATATAATATGATGTAATATTCATAGTCAAGATTCTTGGGTCATCGGACCAGCAACATTAAACGAGCTTGTTGTCGACTCGCATGAGCAAATACTCGAAGAGCCTTCCTATGCTCTGCGTCTTTGTTCATCCGTGAACACAGGTTTTATAATAATTATATACGCATGCGAAAAGATTGTTAATAAAAATAATTATTATTATTAATAGGTTATTATTATTCTTTTTTTAATAATAATTATTATTATTATTGCTGTGATTATCCGTGTCAAGACATGGATCAGGCTCGATTTACGAATGAATAAGTACGTCGAAATCGAATATTTTTAATATTGAAAAGTTCAACAACCCTGGTCGCACGTTCTTTCTCATACGCGCAGACGCAACCAATCTCAATAAGTCAATATCAAGAGAAAGCCTTTCGGGCATATGAATCAACGTGGAAAAAATATTACGCGGTTTTTCTCGCGATACATTATTCACTGTTTTCTCTCTCTCTCTCTCTCTCTCTCTCTCTCTCTCTCTCTCTCTCTCTCTCTCTCTCTCAGAGCCTCAGAGCCAAGTGCCTGCGATATTCTGTGGGAACCAGCATTGATGATGCCGAATATCTGTGCCTGGAGGTTTGTGGCAGTGCAGGAGTAAAAATTCTTGTCTCCGTTGTTTATCGGCGGCCGAATAGCCCGGCGCCACTGCAGTACATCACTCAAATGGAACAGCTGAGCGTTATATATGCAAACGCCCTATACTTCGGAGACTTTAACAGCGATTTACTCAAGGACAATCCCTGCGACAACTTCCTGCGCTGCTTTATTGCGGAAAATTCGCTGTATCTTGTGCCGCATGGCACTACACATCTCACCTCGCACTCCGAGACTTGGCTCGATGTGATAATTTGCGACGACCCGACTAAGTTAATGCGCTATGCAAAATCATCGGTACCGTTTGCTGCTGGTCATCTTACACTTTTTGCTGATTTCCGAATTTCTACTCCAACATACGCGCCAAGGACGATCTCCTACAGAGATATCAGAAACTGCAATTATGAACTAGCTAGTAATGAGATCAGCAGTCAGCTTGCTGCTCTTCCCGACGACGAAGAGAACCCGGATGCACTGGTTGCCAGCCTGGAAGCAGTTATTACCGGCGTCCTTGACATACATGCACCCTTCAAAACTAGGCTTGAGTGCAAGCCGGCAGCTCCCTGGTTGACCCCAGAGCTGAAACAACTTATGAAAGCTAGAGACGACCTCTATAAACGCTACAGGACATCTAACTCACTTCTTCTGCTGGCTGACTACCGGGAAACTCGACGTAGCGTGAAGCGGCGCCTTTGCGAAGCACGTGGAGCATTTCTGGTCTCAGCAATCGACGGCATTACCGACCCTACGAAGCTCTGGCAATTTCTTGCTCGCCAGGGACTAGTGAAACCCAGGAACTCCTCGCCGTTGGACACGTTTTCAGCCACCGAGCTAAACGCGTACTACGTTTCAGTAGCTCGTGCCCACCCACTGTGTTCTGCAGCCCAGCTGGATGTAATTATGGAGACTGTTCCGGAAGCTTACGCTGACTTCACCGCGGAACGTATCACTACAGCCGAGATAGACAAAGCTATTGCCAAGTGCCTTCTTAAGTCAAAGGGGCATAGCCCTGACGGACTCCCTTTGATTTTCCTTGCACCGATTTTACCAACGCTGAAACCATTTCTGCTGCGCATCTTCAATTGCTCCTTATCGACCGGTATCTACCCGGCAAGTTGGAAGAGGTCGCTTATTATACCGCTCAGGAAGATTGACAAGCCAGTACAACCGGCTGATACGCGCCCTATTGCTAATCTTTGTCATATGGCAAAGATATTCGACGCGATCATGGCCAGGCGTCTAACCCAACACCTTGAGAGTAACTCCTTGCTCTGCCCTATGCAGTCGGGATTTCGCGCTGGTCACAGTACCCAGTCCGCACTAGTTTCCGTCATCGACAGCATACGGAGTGGAATAGAGGCTGGGCACGTTACAATTGTGGTGGCCTTTGATTTCCGCAGAGCATTCGACACCATGGATCATACCTCGTTTCTTAGGGAACTAAGGAAGCTAGGAGCCGATGGTGATATCCTAAGGTGGTTTCGGTCGTACTTGACAGATCGATCTCAAGCTATAGCCGACCCAAAAGGGACATCGTCCTATCTTTCGGTGACGTCAGGCGTACCCCAAGGTTCTACGCCGGGTCCGATCTGCTTCCTGGTAGAAATAAACAGCCTCCCCAAGGTTCTCCGTCATTGTAAACCGAAGCTTTTCGCCGATGATTTCTTGGCCTATATACAGTGCCCGCCAGCCCACATCAATGGCGCTATCACCCGTCTTAACGAAGACGTTGAAGCCGTAGCCACCTGGGCTGACAACCACGGACTCCAGCTTAACAGTGCCAAGACCAAATGCGTAATATTTGGGTCAAATATTAATGTCGCGGCATTGTCCTCCTCCAGTACGATGTCTCCGGTTATTCTCCGAAGTACGGCAATACCCTTCTCCAGCTCGTTGCGGTACCTTGGGGTCACCTTATGCCCTGATCTACGCTGGAACAACCAGGTCTCTCAGACGGCCATTCTGGTCAACAGTGCTCTCCATAGGCTGAAATTCCGCGGAAGCCACCTACCGAGAAGAGTTAAACGCCTATTGGTCAACGCCCTAGTGTTGCCCTATCTGGACTATGCGTTAGTGCTGATGAGCGGCTGCCCCAAGTACCTCGACACCAAGCTCCAGCGCCTTATGAATCGAGCGATAAGATTTGTATTTAACCTTAAGAGAGACGTCCATATTACGCCCTATCGGCTGGAACTGAACTGGATCTCCATATGGCAACGCAGAAAGTATTTCCTAGGCGTGATGTTGCATCGAACACTAACCTCTCGCGTGCCGTGGTACTTATACGAGCCTCTATCTGCATTACTGATAAACCCGCGGCGTTCCTTGCGGCTACCAGTGGCTAGCTCGGTCGCTCCGCCATGTAGGACGGAAGCGATGAAGCGCTCCTTTTTGATAACAGGAGTAAACCTCTGGCCACTGTTACCAGATGATCTGCGCGCGCTACGCTCCACTGAATGTTTTAAAGCAAAATATTTCCGCTTGCTACTTGAGGCGGCGCGTACCGAGTACACAACTCTTAGTAATCCTGCGAATACTATAGGCCAACTGTAGTGCGTTTTATTTACTCAGGATGTATATCATGGACTTCTGCCCCTTTGTGTAACTGCATGGCTGCGTGCATGTTTATGCTATGCGTGCTGCTGCGATGCTATTGCCATCTTCGCTTAGTACTTTGTCTCTCTTCTTATTATTATTGTTGTTATTACTATTGGTATTATTATTGTTATTGTCGTCATTATTATTAGTACTATTATTATACTCTTATTCCTATATTTCGGGCATTACCTAGTGTACTCCTATATTGTTATTATGTACGTATGTGAATCTTTGTAGCTTTGCCATTCGGGTCTTGTACTCTTGGCATAATAAACGTTTATCAATCAATCAATCAATCTCTCTCTCTCTCTCGCCCTCCCTCTCTCTCTCTCTCGCTCTTCCACTCTCTCAGAGAGGAAGAAAGCTCGAGGCAGATGAAAAGTTTTCTCGGTTCGGTACGAAATTCCGATAACTTCGCAGAGTCGAAATCGTCCGTTGCAAAGGTGTATATGCAGAGAGACTAGAAATGAAAAAAACCGAGATAGAGAGCGAGAAAGAGAGAGAGAGAGAGAGACACGATGAAGAAAAAAAGACAAATAAAATGAATGTTAAAGGCTCGGAGAACCGTTTCTATTTACCAGCTTCAGCTTTGAGGCAAACAAGTTTGTCAAACACGCTTTTTTCGTAAACGCCAAATCTAAAAATCCTCGCTACGCGCTACCGTCTCGGAGCTTTACCCCGTACATATATTTATCGTACACAAAAATACGGCTTAACGCGCC
This sequence comes from Netelia inedita, assembly GCA_964017225.1. Classification (NCBI taxonomy): domain Eukaryota; kingdom Metazoa; phylum Arthropoda; class Insecta; order Hymenoptera; family Ichneumonidae; genus Netelia; species Netelia inedita. Next base: position 11,294,166 of record OZ024920.1, read on the forward strand.
GGGATATCGACAAATACCATTTCTACACACCGACGTACTAGCATCTCTGTTATCGCGCAAATACATTTATATATAATATAAAAACATATATGTGTACATGTCTATTTACATATATAAAACATTGGTTCGCATCATATATATATATATATATGATGCGAACCAATATTTTGTAGATACCGAGGGAGGGAAAAGGCCGAAAATTCAGTTTCACCGTAAAATATGAGTACATGTGCACCAAGCGAGAAACCTTCGTTGGCAATTCGAGCAAACGAGCATCACCAGCGCGCTATCGGACGCGTGCCCGTCTCTTTCTTTTTTATTGTTCTTTTTTTTTCTCTGTTTCAACAAACGAGAACCACTGATTTGTCGACATTCCAGCCCCATATGGTCACGCGGCTCTCTCGACGCGAGGGAATGACTGCGGTGTGTGTGTTTGTGTGTTTTTTTTTGTCCTCGCCAAATATTATATATGCAAACGCAAATGCAAATGAATCTTTTTTTTCACAATAATTTCGTTCGTTCGGCACTTGCCCGTTCCTCCTGTCGCATTTTTAAAGGACCTCTTTTAATTTTCAAGGTTTCACGTTTATACGTGATTGAATGCTCGAGACGTGAAATCTGAAAGCGTTTCACTGATTTTGAAACAAACTCTTCCTCTCGCTCTCTCCCTGTCTCTCTTTTTCGCTGCAACGAGAACGAAGACGAAAATATGTGTGTGGGCGCGGGTATCGGAGAGACGTAAAAGGGAGGCAAACATTTCAGGCACGTGCTACAGCATCCACTTTCCAGCATCGTGTTCGTCACGTTCGGAGCGTTTTTTTTATATGTTTTCAACGTTTCTTTATTTCGCTCACTCGTGAGATAACGCATGAAACGATATAGGTGTATATGTATAAAGGGCGATAAAGGGCATTTTTTTCTAGCCTCTGCAAGACCGGAAGAGCAGTTTCTCGCACCCGCTGTCGGTCGTGCGCAAGTTTTGCTATTTTTTTTTTTTCGTTTTTTTAAAAACACATTTCTTTTTTCCTTTTCTTCATTTTATAACGACAGTATCAACCGAAAGAGCCGTGGTGACTGAACTACGGAAGGGGACGCAAGTCTCTCTTCCGTTGTTCCGTCCGAATGCAAAAGCTTTCGCGTACGTGCCTCGTTTTCGCGAAACGCGCGTGCCCTGCGTCTGTTTTACCACTCTTGTGTTTCTGACAGATTCTGACATACGGCAGAAGATGTACATATATTTATGACCCGGATGGCGTATATACCGAGGCTTGTACACTTTTGTCAGATTAGCCCGGTGTATTCTTCCGCGAGACGCACCGAGGCATTTTCCATTGCTCGGACTGAACGAAAAGAACAAAAAAAAGCGACAAAAAAAACAAATATATTTATTCATACAAAATTATAACTCGTCTCCGTTTTTTTCTCATTCCAATCGAGTCTACGCCGATCGAATTACAATTAATTCGACCTATTTTTCCGCTCACGATGATTTATGGAAATAATTATTTACCTTTTGAAAAAAAATATTTGCTCGATTCAATATGAAAAAAATAGAAACAAAAACGAAGGTATTATTTATCAGAGTCGAATCGATACGAATGTTATCGATTCAACTCTGATAAATTCCTTCGTTTTTGTTTCGATTTTTTTTTCGATTAATATTTACACGAAACTTCCCGAGATTTATGATATTTGCTAAACTTTTGCGGACTGCAAATATTTGCGCGACGTACATTTCGTCTCGTGGATACGACCGGAAAACTTTTCCGACTCCTACGCCATGAACGATCGATCTATCTCGCTTGTGCACGTGCACATTGCCGCCTTAGAAGATGAAGATGGTCGTGTGTTCTTTTGAAAAATTTCTGTCGTTAGATAAATCATAGATGATTGGTTAATTAACGTCATTAGCAAATCCTCTCCCTTTTCTCTCTCTCTATCTCTCTCTCTCTCTCGCCATTTCTCGTTTTTCATGGCTCTCAACGAGCCTCGAGACCTCACCTCATAACCGTAGGTGTAATTGCTTGTTTGTCTCGTTCCGCGCGTCATACGCGTGTCACGTGACTCGCGTCCTTCTCCCTCCCACTTCCTCACCCGCAATCTCATATCGCGATAATATCAATCTACCGGTTTCTTTCATTATTTTTATCACGCGAACTTAACGAAGTCACCGAAACTTCTACTTCGGATAATTAGCTTTTATCTACCCGCGCTAATCGTGACTCGGTTCGTTTCCCCGCCGCTCTCGTCTTTTTTATTTTCGTACGTATTTTTTTTTGCTTTCTTAGAGACCGTAAAAAAATCAGCGAGATAAGCTTCGTCACGCACGTCGCGCCATCGTACGGATAAAATATTCATACGACGAAAAAAAAAAACGTTATCGGGGCGTCGGTCCGTCCGATTCTAATGGAATTTTAAAGATACGCGGAAAAAAACGACGTGGGTATATCTCGCTTTGAATTATATCTCTCGCTCTTCCTACCGGTACGTGTTTAACCAGCGAGTTTCTCGCTGTGCACCGACGCGGAATTTCAGATCATCTCGCGCTTAGCTAGACACGTATGGGTATAAGGTGCTCGTACGATTAGCTTGCCGTACTAACGTTCGAAACTTATCGTCGTGGAACATCACGGATGATTTTGGTGATGAATGCAAATGCGAATGTTCCATGAGATATACGATTTTTAATCGTGGAAATAATTTGCATAATTGCGTGTCGGTGTCGAACAAAAATAAAAATAAATTGCTTTTTAATTTATTCGCCAAATCGTCGTTCTATAATATCTAAAATCGTTCAATGACCAATTCGACAAGTACGATCGTAATTAATTTTCGGAAATACCAATTATTTTATCACTCGTACGCGCACGTTGGCTAAAAAATAATTGAAAAATTCACGTTAAGAAGATCGTAGGATTCAAATTTTCGCACGACTTTGTTTCGTGCATCGTCCTGATCACGCCGCCCTCTTGCAGATTTATCTCGTACCAACACACGACGATTTTTCTTTTTTTCACTATATCCAAAAAATGTAAAACAACTGTAAAATCGACACACGTCGCGTAATATACGTAACTATCACATCGTTACTCTGGTATTACGATCTATAATGGAGTATGCACATGCATACACGTGCATTTTTACGTGTCCGACGTAGGACATTAGTACCCGGTAGTAGAAAGGTCTTATTGGCGAGACTCACGAAAACGCCCGTACCGTAAAATGTTAATGCTCGGGAATCCCTGTGAACGGCTTCCGTTTTCTTGCGCAGTCAAATGCGACGAGGGAGAAGAAGAGATGGAAGTAAGGCCGCGAGGAAAAGAAGAGAACGAAAAGAAATAAAGGAAATAAAGGAGGAAGATCGAGCTTGGAGAGTTTAGCACGTGATGAAGGCAGCAGGTAACAGTAATGCCGGTGAGATAGTTGTACGAGACTGTAGACGACAAAATAAGATCCTCTGGTGTAGAGAAACGGTGTTTGCCTTTTCTTTATGTTTCTATATATATATATATATATATACATATATATATATATATATATATGTATATATAAAGGAGGTTAGAAGAAGAAACATACTTTTAAACGAAAGGCGTCTAACGGCATGTATATTCATAGAGGGGTGTGCCCCGTCGGGAAGGTCGAGTCCGCGGGCGACTCTGCGCGTCCTCTCGAGTCTAGGCGATATCCCCGCGTGCAGCATCCCAAACGACCATTATTCTTCCTGCCCCGCCAGTTGTTAGTCCCGAGGGTCTTGTGAGCTTCTCTCTCTGTCTCGATCTCTTTTTTCCCACCCCGTCTCATTTCTGTCCTCTACTTGCACTCTATGTATGTATATTGGCGAAACGAGGGTGCGAGAAAGCGACAAAAAAGCGTCGAATGAAAGGGTGAGAAAAGTATATAGCAAGATGGAGGGAAGGATACGGGAAATTTATCGTTCGCACGAGTAGCGTCGCGTAATGTGTCCCGTCAGAGGGAACTTAATGCAGTTGTATTAGAGAGCGAATTTATCGTTTATTTTTCATTTTTTATAGTTTCATTTGTACAACTATATACGGGACGAACGATTGAAAAATTGTCCAACGTCCCGACTTCAATATTGTTTACATCCATTTTTTCTATATACGTATATTTTGTTTATTTTTTAATATTACCTATCTATATTTATTCTTTCCCCCATTCCTCGAATATTTGTTTTTCTCAGCAAAAAAAATCTCGTTTACGACAGTATTGTCGCACCAACGCGTCTTATCTAGATCTAAAAGAGCTCTTAAACGATAGTCCATTCACTAAGTTCAACCCTCCAACCCCCTCCTCCAACCCTTCCGTTCATAACGCTCGTGGAATATACGCCTCTGTTAAGTATCTCCCTTGTATAATACGTATCGTGATAGAGGTGTAAGGGATGCTTACATGCGTAAAGAAAACCAAACTGTTACGGGCAAACTTTACGAGTGTGCCACATGCCATGCTCGTGTTTTAAGCCTCGTCCCGCCCGAGGCTGTGGCGCTAACTGTAGCCCAAACAATCATAAACACCACGAGTAAGGTACAGTTCGTGATCGTTCAACGTTTCTTCCTCAAATGGATTGTGAATAGCTCTCGTCAAATGTTGAAAATCTATCGCTCATGAATATAAATATCGTAACGAGAAAAGTGATTGAGTAAGGGGTGTGGTAATTGCCGCATACTTTATTAGCCAACTATCAATTATAAATACCGAGTAAAATTGTAAAAATAATAATAATATTACGTATTTATAAATACGTAAATATATTATTAATTATTGTCAGCTGTTTGCAATATTTTTAATCGAGCGGAATGAATACGAGCCAGCACTTGAATAAATAGAGCTCGTTTTGGTTACACGAGTGGTACTTTATAGTCGAAGAGTTTACAGAGTCGTATTTCACATATCGGCCGGATGATGAAAAATTGCCAGTAATAAATAAATATTTACAGAGCTAGTTTTAAATAAAAGTATGTACTTTTTTTCGTATAAAAGTACTATATACGATACATACAAAATTCTTAAGTGTGCGTAAAGTCTCGAGTTCCAGGAACGACCAGCCTCTTTTTCCTCCGACCATTTTTTATTCGCGTAAAAACCCGCGCGCCACCAGCTTTTTATTTCACTTTTATGTACGCATATTTTTCCGGGCTCTCTCTCACTCTTTTTCCCTCTCTCGTGTGTGCGTTTTATCCTTTTTTTTAATGCGGTCCAGCGACGAGATCGCGAACATCAAATTTAACAAAATGCTTTCCACGCCCGCTGCATACACGGCTACATTCACTTATATACAGTGGGTCCGCATACGCGCAAACTCCAATTCTCCTCTGCCGGAGCGTCAGAGAGTGCGCGATTTGCATAAAACGTTGTGTATTCCACGCGTATGATGGTGTATGCTCTCACGGCTGCCGTAGCTTCGAACTAACAGTGCTCGACCTACCTCTCTCTCTTTCTCTCTCTCTCTCTCACCCTCACCCTCACACCCTCTCTGCCTCTCTTGCTCTTACTTTTCCCGCCAATTTGCACGGTATAATCGTGTTATCGTTGCGTAATGACGCAAACCCGTTTGCTAACTGTCCTTTTTTTTCTCTTCTTTTATCATCTTTTTCCTCTCGTCATCGTTCGTAATTAATTGTATCACGGTGCAGCGGGAATATAGTGTTCTATAAAAATATATATATGACCATGAAACGCAAGTTGTCGGGCTTTTTCTCGCGCCAAGAGCACTTCGCGACGTTTGTCTCAATCTTTCTCGTCTTTCAACCGTAACGAGAGCCAGGCTAAGTATTAATCTCGTCATCATCTAATACCCCGACATTTCATCCCCTCTTTCCCATTATATCCGTTAACGTTTCTCGTAAATTTTATCGGCAGTGAGGCAACGACTGGACCCTCTGTCGCAAACAATTCTGGAATAGCCACTTGCGGGATAACCAAGGGGAAACGAGGGTCATGCATGAAAAAAGTTCCGAGATTCGTTTTATTCGTACGACGTTTTATACTCGTAACGAGTCAATCATCCGCGTTAAACGTCAACGTCGTAATTGTTTACGTCTCAAATTTTTGATACGATATTATTATTTTTCATGATATTATTTTAATCATGTGCCATAGAGTTTAATACTATTATTATTATTATTTTCTTTCGTCTCGAATTCTCAGTATTATTATTATTGTTATTATATGTCTCACGTCGCTAGTGATTTGTGATAAATATCGAATTTCTAGGGGCCAAAGAGGCAAAGACGTTTGATCGACACAGATTTGCTGGGCGATATATTTTATAGCCGGTTTGTTTCTCACTCGTTACCTTTTTAGTGAAATATACGCCGGTGGCGCCATCTATGGACTTACTTCAATCACGTATTTGTAAATGAATAGACACATTGTACATAATCGTATATTCTTGGCACTCCCATGACTCGTTCTCGGCGCATTAATTATGCGGTAACTGTGCCAGAACGTTAATAAAATTCTCTTAGAGTAGTGCAATGCGCGAGCGATCGTGTAGCTGCAGTTTAAATGCAGATTCATGCCTGCATGTGTAACCTTCTCTGACTCGAATACATGTTGCGCCTAACCTCTCTCCCCTCTCTCTATCTCTTCTCCTCTCGCTCGCTTCTCTCGATACTCACGGAAATATGAACGTTCGCCCGAGAGTGCAGTCAATGACGCAATGAATTATCAGTCCCGTATATAACGATCGCGCACATGTGCGCGACGATTAAAGTTCGCGTATGGGAAAGTAATCTCGAGTTTCCGCTTCGTTTTACCGCCCATACGTCCCTAGAATTGAAGCGATCGTCTGGGAGATAAAGTAAAGAAATTAAACAAATATTTTCATGCTTTATAATTTTTTTATCGTTTGATTATTGTGATAAAAAACATTGTTATTTTAATGCTACTTTTATTTTTGTCCAAAATAATCTTAATGCATGATTGTGAAACCGGAAAATTGTTTCTGGTTTTTAACAACTTAGCGATCAAAATTTCGAAATTTCGAAAAATAGCAGATTTCTAATATCTATCGAGTTTTTATCGAAATATTGCTAAAAACGAGATTTATCAATACCACGTGCCAATCGGAATGCGATTTATTCGATCCATATACGATTCAAAAATCTCATTTTTTCAATGCAATTAATCTGTCGAAGTTTTTTCTTCTCCATGTTTTTTTTTCTATTGCGACCGACTCATGTAACCGTCGACTCCTGTGCAACGAATGCATTGTTCTTGCCCATAAGTTTCGAGAGAATACCTGCAACTCCCGTCCATGTTAAACGGGGGGAAAAAAATGAAACGGATGATACACCCGATAACTATCGCAACGAGAGACGAGTGTCCGGCTCTCTCTCTCTCTCTCTCTCTCTCTCTCGTTCTCTCTCTCGTTCAAACCACTACGTGAACATTCGAGTCTCGTACGCGAAATGCTTTCGAGCGTTGAAGAATAAAGCAAAAAAAAACGGGGAGAAAAAATGCCCATTGCACTCGTGCGCTGAATACTGGTCAACGCTCTTTCGCGAGTTCGCGAACGCCGGTCGTCAACGAGCAACGGAGCAAATATTCATGAAACTTAATGGAACGAGATCGCTCGTATCTTTTTCAGATTTCGTCGAAGTTTTTTATTGTTGTTATTTTTTTCACACATTTTTATTTTTCGTCGTACGAAATAATAGCCAGTAATCTTCGTTCCGTTGTTACCAGTTCGTTATTCCCTGGTCAACGGTTCATTCCTATCACTAAACCAATGGCAACTTCCTCCTCCCTCAAATTCTTCCGGAAATTTCGAGCTATAACGAATTTGATAAAAAAAAGTCATCGACGACAAAAAAATCGTAACGACGACGCAAACTTTATAAATCCCTCGACCTTTCATTATTTCCTCGATTCTTTTTTTTCCTCCTTTGAAATTCTAATATTATGGCACAAAATCTCTATAACACAGCCGGTGTTATAATATCGAGTGCGCGAATGGAATCTCGCGTTTTTTGCAATTGGATCTGGGTCGAATGGAACGTTCGTGTAGAGTCTCGGAAAAACGAGAAAGAGAGAAGGAATTAAGAAACGAGAGATGCATAAAATGAAGAAGAACGAAAAAAAAATCATTAAAGCTGTATAGAGACGATCAAGTTATTCTGTTGCTTCGAGCTTCGGGGAATAAAGCTCAGGTCCTCCTCGCGATCAGTGCATCGTTGCACCGCTCGAAATTGTTCGTGCTATACATATATATATATATATATATATTTCCCGTTACGATGTAGATAGTATTACGTGTGGATATAGACGCGAAATAGAGAGAAGTGCTGGAAGCACGCGCCGAGACCGACTACCCAACGCGCGGTGGAAAACGATTCCGTTATCGCGGTAAGGCGGTAGTAGACGAAAGAGAAGCACTCTCGACTCCGCCAAGCCAGTTTCGCATTCGCATCCCTATAGGTTCGCCTCCGCCACGTGGAACTCGAAACGTAATATAACGGTTATTCGTAATGGCTCCTTTCCACGTACCGAAACTGGCGTTGTGCAAATTGCGCGAGGATATATACGCGTGAGAGAGAGAGTTGAAATTTTCAGTTGACGCGGGGAAAACAAAATTTGGTGGATGCGAATACAATGTAATGGAAATAATCCGGGCGCGAATGGAATATTGAAAATACGATAATGATTTTTTATTTATTTTTATTTTTATTTTTATCTTACGTATATATTGCAAGTTGATCGAACGCAGTGAATCATCGATAAAATCGAGCTGCAAAAGTTCATGGTATCATATTTTCTCGAGGATGATAACGATCGTTATCGATATGTTTTGGTACTAGCTATCGGGTAACGAGATAAGGAAATGTGTGTTATCGACGAGAAAAGTGCGAGCACGAGGTATCGTGATAGATATGGAATTCTCGCTGAGTTTAACGAGTAACGGAAATATTACGGGCTTTAAAAAAATGTCATGAATGTTTGAACTTTTCGTCGGTTCTTATCGATCGGAACTTGGCCCAATTCCTATCCATTTATCTTCGGACAAGGTCCCACTCTCTCTCTCTCTTTCTCTTTCTCTTTCGATCACCCCGTCGACGGAAATAACCGTTCCCAAGAATTGTTTATTCTCATCCTACCTCGATAAAGTGTTACATTTTTGTCCAGCCTCTCGGTGTTATAACGCGATGAAACGCAACCAAAAATATCCTCCCGGTCGGTGATACAGGTCGTTTCTCCATTCGTCGTGCTCTCTCGTTTGTTCCACTTCACGACGATTTCAATAATCTAAAAGCGACGTGAGATTGGGATAACTTCGCTGATAATTTTTTTGTAAAATCTTGAACGATACGGTGTACCTACTGTTACTGATGGTACTTCGCAGTTATGAATCCGAATATTTACGAGAGAAACAAAAAATAAATACGTTAGTCTGTAAAACGGAGCTACGCCTTTTTTCCTTGTCGAGGAAGCAAAGTTAAAACGTCTCGTTGATGAGAAAGTTCACAGGTGTCGCACGATATAGGTCGTTCATTAATTGCACGTAATCGCGGTGCAGTAGCATAATACATATATGTTAGATATGCGCCGGTATGACCGGCCGTTATGCTCTCCGCTTCGCCAATCGCAGAGACCAAATGCGAATAACGCCCGTTATATATACCTAAGTGCCGTTATTTCTGGTAGATCTAGCTCCACGATCTATACTTTTTCCTCGTGACTCGTGGCCTCTGTGTTCGAGTCGTTTGGAAATCCGTGAGTCGCTCCAATCTTACTCCTACACTATATATATATGTTTAGGTACGATTGAGCGATATATATAGGTGTGTATGTGTAAATCCATGTATAGGGCAAAATCTACTACGAAGAAACGTATCGTGAGATTGAGGGTGAGCTGCATCTTCGCTTTTCTTATATTCTCGACATCCCGAGAAGTCTCGAGTCGTATCATAAAGTATGCCCTCGAGACAGCTAGTAGGCCATTATAGTTTCTAAGGTATTCTGAAAAAGAATAAAAACGAATAAATATAAAACGTTCACAAACAGTATATCCGGTAAAATCGCACGAAAATAAAAGAAATTTCGTCGATATCGTTCGATTCGTTTTCGTTTCATTCCGATTGAATTACCCGGTGGAATTAATCATCAACGAGCAAAAAACGATTTATTCGTTTTTTCATTCATCAATTTTTAATTTCACATACAAATGCTATAATCGAATAATTTTTTCCATTAAAAAAGATTATGTTTGTATTTAAAAAATTGATTTTTGCTTCGTATCTTTTATTACATCGTCATACATCGGAGCAGATTAAAATTTGCATTTTCGTGAATGAAAATGAAGGTACATTATATATATATATATTGAAGAACCCCTGCCGCGGCCCCCAGCAGCGTACTAATTTCGAAGGGAGAGAAGCGTTCCAGTTTCGCGTATATACGAATAATTAATACTTGAAAGCAGCAGGACGCGCGCATTACCGCTTTGTGTAATGGACGGGCGAGGCTATGCCGTATGGCGTCTATATACTAGGATAGTATTATACATGTTTCCCTCTCTCTCTCTCTCTCTCTCTCTCTCTCTCTATCTCTATCTCTATCTACATATATACTATAATGTATGTATGCACACACCTAAGTCCGGGGAGTCACCGAATCCTGCGAACTACCTCTGCTGCTCTACTGCTACACGTCTATATATATACACATATATACGTATGTATGTATAAATGCCATCCCCCGCTCGCTCTCCTTACCACCTCGAGCTTATGGCCACCCTCGCACCTGCCGCGCACTTTGGCTACTGTACACCAACTATGCGGAGGGGGATAAACCGTTAAAGCCCATTATTAATTCTAACTCCACACTCCTTTGGCCCTCTCTCTCTCTCTCTCTCTCTCTCTCTCTCTCTCTCTCTCTCTCTCTCTCTCTCTCTCTCTCTCTCTCTCCCTCCGTCTTTCTCTCTGTCGCAATATCCATCCTTCTTACATTTCTGTTATTCCCCGAAGCGTGAGAACATATATGAGAACGCGTATGAATTTTGGCGGACGTGCCACGAATTTCTCCCCTGGCACATATCCAGAATTAGCCACATCGCACGGATGAAACGAAGAATGAAACGTATCATCACTCTCCCATCTTCGTATTCCCGGACAAAATGCACTATATCGAAGTTGTTTATCGAAGCACGGGGTGTCTAGAATCGAAAAACTACGAAATATGTATATACGTGTTTTATCTTTGTCTTTTTTTTTATCGTTTTCATTGCTAGATTTGAAAGGATTCTAGCTGTATCCGTATATGATCGAAATCGATCGTCGTTAATTATCTAGAAATGGGTTCGATCGTGTAGAACGAACCATCACGTTGTATTGGCGTCCGCGAGGCAAAATCTTTTCACCTCACGGTTTATCTCGTACGAGAGAGCTTCGTACCTCCGGGCATTTATAAGCTCGCTCTATCGTCTCTCGCCTCTGTTGCCCTCTCTCATTCTCGTTTTCCCTCTCGCTGGAAGGGTTATTTGTCCCTTCCGTTTCATTTCCAATGTCTACCCATACCTAATCACGTTCAAACTGGAAAACCATCGTGCATGGTCAGAGGGGCTGAAAGGGTGATGTGGGCACAAGCTCCAGTTCCAACCTACAAGTATTCGTCTCATTCTCTTTCTTTCTCTCGCCATTCATCCATTCCCGCATCGCCGTCTCTCGATTGAAACACCGCGTATGTGCGGAGGCGCGGGTTTGCTTTGTTTCACCCCAGGGCAAATGGTCAGACCGGATGCCCATTTGTGTCTATGCGCACGCGGTTGCACACTTTCAAGCACACGTCCAATCCTCTCTGGCTCACCGTCTCTCTTCTGCTTGTATATCCTATTCTCGGGCTCATTCGCGATGCTCACCGGTCGCCGGACTCTATTTTGCAGACTGGGGAGGGAGGACGGTGAGAAGCAAATCTCTCGACGGGTACCGAAGGCAAATTCCAATAAATACTCTTCCGTCCAGCGAAATTAGTTTTCTTCAATTACCATGTAGTGTACGAGCTAGTGTCTCGCCGAGCTGCGCTCGTTCTCTCTCTCTCCCTCTCTCCCTCTCTATTTTTCTCTCTCTCTCTCTCCGGTCAAATATTACTCGTCTCTCGTGATTGGATTCGTATCTAGCCACCTACGGGCTTACACGTGAAGACGGATTTATTACTGTCACTTGAGGGAAGAATCCATCCATTCGTGCCGAGAATGAACGTTTGTTGGGATATACAACGACTCACAGATCGCTTTGGTGTCTCGAATAAAAAAGCTCGTCAAAACTATCCAATCTAAAAGTTTAAAAATTATTCATTAAAAGCAAATTTGATTAATCAATGCTGAAATTAACGAGAAATTAAAACAACTCTCGTTTAAATGCAAGATTCTTTCGAAGAATAATCATTTCCTCATTTTCTCTCCGTGCTTCTACCCCTCGAGCCGGACGACTACTTTTTCCCTTCGATTTTTTTATCTACGAACCTAAAAAACAAAAGTAAACGCGGGTTCGAAGACATTCATTTCCTTGAATCCAAGTTGGGTGTCGTCTGTACCCATTATAGTACCAAGTAGACCTTCTGGAACCGGACGGGTGCGACCCTTGATTGTCAGTCGGTTCGCGGATACGCAAACTTTGCTCGAAAGTTCTCTTCTCGCGTGGTCTAGGCTACGTAACCGGTAGAACTCCGAGGACCCGGAGACTGAGGAGAGTACGAGAGAGCTTCCGAGAGAAACTCTCATATTTCGCGACATTCCCTCGGGGGGAACAAAGGGACCTTCCAAGAGCCGCGCCCACACCACCCTGAGTTCCAGGTGTACTTTGTCCAACGGTTTTGCTCGCTACCCGGCACGCCTAACGTATATGTATGTTAAACTATGTACGTACCTATATATATATAGAACTACCCTTTACCTAATGTGTGTCCCAAAGCTCAGTTTGGAGAGTTTGTCGGACTTCCAACACGTTTACGGCGTTCCCATCTTTCTCCTAAGATATTTGGGGTTTTTACCGCGATGTCAACACTCGTGTTCGTTTACTCGCGACCCTGTCGAACCCGTCCAACTTCCTTCCACAACGATTCAACAGTTATTACCCTCGACGTGAACGTTCGTATGAAATTATACAGATAGAGGGCTGGAAGCCATATTACTATTCTGTCCTCGTCCTTAAATATCATATATACGTCGTCTCTGGTTCGTTATAATTCCTCATCAGAATTGTTCTGGAAACGAGTTCCTGAATGGCGCATATCCATTATTCGTTCATTCGTATAGATGCACGTATAACGAGAATGCACCCGAGTCGAACATACCACGAAACTATCGGATAAATTGTTGGCATCCTACAAGATTATTAATTGCGTTGATTAACAGGGAACGTAAGGCGCATCTTCGTTAACTGCATTTAGCACCCTTATGATCGAGAACGGTTCTATATTGTGGTGGAGGATGAGGATTATCGAGACCAGTCGGGATGTCGAGGCTACGTGTGAATTGAAAGGGAGATTCCAAACGCCGAAGCTCTTGGTGGTGTTCGCAGATAGTCCTTGCGGGGTTGGCCCGCACGGTCCACACTCATGCGTTCCATGGACGCCTGGCGAACGAGCAAACAAGAATGAAGTGCTGGAGACAGGAAAGAGCTGGAAGAAGAGGAAAGATTGCTCTACCTGATGATGGTTGACTGAAAATCGTGAGCAGCGAATTGTTAAAATATCCGCGACCCTCTTTGTACACCCTTGTCCCTTTCATCCCTTAAACTACTCGCTTCTCTCTTCATCATTTCAATTTAACCACTTTTCTCGTTCTTCACCGGTAAGGACGCTTCGGCCGCTGACATCCCGTTTGGCATTGCTGTCTCTATGCTGCCTCGTCGCTGTCGAAGGATGAAAGGGGTGTGTTCCAGTCACTCCTGAAAGGATAATGCGACAATGAAACTCCGGAAAGTCGAGCCAAACCACCATAGCATCCACTTCCCGATCTCATGAACGCTGTGCGCTCTCGTCCATTCCTGCACAGCTCTAGGAGTGATTCGATCGTCCTTTCCCTTGACGTCAGAGCCGTCTCCCTCGGTACTGAAACTTTCAACGGTTGATCCCCACGAACGAGCCCTTTGCATCTCCGGGATGCTTTTTCCATTCTCTCTATCCGTCACTTCTACAAATCCCAATGGTCATCTTCATCTTCGTATCCATTATCGTTTCCCATGAACATTCTCGTTTTATCAACGACCATCGCCCCGCGCCACCCTTATTTTCAAACTCTGATTTTTTCTCACCGGCTCTGACCTTTTCCAGAAATAAACCGATAGCGATTCCCTCGTTTGTTCGATGAAAAAAGAGAAAGAGAGAGAGAGAGAGAGAGAGAGAGAGAGAGCTCGGTACCCAAAAAGATATCGGGGAAGGACGTGTGAGATTTCCTTGAAAGGACCCGAGGTGTGGCCATTGATCAATCATAAATCTTCTAAACTCGATCGATCATCCCAATCCCCTTCCACCTTCTGGCACATATGGACGGAGTCCTCGCGTTTACTTGCCTTGTGAGGGCTACCGTCTCCGGGTCTATCGAGATTTTCGTGTGCATATTACTACCGAGGTATATATAAGTGTCATATTTCGATGATCGATGCCTCGGTAATAATATTGGCTCCTAACGTCTCCTCCTTCGTGAATTATATATGTATATACATATAGCCGTATGTCATCTCTCTGGTGCTCTACAAAATATATATATGTACGACAACGTAGCAATGTCATACGCTTATATACTTTTATACATTCTGATTCACAAAACTGTCGTCGTCACTCTGGCCCGGATATCGAAGAAGAGAGAGGTATTTATTCCACGCTCTGGGGATGCTCCCTCTGAGATCTCGATGCTTTCAAGACCAAAGAGCGAAACCAAGGAAGAGGAAGAGAGAGAGAGTGAGAGAGAGAGGAAACGTCAAGTGAAATTCAGTCTATTTCCAGGCCGGAAATCAGGACTCCTAGATGGCAAAAGGGGGAGTTTGGAGGTTCAACTCGAGGGAGATCCCAATAGAATATCCTATTGGGAAATTTCAATCTGATTTTGATTCTCTATCTCGTATGATCCTTCGTCACTCCCCCCCCCCCCCCCTCTTGCTCTCGCGCTTCACCCGTCCGCTTCTTCCCTTGCCTCATCCTGTCAGACATATGTGCAAGATTTATGAAACACGTGCCCGTGTAACTCAACGGGGGGTGGAATTGAGGGATATTACGATGACTGAGCGAAGTCTCCGGGGGTAAAAACTCTTTGATCGCCGGTCATCAGTCAACGATATAGCTTCTTTCTTATCGGACATATTACCTATGCGGTGTATATATAACTCGATGATCGTCGAACGCGAAGGAAAAAAGTACTTTGTTAGTGAGTTTTGCGTCGTTCCGTATTGTTTGGGAGAGAGGGAGAGAAAGAGAGAGAGAGCTGTACGAGGAGAGATAACCCTTGTATTGAAATAAGCCCGTCAAAACGACCGAACCAATGTCACCTTCCCGGTGTTTTGGCCTTCGTGCTTGAACGCGGGGTCGTAGGGTCATCGAAAGGACGTCACCGATCGATCGAGCGGTCACAGAACATGGCGCTCGTGAAAACGGTTCCTGGAGTAGGGAATGTGTCCAACCTGGCATATATACCCTCGTAAGAGAGGTTATATACCTTCTGCCTGCACGTATCAACCTCCTTCTTGGTCTCTCCATCCCCTCCCGAACTCTCTCTCTCTCTCTCTCTCTCTCTCTCTCTCTCGCTCTCCATCTATTCTATCTCTATATCCATTGCCTATCTCTCGAAGGTATGCGCTTGGGTAACGAGGGGCGTAGTGACGAACGCCCGTGGGGCACACGCCGGGACCTTTTGCCAACGAACGAGATGCATACGAAGAGCAAATGCTGTACGCGGAGAGAGAGAGAGAGAGAGAGAGAGAGAGAGAGAGAGAGAGAGAGAGAGAGAGACATCACATCACAGGGGGTGGGGTCGTCCTCGACACGCAGCCCCATGAAACATTTATTAGTGGACGTCGTCGTCTCCTTCATCTCTCGGCAAGGGTTAGAACATCGAGGAAGGCGCAGTCTCTCGAATCGAGCTCGTATATAACAGAAACCCTTTAAAATACTCCACTTGCCCGGTCTCGGTATATACGTGCAGGACACTTCGTCCATGACGTCAAAGGCCGCGTCCGAGAACGTTCGGCGATTGATCGATAAACCGATTTTGTCCTTCAATCCCCTTCGACGCATCCGTAAACATGTCGATGCAGCTGGTGGCACAACGTCTGTGGCTATTCTCGTTTTTTTCGGTCTTACGATCTTTCGAACGTTCGTAGGACTTTCCAGTTACCTATCGATACAGCGAGGGCTCGAGCCTCTCCGATAATTGTTACGGCGTGAAAAATGATAGGGGGAGGAACGAGAACCTTACGATCGGTCGTGACGAACGAAAGGTCCTTTCGGAACGAGGGTGATTGATTAACGAGCTGACTTTCTTTTCACATTTATAATCCAGGCATTTTCCATTTTGTTTTCTGGAGTAAGGTGATTTTTTTAGTAAATTCATCTTAATTTGTTATAAACATTTTTTTGAAATATCGTCCGCACAGGCGTACGTAAATATTATTGAACGATGATCGTACGATATCATGCCATATACGTCACGCTCGACTGATACCACGAGAGGCTTTTCCCTCTGGTTCCGCGTTATTTCAAGTGGAATTTATTTCGTTCATTCATTATATTTTCTGAAAAGCATTCAGCCCTCGTCGAACCTGTGAAAACTGTATTATACAGGAAAGCTCCGCGGGGATGTGTATGGAGTGCTCTTTTGAAGTTACCGTAGTCGACTAACCCACTTTGGCCTGGCGAGCGTCGACGTGTACCCAGTGTGGCGCTCTGCCCCTGGGCGTTCTATTCAACGTTCCCTTCTGGAAAAAAAGTGAGAGAGAGAGAAAAAAACCAGGGTGCGTTCAAGGGAGAAAATGAAAGAGCCTAACGCAACCGGGGAAACGTTGCCGCCGAGTACGACAGAGGAGGGAGAGAGAGCCGAGCGCGAGACTCGGCCACGAAAAAAAACTTTCAATTTAAAAGTTTCGATGAACTTGGATTTTTTTTCTTGTCGGTAGCAACGGGACTCTCTCTCTCCCTCTCCCCCCTCTCTCTCTCTCTCTCTCTCTCTCTCTCTCTATTGCCAAAGTACTCGTGTTAGCAAGGGGTAGCAGCCCCCGAGGCCAGAATAAGGGAAGGGAGTTGAGGCCCAACGAAAACTTTTCAATATCCCCGCGCGAGCGCAGAATGGCGCTAGCGTCGCGCCACTAAAAGCCAGAGCGTTGTGCTGAACGCCGGTGTCACTTAGCGATAAATTGTCAGGGCCGAATTGCGAAGCCTCCCTCTACCTTCCGCTCTCCCTCATTTTTTCTCTTTCTTTACCAACCTCCTTCCTGCGAGCCGTATACGTAGTCTTCGTTATTTTGGTTTACGGGACTTTTAGCTGGAAAATTTCCTCATCGTTGTTGAAACTTTTTCATCGCGAGAAAGAAAGAGAGAGAGGGGGAGCGATGTATATATATACATATAGATTGCGGCTGAATGGATCCGGAATCTTTTGTTTGTAGATTATACACCGGAGCTTCGATAGCTTCGTTCCGATTTAATTTTTTCACCAGAAATAAAACGATGCGAAACTCGTCAAAACAAGAACCCCGATGCAAAATCGTGTTTTGTACCTACATTCCTTTTCAACCGAATGATGTTTAATTGCCAATTTTATATTAGGCCAGAAAATTTTAAAATTTAAAAAAATTTATTAAAATTCGCGAAATAAGTAAAAAAAAATGTTTGACTCGCTCATTCGAACATCATGCGGATCTTGAAATTCATCTAATATTTTTTTCTTACTATTCTGACAATAACGAAACGTGAATACAAAAAGTTACCTTGACCGAATGATTCGTCCTGCATTGCCAGCATCTTGTCATTCTGCCCACCCACGTATTATATATATGTATAGATCGGGTATAAACTATAACCACTGCGAAACACCAGGCGCGCTTATAACTTGCTCATGCGATTCGGGTCAGCATTATCTCTCGTGTATACGAGGAACGAGAAGAGCAACATTAATCTCTGACCCCGCCGTTACAGAGCCATTCTGTCTCTCCTCTCACGTACACCAGTTGCGTTCATCTTAATCCGGACGGGACCAACCCACACATTCGCTTCATACGTATGTGCGAACGGATATAAATAGATATATTTGTGTGCATTGGTGTAGGCACTATACATGTATAGGTAATTAACCACTTGTACTAAATACCCTCTGTACGCGAGAGCTGGCAAGCTCGTTATGCGGGCCATCAGCTACGATGTGACAACGATACTCTCTCTTTCTCTCTCCCCGAAGCTCTCTGTCTCTCTCTGTCTCTCTCTTGCTGCAATCCCTCGCGTACACGTGGAAAATCCATGGAACGCAAGCAAAGTCCGCGATAATGACGACTAGAACGTCCGCACAGCTTCCAATTAATCCCTCGTTCGAAAACAAAAAATATTTTTCAACCGAACTCTCTTATCGTCCGATTTTGTTAATTCGTATATAATACTTAATCATTTAATCGAAACAAATATATATATAAAATAATGCATATATATTTCGTTTTATATGATTTTTTTCTATATGATTTACTATTTTCTTTCATATTTTTATTTCGTTTTATTACTTTAATAATTATTTTTAGAATTATTTTTTGGCTCAATAAAAGCGCAACGTGAACGATATACAGTGGCCATTCAATGAAATTTCATCATCCGGGTCAAAGTAAAAGTTGGATTTTGTACGAACACTCCCCAAGCTATCAAATGATTCACGATGAAACGAATCGATATCGCGTCTATATAAAGGAATATTTATTTCCCGACGCATATATCGTTACCGTATCGATGATCGTTATTACACGCGCGTGCAATAACGAATGAAAACAGGTATTGTGCATTCCTATTTTCTCGAACGTAAAATTCATTACAAAATCTCGATAACACGATACGTCCATTAAATTTCCTCGGTGTAGTATATCGCAGTTATACATATAAATACGTTTATTTTATATTTTGCATATTCTCACCCACCGGACTAAAATAACTTACGGGGATATTCCCGTATTCGCTATCATTTATTAGGTGGTAATTATTAGAGAGCTTTATAATAAGCCATTACAGTTATAGGGACCGCGGCAGATAACGGCGATATACGTACGAATATTACGATGTATACACCAAGATTTGGGTACCTCGAGCGGACCTTTTGGAAAATTATACTATCCCCCGTATACACAACGTGTGTACCATGCAATGGGCTTATTATTCATTGGTATTATCGAAAAGCACCTGTGCCTGTGCTTCGGGATTTCACGTGCGACAGCAACGCAGAGGGAAGGAGAGAGAAAGAGAAAGAGGATAAGAGTCCCGGTGGCTATAATCCACATATCTATCCCATTTAGTGGAACCAAATGCTCGAGACCGGACTGTATGTACGCTTTGACCGGACACGAAGAATACAGCGAGAGCTCGGTACCATTGCCCACCCCTTATCCTATCCTATTTATTCACGTACTTATCTACTTCTAGCTCTCTCTCTCTCTCTATACACACATTTATGTATATATATGTGTATGTGTGTGTATAAATGAATTGAAACGTTAGAATTTCTCAAAATGTCACGTGCTTCGCCATTCATTCCCGCTCTCTGCTCTCAATCGGCTCTGGCCGATTTATTATTCTCGTAACGAACCACATACCCGAGCGCTCGGACTAATTAAAGGTCTGAACTTTCCGTGCCCTCGGGGCCATCCCTCTGTATATCGAATTCTCTCTCTCCCTCCCTCTCTTTCTCTCTCTCGGTCTGTTTCTTTTTCTAACTCTATATCTATCTCGCACTTGGCTCCTTTTCTCTTTATCCACCATTCTTTCCCTATGTGCTTCCTTTCAAACCTCCTTTCTCCATCTATACGCCAGTCACGCGTTTTTCATATTTTTTTTGTTTCATTCTCATCTTGTTTTTTTCCGTTTTTCACGCGTTGCTCAAACTATTCTATGGAAGGAAAGAGTACTTGCTGTATCCCCACGTGCCCTTTGTACCTGCAGTTTTTCGAAAAATAAAATAAAAGAAAAACACTCGTGTAACGTTTTTTATTGATTTTTTTCTTTCATTTTCGACGTTTTCCCGCGTAATTTTGTAATTTCGGGGAGAAATATGGGTTTCGACGATCCAACGCCATAACAATAATCTACGTCAGCAGAGTTATTTCATCGTTGAACCATGGATAGAACAAGGAGACTTCACGAATGCAAGGCTCATCCTCGTATAACGATCGAATCGGTGTATACCGCGTAGTACTTCGTGGTTCCCACGCGACTAATTAACTTCCTCGATTCTGTCTTCTGTTACTTTCTTTCTTTCTTTCTTTCTTTCTTTCTCTCTTTCTTTCTTTCCTTCCCTCTCTCCTTCGTTTTCTTTTTCTTCATTTTTTTCGACTCTCCGGTGCGGAATACCAATGAGATTTTCGACGCTCCAAGGAACGAAAGTATACGTCCCCATCGAGTTCCTTCTCGACCACCCCCTTTCTCTCCACATTTTCTCCCTCTCTACTATCCTTCTTCATATATATACAGCATCGATACTAAGGATATAGATCACTCACAGACGTCCGAATGTATTATCATTCGATTTGTTTCGATCTCGTTAATGCACCAAATTATTCGTCGATATGTCCTCGTCAATCGACGGAACGAGCAACAGCAGGATCGCGCATAAAGCGCTCGCGCCCGTGTGTCTGGTTATGTCAGTAGGACATTGACGTATGGCGTATACGCGGTTCACGACAGTATACTCATCTACTCGTCCAATGAATGAGAATCTACGATCGTGCATTACGGATTAATGCGAGATAAAAAAAACGTCGAGTTAGCATCGCGAGAGTCTCGAAATGAAAAAGAAAAAGCCAAACTCTAAAAACAATGATTTTGCGATCGACGAGCCCCGGGAAGACGAACGTTCGACGTGATTCGAAACCAACCTGTCTTTCTTTTTATTATTGTTCGTTCGCCGTGCAATAATAATCGAATGCTAATTTCTGCACGCCGCGCGTACCTTTGGACTTTTATACGAGCGAGGTTCGAGCGAGAGCGACGTAATTTTTGGCTTTCGTTCCGTATGCAATCTATGGCCGCTGAAAAATGCTGCGATATGTATATATACGTATACATACGTATCGTGAGTGCCTCGTGGCGTCGAATTCTGGTCACTGACCTTTCGAATTATGCCGACCCGTTGTATCGCGCGCCTAAGCGTATGGGGAGTAATGAACGAGCACAGTTTTTTTTTTCGTATACGAATGGGCGTGCTAATCGATTCTCTCTATATCAAAGATTCCAACCAAGAGTAGGTACGATGAAGAAATCGACATCAGGAGGTCAATGAGGTTCGTGCTTATCGTAGACACGAAATGGAACGAAAGTCTGTTCTTTATCAAAATAACATCGTTATTATTATTATTATTATTTTATTATTATCGTCGTTGTTGTCGCTGTTATATTTAAGGAGTTTTAACAGTTTAACGACCACGATGGACGTATACGCCCGCTGATCACAGCTCGCCCCACATGAAGATTTAGCCAATTTGCCATGGTCGTTAAACCGTTAAACCGTTGTAATAATAATAATTTTCGTTGGGAAAAGATCGTAGACGGATCGTTCGTGGAGATTTTGTCACCTCGTTCGCGAGAGCAAACGACGAAGGTTCAAGTCTCGAAAGATCAGCGAAAAGGAGAGTTGCGCGTCAGTTGCTAGCGTGTAAGAGTGCGTCTTGTGCCAATGCCGGAACGCGAAATAGAAGTGAGAGGATGGGAAGATGACCGAGGGAGGTTCTCGAATTTACGACTCTACGAAAGAGAGAAGGAAAGAGCTCACTATGCTCGTAAATCTATTCTTATCCGTAGACTCTCTCTCTCCCGCGTTGGAGTTCTATGGTGTTCGAGCCAAGAAGAGTACCTATACCTGTGGCTCTCGACAATTCCGGAGGACACCGAACTGCCGCAAGGCCCACCTCTCATTTTCTTGCTGTCTTTCTCTTCCTCTTGCTCTTTCTACGTCTCTGTCTTTCTCTCTCTCTCTCTCTCTCTCTCTCTCTCTCTCTCTCTCTCTCTCTCTCTCTCTCTCTCTCTCTTTACTTAACGAGCATTTGTATGTTCATTCTTGTTCACGAGCTTTTGCAAACGTGCAATGAACATTAAACGACGATCGTATGACCATTGGTGACCATGTGCGTCTTATGATCCTTGTGTACCCATGAACAAGCGTAATATTTCACTTTCTGACATTTTCATGCGAGACCCGGTCTAAAAGAACTTTCTGTCCCTGGTATTTCTTGCTCTCTCTCTCTTTCCATCCCACTCTCACTCTCTCCTCCTCTCTGACCATTCCCGTCTATCGCTTTCTCTCTCTCTCTCTCGCTCTCTCACTCGTCGAACGAAAGCAAACTTTTGATCAAGCCTAACGATGTAACTCCCTTTTATATTATTTCCAAGTTTATAGCGCAGGCATAGGTGTGATAGAAGTTCCTAAGAAAATCGTCAGCTCGTAAACTTTTAGTTATCTCCCTCTTTAACTTTCCCTCCATCTCTCTCTCTCTCTCTCTCTCTCTCTCTCTCTCTCAGCAACACTTTCGCTATTTCTGAGATTCTTCAGTCTGCAACTCTTGCCAAAAGCTACTAAGCGGGAGTCTTATACATTTAATAGCTGTAATCATACTGCAATGTATCGCTGTGTGCGTATACACAGGCGTTACTAAGATGCACTTAACGACACGGTTCACAGAACCGTGAAGATACCGTCGAAAATATCACAGATGACATAGTATGCCAGCTGTTACACATAATTTAACTACAAACGACTTAGTTTTGGATCTTTCTCTAATACTGGAAATATTTCTCGCTCGATAAAAGTCAACATTTTTTGACACATTATTTTGGAATTCAATAATTCTTTTTGACTCCACACGAGCTCCACATGGTTTACGATTCCGACGCAAAGAAAATAAGGAATTTATCGTCGATTCCGAGAAAATCTTAATTTAATTGTCTTAATTGAATAAAAATCTTAAATATAATTATCACGACAATCGGACAAACGTGATTGCCGGAAGGCGTATATCGCGTCGGGAGGATTGACGCACTCGACCCTCCGGGACGACGACGCGAGGATTCACCTCCCAGAGCGTCGCGGCCTCGACCTCGTGGGTGGTCGTCTCTCCTCGGTCCCTTTTATCAAAGAAAAGAATAAAGAGCAAAGAGATTTCTGGAGACCTACGGGAGATGACTTTTTCAACGTCGCAAGAGTCGCGCACACGTGTATTAATTACGCGTGTGCCGTTGTATTAATTTCTTTTTTTTAGTCCGAAGCTACGGGCGGTCAGGATGGTCGCAGAAAATTATTCGTGAATTTGTCGAATATCGACGAGTGCAAAAGACGAGACGATCTTTTTTTTCTTCGTAAAACTGACTCGTCATTTTTATTTTTATTTTTTATATCAAAAACAATTTTGGCAAAACTCATAGGGGTTGCTTTTTGTTTATTATTATACCATTGCTTCTTCTTGTTTTTGTTTGTTTCATGTTTTTTAATAATATTATCGAGTAGAGTTTTTCATTCGAATTATCTGGCGATATTTTTTAAGTTGCGAGGGTGGGGTAAGAGGGAGTTCGTGGCCCCCGGGTCTGAAGAAGCACCGCAAAGACGTTCTCGGCAATTCGTTTTCCCGGAATAATGGCCTACTTGGCAGAGAGCCTTGCTCTTCGGCTATAATTTTGATTCACGGTTTACGATAAATTATATAGCGCCTGCGACGCTAAGCCGCCTCGTCGTCTCACGTGCACGGAGCCTCTACTCTCTCTCTATCTCTCACACACACTCTCCCTTTCTCTCTCTCCCTCTCTCTCTCTCTCTCTCTCTCTCTCTCTCTCTCTCTCTCTCTGTCTCGCCCTCTCGGTACACCGGAACGGCGATAGTGATGGTACATCGTAATATATACGGGTATATCGTTGATACAGAGCAAAAAGGTAGCAAGAACTGGCAGAGTCTACGAGGAGGAGATAGGAACACGAGAGAAAGCCCGAAAATTTAAACGTTTCGGTTGAAGATACGGTGTAATTTTATTCGTTTCGCCAGAATTTGATGCAATAATTTATAAAACATCGAGTATGATGGAACGAACAACCGCCAGCATTTCTATTTTCGTCGAAGATACGCACAATTTTGCACTCATAAACGTATCGCACATTTTCCAGTTATTTCTCACGACAAGGACTTTTTTCATTAATTTTAATTCTTCCGATATAATTTTCTGATTCGAATGAAAAAATGATCATGAACGTTGGAAATTGTCGAGAAAAATTCATAACTGAATTAATTACAAGGACGAACTTTTTATTAAAGTAATTAAAGATCGGAATTTTGTAAGAAATTCGTCGCACTCGAGTTGATCGAATTCACGAGTTTCAGCTTAAAATAATAATGAACGTAGAACTCATAAAAACTTAATTAAAGGAGAGAACGAATTTTCGATAATAATGAATAATTAAAGATTGTAACGAGAAAAGAAAACAAAATTAATCCATTCGTTTCAATCAAATTTACGAGTAGCGATTTGAAATATTTATGCGCTTAATCGAATTAACCCGAGGAGCACATTTCGCACTTCCCACACATAAACACAAGGTGTAAAGCCGATTTTGTCGACGTAATAAATTTCGACGTCAACTTTACGTTCGAACGAATTACTTTGACTTTTTCGATTTATTCAAGTACCGAGGATAATGCTGAAAAGGTAGAGTCGACTCCCGTGATAAAAATGAGACGAGTGGGAGTAAACGGGAGACGGGGAACGTTCGGTCGTGATGGAATTTCGATCGATTCGCTCTTACGTAGTAACATTCGTCATCGTCGTCGTATATATACCGCGAGACAAACTGTCCAACAGGTTGCGAATATCGAAACCTTGGAACTCGTCTTCGCCGCCCCGTACAATCGAGGGTGAACGAGAATTCGCGTGTGCAAGCAACCGAAAAACATTCCCTTATATTTATACGATAAAAATCTAAATTTTCACCCTACGTCGGTGCATTCTTACCGAACCGCTCGAGGATAATAAAGACGCGGAGTGAAAAAATAAATTTAAAAAAACCCATAGTTCTGCGAGGGAGAGAGTCGAAAGGGTTATAAAATAGCAGCCGGCACGAGCGATACGCGCAAAATCCCGAACCCGGAAAATAAAGTTTCAAGAAAACGTGAAAAGGGACGAGGAAAGATCCTCGTTCCACTTCCGTTATACCGATGCGATATTCCCGGCAACGGAGAATTGTTGCTCGAATCTCGAGTAGGTATGGCAAACCTTTCCTTCTCGTCCTTTCTCTCTCTTTCATTCTCGGTTTCTTATTTTTTTTTCCTCTCCGCTCGATGGATATCGATGAAGACACTGGCGGACGACGGATACGAGAAGCGCGAAACGCCGATGTATAAAAGAAGAGCGAGGAAACACATACTCGACCGCTCTGGGATGAAACGTGCTGCTCCCTTTCGTCGTTGAGATAGCTGTTTCGAGAAGAGTTCGTGACGGGAATCAAGAGTGGAAAAACACGCGCGGAAACGAGTCAAACGATCATTCCTCCGGCCGTCCGGCAAAGGCGATCCTCTTTTACCGCTAATTCCCCCTCTCTTTTCTCAATCATTCTTTTTTTTTCTTTTTTTTTTACTTACATCCGCTCGCGAGACTTTACGATTGAAATATTTCATACGATGGCCGATCGTTTATTCGCGGTTCGTTATTAAATCAAATTTTACCGGGAATTATTGATCAAATGACTAATTAAATATTTTTTATAAAATTCTATCGTGAAAAAATTAATGAAACAAAGTACAAAATAATTGCTCTATTCTCGCGTTCGATTCTTCTCGACAAAAATGATCGAATTATTTTATTTCATTTACTATTGTTCATTTTTCGACGCGATCCTCGTACTAAAAATACATTTTTTCAGCCTATAGACATTTTCGTCCATTCTCACTTTTATCAGAGATAAACGTAGGGGTGGAGGGGGGTGTCTATGCTCGAGGATCACAGGATTTGCGTACATAGGTTGAAGAGCACTTCTATCTCGTTGAGCCGGATCGACTCGAGTAATTGGAGAATTACACATGGAGCTGCCAAGCACGACGATAAAGAGAACGAGAGAGAGAGAGAGAGTGAAGGTAACCACGCGAGTACGCGGCAATTCGTCGTGAACGCTTCTCGATTGAGATGAAGAGAGTCGATGGGAAGAATACAGGGCTGAGCACACACTATACCGAATGAAATTCTACCGGCTCCCTCTATGCCAGTTGGATGAGGAATAGCTGGTAACCGAGCGAGGGGTTTCCCCTGTAGCTGTGCTCGCGGATGGGGGAGGCTGGAGGGGGGCAAGCTCCATACCCTCAATTGCAACTACCCTCTCGAACAGTTAGCGAACTCTTCTTCTTCATCCCCTCCAATCTCCATCCCTCTCATTCGATCCATCTTCCTACGCTTATTTCCCACTTTTTTTACATCGTCTCTTATCGTCCAACCCTCTCCCTCCCCCCCCCCCCCCCTTACCAACTCTCTTTCTCGGCAAAGTACAGCGTACCATTTGCAGCTCGACGTTTAACACAACCCGTTTCTCTCCGTCTTTCTATTTATCCTCTCGATTCTCTCGTTCACTCTTCCACTTGTCAAAGAACTCTCGAAGCGATTCTCATCCCCCCCGCGATGATCGAAGCTCCTCTTTCATACAATCATTCTCGATACGTAGCTTTTATACAGATTGACTTTAATTATTACGACAAAAAGGCACGTAACTGTGTAGAATTTAGAGAAGAAAAAAAAGATACTGCCTATCGTCGAAAAAGAAAAATCAATCAAGCCCTTTGGGTCGATCCTCGAGAAGCTTCGAACACGCACTCGTGGTCATTTAATTTACCTCGCGGTCTGCGGGGAAACTTAGACGGCGAGTTTATTTGTTCGCCGGTGCTTCTGAGAGAACTAAGAGAGCAAGGGATTTCTCCTTCCCTCGAGAGAAAGGACGAGACTTCCGGTCTACCTGTAAATATATATAGATCGAGATTGTTCGCCCTCGGGCCTTCGTCCCACTCGGCACGCCGGTATCTCGTACCGTCGTACGAGAGAACCGCATCGATTCGAACTTCCGCCGGAAACCGTATACCGCGTAGAAACAAAGAGGGAGCCAGCTTTCGTACGACGCTGCCGTGCAAGCCGTCGGGTCTCTCGTTTTGTCGCACCGTGCGGCGAAGCCATCCAAACACAACGAGCAAGAACAACGGCGGCACGGTATAAGTTCTTACGGTCGTGCGAAGAACCCTCGGGACTTCTTAGGTAGTATTACGTGGTATACATACAGACGGTTAATACTCCCTTGCGCGACCCCACCCTGCCTACTTCCTCCCGTCCGCCCGGTCGCGTCAGTTTCGCGAGGGTGGCAAAAGGTGTCGAGAAGTTTTATGGCGGTCATTTCACGCGACCCGAACCCTCTTACGCCATCGCCTTACACTTTTATTCCTCGACTATATATATTTTTCCTCTCCTACTTCTCGCCATTTTTATTCGCCACCGCTATCGACGCTGCGATGATGCGAAATTCTACTTACGTTGATTTACCGGTGATGTTCGAGGCTCTCGTACGAAAAATCATGACTACGAAAATTGTTTTTACTACCCTCCCAACGCACGCGAGGGGTTATGCCGAGTGCGGGAGGGAGGGGGAGGGAGATTTACCTCGATTTAAACTTTATTCAATTTAACGTTTTCGATGAAAGCTCTCTGGAAGCCCAGAAAGACCCGAGATTGAACAAATTAGTTCGACGTTGGAGGCTTTCCTGCCCTGGTTCTCCAAGTTCAGTCCCAGGACTCTTAAAACTCTCTCTGGCTTTCTCTCTCTGTCTCATACACACTCACCCAAACCCCCTAACCGGTGCGACAACGCGAGAATTGGAGGAAAATTATTACGTATAATTACTTTGGACTCTTGCCTCATACCCGCTTCGAAAACGCTTTTAAAGTTATTATTCATATATATATATATATATATAGTTATTTGAATCAAGGGAGTAGCGCGGAATCAAGCGTCAAATTACCACCGGTGTATTCGTATTCGGTGAGAATTACGCTCCTAGCCAATTAAGATCAAGTTTCAGATCACTCCTCGTATTTGTTCAGTGAAGAAATTCCTATAAACTTAAATTGTCATAAACGGGCGAAACATGTGTCAGCCCGAGAAGATACCATTTTAGCGATCTTCCCCCTAGCTACGAGACGAGTCTCGGAATCCTCTTGGCTACTAAATACATAACGTATCTAGATCCGTGAGTAAAGTATCAACGATAAAGTATATGGGTAGTTTGCGGTACACGGTGACGTCTCGTACGTATATCGAGTGAGGGAAAGAAAGGTGGTGAGTCAGCATGAGCGCCAAGGGGTGAGGGATGATGGTGGTGGGAAATGGTAAAGGCAAAACTAGACGAGGTGTGTATACTTTCCTCGACGAAGCAAGCACCCCACTAGCAACGGTAGCTTCGTCGTTGATGACACGAGGCTCGAGCTCTCGAGACACGCGCTGTGGGGCCCGTAAGAGTGGCGGGGAATGAGATGTGTGTAGCATCACCCTGTCTTATACGACCAGTTTGCAGGCTCCGGTTGCCTCGCGCACGCTTCCTTAAAGAAACAAGACTACCGGCGTCCCTCGGTGGAACTTCACTGCAAAGGCTGGATCTTTCGAATGTCGTTGTGTACTAGCTTTACTACGAACATCGTCGGCTAGAACCTCGGGTAGGGGGTTGGAGGGAACGGAAGGGTGTAGGAACGTGAGACTGGCGACAGAACATTTTCGTCTCGCTGTTTACTCTCTCGTCGACGCTCATGAACCTTCCGAGAGCGCAATACCAAGTTTCCCCGTACTGAGAAACTATATGCGAATGTGTACATCGGTTATACCCACCCCTTTGAGCTATATCTCGGTTTCCTCTGGTACGAATGCAGACTTGTAAGAAACGAAAGGACGTATGTTGTAGCTTTTTTCTCAAATGCTAAATTACGCGAGATACGCCCTTTTGGAAAATTAGTCCTGGAGCGAGCGTTACCCGGCTCGATTATACGAAATCCTTGATTCAGCCCCTATGTAAATTGTAACGATGAGGTAGATTTATAGGATTTTTTTTTAATTCGTGATTCATGTTGCATAACGAAAAATAATAAAGATTGCGAAGGTTATTGTTTCCGACTTGGTGATTTACACGAAGAATTTTAAGTACGGGGTTGCAACCCCTCGATTTCGAAACTTTGCGATGAAACCGTCCGTAAAGGGTTTTTGGAACGGAACGTAGCGGCACTTGCACCGTGAGAAAGGGGTCGGAACGTCGAGTCGACCCTCCGACTGGATGATATAAATTGTATATCTATGTATAAGCCGTCTTTGTAACCGAGGAAACCCTTTGAGGTCCGTGAGAAAAGCTTCGCGGTACATAAAACGATGTGCTCCGAGAGATCCGTTTCATACCTTGTGTGTTTCGAGTGAACTACGAAAATTCCTTGCGGTTGGATGCGCGCTGTACGGGAAAATCCGATTTCCCCTTGGATCGGATAACTCGAGATGCTTTTCGCGACATTTAGCAAGTGTAACATCATTGAACGGAGAGAATAAAGATCGTTACAATGTACATACATTATTTTTATTAATTATGAAAATAATTAGTATCGCGTTAAATCGAATTTCACTATTTATCGAAATAATGAATCGTTTTTCATTATATCATCGATAATTATTTGGACAATTTTTCATTACGACACAAAAATGAGAAATTAATTTCACGGTCGTTTATTTAATTTTTACTAATGCGATTATTTATGTTTCCGAAATAGTTGAGAATTAATTTGAGAATAATTTACATATTGATTTTTCACACAATATCGATTCCGTTTGAAATACATAAATTTATGGTCACTTATATAAATTTTATCGCGATTTATCATGTACTCGGTCGAACCCGAGCAATCGGGAATATTGTATGTCCTCAATTCCCAGATTTCCAAGAGACAAGAAAAGAGGCTCGGGGACAACTTTGTGGTTCAAAGCGCTCGGACAGAACGCGTCCTCTTACTGCACTGGTTCGCGGCAGTGTTTCTCTCCGTTCCAGGATTCTTTTTATTTCACGAAAGCACAACCTTTCCGTATGACTCTACCTCGACTCCTTCCTGTTTCCGGTTCTGGCCGAGAGGTGACTTCTTGCCTCGCCCGCACGAGAGAACACAAAGCAACAAAGAGCGATACGAGGTAGAGCGAGGAAGAGATGGGAGGTAAAAAAGGGGAAAAAAAGGAAAAAAAATCAGCGACGCAACGAGGATTTATATCTATATAAAGAAGCCGTACCGTGGTCAAGAGAGCGAACCATGAGCGGCGCCGTAATATCTCGTGTCTCGTCGAGACAGATTTTCGTGATGCTAGACGGTCAGTAAGCGGAATGGGAACGGTTCGTGATAAACTCCGTCTCGCACAAATTGAAAAAGCCATTGACGAAATGATTGAAAAATCTGCTACGCCACTCCTCGTCCATGTCACGAGATATAAACACGCATATGTACTTTCATAGATTTTTATTTTTATTTATTAGTATATCCGTAATATTAAAGTAAAAAAAAAATTTTTTTCCGAAAAATAACATTCAAAATGTAAACAATAATTTGTATGTCATTCTCATAAACAAAAATTGACAATTCTTATCACTCGGCTTGTCAAACTCGTATCCAGTTCACTGATAATATTTATTTATTTAAGACCGTCCTGGTAGAACTTTTTAACCAAGGTGGTCTCGATTATATCGATGGAAAAATAATCAAAAAAATCTTGAGCACGTTTGATTATTTTTAATCATATCGCGATATATTTGATCGCCGTGTATTATCAACGACATAAATTCCGAGTGGATGCACGTACGTGTGCGCGTCGAGTGTTTCATTAGATGTCACACCCTCGGCCGTTCCCGAGCACGCGATCATTGGGCGCTCTTTATGAAGCTTTTGGTGCTCCAATGCTTTTTTCGATCCTTTCTCTATCTTTTTTCTTTTTTATTGTTTCAAACTGTCTGTCTCGTTCCGAAATTATTTCCCTCCCTTTCTCCCTCTCTTCTTCCTCTCTGTCTTCGTTACTCGCCCGATTCAGACGCAATCTCGTACGCTCTCTATATATCGACTTCCTCTCTACTTTCTCTCTGTCTCTTTCTCTTTCTCTCTTCCTCTCACGCGCACTCTCACTCACCCTCGTCATTCGCGCGGTCTCTTTCTCTTTGAGTTTCGTCGGTTGTTGGCCCGCGGAGCATGGAACGTTCCCGCTGAGCCCGGGGGCCTTCACCATGACGTGTTTATGCACCAGTCCTCTCGTAAACTTCTACTGGTCTCTTTCTCTTTCTCTTTCTCTCTCTCTCTCTCTCTCTCTCCCAATCTCTTTAGCCTTTTGCACACCTCTCTTTACCTTTTCTCCATGCGCTTTCTTACCTCTTCAAGGAGGCATAAGTTTGACTTTGCACCGGGCCACTCTTGCACACCTTTCCCTATACCTTAATGCACCAATCGTCTATACATATACACATAGTAGGTACGTATGAACAACCAACTTTGGCGTACGCATATATATAAATACTGTTAGCTGAAAAGATCAGCGAAAGAAGATCCGCTGGATCGCCCGCCGGCCCACCGCGATATTCGCCCCTTCTTCCCCATCTTCTTCTTCTTCTTTGGATCCTTCGCGTGTCTCTCCCTCATCGAACGTCCGCCAGCAGTAACTCTCTTCGGTGCAGTCGAAATATACGAAAGACGCACGAGCGCGCGGGTTGAACTCGCTCTTGGGGCTTCTCCTCTCGCGGTTAGCTCATCTTTTCGCCTCTCGACTCTTTCTTCCTTTGGTGCCGTTCATCCTCCGATTTCCCCTTGCCACGATTCCCGATAGGACTTTACGATCGACATACCGAAACCCTCTTCGTGATAATCAGAGCCGTGTGTGCGAAACGACCGAGAACTGAGAACGAGAGTAACAACGAAATAAAGAAAAAAAACAATGAAAGAGAAGAGTTCATGACTGCCGACTGTGAGGTATTTTCGTACTCCCTTTATATCTTGCGGTAGCCATTGTCATTATTTAGTTCCTTTTGATAATCGAGAATTGCAAAAGTTTCGTACAATTTTACCAGGATCACCTTTCAAAAAAATGTCACTTATCGTTACATATATCTTTAGAAACGATCCCGATTTGTCATTATAATTTATTATTCATATTTTCCTAATTCTTTTTTTTGTCTCTCTCTCTCTCTCTCTCTCTCTCTCTCTCTTTCTTTATCTATCTTTACTTCTCTTCCTCATATTACGTGCACACATTTTGCTCCGATTCCACGTTTCAATACCGAGCGAATTTTCTTCTTTGGAAGAGCAGCTTCGAGTGACAGAATTAATTTTATTCACGACACGTTGCATACGCGAATTCCCCGACGTTCCCTCGGCCATCCCGATCTCGGATGAAAAAAGGAGAAGAAAGAAATCTTTCAATTCCCTTATATATGAAAGGAGCCGAGGAATCTTGGAAGGTTTCGTTTCGAGAATATTTTATCCAATATATAAATATATTCTTAAACGTTGCCACCATATATATATATATACACCCACACACACACACACGTATGAATTGGTACATATATATTATGCAAGGACATTCGTGGTTCTTCTTCGTCTATAAAAGAAATACCGAGATACGAACGTCTTCGTCGAGGATCGATACGTCGAGACGTCTCGATTCCAAGCTCTACGAGATGTATAGCGTATATATGGACCTCCACTTGAATTTCTCCTTCTCTCTCGTACCGAGATCTCGGCACACACACACACACAGATAGACACATACACACAAACATATATATAAAGGTATATGATCCACCTCCTCGGTCCTCGTTCGCTCATCGTTCCAGGGATATAAGGTACATTCCTTCCATTCGACCGAACGAATTCGAGTCTCATCTTCCCTCTCTCCCTCCGCTCCCTTTACTCGTTCACCCTGTATAACGGTAAAACATTAATCCGGCCATTCGCCATTGGTACCCGGCACACAACGTCGACGACTACTACTACGTAAGAGGAACAAAAAAAAAACCTCGGCGTACGGTGAGTCGGAGGTGGTCGGTGTGGAGCAAGGCCCTCGCGGGAATTTCATTGCCCATCAAGCTGAGAAAGCGAGATTTGTTCCTTTATTTCTCATCGAATGATTCGTAAAATGCCGAGTTATATTAACGATCATACATATACGTGTATATATATATTGTGTATACTGCTTACGGTATATATATATATATATATATATATATATATATATATATATATAAATTACAGATACAGTGAGCACGAAGATGTACCGTTGCTTGGTGGATGATTGCGTGCCGGTGCTTAAGCACGCGGATTATATCGTGAATCGTGCATTAAGTATTTCATCACAGAACTTCTCGAGAAATGGTGGTAAATGAGAGAAAGAGAATGTTATTATTCCGCAATTTTCGTCCATTATATAACGTTCAGTAGAAAGAACTGAAGAATCATTTAACATCATACGCATACATTGATATATACACAAACTTATACTATATATACATAAATATATATAGTAGGATCGAGGATAGATATCTATGTTGAATTAAATGTGCCAGCCGCGTGAGATGCTGTAAGACGAGAGAGGAAGATGGAGTTGCTCGAGCGAATGCAATGAGCATTTGGACGTCACAAGTATGGGTGTGTGTGTGTGTGTGTGTGTGTGTGAACGAGTAAGAGCGAGAGAGAATAAAGGACGCGGATGAAGCAGACTCGAAATTTTACGTATATTCGGGCATTAAATATCCAAGAGAGAGAAGGAGTTGGCCCGTGGAGAATTTCAATGCTTTTGCAAGGTGGAATCGTACTCTCTTTCTCTCTCTCTCTCTCTCTCTCTCTCCCTCCCTGTCTTTATTTCTCAGTCTCTCTCGTTCTCCCTTGAAACTGTTGGAGCTGTTCTCTTCCACTGCAGGTGTAACGCCCGCAGCGAGCTGAACGATAAAATGCATACGGTGATTCCACGAGGCCCGGCCGGGGGTGCCACAAACGACGAGGATGAGCACCGACGATAAAAGGCATTCACTCCCCCTCCCCTCCTATCACCGCCATCCTTTTCTTCCTCAATTCTCTTCTCCTATCTCACTATCTCTTTTCCTCGCCCTTTTTCACTGTTTCTCTTTCTCGATACTCGTCTCGCGCCGGCACTAAATCTTGAAACCGTTACTGTATATACAGCCGCTTCTACAGTGCCGTATACGGGGACGCCAAGAAGCGGTCTAGAAATTTTAAAAGCTCTTCGCATATATAATCCAATTACTGTCTACAATTTCTTCAGTCCTTCGTTTCGTACTCCCCCGCTCGCCATGAGTCTTTTTATCGCTCTCTCGACTCGAGTTTTTCATTCGTTTCGGCCTTTATTTTCGATTTCTTTTTTATTGTTTTATTTCAAAGCAAATTCATCGTACCTACGTTTTGAAGGAAAAATTGTAATTCGTTCGATTAAAATCACGTTCTCTCGTATGAGAAACTATTTTTCGATCCAAGCGCGTACATTACGTAGTTGGCTTAATTACGAAGCTCACTAAAGTAATTCGAATCATCGTCATTTAACCGAACGAGAATATCGTTTTCTCTTTCTCATCTTCCTCGATTCGTCAATCATTATCGATTTATCGACGGATATAATGATCGTTGTTAATTGAAAATTATCTGACTCGTTCCATACACGATTCGAGTCAAGGTCAGCGTGCATCAGACACACGTGCTCGAATGCTCGTCACCAACGTAGAGACACGCACGGGTCAGGTTGCGATAAGCTCGACGAACCTACGTTTACGATTTGTCAGGGTAGTGGTGTGTGCGAGACTCGTCGTGCCGTGGCCAAGTTAGTGCTGTAGGAGTCGTTGCCACCCTGTAAGGAAATCAACGAGGTGGAAAGTCATTGAACCGCTGTACACTTCGTAGACATCGAGAAAATGCAATCTCACTAGCACATCTATGTTATCTATGTACATCAATGGGGTTGATGACAGAAAGACCGATAAGAGCTATACTTACAATTAGACGTGCTCGATACGCTCTTTTAACCTTGAGCCATATATATATATATATAAAGTTCAAAGAGCGTAGACCTTGGACCGTATGTATGGTCCAAGGTTAAAAGGGCGTATCGAGTATGCGCAATGGTAGGAGAAATGCCCTTCTGACATTAAGTCATATATATGTATATAAACGACCATTGCTTTTTCTACTCCATCGAACTCTCGTCGCCCTTTCCCGTTCAACTTACTCAGTCTTCATTTCGAGTCGATTCTTTTTCTGTCTCTCTATTCCTCCAGCTTTCTTATTTATGGTTTCTCGACATTCGTACATACAGCTGGCTTCCTGCTTCGTTTGCCGAGTGTTCGATGTAGCCTTGGTTGCATTGGTGGTGATAATAATTCCATTAACAATACGTAGAAAAAATAGAAAATACTTTCTTGTAATTAGGTAGACGCGATAAACGTCGAAATTATATGAAATTATATTGCAAATGTAATAAAATCGTGACAAGGTTGCCTAAGTTGGAGCGTATTTCGGAACGTCGTCCCGTTTATTTTCGTACGATGCAACCTGACGGTTCCTCGATATTTTTTCGGCTCGGAGTATCTACGAGAATCGATTAATCCGGTTCGAACGAATTGCATTTTGAACGAAATTTCTTTACTAGATCTGTCCATTTTGTTCTGGAAGTAAATTCGTCAGTTCCAATGGGAATAAAAATATTCCGAAAAAAAAAACGATTCAATTTTGTTACGATCGATGTCGTTGATGATCGAACGCTTTTGGCGCCATCAGGAATTTTACATCTTACTTATCAATATCAATTAAAATACAATTAATTTCATCGATAATCGATAAATCGAAGTCTCTCATCGAACGAATCGAAATCTGGCACAAATCTGTCGAAAAGTAAACGCAATATGATCAATAGTTGCTTATGTTTCTCTCCAACAGCTTTCGCACGCGATCCGACCGAACATCCTCCGTCACCAGCAATTTTCCCTTCAGGACGTCATCTCGCTGGATCGACGAGACGGCAATTTTTCGTTCTAAAAACAAACAAAAAAAGATATTTTACGCTATTACGCGCTAGATTTGTCGTCGCGGTAACGTCGAAGAAGACCGACGAAATCTACGAGTGCACGAACGAGACATACGGCTATCGAGAACTCGTTATACAGTCTGCTAGCCGCTCGTGGAATCGCGGAGCTAGCGCGTACGACAACAGGTGGTCGACGAGTAAGTAGTGCGGGCGACACCATTTTCGCTCTCTCTTTCTCTCTCCCTTTTTCACTCACACATTGAGTCGTCCACTCCATCGAATGAACCTTTCGGTACATACCCACACATACACACACGCGCGTGCGTGCGATTTAAATATCTTTACATCAAGAGTACGTGATTTCGTGTTTCCACCACGGCTCGGATTTCTTTAGATGCGCTTCGCCATGTACCGAAACAAATCTCATTCCCATTTCTCTCGTACGACCAGTGAAAATCGGTAAAATTTGGGCCAACTATCGCGACGATACGATGGATCGCACCCACCGCACCGAGCGAGAAACCCATGGGTGAACAGTTTTCCAACTCGGGGGTAGTTCCGTGTCTTCACGAGTAAACTTGGTCAAGCGTCAAACTCCGTTCGTAATACACACACCTCATTTACGACCTTCCGCCGACCTACCTCTCACGTTTATAAAGTCCATCAACTCACTTTGATGAAGAAACAACCCTCCGTGGTACCGGGAATCGGGTGAGAACTGGGTCGAATAAGTTGTTACCAGGCAGCGAGGCTCATCAAGCTTGCCACCTTTCGTCTTACGTAACAGTATCGTGTTTGCCGGGAGATTGTAAACTGACTCGATCCTTTTTTTATTCACGTTTTAAGAACGACGAGACTTGTCGAACGGTCGGTTTATTTTGAAAAATCGTTTCGTGAAATTCGAAATTGGAATATTTTTTTTATCGAAGAACGACGTGTTTGTCTGTAACTCAGAGGCATCAATACGAGCGGGTCATCAGAAATCCCGGGTGACCGGTGCTGGCTATCCAAGTGCCTTGACGAGATGAGGCTCATGCAAAGGTTAGCGATCAGCGGACTGCTGTCGGTCATGTTGATCGTTTTACTGACCGGCACTTTTATGACGAGACGAGATTTCGCGAGTATCGTCGATCGAGGTGTCGGACCTGAGGAACGTTCCGAACAGCCCAACGTACCTGCCTGGGTGCAGGAGAACGCTCTACCGGATCAGGAAGCACAGCGTAACAAGGATGAGAAACGTCCGGTCGTTAACGTGAGATACAGACCGACCGAATCAGCGGCGGTCGAACCACCTCCTGGTCCTGTACCTGGTCCGTACATCGTAAGACCCCCGAATCCACCGCTCGACGACACGACCAATCAACGTCGTGAAAAAGTCAAAGAGGTTTGTTTACGACTTTTGTTTCTTTCTTTACGTAGGACCGTAATTTCGAGTTTAAGTTGAGAGGTATTTTTTGGAAGGAGAAGTTCTTACGACCATTTTGGTCCAACTTTATCGACGAGGTAAGTCAGATATATTATTCTCTCGTTTAATTCTACAAATGATCAGAAATACCACGGGTCTCGCCGGTTGGATGACACGAGGTAAGAACATTTCCAATTTTCAGCCCCGATATTTTTAACCCTGTACGAAAATTAGATATTCGACTAATAATCTATCACGTAAAATTTGATTTAATTCCGAAATTATTCTCGCGTTTATCACATTTTGGGATTAAATACTAAAATAATATTTAAGCTGTTAGATAAATTATATAATTTAATTTCAACGATTGTTCTGGAATTAGGATTAATTTAACACTTACGACACTCAAACGAATTCCCAATACTTGACTCCCCGAACTTTCATCACGAGGAAAACCAATATCCCAGAAGCCAAGAAGTTTCGAATAACCGTGAAA
Organism: Netelia inedita; assembly: GCA_964017225.1. Taxonomy (NCBI): domain Eukaryota; kingdom Metazoa; phylum Arthropoda; class Insecta; order Hymenoptera; family Ichneumonidae; genus Netelia; species Netelia inedita. Next base: position 11,332,343 of record OZ024920.1, read on the forward strand.
AGAATAATGAAGAAAGTGGGAATTTGAATTTTTTGACACCTCTTGAACGAATTATTTGAAAGTTACGCGAAACTTCGGTGATGGTAACATTGGGTCAAAGGTCGTAGGATTATATCCCGTAACTAAACGCTGTGATGCATGAGCCGATGAGTAAGTAATTTCCCTTCATCGCCACCAACCACGGCAACGATCCCTGTCCCGTGGGGCAGTCCACCATACCCGTGCTGAAGATCCAGTGAACTCGAGATGCGCGCTTATATTCCAATACCCGACAGCATGTTTCTCGTATAATTAATCTCAAAAGCGAAACTCCTAACCAGTCTCCGCTTCGCCGCTGGTCCATTTACTCGTTTCGTAACTCTCGAACGAGTATTATCCGCTTTCTCCCACGTAGGTGGTGGTCATACATCTAAATATCAATTTCAATGCAATTAACGCCTGCTACGACGGGAATAAAATTCGATAAACGGATCATCAGAGGTCGAATAACGAAACATTCATCACTTTGTTGTTGTCAATTTGTTCAAAAATTTCCTATTTCCCTTCGAAAATTCGTTATTTTCCAGTCTGCTGATTATTCGTAATTTTCGCACGTTCCAGGGGTTTATCAGATCAATACGCGATTATCGGTATAGCCACGTCGTGGCTACAACCAGTTGGTCGCTCAAACATTATACGCCGTCGTTAGGTAACTTCGGCGCGCGCAGCGAACAAAAATTTCGCGGCGTTACCAAGCACTCGCACCCTTTCGCTTTGTAGCTCCTCTATTCTCAATTCCTACCTCCTTTTACTCTCTGTATGCGCACAAGTCTCCTTTTGCTTCCACTCGGATTACCGCAATAGCGGCTCTCCTCGCGTACTTTTCATCGTTGGCCTCCGACGCGGAGCGAGCAAAAGGGCTCTCCCGTTATATATCCAAGTGCAATATACATATATATAGTATATATACAGCTATCAGCATCACCGCCGACCCTCGTACTTCCATCTTCTCGAGTTCTTTCCGTCGCGCTAGCACCATCAGACGAACCACCTCTTCCACGGACCGTCGGTTCCCGACAAAGTCTCATTGTCTATCGTCGCTCTACCATCCCTCCCCCCTTTCTCTGCCCCTCCCTTTTTCCCCTTTCTCAGTCTCGGGTCCTTCTCGTTTCTCTGCTCGGCTCCGTGTCTCGTATTAGCTCTCCGGCACAGGTCCTCTGACTATGAGGCCTGGAGCACAATGGAAACGGTTCTCTTTTAATGAGAGACCCGACCTGGTGGAAGAAGGAGAGAGAAGGACGAGAGAACGATGACGGCGACAGCTCATGGCATACTTACCCACTGCTCACTGGCACACGCATATTCATACATACATACATATGCCTATATCCATCGGTAATACGGTGGACGAAGTAGGTAAGCTGCGAAATCACAGGCAGTTTCGAGACTCGGGGGGATCTCCCGTTTCATCGTGGTGAAAACTGGCGACGTTGATGACAAGGATGACGACCTCGTCGAGAGTGAGATCGGGTTCAAAGACTACGACAGAGTTCTCTTTCTCTCTCTTGCTCGCTCTCGGTAAATGAAGAAGAGTGGAGCTAGGGGAATGAGAACTAATCGTGCGCGTCGTCTCTCCTCCAACTCTTTCTCCCTCTCTCTCTCTCTCTCTCACTCGTTCTTTCTTTTTTTCTTCTTGACGAAACACGGTAGAACGGAATCAGCTCGACCCCGGCCTTTCATCGTTTTGATCCACGCTGAATGCCAGCTAGGGTGTCGCAGCTACCGTTGGCTCCACTTAGGCAAAGATTAATTCACGCTATTAGCCCCGAGCTCGCTCGAGCCACCCTCTCGCCGACGTACAATGCGCGAGCGTGTCTCTCTCACGATCATAAACAAAAGGGTAATTACGCCTTTGATAACGGGACGAGTCGTCAAAAAGACGAACGGTTGAGTGGCGTATACCTTAAACGAAAAATAAAAGAAACTCGATTACTCGATTTCGAAATGAGCGTCGCGTTAATTAATCAGTATATTCGATTCGTTAATGAATTTTTCTCGGTTACCAACGCGAACAATATTCGTTACAGTTTCATTAAATTTGGTCTCGAGTTTCAGCTAAAACGTTCTTTTTTTTCTTTCTTTTCTACGTTTCGCCGACAAAGCGTTACGGCGCCATCAGTCGTCGACCCGAGATTTTCTGAACTCGGACCTAGAAATCCCCGTCGCGTCTCGCGTCTAACGAGCTTTTGGCCCGTTCTGTTGAAATAAAAAGAAAAAAGGGAGAGCGAACGAGAGAAAACTGAAGGATGAACTTCTATAATTGGACGCGTCCTGTCGTAAAAAAATGGACAATTCTCAGTCTGGTGCTCTCAGCACTCCCCCCCCCCTCCCACCGGTTTGTCCCGGTTTCTCCTCCCTTGGAGAATATGTTTGCCAGTCGCACATCTGATTCTTCTTAGGTGCATCTGGTTGCGAGTAGATAAAGTACGTGGACGAATCTTACGCGAATCTTACCCTTGGGAGATACACGTTCGCTTGGTACGAAGCGAGTCCATATCTATACAGAAAGGGCAATTTATATATGGGGATAAAAGCGTCGACGAGGCAAGAATGCACGTAATTTTCCGCCCAATGGTCGTGGATAAGAGACAAGAAGAGGATAGTGCACCATGGTGAAATGCCGGAGGAGCGGAAAGGAGAGAAAAAAATTGGTAATAAAATCGAGGCCGGTTTTCCTATTAGAGTCTCGGGTACTTGGTTGTCCGCGTGTCTACTTGATATAATGAGATTGCGCGTCAAATTCTTTTCCTTTTTTTCGCGGGAAAGTGAAAAAAGGAAGACACTCTTGGGACGCTGACGAAAATAAACGCTGACGGGTAATTTTTTCGCTATCGCTGGTGAAATTCGTATAAGGACGCGAGGGGTTGGTTTTTTGGTCTAGAATTTTAATAAGGAAAAAGATCGATTTAACTAAAAAGACCATAGAATAGGTATATGTACTGTTGTAAGATTTATTATTGAGGATAATTGTGAAGTTTCAAGTTTGCGACAAATTGGACTAGTTTGGCGTCTCAAATTTTCGTGATTTTGAAGTTGCCCTCATAGCCGCAAAGATTGAGATACGGAAATGAACCAAACGCCATTCTCCAAATCTTCGCACAATCTTAAAAAAGATATTATAAAATCAACCCAGCACAGAAAGAGAAAAATTACAGCTATTTCGAGAAAATTTCATATTTTGACGTTTTCGTAAAATCCAACGCAAACATAAAATATTGCGTTTTTAGTATTTTTAAACCTTTCTTGACCTTTTTCGATCGTAAATTTTCCATAAACTACGAATATGATACTTTAGTTACTGCTTTTCGAAATACGAACGACAAAAAATGAAAAAACTAAAACTGAAATTTGCAAATAATTTTTACGCGATTCAAATTTAAAATTTTCTCCTGTTACTAATCTTCAGTAGGTATAGCACCAGTTATGATTTTATCCATTTAAACAAATTGTCTCATAATATTTCCAAAGTCCGGATGTTTTTCTTAAAAACGCGCGACAACCTCTCGTCTTCAAATTCGTACACACGTAGGTACATATTCTTACGTACAGAGCCCTAAGGTTAATGGTTTAATTTCACCATTCTACGTTAACCAGATTACAGTACGGAAGAGTCTCCTCTCTTTCCCTCTCACACTCTCGCTCTCTCCATGTGTCCCTCGTTCTCGCTCTCGGCGTGTGGCGGGCGGTCGGTCAGCATTTACTCGGTGCTCGTGTTCTCTGGACAAATTAGCCGCAATTACGTGGCTAATGAGGGCTGCGCACGGACGAGAAAAGGAAGAGAGAGAAGGAAATTCACGTCGGACGGAACGAGAGGGAAAGAGTAAGAGAGAAAGAGAGAGAGAGAGAGAGAGAGAGAGAGAGAGAGAGAGAGAGAGAGAGAAGATCGAGGAAGAAGGAAAGTTGCGACAAGCGCGGGAGGGTATTACGCTCGCGTCGTAACGAAAAAAGAGAGACCATTCTCTCCTTCCCGCATAATTAATGTATACGGCTGGTACAAATGTTTTCACCCTCGTTTGCAAAGACTCGCAAATCTAGTTCAATCCATAAGTGTAAAATGCTCGTAAAATAAAATTTCCTCTACAATTTAGGTTTTTACATATTTTCTAAACAATTTTAATACTTATCTAATTTTCTTGTGCTTCTGTTTTCTCTCTAATCAGATGATGAAGCACGGCTGGGACAATTACGTCAGATACGCGTGGGGCAAGAACGAGCTTAGACCGATATCGAGGCGAGGTCACAGCGCGAGTATATTCGGTACATCGACGATGGGAGCGACGATAGTCGATGGTCTCGATACGCTGTACATAATGGGTCTTCACGACGAGTTCAAGCAGGGACGCGATTGGATCGCCGAAAATCTCGAGTTCGACATCGTGAGTAAAACCTTTTCATACGCCAATCAATCACTGCAATATCTCTCGTTATATAACTATATTAAATCGTCCCTTTTATTTCGAGGATATTTCAACCCCTCGAACTTTCATCCCTCGACCACTCCAACTTCTCATATCTCTTACATAGCTCGAATTTGCATTTTCGAGTCCGAACGATTTTCCTCGTATCATTCGCAGACCCCGCGTGGTCATACACACGTGTTATATAGATATTACGCTTTCTCCCTTATCTACGATAATCAGCGATATTACTGCTAGTGCTCCGTGCTTGTGGGCCAAACTTTTCTCTAACGTTTCCAATCCCCCCTGCCTCCCACTTCTCAACTACGCTATATATATATAACACTTTTGACGGTGTACGTTCGTATTTTACGTGTAGATGGAAATAGCAATGGCAACGTCTATATAAATATTACTTTTACATATATATATGTACACACCTGCACAAGTAAGTATATATGTAAGAATATGTATGTATACGCGTACAGTATGCGAACGCCGGAAAGCAATTTCGTTGCACCGAACGCTCGAATTTCTCTCTCGTGCGTCTCCATTTTCCATCTCGCTTGGTCGAATTTCCACGGTAGTCCCGGGGAATATGAGAACTACGACTGCTGTATAAGCCTATATATATATAGCTCTGGCATACACCACGCCACCGACTCGGCGGCCACTCTTTCACTCCGCACGGATGTACGTAAACACCCTTATACGTATATATTCGTACATGCATTCACTTTTTCTACCTCTCTCTATGTATATATATATATTTTTTTTTATATAGTTCGCGCTTACTTGCACCCTCGAGATAGGACCGTTCTCGGACGTAGATACGCGCGGCGCGTAAATCTGTGGCACGAGTGTGTTTGCATTTTCGCGAAAAGACGAGAGTGAGGTAGCGCTCACGTTTACTATACATTCCCTTCTCATCACCTCGACTCGGTCTCTATACCTCTTGGAAATTTTTTTTTCAAGCGTTATATTTAAGTTACGTATATATAAATATATATATATATGTGTGCGCGGGTGTGTATGTGTATGGAGGAGAGCTTGCCACTCGCGAGCTCCCTTACGCGATTACACGCACGCGCGAAGGCTGTTTCTTAGCCGTACGCGACCCTCTGTCAATCTTTTTCTCGTCTCGCCGCCCCTCGCATCAGCCCGAGCGCGTATACAGGGGGTTGGGATGTATTCAAGACGCTCAGAAGTGAAAAATCACGCGAACTTACTCGGATTCGTTCTCGCTTCACTATCGCAACATCCCCTAGACGAACCGGCACGATGGTAAAAATAACTCGCGGCTCACGATTTCGTGGCAAAATATTCAACAGTTCTCCGAAGACAAGAGATTCTTTTTTTTTGTAACGAACAAGAGCTTTTGAAAAGCCTTCGGACTTCAATCCCTTGCATGAACTTTGAAGAAGTTGCAATAAAATTTGTTTATTGTCACAAAACACAGTAATTGAAAATAAATCTTTTAACATAGTAGACAAAAAAGAAAGTTTAGCAGTCATGTATGACTTCGTATGCGGTAAGGGGTTGAATTTTAGTACGAACGTCGATCGTTCGACCGATAGCGTACTGGAAAAACCACTTTTTCCCCCTTTTTTCGCCAATCACATTTTGCATTCTCTCCTCGCTATAAATATATGTCTATGTGTATGTTTATGCGAAGGACGAACGAACGAAAAGTACAGATCGCGCGTATCCCGCTGGGAATCGATGCGAGGTTCGCTGAGTGGACGATCGGTTATTTTACGAGAACGAATCAAGATGTTGCGGATCTGGCATTTTTCTATCGATTTTCCTATCGACATTATATCCGTACGGTCCCATTCGGCCGTGGAGAGAAACTCACTGGTACAACGTGAAAATATATCCCACGGGACGCTCGAACGTTCGATTGAACGTTATCATTGATAAAAAAAACACAAATATAACTCAACTTTCACGCAATGAACTAGCCAATAAACGAATTTCCACGGTACAGCTGTCGTATCCACTTGGAAACGAACGCGTACACAACTGTCCCGCCCCCACTCCTGCCAAACGCATTCACCGTTCCGAAGGTAGAAATATAAACAGCGGATAAAAAAAATAAAAAAATAAAATAGCAACGATACGCGGGTCGAATTTTCACTAAAAAAAAATTCATACGCGAGTTTCCCGTCCAATATCAGCCAGGCTTATCCGGAAATGTTGCGCCCAAATACGGTTGAAACTCGAAATACGTAATGACGCATGAAGCTTCAGGATATACCGAGCTTGGCAACGAAACATCTCATTCAAACATCGTAAATCGTAAATCGCCTGGGTGAAAAATGAAAATATGCTCCTACATTCGATGAAAGCCACGTCCCTAAAAGATATCTAAAAATTTCAAAAGATACGTACGAAAAGATACAAATCGGAAAAATAAACACACCTACGTCGTAAGCTTTCGAAATAAGCCCACGAAGCAATATGACACCGCTCGTTCGTTTCGCCTTAGGAAACGTACAGCACAAAAACTGCAGAAAGTAAAATGAATCATGCGTGGTGTGCGATAAAGATAATAGGTAATCCATCCTTTGTTCTTGCATTTCCGATGAAATAAAAAAGTATCCAAGAATAACGAAACAAACGTAGAGGAAAATTACATGGGAAATAAAAGCTCGAGGGTTATAAAGCATGCGGGAAAGGAGAACGTGTGCGACGATGGAGAAAAGCTAGAACGTGACAAAGGGGTGGCTGGAAAGATCGCGAAAGAGCACGCAGCCAGGAAAGAGCATAAACCATTCCCCTTCATACAGATATATGTATATGTCTCCCCCCCCCCTCTCTCTCTCCCTCTCCCCACCCCCTCTCTCTCTCTCTATATATATATATATAGAAAGAGAGAGAGATGAGATACACATTATACATATATATAATATGTAGATGCACGCAATATACATATAAGGAACCAGGTGGTCTCTTCGTCATTCGGTCTCGCCGCATTTAATCGTCTCTGTCGAACGAAAAGGGGTGCTACGAGCCCCCCGGTTACGGGCTAAGGTTGGCCAAGACAAACAGCCCAACGTTCACGGGCTCTCGAGGATCGCGGCGGTTCACCGGGTTAATGGCTATGGAGAATGGATAAGCGTGTTCCTGAGTACCGCGAACGATAAAACGAATATGTACCGCGTGGTAAACGGGCCAGGAGGGGAAAGATGTGGGTAGGTGTGCGTTTGTGTATATGACGTATCTATAGATATATTCGCCTATATATAACTAAAGCGGAAAAGAAGTGAAGAAAATGTGATACTATAGGGAACAAAATAAAACACACTAACCCCATCTCTTTCTCCCTCTCTCTTGCTCTCACACTCGAGAGGGTTGATCGATGTCTTACATCGCTGCGGTCTCGATCGTTCGAAAAAGGGGAAGGTATACTTGCCGCCTCGTTTCTTGCCGTTTGCACGACTGTCGAGAGGAAAACGTAATTTAACATGAAACACGTGATATCATAAATTTAACGTTTTGGGGTGACAATTTGTCTTTTCTTCAATCTTTTCGAGATAAATAAAGCTCGAAGCCGCCAATGTATCGTTTCAAATCTTTTCATTCCGTCTGCTTATAAACGCATAATTCATGTAAAAATGAAAATAAAGAGCACGACAAAATTTTAAAAAAAATTTTTGTGTGTCACTATATCGTACAAGGGTAAAGCTAACGAGCTACGATAAGCCTCGAGTAATCTACAATGGCGAATATTTGCTCGTGACGCCCGTTCGAAGCTCGGAAGTCTCGTAACTATGCCCAACCTCGGCTGACTTTGGGTCTGGAAAATCGGAATGGCCAAGGGTTGGGGAAACTGAATCTCCGAGAGAGGTTTATGTTTTCTGACAGTGCAAAGCCGGGGAATATGCATCTCTTGAAGGTAGTCCACCTGGGTGTTTCGCAACTATGTCCTCATATATATATAAATATACCTACATATGCGGTGCAGAGGGTGTTGTGCATAGTAACAGGGTCTGTTTCTCCTCTTCCGACAGACCTCGAGCGTTAATGAAGTTAATCGTTACGTAAATCAATGTCCCAGACGACCCGGCTTGCCATTGCTATTTTCTCTCGCTATCCTGCTATAGAGACATATATATAGGTATGTATACGGAATTATAACTTGGTCGACAAGTTTCGTCGCGATGAGAGGTGAACAGTTGAGGGTGATTTTGCTTGAAGCGAGAGAAAGAGAGAGAGAGAGAGAGAGAGAAGTGGCAAGGTAACAAGACTGCAAGGTGATTCTATGTAATCGGGTACTCTCACCTCCGTATCGAGCAGAGAGCACGAGTACCTACCCGCTATCGCGCACCCCCTTCAGCCGATGAAACTTGGGCTCTCTTTTGCTTCCTTTACCCCCCGTTTCCCTCTCACTCGCTCCTGCTTGTCTCAAACCCCCTCCTCCCCCCCGCCCACCCCTCGCCTATTCACCATCCTCGATTCGCCTCCTTTTCACCCTCTGGTTTATCCAAAGTTGGGTAACATTGCCTGTGGCATTAAAGCGGATTTCCAAGTGGTTAACTTCGCGTATTAGCCTCTCACATGCGCGCGAACCCCGGCAAAAGCTCGGTGTAATTCTCGCGCCGTTCTCAGCTCGCGTCGTTATCCCACGTCCACTTTTGGCGTCGGCTGTCACACACGTGCGCGTCTTGGTTACCGCCCGAGCCTCTGCGCGAGGCACCTTTTGGCACCCTTATTACTTACAGGATGGCGCAGATTTAATCGGTTAAGGCCGACGATAAGAAAGCGACGAGACGAAACTTTGATATAAATAAAACAATGTTTTATTGAATAAAAATCAAGGTTCTTGCGCGAAGTGACATAACGACAAGATCGTTCAAAGTTGTCTTGATTTTATTATTAATGTAATCGTAAACTTGTTAGAAATAATGGGGTTGTTAATATTTTTTTAACACCCCTGTACAATACTCGTTACGCGTACGACAGCTTGTGCGAGAGGAAGAAATATGTGCCTCGGCTCTCACCTCGAAAACTAGTTTTCCCTGACGAGATTCGAAGTCAATCTTCGCCTCGGTTTACCAGAGGGAGGTTTGTACAGGGAAAGAAAGAGAGAGAGAGACAGACAGACAGACAGAGCGGGCGATATAAATGCGATGAGAGAGAGCGGATGGTCCACTTGTGCGCTTGCTTATTTGGTAGATGGTTTTTTCTCGGACACACTGGAAGTATCCGGTAACAGCAAAAACACAGGGTTCTGGACCATCTACACTTTTTCTATTACCCCCACCCTCTTCCTTTCTCTCTCTTTTCGCGCACAATCACTTCTTCACCCCATATAATACCACCCCTCTCTCTTTTTCCTTCGCTCTCCCGTTTTCTCACCCTCAGTGATGAAACGAGCTTTTCGCAGGACGCCTGCACAAACTCCCATCGAGATCTCCCAAACTCGGTATTGCCACTTCGGAGAATGAGAGCGGGTCCACCGGACGTTGATTGCAAAAGTGGCCAAGGTACTTCGCGTCCGATCTGTGAAAACGGCAGAATCCGAATCGAGTACTGGAACGACAAAAAGAAATTCAAGTCGTATAACTTGTTTTCCCAAACAGCAACGACCGCGTAACATCGAATTTTTTTTTTGAAAGTTTCTCGAGATAAATTCGTACATTTCTCCGTCGCGGATCATTCCTATTGATATTAGCTTTCATATTTTTATTCGATTCCTTCTCTCTTTTCCTTGGATCTTCTTTCGCGCGTTTATTCCTTTCGGGCGAGATCGATTCTCCTTACGTCGCTTGGTGTAAATTCGTTATCCGCGATAGGGAAATTTAGCTTTAGCTTATCGATGTCCCGAGAACTCGGTCTTATCTCCCGCGGGCAAATCGGTGCTCCCACCGTTTTTGTTCGACGTAGATATCTGAAAGCAGTTCGAGACGTTTCACCGTGTCTCCTCGCATTCGCGATTATCCGCGTCGACACTTTCCTCGTGCTTCGAAAGTACCTTTCTCCTCTTTTTTCCATCTCTCTCTCTCTCTCTCTATCTTCTTTTTTTTAATATCCATATAGCTAAAGCTCGCTACTTCCGGCACCAGAAGCAGGTTCCTTCGAAATATCTTACCTCCCTGAGAGTCGCCTCGCCACACGCGCGAGTCGGATAAGGGTCTTCCAGGTGCAGTTTCGCGCGCGACTTTATCGCTCTTTACTTCGAGAGCCATGGAGAACGACGAAAACGAGAGGGAGAGAGAGAGAGAGAGAGAGAGAGAGAGAGAAAAGAGAAGAAGAGCTGGAATGTCGAAGCATGAGAGACAAGGGGACGAGGGAGAGGGAAGCGAGAAAAAAAGAAAAATAGCGGGATATCTCGCGATTGAGATTTTCGATAACCCGTACATTATCATTTTTTCATTTATTTTTTTATTCTGTTTTTTAGCTCGCCAAAATGCTTTTAACATTTTGCCAATGTGTGCAAGAGGGCGAAAAAAGTGCATCTTGCTTTGCTGCAAAGCCGGGTTCGTCTCGGTGAGCTTTCTGCAGTACGGTTTTATCGTTATCTCCCTCTCTCTCTCTTTCTCGCTCACTCACCTGCCTCACCTATACGTCGCCTCTCATTATTCGATGGGAAAACACAGAGGCGGCGCCATGGCCACGGCAGCGAGGCCGCGGTGAATTCTTAATAATTCCCCGTGGATCCCACAGGCGCTCGCGAATATACTACCCTATGTATGTGCATATATAGTATACAAAGTTATATATATATATAGAGAGAGAAAAATAAAGATAGCAAGACGAACCAAGAGAGAAAGAAAGAGCGAGAGGATCGTCCCGCGGAGATTGTGCGATCTCACGCACCGCGGAGGGCCCGGAGATCGCCGTCACGCCACCGCAGATGCTATCGATAATGCGGTTGTGTGCGTCCTACCCGCTTGGCTCCCTCCAAGAGCGGGGAGCCATGAAAGTAACAAAAAAAACGATATAAAGAAGCTCGAAAGGTTCGGATAAAACAGCTGTGGAGTCTCGTGGATTCTTGAGGATGATAATGCGCGTTATATATATATATATATATATATATATATTACGTGTATCAAAGTATAATTCAGGTATATATGTATACGTCACTTGCGGTGCGTGCATGCGTCTTGTCCGAGGCTTTATCTTACTTTTCACTCGAGGATTTCGGTGAGAGGATATACCGCCCATGTCCAACCAATACATATTTTCTTTGCCACATTAACGATCATACGGTATCTCGAGTATATATCTAGAGCATATATATATAACGTATACTTTATACGCGTGCGATATTAATTTCAAGCGACTAAACTCACCGCTTATATTCATTTACATTCAACACGTGGAATTTTTCTTTTTCCACTTCGTTACTTTTCGAGAGTCGTTGACTTTGCGAATCAGACGTATTACATTTCGCAATCCCAAAGTATGATTGGAAGAATATGCAATTTATTAAAATACAATTTGTAACGTGGCTAAAAATGTATTTGGTTGATACGTCATCGATTCGAACGTACCTACGTTTTTTTTTCCAACCGTGACAGTAAAAAGTTTTCTGAGACAATCAACGAATTTATCATCGGGGTTAAAAATAATATTATCGATGATCGATAACGCGGTGAGATATGTGACATGAAGCGCGAGATTCGAGAATAATCCTGATATAGAAAATATGGATATAGCGATGGACACAGTCTACGTTAAAGCGATTAATAACATCTGGAGTCAATGGATCGCTTAGCGAAGTATTTTCGTGTGTGATAATTTTTCGTAGTCGGTCTTGGAATAATTGTACAAATATAGAGTCGCGAGACAATAATAACCGTCGCTACGTGACTCGTGCGAGTGTTAAACAATAATACTGCCCCAATAGTACGTACGATCGATGATTCAGATTGGATTTATGAAAATGCATATAAATTAAACATCCTAGTTGATTGTCCGGAACACCAGCACGATTTCGGACCTTGCGGTCTCAGATTCGTTCGTAACTTCGGAGACCTACATCAATTTTCCTCAATAAACGTAAATGAATTCTGAAGTTGCGAGGAGTATGTACGTTTTCGAGGTACAAACTCGTCCCATTATATCCAAGAACGGCTCATTTCCATATCGAAAAAAGCGAATATAAAATTATTGAAAGCCGATTTTTCGGTCATTCAAGAATTTCACGCTCGACCGTATAAATTATTTTTAATAACGACGAGAATAGAGCAAAATACCGTTTGGTAAGTTACATTTTGCGGAGAATGGCCAAGAGTATAGGTACCTACATCGTACCCTACGTGGCAACTAAATCCAAACTCGGCGATAAACGCGCGCCTATGCTCACGTAGAGGTACACAATTACATCGTATATTCTATATATGGAGGTGAATGCATATAACGAGAAAATACTGGCTCGAGAAGGGAGAACTCGCTTGACCGACCGTTTTGCAAGTCGCAGCTCCGTAAATCGTGATTCAGTTCCGACAAGCCAGAGAGATATCCTCGAGAGAAGAGCGCTTTGCGCTCTCTCCCTCCCTCTCGCTCTCTCTTTGTCGCACCCTCGCACTTTTGCCTGCCTCCTGCTTCGCTCCCGATAATGCTTCGACGGTTGTTATAGAGGGAGTAGAGGGGTGCTACCGTGTGGAGCTCAACGAGCGTTCACTCGCCTTATCTAAAGTGCTAGTGTAATGTCTCTATATTCCAAGCGCGACGTTAGGCACACAGCCTGCACCTACGTGTTATTCCCGTACACTGTCGCCCTTTCGCATCTACGTCTCTACCTGTGTATTAGGTACGCGCAAGCTCGAAATGCCTCGCTAGGCCAGCGGAGCGTATTATCGCATGCGCCCTTCGTAATTCATATTATCCGATCTCGGACATGACGAAGAGGGTTTAAGGGTGGATGGGGGTAAATATCTAACTCGGTGACCGCTGTAATTGTAAGGGGAAAGTGGAAGGTCCTGTGATTACGAGACACGTTGATACTTATTGAGGCGATATGAATTAGAGATGAGAGAGAAAGGGTGTTTAATATTTTCAAACAAAAGGATAGGCTCGATATTGTTAAATAAAAAAAAATCGAATGGTGTGCGAAAAAGGGGTTGGCGCGAATCATCAAATTTGCAACCATTGAAAATTCATATACGGCGAAGGGTTCTCTCTCTCTACGCTGAAACATCCCCTTGGCGTTTTCTCTCATTTTCTCTTTTTGCACTGTATACGCTCTTGGTATAAACGCGATCGCGTACCTTGTGTTTATCCTTAAGTATGCGTCGGGCACATTTTCTCGGTAAGGACAAAAAAGATCCTCCACCCTGTATTTCGTTCTCACACTCTCCTGTAATAAAATAATTATAACAAAAAACAGAGATAATGGCGATGTGAAAAAAGAATATTACCCCGTCTTCGTCGTCAAGGCCGTATTGTGCGTGTCTCGTATATGTACATTTTTCGTATGTACCCTTATCCAACATGCACGATATATATATATATGTATAAACGAACGTGTGGGTAAAATGTTCGGTGAATTTGCCGTAGGAGACGAGAGAAGACGCCGTGATTGCACAATTCAGATTAGCGAAGTATAAATTTTCCTCAATGTCCCTCGGGCGCTTCCATCAGGAAAATCTTCATCGTCTTCGCTGTCGTCTTCTTCTTCTTCTTCTTCTTCTTCTTCTTCTTCTTCGTGTTATTCTTGTTCTCGTGTACTTTGGAGGTGATACGTTTTCTCGCTGTACGAGAGACTCGTGCATATTATTTTTATAAGATACGACGAGAGCTCGCTGTATATAATAATACAAGAATATATATCAGAGAGAAAGACAAATATATAATAGTCAAGAATGTCTCGTAGATGGAAAGTAATCGGTCTATGTAAATGTACAATTTGTAATCTCGGTATTTCAGAACCCCGGCTTCGTAGTTAAGACATTTATATCCCGTATAATAGGTCTGCTATGTATATATATATAGTCCACCTATTACACAGGCTATATATATATATATGTGTGTGTGTGTATATTTCAGTGCGTAGGAGAAATAGATTGCTTTATTGAGCAAACGCAATATAATACAGTTCTTCGGTGATTCTAGCTGAAGCTTTCCTAAATCATTTTTTACATCTATATACATATATGTATATCTCGGTCTTAAAGGTGTAAAATAGAGCGCGAAAAAAGGGAGATATTAGACTTGATAAAAACTTTAGGTATCTTCATCTTTGCAGTTTTTCTCGTTTGCTCTTGGTTCTTGATTGTCCTATAAAATAAATTCATCCTTATATACTTTGAACCAATCTCCTTCATCGAAGAGGGGCACCTCTTCGTCTCGTTCCGCCCGCACCCTCTCGCGCACTTACTTTTTCGAGGTACCAATTATCGAGAACTCGTCGCGTTCGTCCCTTTCCTTTCTTTCGCTCGCAAACCCGATCCTCGCGCGGCACCACTCGACCTCCGGCTTACAATTAGCGACAATAAAAAGTATAGAAATCGATGGCCAGGCCGATCTTCATCGCTACTTTAGGTTTCGAGTCTCGGTTTTTATACGTCGAATATCGCTGGATGGGTCATTGGGCAGTACGGTCGAGGTAAAAAGGAAGTAAGAACGCCCCAGGGGTCAATACGAACGAGAGGGGCGGAAGAGGCTGGACGAGGGGTGATACAGCGAATTATCGGGAAGATGTTGAAAGAAACAAGAGCGTAATAAAACGATATTGTTAAACGAAAGTCGTATATAGTCGACGTCTCGACAAATTTCTCGGACGCACACGCGAAAAGAAAGAAAGAGAGAGAAATAATATATATATAAGAGCGTAAAATACATCTCGAGTACCGCGTTGCGGCTAATAACAGAGTAAAAAGCCCCTCGAGAAACTCCCGTAACTCCTCGACGCGGTCGCGATCTACGATCTTCGAAACGACATCCTGATGGCTCGAGGGGCAACGAAAATTCGCCATGTCATTCGAAATAGAATGAAATAACAAAAATCAACGTAAATAAATAAATATAATGAAAAGTAGATTCTTTTTTAAATTTAATCAAAATAATTATGACAAAATCTGCTTTGAAATCTAATTAAGACAAAGAAAAAAAAATGAGTTTAAGACTAGAATCGAATAAAAACGATAAATATCAAAACAAATTAAATCGTTAAATTAACGATTAGGTATTTATATTTTTTGCTATAAGGGTAGATAATCATTGCGTTGAGAGATTATTGTACTTTTTCCCGCGGGAAGGGTGAAACTGTTGATCTATTTTGTTCACCAAACATGGAAAACCTCGATAAACCGTCGATAAATGGAATGCGCGAAAAGTAAGTAGACTATAGATTTAAAAGAATATATAACGTACCGTATAATTGGCGAAATTGAGGCAATCGACGCGGATCAGTTTGACCCGATTCTTTCGCAAGTGCTAATCGAAAGAATTTGCACTCGAGCAAAGAGAGTAAGAGAGTACCGATGGAACGGAGCGAAGAAAATGTGAAGAGAGTAAAGAGGGATTTTATAGATGGGTTTAAGTGCCAGAAAGAGACCGCGAGAGTAGCTTCGGGCTGTCGTAGAAACGCCCGACACGTTTTCGGTCTGACGCGCGCATCGGACGAAAGAAAGAGACGACGGGGTGCTTTATTAGGGATTTCAAAGCGCTTTTCGCGTTTTACTTGCTCTCTCTAAAAGTGAGAGAGAGAGAGAGAGAGAGACAGAGGCAGAGAAGGAGAGAAATACAACCAAGTGAGAATTTTAGGAGAAGGTAAAGAGTAAGAGGGAGAGGGATGTGATAAACGTTGAGAAAGAGACAGAGGAAGAGAGGAAGACTGCAGCACGACTTCTCGGTTATTGCGCCTTAAGATATCTCCGAGAAACTCCGGAGGACGGAATGTTTGCCCCAGCTTCGAAGCCAAAACTACGAAGGAGCACCGCCCTCTCTCTCCCTACCAGACACCCTCCCCTACCTCCTCTTGCTCTCTCATCCCTTATCCTCTCCCTCTTTTCCGTTTGCCGCGCGCTATTATTGCACCCTCGTTATTGCTCGTGATGTAATTTCAACCTGGAAGATCGTGGACCATCCTCTCTACCTCTCTCTCTCTCTCTCGCTCTCTCTCTCTCTCTCTCTTTCTCTCTCATCTCTCGCCTTAATCCAGCCGTCTTTGCTTTGCTTCTTCCCGCGACCCGTCTTGCGTCTTCATCTTTTTCTCTCTTTCTTCTGGGTTTGCTCTCTCACTCTTCCTCTATCTATTTCTCTTCCATTCTCTCTTGTATGTAGCGTCTTCGTTGCGTCTCCAATCTGAAGAGCTATCTTGGCAAAGGACCAAAGACCCTTTCGCCGAGAGACTGAGAGAGTAAGAAGAAGAGGGGAGGGAGAAAGAGTATACCTATAGGTATATATACGTCTTCTCGCGTCTCTTGATACCGATCCTCCTCTCCTTCGTTAGGCTCTTCAAACAATGCCACGCGAACCAAGACTTATCTCCGCTAACCAAACTTCCACACACTGATTTTCAACTTGTCCCTTCATCGACCCCGCCACCCCCTTGCCCCTTGTGACGCCATCTTGCCAGGAACACAGAACCATGAAGAAAAGTCTTCATCATCGATCGGCTATTATAGAATTTCATTCTTTTTTTTTCACTACCCTCATCTCCTCCCTTATCTCATCCCCCTCGTATACGTAACCATCGAGCTTTCGTGATTGAAAATAAATCTATCGTCTAGCTCGCGGATAATTCTATTTCGCGTGTGTACAGAAAGGTTGTACACCCTCGCGTATATCTCGCCATGACTGACTTTTAACGATCGGAAGTTTGAAACATTTTACTCTTAGCCGAGGTGGGTAGGGTGTCGCGGTGAGAGAAAAGATTTATGGTGGTTGCAACTAAGTTCACCCGGAGCCGAGAAAATTCAACTCGTGTTATTTCATAGTACCTACGCGTTAGGGCTGTAGCGTATGAGAGGGCCAGAATGTAGAGTTTAAATCTACGTTCTGGGCCGACATGCTTAGGGCTTGATGTCCGAGGGTAGAAGACGAGGTGTTGGAAGATTAGAGGGCCAATAAGGCGTACATTATATACGAGTGTACTTGCGGCACAGTCTGCCTGGTTCGCTATTTAATGGCGAACGCGCGAAGGAAGCCGCGAGCCCGGATGTCTGCCAGGTACTCGTGGACTGTGAGCTAGTGGAAAATTGCGTGCGGGCGAACCTCTAGAAGAAAGATAGAGGAAGGGCGAGGGACGAAAATCGTCTACATTCTCTAAACTATACTAAACCGCACATGTTATACCACATGGTCATTTATCTCATCCACCTGTCACCGGACGCGTTATAAAACGTCAGAAAAGTACAAAAGTACACGTAACTTCGAACTGGACAAAATTACGATTTTGAAAAATCATTCGAAATT
This sequence comes from Netelia inedita, assembly GCA_964017225.1. Classification (NCBI taxonomy): domain Eukaryota; kingdom Metazoa; phylum Arthropoda; class Insecta; order Hymenoptera; family Ichneumonidae; genus Netelia; species Netelia inedita. The sequence continues at coordinate 11,350,150 of OZ024920.1, forward strand.
ACATAAATTTTGAGCAATCGTTTGAAATGATATCGATTTATAAAAATTATTCGAATTAATTTCAATTTGCAACAATCTTTTGAAACAAGGTCCCAATAATAATTACGAGTTTTAGTAATTATTGCAAAAACAACATTATAACTTACTCTGAAATATTTGACGGAAACAAAAAACGTTATAATTCGTATAGGTACCTGCGAAATTGTTCGGAAAATTATGAGAAAAATGGTCGATATCACGCGGTGATGTTTCGATAAATCGTATCAACGTTCGTAAAACTAGGACACTATGCATATGATTAAATCTCTCTCGATAAACCCCACGGGAGTTTTCGCATCTTGACACTGATAGGGATATCCATGCAACCCCATAACTCGCGGTCGTCTGCTCTCCCGGCGCGTCTTCTCGTTGTCTCACCGGCAGCAGACACCCCAATATCAATGCACCGCGTAAAATATGACATTTTCATTAAAACTTACCGAGCGTTATTAGCAGCCCACCGTTGTCGGGTCGAGAGAGAGAGAGAGAGAAAGAGAGATGCGATGACGATAGCTCAACGATAGTACGTTCTCCTGCACGCTCAACAAGCACCTACTCTCTGTCTGTCTCTCTCTCTTTCTCTCTATACCAGCCTCTTGGTCGAGACAGGGGGAGGGGGACAAAGATCGTAGCATGTCGAGCGAACTCTCGCAGTTTCGGTACTCTCGTTTCGCCAACGACGTCTTGTCAGGATTAACGTACGTTTTATTTAACGACGACCACCCTTGCGCCATCGTGCCTCCTCGAAGCTCTCATTTACGTCGCTCGATACTCTCCACACTTCTAGACACCATTACGCGTATAATATCGATCTTAAGTACTCACGTTCAGTATACTACCGGTTTATTTCAATCTAGACGGTTTTTCTTTCGTTAAACTTTTATTATACCTTTTTTTTCTCGCGTTTTTTCTCCTAGCTTTTTTTTTCAATCTCGTAGCTTTTCAGAGCAGACAGTGCAATTTAATTTTTAACGATCGAAGCTCGCGCTTCGTTTTCCGAATATATAATATTTTTTTTTGGATTTTAACATCGCTCGCGTATTTCATTATACAATCGTATTTAAAACCGGTGAGAGACAATGCTCGTCGTAAAAAGAGTACAAAAAATGTGAAAACGAATGAAAAACTAAAAATAAAATTGTTACGTTGTTAATTGAAAAATGGACAGACTTTTATACGAGAAAATACAGGTTTCTATTGTTTATTGACCACTCGACTTGTACCAGACGCCAATTAGTTTCGTTCAAGCTTAGCGGATAGCGAATTCGTCGCACTATCATCCTACTCGCTCGCATACGTATGGTATGCACCAGCTAACAATTATTTAACGCCGATCATTCAGATGAATCTCGATTCGTTTTAGAATATTTTCACGTGTAGAGAATTAGCCTTTCGCCATTTCTATCACAAATCCATGCGTCTGTTTCTATCAACGACGCCCGCGCAACGCACGACCGACGGAAATTCGAATAATTAATGTTTACATTGCCAGGACCGACAGGATCAACGCGCTGACCTCCATTAGCGAATTCTCGGACCGTACCAAATTAAGCCTGTTCTACGTCATTTATGCAAATAACTCTGGGGAAAATGCATTTTAGAGAAATTATATATTTATACATATAATATATAATTTATCCGAACTATATTTAACGCCGTAACGTAAGGTAAGAATAAAAATATGCGTCCTACGAGAAACATATTAGAGCATACACTTCGATTTATTCGAAGATTACCGATGCGTGCCCTGAGAGCTTTTTATCTCGGAGGAGACTCGACTGTAATCGCGGGATACATTTATGTCCTCTTTTTCTACTTATTATTCTTCATATTTATTTTTATTACAACTTTTTCTTCTTCTTCTTCGTCCTGGGCTTCTCGTCGTCGTCTCCGCTTAGATCGTTCTTTTCAGTTCCTTTTGTCTCGTTCATTACCACGACGACTTCACAGCCTCTGGCGTGTACACACACACTATATTTTTACCCTCTCCCACTTTCTCTCTCTCTCTCTCTCTCTTTCTCTCTTCGTCTCTCATTCTTTTCCTCTTCGACCCGCATCCTCATTCGCCATACCTCGAACGCACACTCCCGGTATTAGGATAAATTGCTGCCATTACAACAGGTGGAGCTGGTCATATTTTGCAATTTTCCCGACGGATGCGTGTGCCCGGACGTGCGAGAGATGTAGCAGATTGCGCCCGCTATTTATGACTATATGATACGTACACCCAGTTGCACGCCTGTGTACGTATATGTGTTTGCGTGTGTGAGGGACATAAAGAGGGGTTCGTGTGGGATAGGGGCGGGGGAGGAGTGGGGGGGGGGGGGGGGGGAGGATGAGCCCAGGGTTTTTGGAAGGATAGGGACACACGACGAGTGAGACTCCAACGTATTCGCGGCTTAAATGTGAGCATGATACAGCGGTTCTCAAATGACGATTTAATCGTTTCTTGCAAACGTCTGTGTTTCACAAATTTCGGTAAAAACCACAAAATATGATAATATTCGGTAAAAATTGTTGGTTTGGCCAAAAAGTTACAGCAGTTTATCTCCAATCGTTTTTTTCCCTGTTAATTCTCAACCCCCAAGAGCTTTTTCACCCATGATATTTTTTTGGGTACGAGCCCATGGGAAATTATCGTTATATTTGTGCTGAAATTTGGTCGATCGTTAGACGAAGTAGCAAAAAGGGACGGCGACGTTGAGAATTTGGGGGTTGGACGCGACTGATGAATAAGCTTCCATTACTCGTACTTTCTCGTCTCCGTCGCTCGTTCCTAGTGCTTTTTGCGGCAATCCCGACATAGAGGCGAGAGAAAGCATCGACGAAAGGGGTAAAACGAGAGATAGTGTAGGTTCCATCGCCTAACTCTTCGCTTAGATAATTCCGAGGTATAAGGCGAAAGCCACGAACGCTACACGTGCCGTTGGTGAGACCATGTATACTTTTCTCTTTTTTTTGGCTCAGGCACCGTAAATGCTTCGACCGTACAGCTGCAAATAGCACGCTCGTTACTTCGGTCTAGCTATTTTACTCCCCCTCCCGTAGTAACAACAATACCGCAAATGCTCGGATCCCAGCGACGCGTCTCTCGACCTTCCGCTTTATTCTTGTTCAAACCCGCAAAATTCTCACGGCCATTTTCATTATCTCTCGTGTTCCATCGCTGGCGTCTAACGTAGGAGGCAAGAATAGACAACGGATGTAATTCAACAAAAAAAAACGAAAAATAGACTTATAAAACGATTTTTTTCAAAATTATCCGTGAAGCATGAATGCGTGCATAGAAATACAAAGCAAATAGCTTTTTCGAACCTTTATTGAATTATTGTCTTATTTTCGAGACAATTAATTGCGCTTTTTTGAAAAATAAATTGGAATTTACATATATGCTTTAATAAACGAGCGAAAACTCGTTTGTACACCATTTGCCGGATCGTTATTCCATATTCGATTTTTTTTTGCAAATTGTAACCAGCGAATATATATTTCATACCATTTTTCGTGTATAACAGATAAATTCGACGAGAAACAAGAACATCATCGAGATATTTTACGAGGATGAATCGATATTCGATGTTTTTAGTTAAAAAATAATGCTATTTTCGATACGAATGGTTATTTTATTTTTCTACTATTCAATGAAATACATTGATTCGTTTTCTTATTGACCGGATCAATGGTATTTCGCTTTCATTGATATTTCAGAACATCGATTTTGCAAATTTATGATACAATTAATTAACGTTACACGTTTAATGGTAAAATATTGAACAAGATTAAATTGTTCTTTTTATATCTCTTCGACTAACGAAATTGGTGCACATACGCGTATTACAAAATTTTCACATTGTTATAATGATTAACGTTTTTTTTTGGAATAAATTGTATACATTGGAAGAAAATTCTTCATTGCACTCGCGAACAAAGGGATCTTGGAATGAGAACTATCCCATATTCGAATCGATTTCTATTCAGCCATTGGGCAATTTGTTTTTATTTTATTTTTTTATTTTTTTAACTAATTACTTCTCTCCGGTCGAAACAAAAACCAAGTCGTCGTTCTCGTTTGTACGTTTGCACTCGAAGAATACTAAAATTTCATTACACGAGCTATCTTTGACCGGCGAGTCCGACTCCGCGCACATACATACCTTTATACGTCTTTCGAACATTTCTCCAGTCCCGTCGACTCATTAACGACGAATAAACACCATCGCTAATTACTCACCTCTTTGTTTTCGTATTGGACTGGAAGAAAAACCCTGTAAATGAATTATTCGTTCGTTTTTGTTGGATGGAGCAAGAGGTATCTCGTATCTCTCTCTCTCTCTTTCTCTCTCTCGACGGTATAACAAGCAATATGCATTCGCGCACCGTTTTGCAAAAAAAAATGCATATCCCCTGAAACCGACTCGTTTATTTACTCGTATTTCTAATTTATTTATTCATTCGTTGTAACTACTTTTTAAAAAATCATCAGCCAACCGGGTCGGAAAATTATTGAACACCCTAGTGGCTTTGAATCGACGAGCACTAATAAAATCTTCAAGAATTTAATCCAGTTATTGTGTTACAACGTATTTGCCCGATGTCAATTTATCACATATCGCTTGGGAATGGATTTTATACACGGGGTTGCGTTCTTTTTTCAACCCTGAAATATTTAATTCTTCTATTATACAATTTTAAATGTCACAAATATTTGCCAACATTGGGTATCGAGCGAAAATCCCACTTTCGCGACTAACCGTAATGTTGCTTCCCGACGAAAGCAAACATATTACATTTATTTTACGACACCAAAACATCGAACAAAATTTCTATTTTCAAAAAAAAAAATTCTGTATCAAAATCATCAAAATTTTGTATCCTTCAGAAATCTTGCACAGGGTAGTTGCAATGTACTAATGATAAAAGCTTCAACAGCCAAGTGCCTTATACGATCGTAATATTACGTGTTCGCGGTTGGCATTTATAATTCATGGATAAAAATTCGTTACAGCGATATTGCAACGTGAGAACCGAATGAAAACGATGAAATAAAAATGTCTACAAACGCTCGGACGCAGATCGCATCTGTTATACAAGCTGCGGTGTAGCAGCAAAATTGTCAGAAGGGTTGCGACTTGTGGCGGTCTCGTGCGGTATTTACCTCGTGCAACTTTGTACCATTCGTACTACGAGAAAACAGCTTTTTGCGGTTAAAGTTCGTCAGCTCAACCATTTACAGCATACGTTTAAATAATCCGACCAATTTTTATTTCTCGCAAAATCGCATCGAATAACCTCCGAGATGTTACTAAAAAAAGATTCTACTATTATGATAAAAATCTTTTAATATTTTTGTTGGCATCATAAAAAATTTCTCGAATAATCGAATCGACAGAAGAAAGCTTTTTGTCGACATTTTCCAGGACGATTTTTAAATCGTACCGGGAAATGTTCACAAAAATCGTGGAGAACGATTATACGGGAATGTAACTTTTCGTTGTAGTACAAATTTAATTGACGGTCATTAAGTTTGCCGTATGAGAAGACCGTGACAATTAAGAGTAAAGAGACGAAAAAAAAAATTAATTACATATCCCGTGCACGGTCGATGCACGCGTATGATGGAAGAGGGATAAAGAGAACGGGAGGAGAGGGGGTAAAAGATATTATTCGATATACAAAAGGGACCGGTAATTACCACAAGCCTCGTACTTTTATTCTCGAGTGCACCATTAGAGGGAGTGTATTTCGTCAGCGTAAAGCCCCGGCTCTTTCGTGTCCCATGGATATTTATTAGGGGATTTATATGTGCGTGTCGAGCATTCCACATCAACTGCTCGCCACTTTTTAAAATATCTCCTTGTTTACCATTTACATAATTTATAAATAATTTCAATCCCTCGAGTAAATTGAAGATTTTCACAACAGGCGCAAGAATTTTATAAAAATGGTGATTATTCTCGAAAGAAATGTTAATTAATTCAATCATTAAACAATAACTCGCAATTACTTATTAAAAAATTTGTATAAATGGCGATTCCTCGTTAAGTTCAGTCTTAATATTTTCAATTTTTTAATTCACAAAAAAACATCGTATTCGTATTGAAAAAGTCCAAAATCAAAATAAACACGCTTAATTGGAACGCCCCATATATCAGTGTCTATCGCACTTATGCATTTTACATCAAATAAAAGCGTACACGATGTACAAAAACGGATCGGAGAACACCGTGAGAGAGTTTTCGATATGTCTCAGGGTGCAATCAACGAATATCATCCGGAATATTTCGCCGACTTCGACCGACGCGCCGAGAGTTTCGTGCGAATATTCGATATATACTGTGTAATTACTTACTATAATTGGATACAATCTATTTCTGTGTGTACACGCGTATGGAACGAGAACTAGAAGTAGCAAGATGTACCTAGATCGAGTGAGACTATTTTAATTAGGCGTCTGAAGTCTTAATACCCCCTTCTCTCTCCCACCCCCCCCCCCCCTCTCTCTCTTCCTCTCACACACTCTCTCCATTACCTTTCTCGTTGATTTTCTACGCTACGAAAGTGTACCGAGAGAGCTTCTTCCTTCCTCTTTTTCCACTACCCCGACTGTACTCGAGCATAATAAGGAGGGTAGTACATTTGCACAGTCCCTCTTTTCGCTTTTTGCTCACGAAGGTAGGAGTATATACGAAGACGAAATGAAAAAAATATACAGTCGAAGAAGTCAACGGCCCACTCGTTAGGACGAAAATGCGAGAGATCGGATTGAGCAATGAATAAACCGGACTTGATCTACGTTTCTGTTACTCGACAACGGTTATCGTATAGGTATATCTATTTATCGAACGATCAATTAATTTAATATAAGAAGAGCTCGAGTAAAAAAATTGCGCTTTTATAATAATGTTTCTATTCGAACGATGCAATTTAGTTATACGAATGCAGTAAAATTGTTGAAAAATAATTGCGATAATTACTAAAACTCGATCCAGTTGCATGATCCTTTTGATGAAAATATCTGCGTCATATCGCGCGATAAAACTCGTTAGCCCGACGTTAATTAACAAACGGTAATCATTTACGTTTCTTGTCAAATTTCACATTTCGCGTATCCCGATCGACTCATTATTCTCGTGAAGTCATTTCGATGTTTCGTTCCTACGTTGTCGTTTCGAAAACGCAATCAAATATCGGCTAGCAAAGAGCTGTTTTTGTTTTATCAATCCTCTTTATCGTTGAATTTTTCATCCAGTGGTAAATGGAAAAATAGAGAGAATATAACGAGGTTCGTTGTCGCCACCACCTCGTTTGTTTTCGTCATTAAAAGGCTCGAAAAAGTAGCGCCGAGTGGACGAAACCAGGCGCGGCGATAATTGTTCCACGACTAATTATCCCCCGTTTGTCGGCCGTCCGTATATAAACGTAACGTATATACAGCGTGTTTCGCGTCCGAGTATATCCTATTATTCCAAAAGCCGGACTAACAGTGACGTGACATTAACAAAAAAAGAAGAAAAAAAAGGGAAAAAAAGACAGGATGTCGTTCATTTCCACCGACGCATCTCCCTCCCTCTCTTTCTACCCTCGCATATTACTCGCTCGCGTCGATTATTCTGCCGTAATGCGACGC